>CM077643.1:94047604-94647604 GCA_039707465.1 Rhabdophis nuchalis
TTTACATTCATGCACATATATAACTATAGTGTATATGCATATTGTGCATATGCACACCCACACCCACCCACAAATCAGCATACACAGAAGATAAGTGATGCACTACCTGTTTACTCTTATCAGGAAATATTGCCTTCGTCCTCACCAGCAGCACTCCACATTGAAATCCTCTTGATTGCTATAAAATCTCTACACAGGTTTGCACAGAGGTGTCTGGGATGGTGTGTGAATGAAGATGGTGACCCCATCCCTTGGAGTCAGACACCATATATGTGTAATAACATTATTGTCACTGTTATTGAAGCCACATTCCCTTCTATATGTGTGGTGCATGAGACACACTAGAGAAAAGTGTTGGGGGTCTTGAATGTATGACCCATCTTGACTTCTTAAATCTCCCTATAGATGCCTCTGGACCTGAGCCATGTTATATTATAGTAAGGCCTAGAATAATACACCAAGGGACATAATTGCATCTACACCCCTAGTATACAAAATGTTGTACTAGTGATGTCTGAATAAATATATACAACATGCAACAACTAAACCTATAATAATGAAGTCTTATAAGAATCTGAAGTAGTTTGCGCTCTGAAATTGAGTTCTGAATACCTGGCTAGATTCTTTCAGCAAACCAGTTTCTTATGCAAACCTTTCAACTCTATTTATCTTCCAGTCCTGATTGATTGGTACCACCAATCTGATGATCTTGCAGATATTTTCATTTAGCAATATCTATTCTTCAAAACTAGGGAGCATTTCAGCATCCACTGAATTATTAATAGTAAAGACCTGGCATCTATACAACACCATGTAAGCCTTGAAGTGCAACGTGAGATGGAAACAAACCAATGAATGTCAAACTTCGCCACCCTTTCTTCTGCCAAATGATACAGAATTACACTGGGATGAACAAATCAATGTTGGAACATGTGCGCAAGTACAAGGAAAAGCAGTATTTAATGTCACCTGATCATCTTTCTCCAAATCACAGCTAAGAATGTAGGTTGGAGGAGAGAAAGAATTACCGCACCTGTTAAAATGTGTCTTTAAAAAAGGCTAAATGTTGCATAGGCTGCCTCTATGAGCATCTCAAAGCTGCATTATCATAGCTTCGACTGAAATTCACAGTTCATTGATTGCAACTTGAAGGCACGACTTGGATGCCTGCAACAATTGTTGCTGATCAAAACATTGTCATTTGACAAGCTTCAGAACATTTGTCATCTGAGCAGCTTCAAAAACGATTCCTCTTTATAAAGCTTGTTCGTGTTGTTTTCAACGATCAAACATGGAGCAACGATCTCTCTGTTGATGGCAAAATATCTGAACTACACACAACCTTTAGCTAAGGCTTTCCAACATTTAAGGTATTGACCAGTGCTAATCTATAACTCCCATGATTCTTAGTCAGCATGACTGGATGGATGGGGATGATGGAAATTGCCATCCCAAGTCCTCCTAAGGTGGAAAAAAACTGCCTTAAATGTATGGAAAAACATACGAGCAATCCCTAAGTGCTCTCCCACACCCCCTATAATTCTCAGTTGCAGTTTTACATTCAGTGAGAAGTGGAAGGGCATATTTCTATAAGAAATGGGCTTTTCCCCCCTCTTGAAGAAGGAGTCACAGAAGAATGAGGCTTGGCTTCCTCCCATCTATATCGAAATGATACACTCAGAAAAAGGATGAATGGGCCCAATGGTGTTAAAGGAGATGCTGCAGAAGCTGAGAGACAGTGCATCACCTTACCAGCACAACCCGCTGAGTTTGTGCTCCTGGCTGGGCTTCCAAGCTATGAATCTGTCACTCTGATCTCGAGGTCCAAACTCTGCTATTAGATCAACCTCTCCAGGCAGACTCGAGTTTCTTTATACTGCTCAGAGGCGGGTTCTTTGTTGATCTTGGCTGTCACCATCATTTATTATTAATATTTATGTGTATATTGCAAATTAGAAAAAAAAACTTCTCCTCATCCTCCATGATATCTGTCATCTTTTGAGAGGGGGAGACTTCTTAGTTCCAAGATATATATATATATATATTTATATATATATATATCTTGGGTGTTTGTATGTAGGTCTTTGGTTGTTCGGGTTTTCTCCCGCGTAGAATTGGAAGTATCTTCACGACGTTTCGATGAAATCTCATTCATCATCTTCAGGCTGGTGCTTCCGGCTTGGTGCTTCCAGGAGCAATGTTGCTCCTGGATTGCTCCTGGAAGCACCAAGCCGGAAGCACCAGCCTGAAGATGATGAATGAGATTTCATCGAAACGTCGTGAAGATACTTCCAATTCTACACGGGAGAAAACCCGAACAACCAAAGACCTACATATATATATATATATATATATACCGTATTTATTCGAGTATAACGTGCACACGTGTATAACGCGCACCCCTAATTTTCGATTAAAAATCGGTATTAAAAAAACGTTTTTTTTCTCTTCGCCCTCGCGTACAGTGAGCGGCTACAGCCCGGAAAAGGCGCAGTGCAAACTCACAATTCGCCTGCGCCCTCAATGGACCGGTCCTCTTTTATAACGCGCACCCAAACTTTGATTTCTTTTTTTTGTAGAAAATTTTGCGCGTTATACTCGAATAAATACGGTGTGTATATATATATATATATGTGTGTGTGTGTGTGTGTGTGTGTGTTACGTTTTTGAGCGGATCAATAAATAAGTCAGGGAGACTAGTATAGATCTATTTTGAGCTTTTGAGCTCTCATCAGCTAGCCATACCCTTACTGGGATTTGAACCGGGGCTGTATTACATGCTAGGCAGGAGCCTTAGCCATTAGGCCACCAGGTTCTCTTCCTGATCAGCTGAGACAGGAGGATAAGTATATACTTGTGTCATGGAACTCATAGCTTTCTGTCTATATGGTCTCTGGTGAGTAGTATGCTTCCTCCATTAATTGTGGCTTAACAGGGTTTTGTGACACAATTGGGGCTTAACAGGGTGTTGTGACACATGTGTGTGTGTGTATGTTATGTTTTTTGAGCTGATCAATAAATAAATAGACACAATAAATAGTGTCACAAAGTATGTGACACAAGTATGTGTGTGTGTGTTGTTAAGGGTGGGTGTTGTGACACAAGTATATATTTATCCTCCTGTCTCAACTGATCAGGAAGAGAATCTGGTGGCATAATGGCTAACGCTCCTGCCTAACATGTAATATAGCCCCGGTTCAAATCCCAGTAAGGGTATGGCTAGCTGATAAAGAGCTAAATAGCTCGAAATAGATCTATACTAGTCTCCCTCATTTATTTATTGATCAGCTCAAAAACCTAACATGCATATTAAAAAAAAGTACACAACAGAACTCATAGCTTTCTGTCTAGATGGTCTCTGGTGATGAGCCGAAAGGCAGAAAAGGAAAGCAGTATGGGACCAAAGCCAAAAAGAGTACTACACTATTCAAATGTATTTCTCACACTCAGACACCCAGAGAGAAACATACAAATAGATGACCTCAGAATTAGGTTAAGCAGTGTAAGTCAGGGCTGTCAAAGTCCCAACACTGCCAGCGGCGGATTAAGGCTCACTGGTGCCCTAAGAACTGACAAATCTTGATGCCCCTCCTTTGTACATGCTGTATAAATCTTCATTGTTTTTTTTCTCTTTCTCAACTTTGTGGGGCCCCCTTTTGGGCTGGTGCTCTAAGCATGTGGTTTGTCTGCTGAACAGTTAATATACCACTGCAACCCGCAGGCCAGATGCATCTTTCACTGGCGACATCACCTGGTTTAGCGAAGGGAGGGGAAGGCCCAATATGTCACATGACACCACTGTGATGATGTGAGTACTAGTAATAGACACCCCGGGTGTAAGTGGAAGAGCACTGGTGGGTTATTGAAACAGAAATGTACCCCTCTTCCCCAATCTGGTGCATTGCAAATATATTGAATTCATTACTCTAGGCCTTGGGAGTCCAATATGATTGGAGGGCATCAGACTGGATAGATAGTAACATTCATGCATTCATTATATTTCAGTGCTTTGCTATTATACAAAAGCGCTGTGTAATTCTTGATACTTAAGAAATATGGAACACATGGAACAGAAACCTGGGTGGCTATAATGAAAGTTACACCCACAGAGGATGGGTTCGTACCACATGGTAAAATATTGTCTACTTAGCCATCATGTGCTGAATAAACCACAATGAACTGAGAACTATAAGCAATGGTTTAACAGAACAATGCTAGGTTCATACAACAGACTAAGTTGAAAAGTCAGCTAGCACCTATCCAAGCAAAAGCAGAGACAGTAAAATTCCATTTAGACCCAATAAAATATATTCTGAACAATGCTTTTGTCTCAGGTCAGTTGCTCAGTTTATGCACTTCCACACCTTTTCCCTTCTTAATACAGTATATGGTGCGTCATGCTGGCCAGGGAATTCTGGGAGTTGAAGTCCACACATCTTAAAAGTTGTCAAGGTTGAAAAACCCTCTTTTAGAGGGTTGGATGTTTAAAAAAAGAATTTAAAATGTTTCCCTTAGGGCGTCTCACTAAATTTTATAGAAATTCTGCAAGGTGTGCTAATATTGTGTTGACTGAGAGACTGTTTTCATACAACAGGCTCTCATAGATTCCTTACCCAAGTTATATGAATAAATCAAAGTTGTTGTGGGGTTGCATCAAATATTTAGAATGGGTGAAATTTGAACCAAGATCTTCCTAGTTTAGAGCTCACATACTTAAATACTAGCATTCTTGTTGCTATCAGCCATAGATAAGAGACAAAAATGAATAGGCTGCCTTTTTCTGGATTCTTTAAAAAGTATTCCAATTGCTCATTGAAATCAAACTAAGATTTCATGCCCACCCAGACCAATGTTGTTAAGCGGCTTTTTACCACCAGTACTTCTGAAAGAGGTAACTCCAGCCGTTATAGTATTAATGCCGAACTATAGAACTGATGATAAACAACTGGAAAAAACGGGCAGAGGAGGGGGGGGAAAGTGCTGTATAATAGATAGCTGCAAAAGCAGAGAAGTCTTGGAAAAGAATCTATGGATCAGAATCTCTGGAGAACCGGTCCAATCACTTCAAAGTGATTGTCATCAAATTAGCAGGCCATAGAATTGCTGGCTCCTAATTGCATTGCTCTTGAAAAAATCACAACAAATCCAGCTACTGTACTATAGTTGTTGTGCTTCAAGGTGGATATAACGAATGCTGCTCTTTCTCTTTCTTTCTCCCTACAAAGTTTCTGGAATATTTCTCTCTCCCCACTCCCACCACCCTACCAAGGACAGACCGCCTTCAGATACCTCCTCTTCCCCCCCCCCCGAAACATTTGACTTTAGACCCCTTGGTCTTCTACTGTTCCCCCAAAGGGAAATAAACAACCAAATCTGAACAACTGCATCACACACACACACACACAAACACAATCCCTTCTCACTCCTGCGGGTGGTATGTGTCTTCCTTAATCTTGGGTCCTCCTCTGTCAAAGGCGTGAGGGTTCTGCACAGCATCTTAACTGTTCCTAGCACTGCATTCTTCTGGACCAAGAGCTCGGTTCTCGTTCCTGGTATCTGCTGGAGCCATTCTCCCAATTTAGGAGTCACCGCCTCAAATGCCTTTATCATCAGTGGGACCACTTTTGCTTCTGCTCTCCACATCTCCTCCAGTTCCTTCTTCAGGCCTGGCGATTCTCAGACTTCCCGGACTACTTCTTCCTGGTGTTGTTGTTGTTATTTGGCACCATTACATGATCTATCCCTACTGCTCTCTTCTGGTCTTTGTCTATTAATATGTCTGCTACTACAGTGTCTGGTTGGTTATCTAGTGCCTGCCTGTCCATCTGGATCCGAAACTCCCACAGATTCTTTAATCCTTTGATTCTCCACGACCTTCTATGGAAACTGCTTGATGGCTGGCTGGGGAATTCTGGGAGTTCAAGGCCACACATCATTCAGCTGCGGAGGTTGAGAGACACGGATCTACCCCTCGGGTTCTATCCGGTGTGGAAAATCCCTGCTTCTAGGGATATGATGCTTAGAGCCTGTTTTTGTGTTGCTGTGATCAGTGCTGCCTTTTACACAGACACATACACAGATACAGCACTCAGTTGCTCTGGGGTTGTGTGTGTGTGTATTAATTTTACCATTGCCCGCAGAATAGATGGACACATATTTCCCCTAGGGACAAACTCTAGAAGGGCAACCATATTACCCCGCTATTGTAACTAGGGGAGCAACAGACTCTGGCAACACGTTAAAGACAAAGCAACTAACTGATTGTATTCTGCTGCTTCTAGAGATCACAAGCACAACCAGCATTTTCCTCGGATTCATCAGAAGGTGGGGAGATTGGTAGCACTATCTGCCGAGAGTAATGCTTCACAAATCTGACCGGTTCATAACAGTTTATGCTGGAAGAAATCTGCGGCAAGAATTACTCCCCCCCCCCCCTTTATCCTTTTCCCTTTAGGTAAACTGGCTTTGCAAGAGCTTTGGGGACAAGGATATCAACCATTTACTTTAAAGTTTCATGCATAGCCATGGCTATTTATTATGCCCTAGTTATTTAGCGATGTAGAAAGGTGCACTGCAGCAGATGTGCTTTTCAACTGTTAGCGCGCGCGGACACACACAGACATACACACACACGCACACGCACACCCCGGAGCAACGACAGAAGCAACCTACAAAGTACGTCTCCGAGAACGCCAATTCACCCTAAATAAATACGGCCTTTATTTGCTGCTCCGGCTAGCTAGCTAGAAGGACTTTTTCGAAAGGCATCTGGGATGCTTTCCCCCTTCAGACTCCACAGCAGCCGGGCGGCAAATCCCCGCACCCGATTTCAGAGCTGGGGGGGGGGGGGGGGGAGAGACACACAGCCCATTGCAGAAAGGCGGAGGTTTGGGGGGGGGGCGGGAGAAAGGGGAGGGGGAGAGACACCTGTCATTGTCATCATCCCAATTTCGTGACTTGATCTCCCTATCAAACTTGCATACAACTGCAGCGAGGAGAAGTATCTCCGATCTACCCCCCCCAACCCCTCCCCACAGCCCTTGGCTTTGCCTCCAGCCTCCAAGACGAACTTCAGTTACAAAGCGCGGTCGGAGCGCTCCGGGCGAGAGAGAGGAAGGGAGGGAAAGGGGGGAGGGGGAGAGGGAGGGAGGAAAAGAGAGGGAGAGGGAGGGAGGGATAGAGAGAGGGAGAGGGAGGGGGAGAGGGAGGGAGGGGGAGGGAGGGAGTGAAAGGGAGGGAGAGGGAGGGAGGGAAAGCAGAGAGGGAGGGGGAGAGAGAGAGAGAGGCGAAGCACCTCACTTCCGTCCCCCCCACTTTCCTTTCTAGCCCCTCCGCTCATCATTCTCCCCCACCCACCCACCCCTGGGACCAAAACCCCCAAAGTGACCGCCCTGACCTGCCAAGCTGTTGTAACAATCGATTTCGATGCTGTCCAGCAGTTGCCTCTGCTCCTCGGACAGTTTGCCCAGGCCAGTAGCCCCCGCGGTAGAGGCGGTCGAAGCGGCGTCCTCCGAGTCTTCCTGGGCCAGCAACAGCCCCTTCAGCTCCAGCAGCGCCCTGTGGTACTTGCCGATGGCTTCCCGGCACTTCTTCTCCTTGTAGCACTGGGCGCCTTGGCTTTTGAAATCCAGCGCTCTCCGGATCAGCTGCTCGGGCTCGGCAGCCGGAGAAGCGGCGACGGCGACGGCGGGGGCGGAGAGCTGGCCGCAGCCGCTGCTCCGATGCTGGGCGCCCACCGCTGACCCGCCGCTGCCCTGGGCGCAGTGCCCGTCCCCTGGTGCCCGGCTGCTCGGGTTCTGCTTCCCCGCAGCAGCGGGGCTCTTCCGCTCCATGCCAGCCGCTGCTTGGCTCCTCCTCGCTCTCAGGGCGGCGGCAGCTCCGACGCTGAAGCCGGAGGGCGAGAAGGCGCCGCTGCCTCTTCTTCCCTCCTTCTCCCCGCCGAAGGAATCAAGCGGCGGCCGAGGCAGCTCCCGGCTTGCTGGGGCTGCTGCCACCCTTTGGCTCGGCTCGGCTGCTTGCTCCCATCCTCTAGTCGCCCCCTGGTAAGAGCTGGGCACCGCCGCCGCCTCCTCCTCCTCTCCGACCTGCGGGACTGCTGGATCCCGCGCCGCTGCGTTGTTTCCGAGGAGATTTTCGCCGAGGGGCGATTGGTGCCAACCCAGAAGATTCTGCCCGCACGCAGGCAGGCAGGGAGGGGAGGGGAGGGGCGGGCAAGGAGCCCAACCGCTTGCCCAGCCCGCTTTCCGTCCGTCTCTAAAGGCACAGGGCGACGAATGGGAAGGGGGGGGGCGGCGCAGTGGGTGAAGAGGAGACGGGAAATCTATCAGGTGACGTAGGCAGTGAGGGGGGAAAGCAGAGCGCCGCGCCTCGAATTTGGGGATGGGGGTGGATGGGTGGGGGAAGCCACCATCTCTTTGCCTCAGAGAGATCAAGGTATGCAGGCTCTTAAAGCGACAGGCGTCCTGGTTGGGAACGCTTGGGCGGGGAAAGTACGGGCGTCCGGCCCTCCGGCCCTCTTAAGCGCCTGTATGTAAACACAGGTAGTCCTGACTTACGAGCTCATTTAAGGACGCTTCAAAGTTACAGCTGATGCTGAAAAAAGGGACAGCATGGCCGTTTTTTCACACTTACGACCCGTTGCCTCTCCCCAATGATCACGTGATCAAAATTATGACTGCTGCAGTGTCCTGGGATCGTGTGGGATCTGCTTTGGCCACTTTCTAACAAGCAAAGTCAATGGGGAGCATTGCCACATTCACTGAAAAACCACCTTACTAACTTAACAAAGGTAATGATTCACTTAACAACGGTGGTAAGAAAAAGTTAAAAATATCTTAACAAATGTGTTGCCTAGCACCATAAATTTTGGACTCAATTGTGGTGCTAACTCAAGGACTACCTGTACAGTACGGTAGTAGCTAGTGATGCTGACCTGACCTCCATTCGCAGTACATGGCTACAACTTAGAGCAGAGAATATAATAATGGTGAAATAGTAGGGTGATCCTGGGTGAATGGAAAGGGAAGAAAACCTCCCAGCAGAATAGAAAAACATCAGAATGGGATATTTGGGCCCTAAGCTGGGGCCCTTCATCCACCCCTGGGTTTCTTCTACCTTCCCTGTCCCCTATCGCAGTGGTTTGGAAGTTGTTTTCTTTGTGTATTTCCTTCCTTTTCCCATTGTTGCTAAAAAGCAACCTAATGTACAACAGATCACTTGGGAAAAGATCTTTCTGCAGACCATTAATTCTGTGATGCCTCATGTTTAAAATAGGGGTGCATAAAACCATTTCTCCCTTCCCATCTTGGGTGGTGTATTCTGCCTTGCCATTCTTACTATGAGTCAAATAGGATGAATTTCCAAAGTTGTGGATGAGATGAGGCAAATATTAATAGCTATTTAGTATAATCACCTGCATTTTGAGTATGCCCTGAGCCCAATCTGCAGAAATCTGCAGTGGGCATGAAGCTCAGTGGTGGTACTTCTCTCCTGCATGAATATAACAGAGTTATGCCTTGGTAAGGCCACACCTGGAATACTGCATCCAGTTTTGGTCACCACAATGTAGAAAAGATGTGGAGACTCTAGAAAGAGTGCAGAGAAGAGCAACAAAGATGATTGGGGGACTGGGGGCTAAAACATATGAATAACAGTTGCAGGAACTAGGTATGTCTAGTTTAATGAAAAGAAGGACTAGGGGAGACATGATAGTAGTGTTCCAGGATCTCAGGGGTTGCCACAAAGAAGAGGGAGTCAAACTATTCTCCAAGGCACCTGAGGGTAGAACAAGAAGCAACGGTTAGAAACTAATCAAGGAGAGAAGCAACTTAGAGCTGAGGAGAAATTTCCTGACAGAATAATTAATCAGTGGAACAGCTTGCCTCCAGAAGTTGTGAATGCCCCAACACTGGAAGTCTTTAAGATGTTGGATAGCCATTTGTCTGAAATGGCATAGGGCTCCTGCCTAGGCAGGGGGTTGGACTAGAAGACCTCCAAGGTCCCTTCCAACTCTGCTATTGTATTGTATTATGTAAAATCACCATTGCAGACTCTGGCTAAGACATGAAGCTTGGAAAGTTAAAGTAAAAAGTGGTTATCCTGCTCCCAAACATTCCAATGGCTGCAACATCTTCCAGGAATTGTGCACTTTGTCTTGAAAATTCATAATATAATAATTTAATTTTTTTTGTTATCCTCGAAGGAAGTAACTTTGGAAAGAAAGGGGGACACACAATAAAACAGGCCCAGCATTATATTAATTTGACATGCATCTAGTCCACACAGGCTTAATTTTCTCAGTTTAATTGTGTGAAAATGTGTTAGATTATAATTTCCACAACTGCTAGCCAACATGAACTTGTGGTCATCCAGTATAAGTGAGGTCAACTGGAAAACATTTGTCATTACAGAAAGTATGCGTCAAATTCAATTGATTCCCCAACAAGTAAAAGATTGTCCTTTTATAATGTTTTTACCAAGACTGTATAGCATTTGCTGGAAAGGATTTGTTTTGGAGATATTTAAGTCAGCTTTTTTTTTTTAACTTATTGTAACTTTAAATATGACTGGGTGAATGAATATGACTTAGAAATAATGCAGTTTTATAGGTGGTTTTATCTTAAATGTATACATTTAAATCTTTCTGAATTGCCTTTCAGCTCAAAAAGCCCTCAGTGATTAAAATTTAAAAAACCTTAAAACAAACCTCAAAAGTTAAGGTATCATCTCACAAATAAATTATACAGCCAGCAAATATATTCATGTAAAGGTGACCTCCTGAATAAATTACAGTGGGCTGGTTTATACAGCTGACAATGGCTGAATTAACTGTGATGTCACACAAAGGGCGAACTGATCAAAATAACCTGATTCTATTCCTTCTTCCTAAAAATATTTGCTTTTCTCCTGGCTTGTGTTATAACTCATGATTTATGATTTCATGCTGCACCTGAAGCAGGTCGCTGGAGATTGTTCAAAATAGCAAATCCAAAGCCAAGAATTAAACTACAATTTCCTTCAAGTCACATTCCTGGTGACTTCATGGCCAAACCCATGCATGTTGTTGGAGGGGTATTTTTTGCAAGAGTACAGAACTTGTTTAAAGTTGTCTTTTTTTCCAAATATTTTTTTCAACTCTCTTTCTAGCTCACAGATCTGAGATTTCCTGGTGTCTCCCAACCAATTGCTAATTAGATCCATTCCAACTTTGAAAGTTTTATAGCAGCCAGGTGAGATAGCTGCTATGAACAATTCAGCAAAAACAATGGTAGCTTGCTGCAGATAGGAAACATTTATTTAAACACATTTATATGAGTGCCCTACCTCGTATACAAGGCAACTAGTGATTCCACAATATAATATAAAATATAAAAGCCCATAATTTTTTTTTAAATTTCCCTGTGCACCGCCCAGAGTCCGTCTCGACGGAGATTTGTGCGGTTTATAAATCGAATAAAATTGAAACACCCCCTTCAGCAGCCACAGGCATAATCACATCAAACACTGGATGAGCTCCATTTCAACCTGGGATCCCCAGGCCCTGTCAGATCTGCTTCCATCATAAATCAGGAAAGACCACGCTCAAACTCATTTGGAAAGTTTAAGGTTACTTTTACTGAATATAATAAGACTGCAGCGAAAGTCAAGCAAGGAATGAAACATTTAGGCGCGCAACACACATATCAAAGCATAACCCAACCCTTAGTTCCTTGACCCCAGCATATTGTCCAATGCAAAGCCGATCACGACATCAGGTGTACTTCCTGCCCAGGATCATCATCAGAATAGAATGCAGACCATTAGCTGAGGTGATAACAGACTGTGGCCACATCTCTCTCTCCTGCTCACGTGTATCCAAGCAACCCCCCCCCCCCCCCCCCGTTTCAATATGACAGCCGAAGCAAGCAAAAAGCGGAGGCTGACAGGCCCACTGGCAGAAACATGTCTTTGGGGCTTTCCATAAAAGTATCAAGGTGAGGGCTAATCTTATCTCTTAGGGAATGATATTCCACAGTGAGGGACCCACCATGAAAAAGCCCCTTTCTGGGTCCCACTAGATCACAGGTGTCAAACTCATAGCGTCCCATTGCTGTCATGTGATGTTTTGCAATGTGCAGTGTGTTCCCTTCGGGGAGCTTGGGTGGGTGTGGCCTGCACGTCACGCATCTGGCCTGCGGGATTCCAGTTGGACACCCCTGCACTAGAGGTACTGTCCTAGTAAATGGAATCTGTAACTTACCTTGCCTTCCTGCTCTGGTGGGCTGGGGAAATGGAGAGAGGTGGTCCTTCAAATACCTAACCAGCACCTTGAATTGTACCTGGAAGCAAATCAGTAATCAGTGCAGCTCCCATAAAAGAGGTGACTTATCTTGATTCGTGCAAAACTGGGGGGGGGGGGGGGCACTGCATTTTGACGCAACTGAACTCAGCTTCATGTTGAGTACATCACAGAAGTCCACATGAGATGACTAGGGCATGGTGGAAAATGGGGTACATTGACTGAGGAAAGAGTATAACTGGTGCACAACTCACAGTTGTGCAAAGGCCCTCCTGGCCATGAATGCCATCTGCTCTTGAACAAGAGTAGTGAATCCAGAAGAGTTCCCAGATTATGTACTAGGACGGTTTGGGGCAGTGCCACTCCATCCAAGACTAAACGTGGCAATTTTCCAAGAGCCAAGAAATCATGGACATAAAGCCTCTCCATCTTGGCAGGCTTCCGTTTTAATCTTTTGTTTCCCATCCAGACCACAACAGTCCCCAGGAAATGAGAACGGGCAGCTGCAGCAGGGATGTGTAACTATTATCCAAAGGAAACCTGAAAGGCCTCTGAAGCAAAGAATAAACCCTTGCCTGGTTTCTATGGGGAGAATATACGTGTGGGTGTGTGGAGAAATTAATTAGATTGTTTGCAAATAGTAGTAGGTGTAATTAAAAGACGTTCAAAAATCGGTGTGTATGTGTGAGGTGAAAACTAAAGACAAAGTATGTAAGTCTTAATCGTATCTCTTACAGTCATCAGATGTGAGTGTCTGGTTGAAGTCATGAATATGAAATGCCTGCTACGATGCAATTAGTCATCTTTTGGCAACAGCAACCATTTCAAGTATTAAAGTTGCAAATCAGTCTTTTTCTGGAGAGAAATTAATAGCATTTTAATGAATTCCACACAATAAAACGAGGCCTGCCATATGTGGATTGCAAAACTCCACGTGACCAATAGATGGCAAAAAAGAGACATGGAAAACTCCATCTAGTGGCTCTGGATTTTTAAATTCCAGATATATTAAAGCTAATAAAAAAATAGAGAATTTGATTTTACCCTGTTACATTTACTAGAGCAGGGGTTTCCAACCTTTGCAACTTTAAGTCTGAAGGACTTCAGCTCCCAGACTTCTCCAGCCAGCAAAGCTTTGCTGGCTGGAGAAGTCTGGGAGCTGAAGTCCTTCAGACTTAAAGTTGCAAAGGTTGGAGACCCCTGTACTAGAGAAGATGAGGAAAGGAAACAATCTGGAGGAGTTTACAGGCTTTTATTGTCATGCAGGATACCTCAGTTTCGATTCTGGCCACATCTGCCAAGGCAGCCACTAGGAGTATCTCCACACCTTGTTGATGGAGAAGAAGATAGCGCACTGAGTTATATTAAGTTACCCATGTAGATAAAGTAACTGTTAGGGCAAAGGTCAGCAACCTGCGGCTCTGGAGCCGCATGTGGCTTTCGTCCCCCTGCTGTGGCTCCCTGTCGCTCAAACTATGCGTCACAACTGCCAATGTGCGACACTTGCCGGCATGCGATTTATTGAGCCTTTTGACCCCTGGTAGGGGGTCAAATCCAAGAAAAGAAATGGTTCAGAAGAAAACAGAATGTTTAATTCAACTACATATGCTAATTTTGTGGCTGCTCAGGAAATAGTCAGGCATGGGAAAGGTTTTGTGGCTCCCAGTGTTTTCTTTTCTGTGGGAAACGGGTCCAAATGGCTTTTTGAGTGTTTAAGGTTGCCGACCCCTGTGTTAGGGGAAGTTAGTAGCCTAGAAAAGGAGCTATTGCAAGAGAGAGAGAGAGAGAGAGAGAGAGAGAGAGAGAGAGAGAGATGTAATCCCATAAATAACTGATAAAGAATTTTAATGAACAAAAAAAGAGAGTACAAGACAAATTCAGAAGTCTTTAAATTTATTTTATACTTTTTGCAAGCAGTTCTTCAGCAAAGAAGATCTTCAGATCTTCATCATTTCTAGCATCATCATCCCCAATGACAAACTGTTGAAATATGCATTGTGATGTCACGACACAAACTCTGTACTTGAAACATAAAGTCACAAGCATGTACATAAGGGGAGGACTTTCCACTGTGACCCATGTTTGCTGGCGTGCCGCTCCTGCCTGTCCCTTGGAGCACGGATGCTCTTCAAGAACATTATCAGGTACCAGCTACCAGCTATAGAAAGAACGAGGAAGTATTTCTCTCCTGGCACTGCCATTTATCAATAAAGGAGAACATTTGCAGCTCTGGGTTGAAGTGAAGGGTCCTTGGTGCCCTCTGACCTTGGTTGTTTGTTTGGGGTTTTGTTTTTATGCCTATGCTTCATTACCTAGTGCTACCTAGCACCAATGATGTCATCTAGTTTGGGTAATGAAATATCTGCAAGAAAACTACCAAGTTCACCTCCCTGCCATTTGTACTCTTCTGCATGGCATTTTTATATGGCTGCTACAGCAGAGGAAGGCAACGTACAGCTCACTGGCCATTGGAGGCCCCCAGCACTTCAGGATGGTACGACAAGCGGTAAAATGGCTGATTTACATTAGTGATAGGGAGAGTTTCCCCCTAAGGTAGGAAAAGAGAGTAGGAGGCGTGTAAGCAGTAAATTACTTCAATTTTCACCCTTAATAGTCCATTTGTAGTAGCTTTAGTAAAAACAAATGTTTGAATGCAGCTGAATGCATTTAGAATGTTCTAAATGTTTAGCACAGGGTAATTTATTTAATCCGATTTTAGTTATTGTCTTGTTGTATTTATAAGATGTTTTTTAACGACCTGTCCACCGCCCCGGGTCCCCTAGGGTAGGGGTCTGCAAAGTCGGCTCTTTTAAGACGGGTGGACTTCAACTCCCAGAATTCCCCAGCCAGCTATGCTGGCTGGGGAACTCTGGGAGTTGAAGTCCACCCGTCTTAAAAGAGCCGACTTTGCAGACCCCTGCCCTAGGGGAGAGGGTGCGGTTCTACAAATCCAATAAAATGAAATGAAATGAAGTTTGGGGGTCTAAATTCTTGCTCTTGTCATATGTTTGGCTGGCACCCACTTTGGCAAGTTACTGGCTAGTTGTTGGAAGAAATGTCCTTCTGGGTTCAGTTCCAAGTGGGGGGAAAGACACTGGAAACATGGAGGCTGCTTGGAAAGATGGTTTTAATGGTGGACAGGACCACATGGTTTGAGGTCCTGGGGGAAAAGGTGATTACATGCTTCAAGATGTTGGGTGAAGAAGAAAAAGGGCCGAGATGCTGAAAGTCCCTGGTTTTATGCCCCCTCTGGCCTTTCATCTTGAGCTTGTATTCTGATTGGTTGTCAGACTCCCATGGGGCCATCCAAGGGCAACTCTATAGGCTGTGCTTTGAGTCCAAGTGTGTTTGCCTTACTGGCTGATGTAATATTCCCAGGTGCCTTGCGGTGAGTTTCTGTAGAAGGCTAATCCTACCTTTGTTATGTAGACTAGACTGGCCCAGGCCTTTAATGGCCAATTGACAAAGGTGGGAGCTATTAAGAGTGAATCTGTTTCCTGCCTAAAAACATGTTTCTCCATTTCTTATCCAGGGAAAGATAATATTCTGCCTTTTCAATAGTTCTCAGGATATTTCATTTTTCTAGGAGAAGGGTGGGTTTTAACTTCCTACATGGTAAAGGCTGGATGAAACCCAGGAACCTTGGCATAAGTATTGACTTTTCCAGCCAGCTGCAGCTGTTCAGAGCTTCAGGGAGAAGGTTTTTCAATCATTTCTTACTTTAGCAATGTGCATAGCAGGTTTGCTACCAGGGAGTAGTGCCTCTTCCTCAACTTGTGAATACTTCCTGCAGGGTTATAGTTTCTTGTTGTCAGGGCCAATATTTCTCACATGTTCATCCATGGGTAACAAATGGAGAGTCAGAAAAATGGGCAGATTATGAGGCTTAAACTAATCTGGCATTCTAGCACAGATATGATGATGATAGTAATTCAGCATTCTCTAAGCATCCTCTAACACAGGGCTATTTGCTGTGTTCATGCAACAAACTAGACTACGAGTTATTTAATCAGGCATTAATTGATTCAGCATTTATCCATTTCAGTCGAGTTGAATAAGCGTCTTATAAAACTAGCGGTAATTGGTAGACTCACACAATACATTAAACTTTGGTCCACAGTTGCTGGATTCACACAAAAGTAAACAAATCACACTATGTCTTAGAATGAGGTGCAAATCCAGCCAATGTTTAGCTCAAATCATTTAGTTAACTCTAAATGTGATTTCTCTGATCTGCATTTAGTTCTTTATCCATTATAAATTATACAAGCAATGTTATTATATCACAAGCTGCCCTGTTTATTGCAGGTTGCTTTATCTATTCCCACCGTACAATCAGCATTCCCATTTTAAGTTTTGAAATTGCTGGTATCATTGTTGATGTTGCTGCTTTCAAAGGAAAAAAAAGTTACAAAGTTGATGTTTTCCAATATTAATTGAGTTCCGTTAATGCTTATTTGCCATCCGTGCCACAATTTCTGTCTCTTGAAGGGTGGCTTTCTGGGGTCCTTCCTCAAACTGGTAGTCCTCTACTTACAAACACAATTGTGCCTCATTGAGCCTCTCTGTTTAAATGCTTACGGGTGTGATTCAGAGATGGTTATTCAGCCAGTTCTGACAGGTTCTGGAGAATCAGTAATGGAAATTTTGAGTAGTTTGGAGAACCGGCAAATAGGCTGACCTCACCTCCCACTGCCTCCCAGCCTCCCAGCTGATCTTCTTTTGTTGCCCTCAACAGGAGAACGGAGCTGGAAAGCAGATTAGTGGGGTGGAGATGGAATGGGGACTTTGCACTCTCCTTCCCCTGCCATGCCCACAAAGCCATGCCCACACACCCAGTAGTAAAAAAAAAGATTGAATCCCACCACTGGTATGATTGCTTGTCAGTCTGGAGTGACTCTGTGTCTAGATATATTGTGGTCCATTTGGCCTTAAACTTTCAGAAGGAAAGTTATCTCGATGGACTTTGAATCACCACACTTTGACATTGCTCAATGGGGTCTAAAAAATGGTTACGACGAACTGTTTCAACGCCTTTTGGCATCTCTTAATTGCAAAGTAATTCATCTGGCCAGCCAACAAAATGGGCATACCAGAGGCGGAAATGGCTCAGAATCAAAGACCTTGAATCAAAGATAGACGCCAACTCATAAATATTTTCAATTTAAGATCTTTCACCTCAAACACTTAAAGGGTTTACAGGACAAGTTTAGCCGTTCCAGATTTTATTACTGTATTATAAGAATCAATTTCTATTCTTTAATCAGGACTGTGTTTTCTATAATCGGAGACTCACGAAGAAGAAGAAAAATAAGAGGCAGCTGATGATGGGAGGGAGACAAAATAAATCAGTTTAAAGTCTATAAGTAGTGTTTCCTCCCCCCCCCCCCATCGCAATGCAATTCATTTCTTTCTTTCTCATGTTTATTTCATGCACACATGGCCTGGCATCACCTAGTACACTAAGCCACGGTGTGATTTGATCAGGCTGGACTTGGTTGCTGTATGAACTCAGCCGCTCCTTTCGCAGTTCCGCTTGTCTCGCAAGACCAGCCCACTGCAGTTTATTCCACAAATTAAGGGAGTGCAATTTTGAATCAGATTTGAATGTCCATGCAGCATCAAATTAAACCGAAGCTGTGAAAATATGAGTGCCCGAAATAGCTTTTTTACCAACATGTACACCATCTTTGGAAAAGAAATGATTCTATTTTTTTTAAAGCAGAATAACAAGGAAATATTAAACTACATTCCTTATGTACAGGTGTCCTCTTTCTAATCCGTACCTCTTTCTAGGGGTTTTTGTTTCAAGTTACATCGAATTTGACTCATCCATTTCTAGATTCACAGGTTTGCTTTACCAGGATGTAATAAACTATATTTCACTGGAAAGATCATAATTGTCTGGGTACACACCTTCCCTAAATCACAGTTTACAAGCCACAGTGGCTAGGTTCAAGCAGCACGATAAGTCAAACCCAAACAAATCACATAAAAATGGTCCTTGTTTACTAACTATTTATTTAGTGACCATTTGAAGTAGCGATGGTGTTAAACAAGTAGTATTTGTAACTGGTCCTTGAAATGTTGGTTATCACACCACCTCTTCAGGTCTCATGACCATTATTCAGGCACTCGGCTCACATTGGCTCACATTTACAAAGTTGCAGCATCCCACCGTCACATGATGGTTATATGTGACCTTCCCTGCCAGCTTCCCACAAGAAGGAGAAGTTGGCAGGGAAGGTTGCATCCAAACCTGTTGCTCCAATAACTTTCCCAGGCCTTCCTGCGCCAGTGCCAATCAGTGGCCTCCTTGCCACGGTCTCCCTGCATTCACACACAACCTGCATTGGCTTTCTCAGGGCCTCTCCCCCGCCCCGCTCCCACCCCAAGGCCTCCCTCCCATGGCATTCCTTAACTGGAATGTTCTCCCACTTCTTCCCACTTAACAACCCATACTTTTTGGGATTATGATGGCGCCCAGCATTGCTGGGATTGTCATTGCTAAATGAGATGACCATATAATGCCATGCTTTATGACTGCATCACTTAGTAACGGCAATCCTGGTCCCGACTGCTGTCCTAACCCAAGGACTACCTGTGATGACTCTGAGCAGTAGTGACATAACTCTGACTTTTAGCCGCCGACCACTTATTCTAGGTTTCCACCTTATCAACTGCTCACTCTCTATAAATGTTTATTACTAGCCACAGCGTGTAAACTGGGGTGGATGGCAGGGGCTAAAGAAGAAATACGCCATCTTGATGTCAGAACACAAATTGCACCCAGGGTCTAGATACAACCGGATAAAATTACTAAAGGTTGGCATTTAACAAATTAAGAGAGTTGGAAGGGACCTTGCAGGTCATCTAGTCCAACCCCCTGCCCAAGCAGGAGACCCTACATGTGCCTCTACCTAGGATCGAACTCACAACCTCCTGCTTGTGAGGCAAGAGCTCTACCTCTAGGCCACAGCAGCTTCTTTATGTCATGTTTCCCCCTTCCTTTCTCAGCACCTTTGATTGCAATATTCCTGTAAGGATTTATACGTGGTGCGTCTGTGCTTCTGGCCCTGTGCTTATTGCTTTGCTTAACCTGAACCACGGCTGATGTGCCTGCTGCTTTGCAGCATAAGCAACACCCCCTCCCCCGCCCCGACCACCAAAGACAAAAACAGAGGTGGAAAACAGGTTATTCTCTTAGGGTGGCTTGGCTTGGCAATGGAAAAAGAAGCAACGCAGCATATGTCAGCCAATTCGGTTTGATCTTCTAATAATTAAAATTATTTAGGTTTTCAAAGATTAAAAGATTAAATACCACCCGATAAAACTCTTACAGGCAGGAAGGAAAATTAGATGTGTGCGGGAAAAACAAATGAAATGACTAAGAAAGTTATCCTCAAAGGTTCCTCTGTCTGTCTGCGTATGCTACGTGTTTATGTTCATCAGCTCCAGTGCTGCTTAAGGACACAATGCACCTGGGACTGAAAGCTTCATCCTGTCCCTACATGCTTAAGAAAATCCACTAGACTAACTTAGAACACAGTAAAGGAAATACAAGAACATGTTTACCATATATATTCGTGGTTAATCTGAGAATTACAATACAATACAATAGCAGAGTTGGAAGGGACCTTGGAGGTCTTCTAGTCCAACCCCCTGCCTAGGCAGGAAGCCCTATACCATTTCAGACAAATGGCTATCCAACATCTTCTTAAAGACTTCCAGGGTTGGGGCATTCACAACTTCTGGAGGCAAGCTGTTCCACTGATTAATTGTTCTAACTGTCAGGAAATTTCTTCTCAGTTCTAAGTTGCTTCTCTCCTTGATTAGATTCAACCCATTGCTTCTTGTCCTGCCCTCAGGGCAGAATTAAAATGCCAAAATGCACCCTAACAATTGGTGTGACTTATCAGTTTATCCTTGTTTATATGCACACAGTAATACATTTTCTGAAGTACCTGCATATACTTAAAAAAGACCATCCATGGATAAGCCCTCAATTTTTAAAAAATTAAAATATTATGAAAAAAGGGCCACATATGGGTAAGCCAGTTGTAAAAATTAAAACATGAACATTGCAAAGGTCAGCTTATCTACGGGTGGCAGAAATTAAATTCAGTGACTTTGCAACTTAATTAGCAGGTAGATGACAAAACAGGAGATGATTACACAAGGCTATCTTTTCATGTCATGCTAAGCCATAGCATAGTTCCTTCGGATCAATTATCAACCCAGCCATCACAGTTTGTATAAGATTTAGCATATATGAGAGCTCACATGGTTCTCATATATGTTTCAAACAGATAATCTGGTCATAAGATAGCCATGGCTAATTATTGGCTTTGTGCAAAGTGTAAACCCAGCACAGGTTCATGTTGCCATTTCATCATTTCATCTGTCAGAGATGTGAAAATGCTTTTAGGAATGAAAAGGTGCAAGACTCTGCATAAATAAAGGATAGAAGGTCAGAGCAAAGAGATTAAATAGGAGTGAAACCCTACCTAGATTTCCTGGGCTGTAAAGCAGATGTGGTATTCAGCAGGCTCTGACCAGTTCTGGAAACCTGGTAGCAGAAATTTTGAGTAGTTTGGAGAACTGGTAAATATCACCTCTGACTGGCCCCACCCCCATCTATTCTCTGCTTCCCGAGTCCCAGCTGATCAGGAGGAAATAGGGATTTTGCAGTAACGTTCCTCTGGAATGGGGTGGGAATGGAGGTTTTACAGTATCCTTCCCCTGGCATGCCCACCAACCCACACCCACCAAGCCAAGCCATGCCTACCAAGCTACACTCACAGAACCTCACCACTGCTGTAAAGCTCTTCCTGAATGTTTCTAGTAAGATTTCAGAAATAACTCACCTTCTAGAAATTTCCACCAACCAGCTCCACCAGGTGATTTTATAAACACATAATGCCCTCTGTAATTTATCTCTTCTGGAAGTAAGTGCATACATTTAAAATTGAATGCTTCTGTAAAACCAATCAAGGCCTATAATTGAAATGTTCATACACACTCAAATCTATTGGGGTGAGCAATGCTATGCAAAGTGCAGAAAAAAAAGTTAGGAAATAAAGCAATAAAAAGCATTAGGGAAAATATAGATAATTATAAACTAACTTGTATCAGCATCACTCATTACAGTCCCCACCTTTCCAGACCCTGCTCTTTTTTCCACCATGTCCATACACAGTTTTTATACATTGCTTTTTCTTCTTAATTTTTTTTTTAGATTTTATTGGATTTATATACCGCAGCCTATCTCTCCGAAGGGACTCAGGGCGGTGCACAGGAAATTAAAACAATATAAATATACGAAATGTGCAACAATAAAACATTAAATTTAATAAGCCCTGTGCTAAAATTAATAAAAAACCCTAATTAAAACCTCATCCAATTTAATTTAAGGCAGTCTACATACAATGGGCCCAGGCCGGCTAGATGGAATAGGTGTGTCTTCAGCCGCTGGTGGAAGAGGCGGAGGTCTGGGATGATCCTGAGTTCAGGGGGAAGGTCGTTCCAGAGGCCTGGGCCCGCCACAGAGAAGGCCCTTCCCCTGGGGGTCGCCAACCGGCATTGCCCGGCCGACGGCACCCGGAGAAGGCCCTCTCTGTAGGAGCGAACCGGACGAAGGGATGTATGAGGCAGGAGATGGTCTCGCACATAATTTTTTACATGTTGTCTTCTGTGAATCTCATTGATTCCTTTCAACCAGAACTTTCTTGGACTTCTTCCTCTTGATTGATGTACCTTCTTTTCTATATTCATTCTGCAATTCAACAATTATTCATCCATCATGTTTATATAACCAAACACCATGTACTTCCTTCATACTGGTTGCTTACTTTTGTACTGGAACCATATTCATTCAGCATCCATTCGTTCTTCCAGCTATTCCTTTTTGTTTTCCCAAGGGCCCCCATTTGTACTGTATTCAGCATTTATGTTTCTTCTGATACACCAACTGGGAAGGAGCTTACTGTTATATGCAGAGGAATTTCTGCTTCTGTCAACAAAATTCCTCACAATAGGCCACATGCAATCTAGCTCCTTTCTAGCAGAATTTGCAATCTCAAAATTTCTCCCATACAGATCCTCATTTTTACTAAACATTTCACCAAGATACGCAATTTTATTTATATATTTCACCTTTTTCACAATGTATCTACAATGGGCAATTGGATTCTCCACTTTGGTCCAAACAGAGCTGCCCTGATATTTGAGGCATAAATTTTCAAATCCAGATTCCTTGTTATTTTTTATAGTCTAGTTTACATTTACTGCATGCAACACTTCTGTATTCTTTTGTAGGCAAGTAATGCTATGTTTAAGAACATATGTATACATTTCATACCAAAACACCGCTAGCATCACCACATCATTCAATATGTTATCCAGAAATATATTAAACAATCATAGGGATTTCATACATCCTTAACCTACCTCTTGTTCAATGCCAAACCACTTGCTAAGCATTCCTCTTAGACTCATACATACTTAATTGCTCTTATATACTGCTCTTTTTGCAACCACCTTCAACTCCATTTATGCATAATATTGCATAATTCAAGTGAATTCATGTTGCCATATGCCTTTACTAAATGAGCAATAAATCATTTATATTCAAATTGAAAGCCAGGTTGGTATAGTGGTTAAGGTGCTGGCTTAGAAACCTGAAGATGGTTAGTTCCAGGCCCGTCTTTGGCATGAAAGCTGACTGAGTGTTCTTGGGGTAGTTGCTCTAAGCCCAACCCACCACACAGGGTTGTTGTGGGAAAATAATATACCATATTTTTCAGAGTATAAGATGCACCTTCCCCCGCCCCCAAAAGAGCATGGAAATGTTGGTGTTTCTTATACACCAAATACATCCATTTTTGGCCTCCTGAAGCCCCTCCCCTGCATCCCATTTTTGCGAAAAATGGGCGGGTTTTTGCAAAAACAGAGGCATTTTTGCCTCCCCCCCAGGCCCCCAAAGCACTCTGCAGGCTTCAGCAGGGCTGGGGGAATGCAAAAATGCCCCCGTTTTTGGCAAAAATTGGGGTGTTTTGCCTTCCTCCAGCCCTGCTGAAGCCTGCAGAGTGCTCCTGGGGCCCGGAGAGGAGAAAAACTTTTTTTTCTTACTTACCTCTTTGAAATCTTGGTATGTCTTATACACCGATGTATCTTATAGTCCAGAAAATATTGTAACAACAACAACAACAACAACAACACAATTATGGATGAAACATGTAACAGTGATACCCATTGTCATTGGGGCACTTGGTACCATGTCCAAGAATTTTATAAAATACATAAAGAAATTGTAGCTTCCTGCAATAACACCAGTGTAACTGCAAAAAAATGCACTACTAGGAACATAGTACATTTTAAGAAAGTACTTGGTTGATACCTAGGAAACTGGCAGCAAACTGTATCAACCGTTAACACCAGACAATGGTACTGTATTTATGATGCATTTTTGAATGTTCAGTTGACTGAGTTTCATGTTTAATGAATGAAGTAAATAATAATAATAATAATAATAATAATAATAATAATAATAATAATAATAATAACAACAACAACAACAACACTAACAACAATAACAACAACAACAATAATAAAACTGCATGAAGGCAAAAATTCAACATGTTACCACCAACAGCAAATGTCGCCTCTGTAATGAGAAAGATGAGACAGTCGACCACTTGATCAGTGGGTGCAGCAAAATTTCACAAACTGACTACCTACAATGCCATGAGCACGTTGCTAAGATCATTCACTGTAAATTGTGCCAAAAGTTTGGATTTGAGTACAGCAAAAACCACTGGGAACATCAGGTTCAGAAGGTTTTAGAGAATGAGAAAGTCAAGATCTTGTGGGACTTCAGAATTCAGACTGACAGGCACTTGGCCTACAACACAACAATAGTTGAAAAGAAAAAAGTGTGGTTCGTTGACATTGCAATATCTGGTGATGCACGAATTGAAGATAAACAGCAAGAAAAAATCACAAAGTACCGGGACTTGCAAATTGAAGTTGAGAGACTGTGGAAAAAGAAATTGTGTGTTGCCCTGATTGTAATTGGAGCCCTTGGAGCAATACCTAAAGGGCTACCTCGCTATTTGGGAATTCTAAACTTACCTGACTTAAACATTCTGATTCTACAAAAAACCACCCTACTTGGAATAGCTTATGTCCTCCGATGTTACCTTAACAGTTCCTAGGTCCTTGGTTAGGACTGGAGCTGTTGAACTACCAACCAGCCCCAAAGGCTGTGAATCTCACCAATGATGAACCACATAACAACAACAACAATGAGGAGGGGGAGGGGGAGGAGATCTCTGCTTATAACATTGAGTTGTGTATGGAAAAAAAAGGCAGGACAAATAAATATGTTCATGCATTTCTCAGTGTCTCAGTGAGAAGCAGAAATGTGGTCCGCACATGCCCTATCCAGCAAGAAGCCACACTATATTTCCTGAATTTTGCTCACTGATACCTCTTGTAGTTTTTCAATCAAAATTCTGCCAACACCTCCCCAGGCACACTTAACAAACAAAGCACCATACAATTTTGCATCTGCATCTGAATCAGCTACTTTTTCTTTCCTATAAGGAATTAATAAGATTTCTCCCATTTTCAGATGCAAATGCATCTGTCATGCACACGTTCAACAAATCATGTTATTTTAGCATATTTTAATTCTTCCACTTACCATTTACACCTGCAACCTTATAATGTTTCGAAGTATTTATAATTTCCTTTTTCTCAGTTTTTACTTAGGTGCTAAAGCAGCATTTGATTTAATTACGCATTTTAAGATAATTTCCATACAGATCTTTAAAACGGTCCTTCCAGGATTCTCTTGCTTCAACTTCATCCCAAATCTTTTCTCATGAATTGTGTGGGCAACCCTGAATGAACGGGAAGGCATTTCTGACAAAGGCAGAATCTCAGTGTTTGCCTTTAGCAAATAATAATATGGACTAAAAGTTCAAATTTCAACTGCATGGTCCGTGTTGTTTCTGCATCTGATAAGTTTGGAAGATGGATAGTTTAACACCCTTCCCCATTCTTCACATTGTAATAAAAGAGTTAAACAGAATGCTAAGATAAGAGGCAAACAGGAGGGAGATGTCTTGCCTAACTCATACTGTCTCTCTTTGTTCTTATCTTACCAGCAACAGCTCCAGTTACATAGAATAGAAATATGCAGTTGGAGGAAATAGCAAGGATGTTGACCTTGACTTTGTGCACACATTGAGCAAACTGGCAGTTCTGGCTTATTCTGAAAGTTCCATGAACACAGATAGTTTAGTTTATAAACCAGGATTTACAGCTCACCATTCTATTCCAATACAAATAGTTGTATCTGTTTAAAACACAGTTTAGTGTGTGAACACAGCTTGTCTCAGGAGAAAGAAACATATTGTTATTAATGTGAATACAATAATGACTGCCATTGCTAGATGTGGCATAACTACAGCCCTTGAAGAGAAACTGAAGACAGAGAAGGAATCATGGCAGCTCCGCTCATCTTCTGTACAGTACTAACAAAACACCCATTTAGCAACCCACTGTGTTCCTAGTATTCTACAGTTACAATAAAAATGGATAGTCAACAGCCTGGTCCATGTGTCAGCCTAAATAAAAAAAACTTAAAACATTAGCTGGATCAGAACACACAGGAAGCCTTTTTTTTAAAAAACCCAACACACGTTGGTTTGGGTTTGCTTAGTATGTGAACTCAAATACAGTTGTTTATATAGTCAACTAATGCTGATAACCCAGTGTTGCCCGGGTATTATTTATAGGAGGAAAATGTCCGGACCAAATGTAATTTCTAATGTTGGCTTTTCTCCCTTACCAGAGGGAGCCCCCTTGTGGAATACTGTAAAGCTGTTACCATGGCAACTCCACTGCACTGTACAGTAGAAACCATTTTAAGGCACAACAGGCTGTATCTTAACAGAACAAATACCCCAAGGGGGTTTAGGGGTGTCTAACCCTCACAATATTTGTTTCTACAGACTAAGCCATCTGTGTACCAAGTTTGGTTGAAATTGCCCGAGGCGTTCCAGAGTTATCGTGGAACACACACACACAAACATGTTTTTATATATAAGATACACTATGGGTAAGCTATATATGGCTCAATAGTCTTGGCAGCCCAGTCTGATATAGTCCTAAAGCCTGGCAAAGAGTCCTTCCAAATCTGGCTCCTAAACTGTAACTATGAATGTAACAATGATATTAATGTCCTGGGAAGATAACATCTTTATTACAGTCTATGTCAGTTTTATTAAAGTCACCCAATCAAGTGTTTTGTTCTGGCAGCACCTAATTCTTTGTCTAGCCCACCCAGCTACTTTGAAAGTGCTGTACAATCACTAGTATGCTACTCAAGGGCAAACTGTGGTCCTCACACTAACCTAAGTGGTCTCCTAACTTAATTCCTTATGAACTAAGGTCAATAAATGACCATTTTGTTTCAACAGACCTGTGATAAAGGCCAAAAGAACACTTTTGTCACAGATCATTTTTCTTTAATAGACAAAATTGCTTGTGGCCTGTGTCTATTACTTATAAAAGAATGCTGTATAACAAATGGCCTCTGTATGATCTAATCACCCACTCTGAAGAAAGAGACAAGCTGTCTGATTAATGGGGTCTTTTTATTAGGAACCTTACATAGAAAGATTACCTTTTTCTTCAAACCAAGGTAGCTTATACTGAACTGTACCCGGCAAACTAATGGAGAGAAAATTAGTGTCTTCATCGTCTGACTACTAAGACCCACTTAGTGGCTATTTTGACATGAAACGCTAAACTACAAATTATCCCGTCAAATTTTAAGGCAACTGTGCACCATAATTATCCATGAGTAAGCATATCATGCTCTTACAATAAGTATGATCAATGGTGCATTTTTGAATTTCAATAAAATTATTCAAGTTTTCTAATTTAAAATGTTTGCTACAAATCTGAACTCCAGTGATTCTAATCATATCTGAATCATAAAATCTTTAAAAATTACTCTGTAGTGGGTGTAGAATATGTATACCACAGGATGGTATACTTTTATTGTTTCATTTTGTTTTATTTATGTATCACCAGTCATATAGACGAGATGGGCGGCCTATTAATTGTTTAATTAATTAAATAAGCTTGCAAAACATAAAACATCATTTCTTGGTTTTGTTTTAGCAATGGCAAGTGCTATTTTTCTTCTCTTTCAGTTGCTTCATTTATTTCAGTGACACATCCCAACTGCAACATTTTTTTTTTTTTTTTTTATTGAAAAAGTTTTATTGGTTTTACATTTTTTAACAGGATAGGGTAATGGTTACAAAGAAATTTTGAGAGCATTCACGTCAGAGTCGTCGGACCTTCCGAGACCTCAAAATACACATTAAAAAAGTTAACATAGAAAACATTTTCCATACCACTACAAGATGGAAGCAAGTACATTTACCTAAATTCTCCCTTCCATGCTGTCAGACATTTACAAAAAGTCCGGATAGAAATATTATACAAAATTGTTCAAGAAAAATCAAGGCAAAGTTATTTTTTTTGATCTAAGTCTTTTGGCTATTGTATCTTCTTTCTCTCCTCCCTGGCCCCCCGCGGGCGGGGCCGTGACCCCCTCCGTCCCCCCTGGATCTTCCCCCAGGGCAGAGGAATGTTTTTTAAGAAAGGCTTCCGCCTCAGCAACTGTTTTAATCCTCACTCTTCCTCCTTCCCAGAACACCAGCATCCCTTCAGGTGTCATCCACTTGAACCAAATCCCGTGATCAAACAAGGTTTTAGACAAGAAGGAAAATTTCCTTCTTGAATCTCTAATTTTTCTAGGGATCTGCTTCAAGATAGTGACCATTTCTCGTTGATAAATTAAAGGTTTCTCTCTCTGCGCTTTCAGGATTTCCTCTCTGGTTGACCTTCTAACAAATTTCACATGTATCTCTCTAGGCACTTCATTCATCTTGGCATATGCAGAATTAATTCTATAGGCTAGGTCAATGTCCCCCCTGATCTCATCTTTGGGTTTTTGTAAATAGTCTGCTAAAATTGTACTCATAAGATCAGGTAGGCATTCACCAGATTCCTCAAGAACATTCTGAAATCTCAAAAAATATGTCATTCTTTCCATATCTATCCTAGACACATGCCCATTTATTTCCCCCACCTCATTAGAAACATTTTTAATCTCTCCCTTAGCCCCCTCCAGCCCCCCCTCCAATTCCTCGGTCTTCTGTGTATTCTCCAACACTTGCTTCCGGGTATCCAATAGTTCCTTTTTAAAAGTACTATTTTCAGCCCTCTGGGCCTTTATTTCTGATATCAAAGTTTGCATAGAGGTTTCAAGAGAAGCCATCCTTTGTTCCAAATTTACAAGTGCTGCTTCTTGTGCCATGGTTAAAAGTTAGAGTCACTGCCACCAAGATGGCGTTTTCCGGGTGGGGCTGGTGGGGCAGATCAGGAGCTCAGTTCAATTCAGGGCTGTGAAGTTGCAAACAATTCAGAAACCAAAAGAGACACAATTTCCCAAATCAGCAAATAGTAATAACGAAGGTATTCCAGAGAAGAAGTCACAAATCCATCAAAAGAAATTTTTTTTCAAAAATCCAGAGAGAGTCCTGCTTTCAAAGAGACGCTGGAAATTTTCCTTAATTGAAATAGTCAGGCAGGGACAAAGAGAAGCCACTTCCATCGCCCATCTAGCCAGAGGGAGAGAGTAGCAAAAAAAAGAATTTTTTAAGCTCAGCCAGACCTAGAAACAATGTTGCAGAAAGTCACAATCCACTTTCCCTTGTTAAAGACCGTCCGGAGTGAAAGTTTCCGCTTTCTCTTTGCAGAGAAGCCATCTTAGCGTGCCGCTTAAATCCGAGGGGTTTTTTTTTAAAATTAAACACCCCCCTCCCAGTCCGTTCAGCCTGGCTGGCAGCAAGGAAAAAAAGGTGTTCTTTTAAACTCACTCCCTCTCGCAGCTGAAGCCTCGGCGATCCGCCCGACCTCTCCGTTCAGCCCTCTCCATTAAAGCGAATGGCACCGACAGCCGTTGGAGAAGGAAAAACCCCCCGCTGGCATGTTCCTCTCCTCCTAGGTCGCAGAGAGGAGCGCCCTCCCCACCGCCGTGACGAGGGCCGCTCCCTCTGAGCCGACCCTACGGGAAACCTCCGGTAACCGGAGAGTTTCGCCCCCCTGGGGGGGCAGAAAAGGCAACAAAGCGGCGAGCGAGCCCTAGGCTCGCCCGTCTCCGCTGGAGCCGGATACCGGAAACCCCAACTGCAACATTTTTCTTGATCTGTGCGAAGCGCAAGGTACATAAACATGAATGACAGGGCTTTTTACATTTTAAGAAATAATGAGGGTTAACTAGCATGGTTGCTGACAAGCCTATATAACAGCAGTTTCTGAGCATGTTAAACTTCCAGTCTTTTCTCTATGGGGGTCTTCTTTTAATGTATACACACAATCATTTGGTCTTTGATCAACGTTCAGTATAACCTTGTATCTCTTGCTCTTGGCTCATCTGATGCAAGAAAGCAGTGACTGTCTCTAACCGGATAGTTCTGTGATAGGGAGAAATGCTGAGCTTGTTGTTCAGAAATATCGGCAGTTCGGTGGTTCGAATCCCTAGTGCCACATAATGGAGTGAGCTCCCATTACTTGTCCCAGCTTCTGACAACCTAGCAGTTTGAAAGCATGTAAAAATACAAGTAGAAAAATAGGGACCATCTTGGTGGAAAGGTAGCAGCGTTTCATTTGCCTATGGCGTTTAGTCATGCTGGCCATTTGACCACAGAGATTTTTTTGGACAGCATTAGCTCTTCAGCTTTGAAATGTTCCTTAGAATCAGGAACGACTAGCACATATGTGCGATGGGAACCTTTACCACCATAAAAATCCAGGCTGTCTTTCTGCAAAAGAGAAGATCCTCAGTGCATGGTAACTTTCACCAATTTAATGTCTGCAGCACAATGTTCAGTCAGCATAGCCTGCCAAAGTGCATTGCACGCTTTTTAGCATAAAAGATTTTGTCTCTGATGCCACTGATTCACGTAGGTGTCTTGGGGGTGTTAACAAAAAAAATGGCTCTTAGCTCTTTTAGGATAAGATGTCATTTCTTCAAGGTGCGCTTCAAGGTGTTGATGACCATCTTCAAAGCGCTCCATGGCTCGGGGCCTAGCTATATGCGAGACCGTCTCCTGCTCCATACATCCCTTCGACCGATCCGCTCCCATAGAGAGGGCCTTCTCCGGGTGCTGTTGGCTGGGCAATGCCGGTTGGCGGCACCCAGGGAAAGGGCCTTCTCTGTGGCGGGCCCTACCCTCTGGAATGACCTGCCCCCCGAATTACGCACCATCTCAGACCTCCGCCTTTTCCGCCAGCGTCTTAAAACGCACCTATTTCAACAAGCCGGCCTAGCATAACCTCCCATTTCTGACTGTTATTAGCTGTAAATTTTAATTAGGGGGATTTTAAATTGTTTTAGCACAGGGTATGGGTTTAATAGGTTTTTAATAATGGTATTTTGTATATATGTATTGTTTTTTAAATTTTCCTGTGCGCCGCCCTGGGTCCTTTTTTAGGAAAAGGTGCGGGTTATAAATTCGATAAAATAAATAAATTTCTGCCACCCTTAGCTAGGTATAGACCTCCTGTTGTCATTCAACAGTATTTAAATCAGCAAAACTAAAAAGGATGACCAAGCTATGATACAATGATTGGGTTGGTCCATTTAATTAATTTAGGGCTTGCTTAACTATGACTTACAAAATAAAATGATTAGATGGTTGATGTGCTGCGCTAAGTCAAACTTGATTTCTATGGATCACGTGGTCTCGATTCACACACCCATGCTAGAAACAAACCACATTATGTTGAATAACTACTACATGGCAGTAAGGAAACACAAAAAAATTCATTTGCTACAAGCATGTACCAATACTTTACTATTCTAAATTATTATAGTGCAGATCTAGTAACCCTAGCAGCCAGATCTCTTACTTTAAGACTTTTTCTAACTACCTCCTGTTGTAGTTTGTCATATGAACAAGCTCCATGCACTATTTTATTGCATTACTGCCTATAACTGTTATTTGGCTAATTATACATTTGTCTTCAAATCCAGATCTTTTTGTAGCCTGGGAAACAAAAGACATCTGAATTAACTTAGCTTGGCTGCATGTATGGATGACAAAACTTAGAAGTCGTATATTTATGTGGAAGAATGATGAAAAATAATTAATTTGCTAATTTATTTGGGCAATTTTATGCAAAGGCACTTCAGTTGATTAACTAGCATGTTAGAACTGTTCTGCAGTGTTGCTGTAGCTGGATGTCCACCAAATTCTGTAGTTGGGACCACGTGAATATCTTCTCCCTTTAAACTGACTTGATATCTACAAAAGCCATGACTCTGTATCAGCTCCCCCAGGGCAAATGTCCACTGTTGTACTGCAATTCCCATAATTCTCATTCAGATAGCTAAGAATTGTAGATGTTTTAGTACAAGACATCTTTTAAGCAACTTGTTGGATGGGAAACTAAATCTTTTCCTAAGTCATTGTCAGGTGTGAATATCAGGCCCACTTGTGCAGTGTTTGAGTTAACCACTTTATTACGTTCTGCCTGTAATACAGGAATTTCCCCAGGCTGGCAGCTTTCCCTTGGGAACAATTAGATAAGACTTCACAGTATTCAGGAAGGGCCAGTTCTGGCTCTCTTATGGTTGCACAGTAACTCTAGATTAGCTCCATGCTTGATAGCTCCTCCCTGCAACTGTGACTGCTTCCCAACAGTCATTCACTTTGAAAAATCTGAATAAAAATTGTGTTTAGAGCTTTTGGACAAAATGGAATTCTTTTAGACCCAAGGTGGCACAGTGGTTAGAGTGCAATACTCCAGGCTACTTCACCTGACTGCTAGCTGTAGTTTGGCAGTTCAAATCTCACCAGGCTCAGGGTTGACTCAGCCTTCCATCCTTCCGAGGTGGGTAAAATGAGGACCCAGATTGTTGGGGGCAATAGGCTGACTTGGTAAACTGCTTAGAGAGGGCTGTAAAAGCACTATGAAGTGGTATATAAGTCTAAGTGCTATTGCTATTTATAAAAGCAATAAAAATATACCGGTATTTGAAAGTCAAATAATATCATCCAAAGTCTAGGGCTGAGTCATAGATTCCCTTCAAAAAAAGTGATGCTCAATTATAATTTTAATGTGACAGAAGAGCATTCTTGCAAACATGGTATCATACTCCTTATACAGATTATTTTAAAAAGACATTTAAAAAGATATTTAATTTAAATGAAGCGCAATTTAGATGTTGTCCAAATTTTGAGATGCCCCAATATAGCCCTCCTCCCCTAATGATCTAGAGTAGCCCTGAGACAGAGATAGTTGCTGGAAGATAACATAGCAGGAATAATCTAAACATAACAATTTAAACATTTAAAGCAGGGGTGCCCATCCCCTGGTCCGTGGACTGACACCAGTCCATAGCATGTCAGAAACCGGGCTGCGCAAACAAGGGAAATCCCATCCATGGGATGCAGTCAGCACACAAAACCATGGCCCCTCCCATTTGCAGAATAACCTCTCTCCGTGGAACCAGTCGGTGGAGCTCAAAAATTGGGGGCCACTGATTTAAATCAAAGTAGTTTATGGGAGAAATAAGGTCCCATATAGGTTGAAGCGTGTTCCTCAACATTTAGCATTGCTATGTCTCAGTGAGAATCCTTCTTATATACACTAATGCTGTAAATTGAGATTAAGAAATTGATCAGAGAACCAAGGCATTTGATTTTTTTTTAACTCATGCCTTTATCCTAAACTCACTTGAGCCTGTGACAAAGTGACTTCACTATGAAGCATGTAATATAATAAACATCCTGTTGCAAAATCTTTGCAACACCGTGCTAGATATTAGGCTGAATCCACCAGGTGAACAATTGGATATCTCATACTACTGTAAACCTCTGGTTTATACAACCTAGCCGGTCTTCTCACTTTGGGTGTGGCAGATTGGTAGTTATTGTGGTCACTATCTATCTTCTGCAGATGCCTTTACCTGGAGTCTTCCCTCGGAACCACAACATGTGAAAAAGATAGCATCATGTACTTTAATGACAAACAGAAGTGGGGGGAGAGGAAAAATTCACACAAATTTTTAAATAGCTACCTACTTCCCTTAAAGCTTTGAGGTGTTGGAAGAAATGTCCATCTGGGTTCAGTTCCAAGTGGGAAGAAAGGCACTGAAAACATGTGTCTGCTTGGAAAGAAACTGCTTGGAAAGATGGTTTAATGGTGGACAGGACCACATGGTTTGAGATCCTGGGCAAAAAAAGCACATGGGTGAGAGAGGGAGATAGATTTATACTCTCTCTTGGGCCCTGCCTTGGAGCTTCCTGTTCCTGTGTAAGAAATGTATTCTGATTGGTTGTCAGACTCCCAGGGTGCCAAGTTGAATCTTGCTGGGTGATGATGTAATGAAGGGCTTTGGGCAATTCCTATTATGGTTGAGGGCTAATCCTACCTTTGTTGGATCTTGGGTGAGGGCAATTGCTTATGAATAGACCTAGCTATCTCTTTACCTCTTAAATGCTGATATCTGCTGTGAGCTATTGAGGAAGGTGGAGGCTGTTAAGAGTGAGTCTGCTTCCTGCCTTAAAAAAAACATGGTTTTCCATTTCTCATCCAGGGAAATACAATATTCTGCCTTTTAAATATTTTCTAGAATATTTCATTTTCCTAGTAGAGGGATTGGGTGCTAACATCCTACAGAGGTGTATGGGAAATCAACCTCCCCAGCTCCATTAGGTAGTTACATCAATGTCACAAGATCATCATCATCATCATCTCAAAAGGGGGAGGGGGGAAGTAAACATTCCTTGTTAACTTTAGATAATCGCAAGTGAAAACAATAAAAGATAAACAAAACACAAATACAGTGCTGCTAAAATCTCAAACTGCACTTAAAAAAAACCATTAAGGAGAAATCTAAATTTGTTGGGAGAGATTATAAGGTGGGATGGAACTGCTGCTGAGAAACTCCAAGTGGTTTCAAACCTAGCAGCGACTAATCTTAAACTGATCCAATAACTATCAGAGAGAATAAATCAGACTTAACATCACATTGAAAACGAAATGAAATAATAATCTCTTCTAGAATAGCTGCACATTCTTATTTAATCCTTCCTGGGGGGTAACTATTGCTTGAAACGGTTTTCTTTCTGTCTCCATTATTCCTGGATTCCTCCTCCAGATGATCCCTGAGAATCACAGTGAGATCATTTCTGAGCCTGCTCATTCCAACCTCCGTTGCTACCTTCTCTTTCTAGTTTCAAAAGACAAAGGAGTCTTTCTACCTGGCAGAAAGGGAAAGTGTTGGGTCCAATCTCCCTTCATGAGCCGCAACATGCATCTCTCTGTGGATGATGCACCTTTAAACCCAGATATGAGAATGGCTTCAGAATGTTTGCTGTTTACTTGGCATGAAGCCGACATTCTAGAATACTGTACTGAAAAAAATAGACTGGCTTTAAAGTAGCAGCATCCTTATTTAAATAGAAAAATCAGTTGCTGCTTAAGTAACAGCCAATCAAAATGTGTTCTACCTAGCCAACAGATGACCACAGGGAAATTTCAACCAATCAGAACACAGCTGTTGGCCAGCAACCAAATATATAGTCAGCCTATAGTGCTCAGTTAAATTCCAAAAAGCCAATCTCTTTTTCCCCCTTCAATAAACCACCCTGGTGACTTCATTTCTGGGTATTGAGCCAGAATGTTAGTTGAATTTGATGTGCAAAGTTGTTTCTGTTTTGTTTGGCTTTTTAAAAAAATGGATGACCAGGAGCCTTAGTTACATTACATCATTTTTGTCTTTTCAGTTAAGATTTTTCTGGATATAGATATATAAGTTATTTTTACTTTTGTATTACAATATTGCATGCTTTTAGATATTATTAGCTTCATGGAATCACTATGCTGAAATAGCAGTCGTATAAACCATTTTAATGTGCAATAAATAAAAGATTATACGGTATTTTTGGCCTCTGTACTCCATCACCACTTAGCAGATGCTGAGCAGCTGGGAGCTGGAACAAGGGCACCAGAAATTACCCCATGGAATGGAATGGGCTCTGTAGGAAGTTAACACCCACCCTTCTCCTCGAAGAATGAAATATTCTAAGAAATATTTAAAAGGCAGAATATATGTTTCCCTGGCTGAGAAAAGGAGAAGCATGTTTTAAAGACAAAGCAGCTCCCTGCGCCCCTCAGGTAGTGGTGGTTTCCGGATCCCGTTATGCTATGACAGGGCCGGGCGTCCACCATGTGCATGTGCATGTGCACTATGCACACATGCGCACCCACCGCACTGCGATGGTCCAGCTGTTCAGTGGAGTGTCGCACAGGCGCTGTACACTGCATGCATGTGCCAAATGGCTGGATTGGCTCAAATACAGGTAAGAAACGTGGGCGGATGGGCCCTCCAAAGCACCATTCCGGTACGATGCCTGATGCTCCCAGCAGGCCCTGGTACGCCCGTACTGGGGTGTACCGGCCGGAAACCCACCACTGTTCTCAGGAGGATTAGCCCTATACCCATCTCTCCACATGGCACCTGGGAAGATTCCATCACCCAACAAGGCTCAACCAACCCTGGGACTCAGGACAGCCTACAGCAGTGATGGCGAACTTATGGCACGCGTGTCACAGGTGGTACGCGGAACCATTTGGCAGGGCACCCGAAGCACTGGCCTGTCAGCTGGCCAGTGCACATGTGCACGCTGACCAGCTGATTCAGCAATTTTTAAAGCCATTTTTAGTCCTCCGGAGCCTTCAGGGACCTTCAGGAGGCTTCCCTGAAGCCTCCGGAGAACTAAAAACAGCCCAACAAGCGAACCGGAAGTCACTTCTGGTTTGCTCGTAGTGTCATTTTTAGGCCTCCGGAGGCTTCAGGGAAGCTCCTGAAGCCTCCAGAGGGCCTGCGGAGGGGCTGTATTCACCCTCCCCAGGCTCCTATAAAGCCTCTGGAGTCTGGGAAGGGCAAAAAAAGCATGTAAAAAATGGGAGGAGTGCCTGTCATGCATGCATGAGCACTGGGGGGTGGCATGCCAGCACACGACTCCCCTGCCCCCCCCCATGGCACACGAGCCTAAAAATGTTCGCCATCGCTGGCATACAGGGTTGTCCCTGCATGGCCCGTCTGACAACCAATCAGAATGCAAACTCAAAATTCAAAAGCCCAAAGAGGGTATAAAACTCAAGCACTCTCAGCATATCTGCCTGTTTTTCCTTCACCCAAAATCTTCAAGCCATGTGGTCTTCTCCACCATTAAAACTTTCTTTCCAAGCAACTTCCATGAATCCAGTGTCTTTTTTCCCACTCGGAACTGAACCTAGATGGGTATTTCTTCCACCAGCTCCAACATAGGCAATTCTGCTGGTTTTTTTCTCCTTGTGTAAATGGACAGTTCTTGCATGGCTCAAAGCCTGTACATGTAGCAGGAGGAGATCAGGACTGGACTTGGGCAGGAAGGAAAGCATTTAGTATTGACTGAACAGCAGGGGGCTCCATTGATTTCATAATCAAAAACATCTCTCAATGCCCTGAGATATTACTGCATTTCTGTAAAAAAAAATGCTGCTGATGTATTCTGGATGTAGGAAGATTCGCTTGTACATGAAAAAAAGGAGTTTTATTTGCCTAGAGTCAAAAAGAGGCAGGTACCGTACAGTTTTAATTATACATGTTTGTGGTAGCAAAAAAGCAGATTAGTTTTAGAGGTGAAACGTATCTATTTTCTCCAACATGAGACCCTAATTAACCTCACCCAAACTATTTATTTTGGGAATATTAACAATTTGTCTAGTCTGGCCCAGCCAAGAAAATTCACATGGCAGTTTACAAAGGGCTTTCCCCCAACTTTGCATTTGACAGGTTCCTTTCATCCTTCCATGCAAGGGAATCCAACATGTCCACTTAAATCACTTTTTCTGATCATACTAATTTTCAATCACTGTTACATGATTGAAACGGTTAAGGAATAAATTCTTTTTCAAATATGTATCTTCTGTGTTTTTATTCTAGTTGGGAGCCTATAATACAAAATTTCATAGCCATTTACCCTCTAATCTTCAAAGACTATCATTTATGAAGAGTACAACATAGTGTGGGAAGCCCCCTCCCGCGCGCGAATGAAATATTTTGGGGAATATCAAAAGAGGCAAAATATTATATTTCCCCAAAGGAGAAATGAAGAAACATAAAGATAGAAAGCAGCCCAAGTCTTCCTGCTTTAGGAAAACTCAAGCTGCCTCAAGTGGAATCCTGAAGTCTTTAGAGACAGATATTTTGTGCCCATTATTCAGAAATCCGGGCCAGCCTATTCATAAACAAAATGCCTTCAGCCCAGCTCTCCCAGTCTGAGGGTGATGGGATTACAAATATACATTCCCCCACCCAAATTTTAAGGACAGGACATGACCTTTAGGACATAATAAGATTAATCTACCACTACTGAAATAGTTAAAGACACAAGGCTCACTACATTGCACGTCCCCCCTGGAGCATCTCAATCACCAAACCCTAGAGCCCTATAAAAATCCATCCACTCATTGGGCCATTTTGTCAGCCATCCCAGAAACATGCCGTTGTCACTGAAGTTTCTGGAATCCAAATAAACAGAGATCTTCTGTCCAACCAGCCAACCTCCATTTTATTTCCAGTGTGTTTCTTCCAGCTTGGAACTGGACTGAATTTTTCTTCCTGCAACAGCAAGGACTATTCAATATCTCTTGTTTTTAAGAGTTATGACATGGATACATTAGCAGCCACTGCAAGGACTAGAGGGGATGGGTCCTGGGAAGTTCACGTGCTATTAGCAAGGCAATTTAAATAAGAGAAGTAGCATAAGTAAATCCCTTCAGTGGCTCATCTGAAATTTATTTATTTATTTGATTTGATTTGATTTTTATACCGCGCCTATCTCCCCAAAGGGACTCAGGGCGGTGGACAGGAAGTTAAAAAGTAAAAGTACAACATATAAATAAATACGAACATATAAATAAATACGACTACAAACAGTAAAATCTAATTAAATTTGAGGTGGCCTGTGCTAAAAATATCCTAGAAAAATACCAACAAATTAAAATCCATTTAAAACAATTTAAAACTCAGTCTCTAGGGGTGGTCTCGGGAACTAGGCTAGGCCGGCTAGATGAAAGAAATGGGTCTTCAGACGTTGGCGGAAGAGGCAGAGGTCCGTGGTGGTCCGGAGTTCGGGGGGTAGGTCGTTCCAGAGGGCTGGGCCCGCCAACCAGCATTGCCCGGAGAAGGCCCTTCCCCTGGGGGTCGCCAACCAGCATTTATTTATTTATTTTTATTTTATTAAATTTATATCCCGCCCTTCTCCTTGTTAGGACCCAGGGCGGCGCACAGGGATGTTAAAATACATACAAAATATAAAATATATGAAATTTAAAATACTTATTTTAATAAATAAACCCTGCGCTAAAACCAAATTAAAATCCCAAGTTTAAAAACTATCTAATGGTCAGTGTGGAGGTTACGCTAGGCCGGCTAGGTGAAATAGGTGTGTCTTCAGACACTTGCGGAAGAGGCGGAGGTCGGAGATGGTGCGGAGTTCAGGGGGTAAGTCGTTCCAGAGGACTGGGCCCGCCACAGAGAAGGCTCTCCCCCTGGGTGTCGCTAGTCGGCATTGCCCAACAGATGGCACCCGGAGAAGGCCCTCTCTATGGGAGCGAATCGGTCGAAGGGATGTATGAGGTAGGAGACGGTCTCACAAATAACTAGGCCCCGTGCCATGGAGCGTTTTAAAGATGGTTATCAGCACCTTGAAGCGCACTCGAAAAACCACAGGTAGCCTACCCCCCGAAATAATACTCCCCTCTATACAGAAGCACTCAATGCCAGCAACCCTAAATGTCACATATAAGGAACAACTGATCTTCAATTACTGAATAGCTTGACTGGAGCCAATATGATAGCAAATCAAATTTTCCCATTTCAGGATGGGGATTCAGGAAATCCATCCCTGGAAACTGAGACGCTAATATATAGATTCGTGAGGCAGAAACAAAAAAGAGGGTCATGAGATAATGAACCATTCTCGAAGACCCATAAATATGCCTTTAAGATGATTAGTACGAGGCTATCCTAGCACTGTGCTTGTAGGTGTGCAAAATAAAACTTTTTGCCTCTTCAGCTGTAAAATTTCTGCTCTATTAATGAAAAAAGTCATTAAATGGCTTCTGGTTTGTCATAAAAGAAAAACAACAGATTGTTCTCCATATGTTGGCCACTTGGCAATCTCCAAGAGATAGTGTTGGAGAGGCACAGAGAAGAAGTATTGTAAGTGTGTTTGAATGTTATCATGTATTAAGGGGAGGGGGTGGAAGAGAAAGGGTTAGGAAGGAAATTAATGGAGACAAACAGAGGTTGAGGTTACTAGGCAACCAGAAAACAGGAAAGGACAGTTGGAAAGAAGGCTTTCAGTAAAAGAACTGGTTAAGCAAATTAGATTTCTGGGTTTCCCCCCCAGTATCTGTAGACCCTTAGGAAGAATATTGAAAGTAAAGATCAGATGTTGAAAGGGAATTGAAGGCAAATTGTCTTGATCAAGGAGGCAACAAGCAAAGTGAAATATTTAGATGAGAACTATTTTTTTAACAGTATAGAAAATTTAATAAGATCTTTGAGCTGAAATGAATTCAGTACTGTAGACTGGATTGAAATGAAAGAGCTGGACAAGTTTTGCCTTTAAAAAAGTAAGCAGAGATATCTATGACAACTGAATTGAGTCAAATAAAAAAGTTGAAGATTATTAATGTTTCAGAGTCAAGACATGAAAAATGGGATAGCATTACAGGAAAGTAAATGTCAATTGAATATTAAAAAAAATAAGAAAAACTTTGAATTAAGAGTATTACCAGTGACTTTGTGAGCTGTTTACTGGATGTTTAAAAGAAGAAACTAGGTATCCACCTGTCAGTGTTATTTTAACATGGATTCCCTTTACCAAATTAAATTTAATCCAATCCTAATGTTTCTGTGGCTTTCCTTTTCACAGATTTCTGATAAATTCCCCTGCCCAAATATATTCTGCTCAAATATATTATATGATTAACTGACAAATAGGAAATAAAAAGCTGCTTTAAAAACATCAATTTGGCCCAAATTAGCAGCAAGTCTGCTTAGCAAAACATCTTCATCTATGATTTGGATGAGGGGTGTTGAGTCCTTGACTTGCGACCGGTCTCGACATACGACCGGCCGCAAGTCTTCCACTCTTCCCCGAAGGACCATAGCAACAGACAGTATCAAGTCTGTAACTGCCAGTCGCGTCTGATTGGCTCAGACGCGGCTGGCGGGAAACTAGGTCCTGGAGCGTCCTGATTGGCTCCCCGTTTGACAGATCGCGTATAAGTAGCTGTCAAACGGGGGAGCCCCTGTCTACCGCAGTTCTTTTACTTGTAAATAGTTCGCGTCTTTTTCTATTGCCAATAAACGGCTTTGCTTTTTCTAACTAGCCTGTGTCTGAACTCCCTCTGTTCCCGAAATCTAACAAGGGGATAGATGGAGAGCTCATCAACTTGACAGATGACACCAAGCTGGCAGTAAGAGCCAACACTCTAGAAGATAAGCTTTTAAGATATAGAAGGATCTTGACAGACTTGAACATTGGGTGCTATACAGTGGTGGGTTTCAAATCTTTTTAGAACCTACTCTCTAGGTATGGCCTATTTTGTGGCCGTGGCTTGGCAGTCATGTGACAGGATGTGAGTGGCCAACTTGTAAAATGTGGTGAAACTCATTTAACAACGCTCTTGCTTAGCAACCAAAATTTTGGCTCAATTGTGATGATAATTTCTTTCTTTCTTTCTTTCTTTCTTTCTTTCTTTCTTTCTTTCTTTCTTTCTTTCTTTCTTTCTTTCTTTCTTTCTTTCTTTCTTTCCTTTCCTTTCCTTTTCTTTCCTTTCTTACTTTCTGCCTTCCTTTCCTTTCCTTCCCATTGGGTTACTGGCAGCGGCAGGCCAGACTTACTTCTGGGTCCGCCGGTGGAACCCCCTGTCACCGGTTCTCTAAATTTCACCATCCCGCTCTTGCGAGTAGGTGCGAGCCTGCAGAAACCCACCCCTATTGCTTTATAACAAAATGAAATTCAATGGTAAAAAAGTAAGGTTCTACATTTAGGCAAGAAAAACCAGATGCACAGGACAGTATAGGTGGTACCTGGTAAATTGGTAGTAATTTTGAGATGGATCGTGGAGTCCTAGTGGACAATCATTTAAATATGTGCCAGCAATGTGCTGCAGCTGCCAAAAAAGCCAAAATAGTTCTAGGCTGCATTAACAGAGGAATAGAATTGAGAACACATGAAGTTTTAATAACACTTTATAATGCCTTGGTAAGGCCATACTTGGAATACTGCATCTAGTTTTGGTCGCCACGATGTAAAAAAAAAATGTTGAGGCTCTAGAACAGGGGTGTCAAACTCACATTGTCATGGCAGTGTTACATGATATCTGGGGACTTTCCCCTTCGCTAAACCAGGTGTGGCCGTGGCCTGCATGTGACTCATGCAGACTGTGCTGGGAGTTTAACAGCCCTGCTCGAGAAAAAGATGCAGAGAAGAGCAAAGATGATTAGGGGACTGGAGTCTAAAACATAAAGAAATAGTTACTGGAATTTGGTATGTCTAGTTGAATGAAAAGAAGGACTCAGGGTGACATGATACAATTGTTCCAATATCTCAGGTTTGCCACAGAGAAAAGGGATTCAAGCTATTCTCCAAAGCACCTGAAGGCAGGACAAGCAGCAATAGATGGAAATTAATCAATTAACCAATTTCGTTGTCAACAAGTACAATGATAATAAAGATTATACTTATACTTACTTAATCAAGGAGAGAACCAACCTAAAACTAAGGAGAAATTTCCTGACAGAACAATTAATGAATGGAACAACCTGTCTCCAGAAGTTGTGAATACTCCAACACAGGAAGTTTTTAAGAAGAGATTGGACAACCATTTGTCTGAAATGGTATAGGGCCGTGATGGCGAACCTATGGCACGGGTGCCACAGGTGGCACGCGGAACTATTTCTTAGGGCACGCGAGGCGTTGCCCTGTCAGCTCCAGCACGCATGTGTGCGCTGGCCAGATGATTTAGGCCTTTTTTTTTTATATTGAAAAAGTTTTATTGGTTTTTACCATTTTCGAAAAGGGTAGGGTAAGGGATACAGAAACATATTAAGAACTTTCGCGTCGGGATCATTGGCCCTTCTAGGGCTTCATAATAAAACATTAAAAGAACATTTTTCCAAAAGTACTACAAGGTGAAAATAAGTACAAGATTCCTAAATTCTCCATTCTATGCTAGCAGTCGTGTACAAACATCCAGACATAAGGTTATACAATATTAATAATAATTTTAAAAAAAGCAAAGTTATTTTTTCGATCTAAGTCTCTTGGCAATTGTGTCTTCTTTTTCTCCTCCCTGGCCCCCAGCGGGCGGGGCCGTGGCCCCCTCCGTCCCCAATGGATCTTCCCCCAGGATAGAGGAATGTTTTTTAAGAAAGGCTTCCGCCTCAGCAACTGTTTTAATCCTTACTCTTCCTTCATCCCAGAACACCAACATCCCTTCTGGCATCGCCCACTTAAACCAGATCCCGTGGTCAAACAATTTTCTGGATAAGAAGGAGTACCTCCTTCTCACCTCCCTAATCTTTTTTGGGATCTGCTTCAAGATGGCGACTTCCTTTTGTTGGTAAATTAACGCCCCCCCTCTCTGCGCCTTCAAAATTCCCTCTCTGGTTGACCTTCTAACAAATTTAATATGTATCTCCCTGGGTACTTCATTTATCCTGGCATATGTCGAATTTATTCTGTAGACTAGGTCAATGTCCCCCCTGATCTCATCTTTAGGTTTATGTAAATAGTCTGCTAAAATTGTACTCATGAGCTCAGGAAGGCATTCACCAGATTCTTCAGAAATATTCTGAAATCTTAAAAAATATGACATCCTTTCAAAATCCATCCTAGAAATATGACCAGACAAATCTGCAATTTCAATGTTGACATTTTTAAGTTCTCCCTTTGACCCAGCCAGCCCCCCTTCCAGCTCCTCAGTCTTCTGTGAATTCTCCAGCACTTGCTTCCGTGTTTCCAGAAGATCCTCCTTGAAACTTTTATTATCTGCTCTCAAAGCTTTAATTTCCTGCACCAGAGCTTGTAACACTGATTCCAAAGATGACATTCTTTGTTCCAATTCTGCCAATTCTGATTTTGATGCCATGGTAAGCTGTTAAAGTCAGTGTCACTAAGATGGCGTTTTTTGGGTGGGGCCGTTGAGGCAGATCAGGAGAAAAACAGTTCAAGTGAAAGTTGTAAAAGAATTCAAGACCCAGCAGAGAAACACTTTGCACAGTCAATAATTTTAGCAGAGAAGGCACCCAGGGAAGGAATCAATTAATCCAGAAATTTCTTCATTAGTAGAGAGAGAGAGTCCATTTCACGAAAAGATGTTGGTAATTTTCCAAAGGTAAAAATAGTCATTCAGGAACAAAGGAAACCATCCTCCACCGCCCCATCTGAGAGCCAGGAGGAGAAAATAACCAAAGAAAAATTGTATCAAGCCAGCCGGACTTAGATACATTGTAAAGAAATAAGCTGCAGATCACTTTCGCTTATTTCAAAGCAGTCCGGAAACAAAGTATCCGCTTCCTCGCAACGAGGAGCCATTTCCAAACGCCGCTTTAAATCCGAGGGGGGGTTTAGCCAACAAACACCCCCCTCTACGTTCTTTCAATCCAGGCTGCCAGCATAAATAATGTTGAAAATCACTCACTCTTCACCTCGCCGCCAAAGCCCCAGGGAGCCTTCCGACCCGCACGCTCAGTTCTTTTTAAATTCGCTGATCGTTACCGTCCTCCATTGGCAAAGGGAAACCCCCCCCCCGCAGCATGCCTCCCCTCATCTAGACCGAAGACAAGGGCCGTTCTCCAGCCGCCGCTAAGAGGAACAGACCCAGGCAAGCCAGCCCTACGGGAGGCCCCCAAAAATGGGGGTGCCTCGCCCCCGATGGGGGGCAGAAAGAAGGAAAAGCGGCGAACGAGTCCAAGACTCAGCCGTCGCCGCTGGAAGGTGGAACCGGAACGATTTAGGCCTTCTTTTGAGGCCGTTTTTTGCCCTCTGGAGGCTTCAGGGAATGTCCTGAAGCCTCTGGAGGTGGAGGGGAGGCTCTTTTCACTCTCCCAGGCTCCTAGAAAGCCCCTGGAGCCTGGGGAGGGTGAAAAAAGTGTGCCAAAAGAGGGGGTCACACACATAGCATTATGGGTGTGGCACACATACACATGACCCCCCTGCGCTCCCCCCGCTTTTGGCACACGAGCCAAAAAGGTTAGCCATCACTGGTATATAGTTTCCTGCCTGGGCAGGAGGTTAGACTAGAAAACCTCCAAGATCTCTTTCTAACTCTGTAATTCTAATTCTTATTCTTATTTTCTCCATTCCATTCCACTCCACTCCACTGTTCATAAACTGTCCAGGTTCTTCCATGCTTTAAAATAGTTCTAGACTGAAAATATTCTATGGTCACAGGATAGCAGCAAGGAATTGGTGTTTTATGACTTTCAGTATCAACACTGCTTGCAAAAATACTTCATGCCCCTGATGAAATAGACAAAAGCTCAGGAAAACATGCTTTAGAAAAATACTAAAATAAACAACTAATCAAGCAATCTGGTTCTCAAAGATCCATAGGTATTTTTCCTGCTTACACCTAAGTACTTAAACTTATTTATAACACTTAAGAAGAAAAGCAAGAAGTAACAATTAACTTGATGCTGCAAAATTGCAGGTATGCTGCCCAAGAGACCCCCTTCTGGCAAACTGAGATTATTCTTGGTTTGGAAATCAAATCACTAGGAATGCAAATGAAGCTTTAACAATACTCAAACAGGGATTATCTCATGGTAAAAATTATATTGATCCAATTATTGTTAACATTATTAGAACAGAAGTAAAATCTAAAAGACAAGTTAGAATCATCAGTTGTTAATTACTGTTGCTCAAAATGCTTTCAGTTCAGGTTTTCATGTTTATAATTATATTCTGTTGACATAGACCAGAATGCCTATGTTCACAAGATGACTTCACTTTCTTGAACAAAATTCTTTGAATATCTTATAAACGATGGGTTCCTGTGATGTCTTTTGTTTCAAAAGGTCATAATTCAGATATTATGGACAGGTGTTGACTGAGTTTATACAACATGCTAAATCATGTGGCTTGTTTGATTTGGGTTCAATGTATTTAAACCAACCTTGTCTGTATTATCTGTTCCTAGCCAATTAAAATGTTAATTTATTCAGCAAACCACAGCAAGGCAAATCGTGGTTAAAGATGTGTGAACACAGTAAATTATGGCATGTTGCTCAGAATATTTAAACTTCTATTGGTTAGGCAAAACTAATATTTGTGTTTTGCAATTATGATTGCATGGCCTTCTGTGGTAGTATTTGCATAGATATTTCCATTGGGTTTTACTTTAACTATCTTTGATAGTCTCTAATTCTTATACAAGCTCAGCTCAAATGTTGGGCCATCTCATTTCCCCATAGCAATAAGAGAAATAGCATAATCTCTGTAGAGTTTGTTCTCCTGAGTGTTTTTATTCACCATTATTTTGATTTATGAAGCCCTAGAGGCATTTCCCCAGGAGGAATCTGTAGTAAGTTGTATAGTACAAAAGGTAACTTCAAGTCAGTCTCAAATCCTGATTAGTTCATGAATTCATTCACTTCTGGTAGTTTTCTTGCCAGCGATACAAAAATGTACCTTTATCTCCCCCCACCTTTTTTTGGCCTTCCTAGTCTAGATGACAGCTGTGGTTTTCTGTAGGATATTAGCACCCACCCCTCTACTAGAAAAATGAAATAGTCTAGGAAATATTAAAAAGGCAGAATATTATATTTCCCTGGATGAGAAATTGAGAAAGATTTTTTTTAGGCAGGAAGCAGACTCAGTCTTAACAGCCTCCACCCTCCTCAATAGCCCACAGCAGATGCCAGCACTTAAGAGATAAAGAGATAGCTAGGTCTATTCATAAGCAGATGCCCTCACCCAAGATCCAACAAAGGCAAGATTAGCCCTCAGCTATAATAGGAATTGCCCAAAGCCCCTCATTACATCATCACCCAGCAAGATTCAACCTGGGGCCATGGGAGTCTGACAACCAATCAGAATACATTTCTTACACAGGAACAGGAAGCTCCAAGGTGGGGGCCAAGAGAGAGTATAAATCTATCTCCCTCTCTCACCCATGTGCTTTATTTGCCCAGGACCTCAAACCATGTGGTCCTGTCCACCATTAAACCATCTTTCCATGTTTCCAGTGTCTTTCTCCCCACTGGGAACTGAACCCTGATGGACATTTCTTCCAACAATTTGCTGGTCGTTTCCCAAAAGAAGGCCAATTACAATATGTTTAGTTTCTAAGTCCAGACAAACTTAACAGGCTGTTCTGCTTGCTAAGGCCAATTTACCTGGGGTTGTTGGAATTAATCACATGTAAAGCACTCTGCTCTGATAACAGATTGATAGAAGAGTCAATAATAAAATATGGAACAGGAGGAACATTTGTTTACTAGCTTGCTTTTCCAACTTTATTGAACATAAGCTTGCAACTCAGTACATCTTTATAGACACTTAATATGTAAAGGCAATTTAGACGCTGATAGATATTTGTAGTTCAGAGTTGAACTGCTAGCACTAGTGTGGTAATGAAACATCTACAACACCACCACCCCAAACTCGGAAAGCACCAAGGACCCCATACAATGAAGGCAGATAATTTTTCTGAGAAGCATGCATTGAAAGGTAATGAGAGGAGCCAATTAAGAAGCCCTATATCAACATATTTTGATAACCATTGTTCCGTATTCTGGTTGTTATTAGCCTTTGAGATTATCATTGTTGTACTGCCAGTTCACAATAATCAGGTAACTTGAACGTCCTTGGCCCAGGAATTTTGCAACATAAAAAAATGATGAATGTTAACTCCTTTGCTCCCATCCACCAAACCAATTGCATAATATAATTAATTTTACAAAACCATTTAAATTGGTTGATCAAAGTCACACTGAGTGTATATCATGATTAATTACAATGGGACGACTTCCCCACTTTCAGATGCTGTTATGATTCGGAGCTATGCTTGGTGGGTAGGGAATAATGGAGTTGCTCTCCTATCCATCTAAGTAGGTACAGAGGTGAGATGACACTTAATTACCAAGATTGCAATAATCTATATACTTCGGTCACTTTATTTTGGAATCTAAGTCCTTATCACCATGCTCTAAGGCCCAGCACTTCCTGAGAACTACAATGAAAATCTTTCATAGCGTCTTGATTTGAAACGCTTACGCTGTAAGTGTTCCTATAGAAACCGTGCCGTATTCTGCTGTTGCTTGGAAACATGAAGTAACGAATTGCGCATGCGCCCGCAAGCTCTTCTTCCGCCAGTCTAGGAAAGCGCCGATTCTCCCCTTTTGATCGGTCTAAGTGCCGTTTCTCTATGGTTTTAAGGAGATCATAGTTTCGCGTCAAGTAGAGAGCGGCTGCGACGCGCGGACGCTAATCATGGCGGCGGTCGACATAAGAGGTATTGGAAGGGAATAGCGTGGGGTAGTTGTAGCTGCCTGGTACTTAGGTATAAATAAGGACGATCCCCACGAAATTGGGAGGACCAGCTTGTTGCTTGCTTAGTTATTTATCTATTTTAGTATTTTTCCAAAGCAAGTTTTCCTGGGCTATTTATTGTCCGCTTCCATCAGAGGCATGGAGTGTTTCCATGAACCGCGTCGAAAGCCACAAAACGTCAACTTCTTGCTAGTATCCGGTGATTGTAGGATATTCGCAGCTTAAATCTATTTTAAAACAAGAACCAGGGTAGTTTCTGGACCGGAAGAGCTTCAGATGTTCAGATCCATTCAGATTTCTTTCCAATTTCAAATTAAGTCTCCAGCATTTGGGGAGGGGAAGACACCATAGTAATTAGTCGTTCAGTCTGACTAATATTGGTCAGCAAAATTGTACAAACAAATCCTGTTACGCTAGTTTTCTTCTGAACAAATGATCTGTTGAGCGCAATGTAGCAATTTATACATTTTCTAGTCTGGAAATTAGATAAAGATTGCACATGAATCAAAATGAGAAGACCAGACTATATAATGCTTTATTATCATTTAAATAAATGTACATGCTTTGAAGTGTTGGGTTCAATTTCAGTTGCTACTTGGATGAGTGAGACAGATACACAGCAGATAGATATGGTCTTAGAACAGCAACTATTTTAATTGTTTTAAGCTTGTTAGATGTTAATGAAACACCTATGTAGAAGTTGTATTGTCATACCATTTATATACTATTAAATTTCTCCTGAACAATCAATTTGGTTGAAGTTTTTCTAGCGTTGCAAAATGTTGTGTAATGGCCAATTAAATAATTGGCTAACTTCTTGGATAAACATATCTGATAGGGATGAATTATTATAACTTTAGGAAATGCAGTGTCTAAGCCAAAATGTGTTTTTAAATCCAGCTCCAAGTTTTTCATGATGAAAAAATTATGAAATATGTATGTGAATCAAGTCACTATAGCTTGTTCATACTATGATCAAAACAAACCATGCTTAGATTAGGTGAAACCAGTTTTTGTAATAGTCTGAGAATGAAAACATACAATCAAGGCATCTGTCAAACTTTGACTCTATAAAGAAGAGAAATTTCTTCCTGTTTTGTAGCAGTGAAAAGGGCAAGAAAGTCAGTTGATCAGATCACTCACTATTAATAGATACCATACAAAAACTATAGTGACAGAAAAGACAGACCTTTAGGTCTGGAAAAAACAAATGGAAATCATATTTTTGACATATTCCAAGATCAAGCTAGAATTAATTTTAAATTATGGGTTTTTTTGTAATTTAGTGAAATCTTAAATATTTTTAAGTAGAGTTCAGAAATAATCAAAAGCAATCCTTAAAGAAAAAAACAGCTGACATTCATTGGTTAATTTAATCTGATCCTGTATTTCTGTTTGAGAATATCAATCTTCCGTTAAGCAGAATGAGGCCCAAACAGACTTGGGGGGTGGGGGAATCTACTCCAGAGCTGTGACAGAAAGGTTATGTCTCTGGGTTCCTACAGGATGCTATTATTTGATATTGGAAGTTTCTGTTAAGCTGTCCTATCTTGGATGCTTCTGTAATGTTTATTTTAATTACTTTTAAGAAGTAATTTACCCCAGTAAAAACAAAAATCTGTTTTCATAGAAAGGAATGGAGCAGATATATTTACATATGATTGTCTGATGTCTTCCAAGAGCTAGAGAGCAGCACATGTATTATTCATAGACCTATTTATGCTGCATTAAGCATGGCTTCCCAGCCATCTGGGTTTTGCTTTCTAAAAGATTTCTGAAGCAGCATATGCATATTTTATGCAACCATATATCACATCGTAGGTTGGATTTCAGGTTGGTTCAAATCTTGCCTGTCAAGAATCTGCAATTATTCTACAATTGCTATGAGAATCCTGGGTTTAAAAGTAATAATAATGCTAAAATATCTCAGATTGAATTAGAATATTTCTGTATTCTTTTTTTCTATACATATTAAGAATATTTTTTTTCACTGAAAAATCTCATGAGATTGTATTTTTTTAATATTTAAAATGGCCTTACCTTTTCCTTAATCTTTTATATAGCAATTGTCCTGAGATATGTTACACTACTAGACTATAATAATGCAAACATGAATTTTATCTGCTACATGTAACATTTTTAGGAATATGTTATCTGAAGCTTCCACAGAGTTTGGTGGAATTAAACAAATATAATAACATAAATATGGAGGAGGGAAGGAGACCCAGTGTATATACTGGAATCATCTGCAGGCCCATGATGAGACTTAACTTATATAAAGTACTGCCAACTACTCTACATTTACTTTGGATCACCCCACTTCTTCCCTTCTTCTGGTCTTTTGTCCCTATAAGTTATGCTTTCACACTGCAGCCATCCCCAAGGTCATGTGATCAAAATTCAAAGGATTGGCAACTGACCCATGATAGTTGCAGTGTCCCAACTGACCCATGATAGTTGCACGTGACCCAATGGTCATGTGACCACTTTTTGCAACGTTCTGACAAGCAAGGTCAATGGGGAAACTAGATTAACTTAAAACCCATGCTAACTACAGTGATTCACTTAACAACTGTGGCAAGAAAGGTAAATAAGGGGCAAAATTCACTTAACAAATGTTTCGCTTAGGAACAGAAATTTTGGGCTCCATTGTGGTCGTAGGTCAAGGACTAACTATATTCAGATGTTATAGGGGGGGAAAAGAAAATCTATCTAAACAATGGTCAAATTTATAAACCTTTATCATATTCACTATTCCTATCATTTTTATAAACTAAAAATTCCCGGTGCCATATTTTTCTTATATCTTCTTTTGGCATCCTGTTGGGCATAGAAACCATTGGAGTGAAATGATATTCTAAGTATATTAGTATAGGTGATGGAGTGGTAGTGTGGCTTTGAATTTGTTTCCTTTGCTCAAAGATTTCTACTCTGATATTATTTATCAGTTTGAAATATTGTTTTTTACTGCCATAGAACTCAAGACCGCAAATGCAAGTTTCTTAGGAGACCTTCAGTATTTGTGTCAGATATGCTTGATTTCAGCAGGTTTCTGTTTTGTGTGCCTTGGGGCTAAAACAAAAATTTGTAAACGATAGTTTAAATGTTTTACTTTAAATATACAGTATTGTTTAAAGATGCTTCAGTGAGTAGAGAATTGATCTTCATGTTAAAGAGATAATTTATTGTATTATTGTTGGATTGATGTCATTAATATATAAGTTGTTGCACTGGTTATCTCAGGTTGGTTAAACTAAAATAGATTTTTTTTAAAATGCCATTGGTTTTTCTGAACGCGAAACTATGTTTTTCTTCCCCCCCCCCCCTCTTCTTTTACTTCTCCCTTGCTCATTATTTTACTCTTACAGATAATCTGCTGGGAATTTCCTGGGTTGATAGTTCATGGATTCCAATATTAAACAGTGGGAGTGTATTGGACTATTTCTCAGAGCGCAGTAACCCATTCTATGATCGAACATGCAACAATGAAATGGTCAAAATGCAGAGGCTAACCTTGGACCACTTGAAGTAAGTTGATGTAGTATTACAGGCTAAATTTAACATATACTATTCCTTTTTTTGCATTGGAATGGCTGCTTTCTGGAGTACCATTTTCACATTAGTAAAGTTATTCAGAACCTTCCCAGTTCTTTTAGGTTTGCTCCTATTATTTTAACTCCTTTCATTTGCTTCCTATTAAAGCTGCTAATTTCTTTTTTGTACATTCTGAAATTTCTTAATCGAGTCTTTCCTTTTTTCATTTTTCCAATCATACTTGAGATTTTTGAAGAGCATTATTGTTTGTTTCCTGATATTAAAGATTAATGCCAGTAATTTAAATCAATATGCTTTTAAATCATTGTCTTTCACCTATTTATGTATGGGGGAGGGGGGGGGGAGAGAAGACCAGCAGTTGGTAAATTTATTAAAGCTGTATTAATATAAATCCCCACTCTTATCAAGAACTATGGGGGGGAGGAAGAAATTACTCACCACGTAATGATCTCTAGATTACCTGTTTTCAAAAAGGGAACATTCTTTTTTCTCTACACTAAGATAGATTATAGTTTCAGTGTTTACAGCGTCTGCGACTGTTTTCTGTCTCTAGATTTAGCTCTGTCCTTTTATTTTTCAGTCAAATGGTTGGAGTAGAATATATTCTTCTCCATGCACAGGAGCCAATCCTCTTCATCATCCGTAAGCAGCAAAGACAGAACCCAACACAAGGTAAGACTGTAGACAGCTGTGCTATTTAGAATGTAGTGTGTAACCTATGACCAGCCTTTCCCAGTCTGCATGTTCTTCAGACAGACCAATTCCAAAATATATTTTTTAATGTGGCTGGAGAATTTGGGGAGCTGAAATCCAAACATCTGGATGTTGTCTAGGTTGTGGAACCTTGCCACAATCTAGACAATACAGATTTTCCTTGTGCAGGCATACTTCTTCCATATAGAGTGGTGGACTATGTGTCCTCTTTCATTTTGCAGGGAGCACTGGGTTCTACAATGGCCTAAATTACCTCTTACGGTTCTGTGATTCTGTAAATCTAAAAAGTAACATTGTAAGTTATTCTCCAGTGCTCCCATCTTGCCTCACAGCCCTACCTACTTGCTTGTCGGACAGACTGCATATGTTCTGAGCAAATATATTCCTATTTTTGAACAAGGAAGTTCCGCCTTTTGATTATGTCAATAGAAGAAGAAATAGAACCAGAAACAATTCTATCCATTCTGATAATTTGTATTGTTATGTTTTCTTCTTAAATCTTGCTTAAAATAATTGGTTGTTTTTAAAAACTGGGACTCTGTAAAAGGTTTTCATTACCTCCTACCACATAACCCAATTTGAAATAAAAGTATTTGCTGTGGAGGACTTGTGGATAGTGTTGGGAACTATTTTTGAGGCTAACTTTATCTTTTTGCAACAATAAGGGAATGCCCTCTTGTGGTAAAATGCAATATGGGTAACAAAATGAGCTTTGTCTTCAAGCTGTTCCTTTTTGGGGTATCTTATTATATGATACAGATTTTTATCTGATGTTATTCTAGTTACGATTTTATCTGGCCATTGTTTGTTCAATCTTTCTGCATTTTAAATCCCTGTCACTGTTACTTTTGAAGTGCGAGGCCAATTATTTCTGCATCTGATTAGTGGAAGCAGAATTTGGAGAATTTATATATTACTGTTTTATTAAACTGAAGTAGTTTTAAATACATGCCATAAAAGTAAATCTACTGAGGCTTTAAATAGTCTTGTAATCTAGCTATATTTCAACTTCTTTACTGTTTTATGAAATAGATTCAGCAATTGCATCTATTATATATCTAGAATTGATTGGTTGACTAATGCTATGCTTCTTTTAAAGTTATTCCATTGGCTGATTATTACATTATTGCCGGAGTAATTTATCAGGCACCTGACTTGGGGTCAGTTGTAAACTCAAGAGTGGTAAGTTTCTGTGACACTTGTTTTATTAGAATAAAAAAAATGCCCACAAAATGTGGTTTGGTTTCTGATTCTTTGTTTTAATTTAAGCTTCCGAAAGTTTTATTTTCTGCGAAAAAAAAGTATAAAATTGTAAACAAAGGGAGAAAAATGAAAAGGTTTTAAAAGGTTGACTTTTCCCACAGGCACTGGGTCAATGTGAAGTTGGAGCATGAGGATTATATGGTTGGATGGATATGAGATTGTGGACCAGACCCCAGGCTCCTTTGTCTTTAATTTTATTACTACAATGAATCACTTAAAGTTGTGTTTTACATGATGGCTAGCCATATAAATCTTTTAAAAATATGAATAAGTAATCAGATTGCATTTATTTCATTGATCCTTCCAGAAACGTTTTCTGGAGACTGCATGTTATATGAAATCAGAGTCATAATGAATGCATTCACCTATTTGTCTTACAACATTTTCTTACAAATTTATATTGTTCAGCTCACTGCAGTACATGGAATCCAGTCAGCTTTTGAGGAAGCTATGTCTTACTGTCGCTATCACCCTTCCAAAGGTTATTGGTGGCATTTCAAAGATCAAGAGGAACGAGGTAAGATATTTGAGGCTCCGGATTTCCAAATTTATTCTTCTCTTTTCCTTAGGAATTATGCAATTGGTCTTGGTCTGTAGACTTCAGTGAAATTTAGTTAATGTTGCTGTCACTTTATATTTTTAAAACAATACAGAATGAGTAAAGTATTCCAGGAAATGTTATGTTCTTCACTGTGTTTTTCCCATTTGGTTGCAGGTTCTGGGTTTGCATTGTATTTGCCTACCGTGTGTCCCTCAAAATAAGACAGGGTCTTATTTTCTTTTGACCCCCCAAAATAAGCGCTTGGCTTTATTTGGGGGGAGATTTTACTATTTTTGAGGTGCAGGAGGCAGTGAGCGTGGTCACCTCATGACTGTTGCAATATTTTTGGGGAGAGCTTATTTTGGGGGGAGGGATTATAGGACATGTGCTCAAAAGTCTGATTGGGCTTCTGGGAGGGGGGGAGAGTAAGAATTAAAACAATTGCAGAGGCGGAAGCCTTTCTTAAAAAACATTCCTCAATCCTGGAGGATGAAAATGGGGGAGCGTGAGGGGCCACGACTCCGCCCACTGGCAGCAGGGGAGAAGAGGATACAATAGCTAAAAGACACAGATCTCACAAATGACTTTCTATTATATAGTAACTCTTATCTGGATGTTTATAGAAATAAATGATTGATTGCATGAAGTTGGGAAATGATATATGTATGTATCTCACTCCACTTTGTAGAGAAATTGAAAAATTATTGTATTGTTGTTGTTTTTTGTATGAAGCCTCGGAGGGGGCCGACACCTCCGACACAGATGTCCTCAAAATGTCTTAATAATACCTTATACCCTTTTCCTACAAATTTTTTTTGTAAAAACCAATAAAACCTTTTTTGATCGAAAAGTCCAATTGGGCTTATTATCTGGGGACGTCTTATTTTCGGGGAAAACAAGGTAGATCACCAAGCAAAACTGTCAGCATATGAGGGAGGGGAGATTTATTTGGCTGGGTTGTCACAAAGCCTAATTAGGATTCTCTTAAAATAATCCAGTTGGTTTCTATGCTTAAGGTTGGTTTAGAATCTGGGCCTCCCTGCTTCTATTCCAGTATTTTAATTACTAAATGAAATTGGATCTTATTCCAGAAATATCATATATCAGTATAATATTTCTATATATGGTGGCAGGTTCTTCCATTAGTACTTACTGTTTTAAAATGTATTCTCAGCTACCCAGAGCTGGCAGAATTATTATCTTCTGCTATCTATTAACTTTTTTTTCCTTTAGCAATACAAATTGATCAAAGCCATACCTATTTTACCTGAATTGCAGAATACCAAAGCATCCATCTGTTTCATTTCTAAATAACTAGAATTAATTTCCCCTTATGCTTATAAATTATGGTATAGAAAAGTTGATACACTTTCATTATGATCTCCATAATTTTATTTTCAGATAAAGCCAAACCAAAAACAAAGAAGAAGGAGGAGCCAAGCTCTATTTTCCAGAGGCAACGTGTAGATGCATTACTTCTAGATCTGAGAAAAAAATTCCCCCCCAAGTTTGTGCAGGTAACAGTCAAGTAATAAATTATGGTTTGCTACAATGAGATACTTTGTCAAAACTGTTGAAGACCTGCTCTGAGCTGGACTCTGGCTTTTCAGGTCATTTGAGTTTGAGTGATGCAGTAATTTAGCGTGAAAAGGGTTTGAGACTGTTCTTCCCAAAGAACTGGATGGGATCTTCAGACTGTGGAGAAGAGATAACTGCGAGGGAGCAAAAAAAAAAAACAAAGCCCAAAATTCTTGGATTCAGCAGTTCTGAAGAATTTTCATCCTGTCTCCAACCTAAAAAGAGGTTTTTGAAAAAACATCCACTGTGCAACTCTGAAGGGACCTTAAAGAAATTATTATCTGGATTCTTTTCAGTTGAGTTTGAAACCAGGATGCGGTACTGAGATAACCTTTTTCACATTCATAAATGACCAAATAGATGAAGAGCATAGCAGAAAAATATTTCATAGAATTTTAGAGTTGAAAGGAATCTTAAAAGTGATGTAACTCCTATCCAATTTAGATCTTGTCAGGTACTCTAGGTCAGCAAACCGCGGCTCGCGAGCCACAAGCGGCTCTTTGGCCCCTCTTCCCCCACCCTCATCGACAGCGGGACTCCTTGGGCTCCGGGGATGCGCTTTGGCTGCCCCAAGGCCAAAAAGAGGGAGCCGTAGCCTCCCCAACCATCATGACCGCCACTCGTCTGCTTCCAGGGGCTGAAGAGGCTCCACGGGGGTGGGGGGAGGGGGACAGAGAGAGAGGCACAGAGACAGAGAGAGACAGAGGGAGGGAGGAAATCAGAGAGAGACTGACAGACACACAGTCTGAGAGGGAGGGAGGGAGAGACGGAGGGAATGAGAGAGACTGACAGACACACAGTACAGAGAGAGAAAGAGATGGTGAGGGAGGGAGAGAGACAGAGAGGCACAGAGAATGACAGAGGGAGGGATTGAATTGGAGACAGCGGGAGGGAGAAGGAGACGACAAGAGAGAGACAGCGAGGGAGGGAGTCAGAGAGTGACAGACACAGAGAGAGAGGGAGAAACAGAGGGAGGGAGAGAAAGATAGACACAGAATGTGTGCTTAAGTGAGTGAATGAGAGACAGACACACACACACACAGTGACAGATGGGTGGAGGGAGTAAAGAGAGACAGATACAGAGAGAGAGAGAGAAAGACAGAGAGAAAGAAAGAAAAAAGAAAGTGGAAGAAAGAAAGAAAACTTATGATCACAATTGAGCCCAAAATTTTGGTTGCTAAGCAAGACCGTTGTTAAGTGAGTTTCATCACATTTTCCAAATTGGCCACGCCCACCTGGTCACATGACCTCTGAGCCACTCCCACCTTCTTCTGGCTCTTAAAAGAAATTTCAATCATTTTATTGTTGATATTTGGCTCTGTTGACTAATGAGTTTGCCCACCACTGCTCTAGGGGAATCTGTACTGAGCAGGAAATTATTAGATGAACCCTAAGGTTCTTTCCAATTCTATAATAATGTGAAATATTTTTTTGCTCTGCCATCCATCCCAGATTATAATATTTTGAGTAGGCTTCGAGCAAGGAGAACTCATCACTTAATGTAATAGCCTGTTCCACTGGCTGCTAGCTTGTATAATTAGAAAATTTTGCCTGACATTTATCCTAAACTGACTTCATTGTAATTTAACTCATTAGTTCTGATCCTGCTTCTTAGGCAATAGAAATTAAATCCATTTTCTAACTGACAACTATTTGTGTGACTTGCTATGTTAATCCTGAATCCAGTTATACTAGACAGATTACAACCATTTCTTATTCTCCATTTGGGCAATGTTCAGTAAGAGAATGCAGTCTTATATCTACATCAAAAAGATGTGCATTTTTGACTAATAGCTTGGTTTCTCTCTTTGTTCACAGCAAAAATCTGGAGAAAAACCAGTCCCAGGTAAGAATTTAGTTAGTGTTTTTAAATGAGACCAAATCCAGAAAATGTATATGATTAGATTTAATGCAACTACCTTCTTGAGAAGATAGTTTTGTCCAAGTTGGTCATTATGCATATCATTTTATGCATATGGATTTTCTGTAACTTGGATCCTAAAGAATTCCAAGCCTTAAACCCCCCACTCCCCCTTATGCCATCCAAAGAGCAGGAATTTATGATTTTTCTCACAGGAAAAGAAAATCTGCATGTATCAATTCCAGCAGTCTTGGTATTCTGGCAATTTTGAATTGCAATTCTGGTTTTAGGTTAAGGGAAGACCACTTGAAAATTGTGTGTGTATGGGGGGAATTAAATGCTCTTTAATTAGCTGTCATTTCTGCATTGCTCTGCTAAATGAAGCTGTTTACTTTTAGATATAGGGTAATTACCAGTAAGTCCAAGTTTGTTCCTTGGACTTACTGGTAAAAATCAAGGTGATTCTTTCAATGGAGCTATAGCATTAGGAAATATCTCATGATAGTGATAATGAGACAAGTAAGTCTATTAGAATTAGACTTAATGTGATCTATTTTTTCCCAGTGGATCAGATTAAGAAAGAATCAGAGCCAGCACCTGAAACTATAAAACAAGAAGAGAAGGAAGCTGCAAAGACCACACAACAGAGCACTACTACTAAAGGGCCACCAGAGAAACGAATGAGATTACAATGACAGAAGGGAAAATGACATTCATAACTAGTGAGGACTTGGTGAAGAAACAGAGGTAAATAAGTTAGCTATTTAAAAATGGGGCAGTGAACTGTCACATTTTCAAAATTCCAGCATTTGATTTTTTCCCCTCATGTTACAAACTTACAGCAACTTTCAGGATGGAATGACCTATTTTAGTGTTCGAGACTGAATTCTGCTTTGCGAACATTTTGAGGATTTTTTAGCCTCTGATATTTTCAAATTGTAATCTCATACTTTTTATTAATGTCATGCTGGAGCCTGAAACATCTTACTTTTTCATAAATAAGAGTGTGGCTCTGTTGTTCTGTCAGGTCTTTCCAAATAAATTGATTACAGCAGTTCAGAGAGAGAGTTCTTTTTCTGTATTTTCACTTTATCACCAATATTAAATTCAAATTGAGATGGAAGATTATTTTTTTAAAATCTTCTTCCTCACAACTTGGGTTATTGTATTGATCATTGGTGATTTTTCCCTTTTCAGTTTATTCTTTGAACAGCTTATGCATGGGTGTGGAAAAAAATGCCCACACTTTTGATACTTGCCTAAATATTGAAGTACATAGCCAGTAAATAAGAGTATTGTAATATTTCATAGGCTTAGCTTCTCTCAATTACTGTCATTTTTTTTTTAAATACAGGATGAGGTTTTATATGTACAGAATATTATGTGGTAGCTATTCTCTGGTAGTTTCAGTACACTAGCTAGAAACATCTTACTCAACTCCCTGCAAAGAAAAATCCTGTAAGGTAATTGTCAATAAAATAATTTTATAATCTGTGATTTTTGTAAATATTTATTTATTTTGAAGAGAGACCGGTGACAGAATATTTTTAAAGGATTTTTAGTCTTTCTCCTTGGTTTTCTATAGTACATGGTTTGTTTTTCCTTTTTTTTTAAATTCTAAAAATGTTTTGTCCATTTGTACTTCTTGCCAGTCTACTTTTATATTATTCTACTGAAAAATAAAACATTTTAAATACCGTTTACAAATGCACATTCATCTCATTTTGCTTCTCAATAGGCAAACTTTACTAATGTGGTATTTTCAAACATGCTGGATTAGCATTCACATGATTTCTAACCTTTCTGGGTGAACATTTTAGAAGGTATTAATACAAGTTATTTGGAAGATCATAGATTGTAGAAAACTATTCTAAGGTTATTACTATATTCTTATTAATCCCTCCCTTTGAATTATGAAGAGCTAATCATGCTGAATAGGGACGCGGTGGCTTAGTGGCTAAGACGCTGAGCTTGTTGATCAGAAAGGTCAGACATTTGGCGGTTTGAATCCCTAGTGCTGCATAATGGAGTGAGCTCCCAATACTTGCCCCAGCTTCTGCCAACCTAGAAGTTCGAAAGCATGTAAAAATGCAAGTAGAAAAATAGGGAGCACCTTTGGTGGAAAGGTAACAGCGTTCCGTGCACGTTCGGTGTTTTGGCATGAGTCCATTGCGGAGATAGGAGCAGTATATAAATCCAATAAAACTGAATGACGGCCACATGACCACAGAGACGTCTTTGGACAGCGTTGGCTCTTCAGCTTTGAAATGGAGATGAGCACCACCTCCTAGAGTCGGGAATGACTAGCACATATGTGCAAGAGGAACCTTTACCTTTTTAATCATACTGAGAAGTATTTAATAGTCTTAAATATATGCAATGCATTTCTCCAAAGAACTGAGAAAGATGTTTGTATTTTCTCTTTCTTACTGTTGTCCTCAGAGTAACTGAGTTGATTGAAGTCCTTGTACAGGACAGAGGGATTCCTCTGAAATTGAGTCAGTGATTCAAGGTCACTAATAGTGTATTCCTATAAATCTCTATTTAAATGTGACAACTATATTCAGTGGTACATATTTCCCAATGTATAAGCATGACACACATTCTGAAGTCCTTTGGAACAGTAGTCCAGAAACAGAGGGTGAGTTTGATGTTTGATGTAACTCAGAGAAAGAAAAACAATGGGACTGCATGTTTTAAGGTGATAAATTTTCCATCACTAAAAAGAAAGAACATCAAATATAATATGAAGGAAGAAGAAAGAGCTTAAAAACCCTACTTTATCCTTAAATGATTTGATACTTTCTTACCCTGCAGAACTCTTCCCTAAACTTTTCGGATGTTGGTCTCTCCTCCTAGTTACTTTGCTCTTCTGTTTTTTTCTTTTCCTCTTCCCTCTATCCACGCTCCTAATTAACATTGTACTGCTTCCATCTCCCACTTCCAAGAGAATGGGAAGATTCCCATAGCAGATTTACAGAGTAGAAAAATAAGGCAACCTCCGTGCTACATACATTTCCAGTGGTAACTTGTTCAGAGTAGATTGATTGCAGCAGTGTAAAAGTGAGTGAGTGAGTGAGTGAGTGAGAGAGAGAGAGAGAGAGAGAGAGAGAGAGAGAGAGAGAGAGAGAAATAAAGAAACAGACATTGTGTAATTAATTTCCTTTAAGTTATGTCATTGCAAACAGCATTGGAATACACACACACACACACAGAGCAAAGTAAGACAAAGAGCAATACTCCCAGATAATACTGATTGGTATATATGGCGAGGAATAAGATTATTGTCAACTAGAGACAAGGTGAGAGGAATATTCTACAGAGGATAGAACAAAGGTTTATAGAAAATCTGAATACAGTGCAGAATTGTCATCATTTGTCACCGCTGCCATTATCAAACTTCTAATTGAAAAGATGTGAGTACCACTATTTCTACATTGTGACTGTCTGATCTAGAATGCATAGAATGCCTACACATCCCTTGGAATGAAATTTGTTGATACAGAACAATGATAATGCTAATCTTGGGAAGAAAGAATCAGACTAAAGTATTACTTTGTCCTGGATGACATTAGATTGCATAAGAACACAATATTTGTTAACCCTTCAATACAGCTGTAAGCTGGCAAATGGTTTCTGGAGTTGAACTCCGAAGCTATCTGCATGCCAAAAATGGAGGGTGGGGTGGACTGCAATGTTTTCAAGGGTTGAAGAAGCCGTCGTTTTGAAATTCACCTTTCAAACGGACAGTAAAATTATGCCTTCCTCTTAATCACCTTCAACAATTATTATTCTATCTTAAGCTAACTTAAAAGAGGCTCTTTCTAGCAACAGCCTGCTATACCTTTTTGAAGACCCATGCCATTTTAGGGATTTCTTTTTGTCTCAAAGAACAAGGAAGAAAGTTGCTAAGGCAAGCCAAATAAGGAAGTGTGCTGAGAAAACAAGCAAACAAAAAAAAAAAGCTGACAAAGATAAAGATTGAAAGCTGTGATTTTAGTTTACTATTGTCATAACCAGTAGATTGATCTTTCTAGCTATGGGTGGCTAAAATCTGTTTCTGACTAAAAGAGGAAGCCAAGATGGTGGAGCAAAGTATTAGAGGTATAGTTGAAAGGTCTCTAAATAAAATACTCCAATTTGTTAACCAGTTGTTTTCTGATGGCAAAAAATCCTCTCAAAGTACTCCTGAGATGCAAACATGTGGAGAATGTTACTAAACTGCCGAGGCAACTTCATAAGTAGCTGAAAATGCAGAGGAGTTTATCGCAGTTTTGGAAGAACGGGACTAACTTTCACTTTCACCCTTGCTACTATGGTCCAACTGTAAACCTCAACACAACTGAAAGAAGAACGTTGAGAAAAAAGACAAATTTGGTACTTTTTCTTTAAGGACATTAACAAGGTTGGGGATCTTGTGTTAAAAGAAAGTCCTACAAAATGTATTTGAGAGTACCTGTGTTAGGAGAAAGTTAAAAAAAAACCAATGTACGGTTTAAAGAAAAACTCTGTAAAAAAGGATGTTTATAAAAGAAAAAAAAACCTATAAGGGTAGTTTGGAGGGAGGGAGCTAAATGCAATACTGAAGTGCAAAGCTTGTATGTTAAGACGAAACGATGTATTAGAAAATTTTGATTTTAAAAAAAGGTGTTTTTTTAAAAAGTTTAATACTTCGAAAGTAAAAAGGGGTGGAAAAAGGGTCCCCCCCCACTTTTTTTCAATAAGGCCAAAGAATTAGAAAGAATACAATAAATTTGGTAAATAAAAATGGTGACAGTTTACCAGGATTACTAGGTGCAAATAGAAATGCACATTATTTCCATAGTAAGGAAGATTAAGCAGGAATGATTAAATTGACTACTTTATTTGAAGAGGAAAATATGTTCTTGTTTGGATATTACTTTTGGAACTTGTGCTTGTGAAGAAAAAAATGAAACTTTGACCTTGGTTTTGTTGATTAGAAAGATTTGGTGTTCTAGGAATGGCTACATATGAATGTGTAAAAGCAAAAAGTTGAGGTTGGAATGTGTTTATCTTGTACTATGCCAGGAAGAGTTGGAAGTCAATGCCCCCTTTCCTTCCTTCTTCTCTTCCCCCTTGTATATCTCTCTCTCACCACCACCACTACCACCACCACACACACCTGTTCCCTGTTCTCTTTTCCTCCTTTAATTTCCTATTTTCTTTTTTTCTGTGTATTTTGTATAATAAAATTTAAATGATAAATGTTTAAAAAAAGAACACAATATTTGCATAATTCAGTGTCTCAGAAAAAACTGAGATTCTCTATATTAAACTTATGGATAAATGCTAAGACTTGGGTTCAGGAAAAGATGTAACTAGCAAAAAAAATGCATGCAGGCATGTAGTGGAAAATGAAGAATTTGATATTCTGACCCTGCCCTTTGTTGTCACTGTTTAAGTTGTTGGTGTTAGCCTCTTTTTAAATTCCATCAACAGGAGGGATGTGCAGCATCTTGCTATTCATGAACGAAACACTCTGGAGAAGTCTATAACATTATTTCCCCTCTCTGGACTATACTTAATCTCCTCTAGGCCATACCATTCAGCAGTTGAGTGGTTTACAAAGGTAAATTCCCTGAACTGAAAGTAATTGCAGGAGGTTGACCAAACAGGTGAGGATTTTTTTCCTAGAAATTGCTAAATCACTGCAGGAGCAGTTTGATGCTAAGGAGGTTGGTGAGAGCATAGAACTTCCAAAAGTTTGGGTTTAGGTATTATCAATATGATGATGATACCAACTGTATGTTTTGACCTTAGCCTGGCCAGGTATTCACCCAGTGCATGGAGGTTGGATGGGGAAGACAAACTCAAGCTCAATACTGACAAGACTAAGTGGCTGTGTTTGTTTGGATCCCCGGATCCAGATTTATCCCATTGTTGACCCTGAGTCGCATTGTCCTTCTCCATTTGAAATTTGTGTGCAAAATAGGGACCTTACGGTACCAATTGTATATTTTCCTGGTCTCTCTTCAGATAGTCAATCACACTCTGCTCATTTCATGGTTGCATACTGTGAAGAATTCTACATGGCACTATCTTTGAAGTCTATCTACAGCTGGTTAGGAAACAGTGGTACACTCAGGGATGAGAGGCACTATATTGTGTACATGTGACTCCGGTTCTGGACACAAATCATGATGCTGGTTATCACCTTTAAAATCATTACAGCTTAGCTACAAAGCCAGAACCAACCTTACATGTTCCAGGGATCAACACAAATCTATGGATCAGGCAAGCCACATCATCTAGAAATGAAAGGTGATCTTGAACTCAACTTCTCCTTCTCCCATAGCTATGAAAGCTGGCTGGGTGACTTTGGGCCAGTCCCTCTGTCTTAAGCCCAACTCACATCACAGAGGAAAATAGGAAGGAGGAAGATGTGTCGGATATGTTCACTGCCTCGAGTTATTTGTAAAGTATTATGACAGGATACAAATAAATAATAAATAAATTCTCCAATCCCCCTTTTTTAAAGCAAGATAATGAGGATGAGGTATAGGAAAAGAAAGATACAATTCATTCCAAGGTGAGATATTGATGCCTTTAGGGCAGGGGTTCCCAAACTTGGCAACTTGAAGACAGAGCTGGCTGGAGAATTCTGGGAGTTGAAGTCCACAAGTTTTCAAGTTACCAAGCTTGGGAACCCCTGCTTTAGGGTATGAGGTTTGATAATACTGCATATTTAGTGTACTATTCATATACTATCTTTCAGGAGATGAAGTCTCACAATAATGTATGTGGACATTATAAACAGTATATAAGAATAAAAAAATTCAAATATATAACAAATGCATCTAAAATAATGGAGTTAAGAATTGTTTAAATAGAATAAATGCCATGCAAATTGGATTTTTAAAAAAAAACAAATCCTCAATTCATTTTTTAAAAAAAATAACACAAACCTCAGAAAAAGGATGTGAATTTCTCATAAGTGTTTTTATCTTGAAATATTCCTCCATTAGCCTATCTTCAGAGTTAAGGACAGTGCATTGTTCTTTCACTGGATAATTTAAGGTAATTTAAGATAACTCACCAGTGAAGTGAGGGCTAAAATAGGATAGGGCTGTAATCCCCAAACCTCTTTGGGGGGTTCCTGGTGTGTTTTCTGATCACAACTATTGAAAATGGAGGTAAGAAACAGAAAATGCAGAATCAGTCCTAAAATAGACTTCGTATGTTAAATTTTTAAAAATCCCCCCCCCCTTTTTTTTTGTCCACATCCTTGGAAGAAAACAGAATATCCTGCTCTAATTACATATGTTGCATCTCATTTTACCCGATTGTTCTTCTGTCTCTAATTATGTTCAGGGCAATGTCTTTCTGCCTAAAGGTTTCCCACCTCCATAAGAGCAGAGGGCTAAAGAACTCAACTGACTCAAGAATATTCTAGACCTTCGAAATATATCAATAGAGTGCTTTGTACCTAACGATATTTGTCATATGACTGACAAACAGGATGGAAAATAAGGGCCTCGCTCTCATCAATTCTCGGAATGAATCAGGACCCAACACAGCTTAGTTAGAGAATTCAGGAAGTAAAGATTGCTTTTCACCATTATAATATTGAAGTAAGAAACCTCAGTGATCAAAGGTTGATCTTGACTGTTTAGAAATGGTAGAATCTTCTGGATATTGTTGAAAGCTCCAGAGATACAGAAAGACTGCTTATAACATTTACAATAACAAAGGCCATTTGTTATCATGGTTTATATATATTGCCTACCCAACACTAGGAGTATACTCCTAACGTTAGTGTTGGGGATATCTCCTTTAGGAGACAGAAAGTTGTGCGGTGGAATGTGCAGCTAGAGAAACGTTGCTAGTAGACACACGGATAGAGTTTCAGACACTGATAGTAAAAACAAGTAGCTTTATTACTTGTGATGTAAAACTAAACTACTGCTTCATAAGTGGTGATAGTAGATATTGAATCAAATACAGTCCTTAACTCACAAACAATTGCTTACAGTTGCAATCCACGATTCTTCCTTGTTCAGTTAGTCAGTCAATCAGTCAGTCACAGCAAGCAGAGAGAGAGAGAGAGAGAGCTCTCCTGGCTTCCTCTTATTGCTGAGATAATTACAGCTGCTAATTACATTCAAACGATTAAAGTAACAAAGACCATGTGTTATCATGGTTTATCTATATTGCCTACCCAACACTAGGATTATACTCCTAACATTAGTGTTGGGGATATCTCCTTTAGGAGACAGAAAGTTGTGCAGTGGAATGTGCAGCTAGAGAAACGTTGCTAGTAGACACACAGATAGAGTCTCAGACACTGATAGTAAAAACAAGTAGCTTTACCTGTGATGTAAAACTAAACTATTACTTCACAAGCAGTGATAGTAGATATTGATTTTAATTTAAGACTACTTAAGCCAGACAAAGCTACATGGATATTGCTCAACATTCTATTTGCTGAACTAGCCAGTAGATAGTTAAGCTTACTTATAGTTAAGTATAGTTAAGCTTGCTTTCCTTGCCTTTAATCAGTAAGATAATAATCATAATTTGTCTTTGCTCTTGAATTTAGTTTTCCAGGATGTATCTAAATAGAATACATGGTTGTATCCAATGGGATGGCCCGTGTTATGGGGAGGGAAAGATACCTGAGGATAAAGAAGTTTCTTAAAAGCAAAGTATTGTCCCCATCCTCCTAGTGTTGAGAATGTAACTTTGCTTCTGTCTCAGTGACTTGGGACTAGGGTGGTCTAGAATGGCAAAATAGCCTACCTGATGGAATAGATGAATCCTATTGGACTCTGCCTGCCAACTAGAGGGAGGGGCTTTCCTGAAAGTTCTGGAATGCCCTCCAAGAAGATACAGGAAAAAGCCGTTTGCTGCACAGCCAAAGGGAACTCCATGGCTGCCCTCCTCCCGCTACAGTGGTGGTGGCGGAGTTTTATTTTTATCCTCTGTCTTCCGCCTTGCTGCTTCCATCATTGTCACTCTCCAACGTGAGGCAAGCCCTCCCCTCCCTTGGCCCCTGAAGGGAGAAATGGGGTTGGGTAGTGCCAAGAGAGTATTTTTCTGTCTCATTCTTGTCTCTGGGATATTCTGGAGTCAGCCCATTTGTCATGTACCACCTCAGGGGTTTCCCTTCATTTCTTACGAAGTTATTATCCCAAGAAGGATGGCACCCCGACGAGGCCGGGAACCGCAGGACCTTACTTATCTAATGGAGATAGAAGGGAAAGGCCATGTGGTACACCTCAGGCAGAAGAGGAATTTCGTTCCTAAACACTTCCCTGTTTTTACCTACAATGAGGATGGAGACATTGAGGTGGACTACCCTTTCATCAAGAATGACTGCTTTTACTATGGCTTTGTACAGGATGAACCTTCCTCTCTAGTCACCCTCAGCAGTTGCTCAGGAGGATTCAGGGGCTTTCTACAAGTGGGTAACAAGCTCTACGAAATCGAACCTCTGCACACATTTACTTTTCAGCACGTGGTCTACAGATTGGAAGAGAAGGGGAATGATATCCCAATCAGGTGTGGAGTAATGGAAGAAGACAAAAATCACCAGGAGCCCACGATCCAGAACAGAGAGAATATTGTAAGCAAAAGTGCTTTGAGAGGACTATGGCAAACATACCCCAGGTACATGAAGATTGCGATTGTAGTAGAATATGAACGATATGTCCAATTTGGTAAAAATGAAACGGTCACTGCTAGGCAAGTCCTGGATGTTGTTCACCTTGCAGATTCGCTGTACAAGCCTCTTGGGATTCATCTGGTGGTGGTTGGATTAGAAATATGGTCACAAAAGAACCTTATTGCAATAGCCAAAAGCATAGATGAATTGCTTGACACGTTCAATACATGGAGGAAAACGATACTTGTCCAACATCTAAGACATGATGTTGGCCACTTATTTGTACATAAGCATTTTGGGATTAAGTTTGGATTATCGTTTGTTGGATCTGTGTGTGATCCGAACTGGGCATCTGCCGTTGAGGCATTTATTACTTCTAGTTTATTTTCTTTCACAATAACTTTTGCTCATCAACTGGGTCATAACCTTGGTATGCAGCATGATGAGAAATCCTGCACCTGTAAACAGCATTCATGTATTATGGCTCCCTTCCAAAGCAACACAAGTAAGTTCAGCAACTGCAGTTATACCAGTTATTCTAAGCTAATGGATACTAGTAGAAAGCAATGTCTGTTAATTCCCCCAGAACATGAGAAATTGTATGACCGCAAAAACTGTGGCAACCAGGTGGTAGAGAGTGGAGAACAATGTGACTGTGGTTCAAAGTTCCATTGTGAATCAGATGCATGTTGCCAGCCTAATTGTATGTTGCGTTCAGGAGCCACTTGTGCTTTCGGAAAATGCTGTGCTGACTGTCAGCTTCTTCCAGCCGGGACAGTTTGTAGAGAAAGGACTAACATGTGCGATCTTCCCGAATATTGCACCGGAATTTCAGAGTGGTGTCCTGAAGATGTTTATGTACAGGATGGAGCTCCATGCTCTGATGGAGGCTATTGCTATCATGGAGAATGCTCTTCTCACAGTGAGCAGTGCAAAGTTATCTTTGGCAAGGAAGCCTTGGTTGCCCCACTGGAGTGCTTCAAGGCAATGAATTCTCGAGGCGATCGTTTTGGCAATTGTGGCATTATTCCTGGTAATATGTATAAGAAGTGTCGGAGCAATAATGTCTTGTGCGGCAGAGTCCAGTGTGCAAACATTGGTGAAGTGCCTGATTTGAATGAACAGACCGCCATCATTCAAACGTCTCTTAACCACCATTTTTGCTGGGGTACAGATTCTCCAAGTGCAATTGGTGTAGCGGATATTGGAGCGGTGAAAGATGGCACACGGTGTGGCCTCGGCATGATATGCATTAATGGTGATTGCATCAAGGTCTCCCTCCTGAACTATGATTGTAATCAAACCAAGTGCCATGACAGAGGAATATGCAACTCTCATAAACATTGTCATTGTAACTCTGGTTGGTCTCCTCCATACTGCCTAAAGAAAGGCAGTGGTGGCAGCGTTGATAGTGGGCCTCCTCCACCCAGCAGTGCCAGTGAAAGAAGGACTAAAGGCATTGTAATAGTTCTTTCTGCTGCTGCTCTTCTAGCTGGGTTTGGCATCTTATAACGAACTGAATGTCAGATGACAGACTTGGATAACTCCGATTCCGACACGAGGAAAAGTGTCCAGCCTGATATTACAAACTCTTAGGAGGCTAGGAGGATATAAGAAATATCCTTTCAGTGCATTGTGCCGCAAATAATGCATGTTGTTTCTTGCAATTTGGCCTCTAATGATAGTTTTCCAATCTTTATCGCTGTAGCTTTCTAGGCTTATGAAGAGCCTTATGACCCTCTGAATGTCATATTGGGTGGGCCAAACATTTAGATAATTATTGGGGAATATCCACAAGAGCTCTGTTGCAGTTCCTTCCCCTCCTTATTGAAATGAGTGGTTGTTGCAGACTATGTGGATGTAATCCAGGCTATTAGGAAAACCATCAGATAAAAATATAGGGAAAAAAATTCAAACTTTATCCACTACTTTAAATGGCTCTTCCTATAAAAATTGCTGCATGAAGAACTGAACTTTCTTGTTCTTGTTAAAGTTGAGCCCGCTCGGTACTTAACGAATTGGTATCATAATATTTTGGATTCAAATACTTTTGAAAATATTTTTCTTAAAAGTATGTGCAGCGTTTAAAATTTGATTGGAAGTGGACAATGATAGAGATGCTTAGAGAAGTAAAATGGGTACCTAGACAGATCAGGTTCACAATGGCATCTTCAGTTGATTTATCAGAATGGCCTATTTATGATGAGATGCATCTTTACACGTGCACATTTAAAATGCCATTTTGAAAAGGCAAAAGTGCAGCTGGGGCTGATCGTTGTATATGTAATATGAGTGGGAAAAGGGCCAGATGATGAAGTAGCAAAGTCAAAGGTCGCATTCTGCTCAGGAGGAACATTGCTCTAAACTCTACAGTAAGAGCAGTACCATTGGGCTCCTAGAGTTTGACATTTCTCTAGAAAAGAATACCTCAAAATTGCCCATCCAGGAATGTTTTGCTCAAGAGCTGCACTTGTATCATTAATTACAGAAATTTGCAAAGGTGTTGAACACGAGATCAAATACTGCACAGAATCATAGTATAAATAATCTACCACAGACCACATTAACCTGTGACGATATATTTCTTGTTGTGGGGTTTTATATATTTAATACAAGATTTGAGGTAGTGGTGAAATTGTTTGGTGCTCGTACCAACACTCCCATTGACTTCAGTGATATATAATCATGTGTAACTGTATTGGGAATTGCAGCATCTGCTTGCAGCTTAATTGTTACCCTGCTATTCTGTAGTGACTCCAATGTATTAACATCAATTCAGAAACGGTTAGTAAGCATGAGAATAAACGCATTATTGTAAAATTGTGATGACAAAAATTGTAGTTTGTTCAGATTTTTTCTGTAGTTTTTGCAGAAAACACAAGTGCAAACCAGCAGAGTTTTGTATGCAATAACAACAATGCTCCTTCAGCAATCAAACATCTGGAATGAATACATTATTTCTGGAATTGGGTAATATAATATTGCTGTCATTATTTACGAAAACTCAACTTAAATTTTAACCATTCTGTATCATTTACAGTCTGCCTTGCCCACTATTTTATCTTTGAATTTCTTTTCATAATTTGTACATGACAACTGCATTTGTTATCACTTGAGTTTCCTGGAAGAATTAATTTGTATTTCTGAACAGTAACACTTCTTCAAAACAGACCCAGTTTACCATATATCTTTAAAAGAGGGATCACACCCAGCTATCGTATATTAGTTATCACATTGTATAATACAGTAACTACTTTCAAATGTACTTTGTTATTGTATAACCATGAGAATTATTACTTTTAGGAATTATTTCAAATTATTTAATAAATTATTTTATACTTATTCAGCTGCTGTGCTCTATAGATTTTTATTCTTTAGTAGTGATTTAATTAAAAAGGTATGTGGTTATAATAATACAATAGCAGAGTTGGAAGGGACCTTGTAAGTCTTCTAGTCCAACCCCCTGCGTGGGCAGGAACCTTACACCATTTCAGACAAATGGCTATCTAACATCATCTTAGTTTGACTCCCTCTTCTTTGTGGCACCCTCTGAGATATCGGAACACTGCTATCATGTCTCCCCTGGTCCTTCTCTTCATCAAACTAGACATACCCAGTTCCTGCAACCGTTCTTCATATGTTTTAGCCTCCAGTTCTCTAATCATCTTGGTTGCTCTTCTCTGCACTCTTTCCAGAGTCTCCACGTCTTTTCTACATCGTGGCGACCAAAACTGTATGCAGTATTCCAAGTGTGGCCTTACCAAGGCACTATACAGTGGCATTGACACTTCACGTGATATAGATTCTATCCCTCTGTTTATGCAGCCTAGAATTGTGTTGGCTTTTTTGGCAGCTGCTGCACACTGCTGGCTCATATTTAAATGGTTGTCCACTAGGATTCCAAGATCCCTCTCACAGTTGCTACTATTGAGCAATATGCATCCCAAAGGGATGTGGTGGCTCAGTGCCTAAGACGCTGAGCTTGTCGATCAGAAAGGTTGGCAGTTTGGTGGTTCGAATCCCTAGTGCTGCGTAATGGAGTGACCTACGGTTACTTATCCCAGCTTCTGCCAACCTAGCAGTTCGAAAGCACGTAAAAAATGCAAGTAGAAAAATAGGAACCACCTTTGGTGGGAAGGTAACAGCATTCCATGCACATTCTGCATTTAGTCATGCTGGCCACATGACCACAGAGATGTCTTCTGACAGTGCTAGCTCTTCAGCTTTGAAATGGAGATGAGCACCACCCCTAGAGTCGTGAACAACTAGGACATATGTGTAAGGGAAACCTTTACTTTTATAGGAAGTTCATAGTCACAGTACTAAACCAATGCTTTCAGGGTAACTAATTCCCTTGGTTTCATGGACTTAAGGAACTTACTAATTTTCTTGTCACAGGACTGCTTGAACTCATTAGATCAGAATGGTTAATAGTACTTTTCTTAGGAGAAAATGGAAATAAGTAAAAAAGCTATATCCCAGGATGGGAGGAGGAAGCTTTATTTTTCTCCTCATTCAATATGTTGCCAAATTTTTGAGGAATTGTGAAATTCTCTTCCATGCTTTAACAATACAATAGCAGAGTTGGAAGGGACCTTGAAGGCCTTTTAGTCCAATTCTCTGCCTAGGCAGGAAACCCTACACCATTTCAGACAAATGGCTATCCAACATCATCTTAAAGACTTCCAGTGTTGGGGCATTCACAATTTTTAGAGGCAAGCTGTTCCACTGATTAATTGTTCTAACGGTCAGGAAATTTCTCCTCAGTTCTAAGTTGCTTCTCTCCTTGATTAGTTTCCACCCATTGCTTCTTGTTCTGCCCTCAGGTGCTTTGGAGAATAGTTTGACTCCCTCTTCTTTGTGGCAACCCCTGAGATATTGGAACATTGCTATCATTTCCCTCCTAGTCCTTCTTTTCATTAAACTAGACATACCGAGTTCCTGCAACCGTTCTTCATATGTTTTAGCCTCCAGTCCCCTAATCATCTTTGTTGCTTTTCTCTGCACTCTTTAATATTGGGCACTTTGTAGGTGTGGGTGGCAAATTTTGAGAGTTCTTTCCAAGGCACAGACAGATGTGTGCATGTATGCATGTATATTTTTAAGAATGTATTTGTATGTATATGTATATATATTTTATTATTAATATGACACGACTACATCACATACACTATATACAAATAGAAAGACAAATTTCCATCGATGTTGCAAGTTGGAATTCTAATTTAGAGACAGGAGGAGTTTTTATTGGTGTTATTATTAAAAAAATAGAATGATAATTCTTGTCATTTCATTCAGTAATTTATTCATAGATTATAATCTATGAGTAACACCATACCAATAGGAGCCTGTCAGCAACTGTAAAACTCAAAATGGCTTCCTCTAGGTAATGCTTTTAAAGAGGAGAACAACATGAACAAGAAAAATAATTCAGGTCTGTACTTTACCTTCCCCAAGATATATGATTGGTTTAATGGAATATGCATTTGATCATATTTTGATTCATATCTTTATTAATCCACAGAATCTGTGTCCAAATAAGGCCACCGATTTTTCTTCTTCTTTTTGATGCTTTCTGAACTCATGTCTACATTATCGAGTCATGATGAAATGTCTTAATTTTTTGCAAATTATTTCTTTCTTTACTAAATTTATTTCCCAACCATCTTGTTTCGAAGTAACTTGATATGGAAAAGTGTACCATAAATAAGATATGATTTATCTGTTCAGCGAAATACTTGGGGATGGGGGGGAAGAGAACCCTCTTCCTGCCAGTCTGTTCCATTCTTCATCATCCAAGCTCCACCCACATTCCAAAGGAAGCTACATAACTGTTGCTATATACAGAATCCTCTTCATCATCTTATTTACATCTGAGATTCTTTCTAGCTTCTCACTACTCTGTCATCTACTTTAAGAGAGCTTCCTTCTGGAAATGAAATATGAGGAGGTGTGCTTTCCATATTTCCTTCTGCCACGAAAAAAGACCATCCATCTTCTGTGGCTCTTGATGTTCCTCAGTAATCTCCTAACTGTGACTACCAGACAAATACTTCCTCAGGGCTATATTTACGCTTCTTATGAGGTGACTATCCCACAGTTATTAACTGTAAAACCTGGACAACAGGAACAACAGAATGTCTCTTGTCTCCTTCAGTTTGAGGGAAAGAAAATCATCATGCATCTCACACAAAAGAAGAATATTGTTCCTAAGCATTTGCCCATCTTCACCTATAGTAAGGATGGGAATCTGCAGCTGGACTATCCATTCTTCAGGGATGATTGCTACTACCATGGTTTTGTGCAGGACAGACCCTTCTCCCTGGTCACTCTCAGCATTTGCTCAGGAGGTCTTAAAGGCATAGTGCAGTTAGAAAATAAGACATATGAAATTGAACCTGTACAGGGTTCTCTTACCTTTCAGCATGTGATATTTCGTTTAGAAGAAAAAGAGACTGCTGTCCAAATGAAATGTGGCCTAATCCAGGAAGAGCAAAAACACCAAGAGACCATGTTCCAAGACATAGAGAATGTATTTTCCAAAACTGCATCCAAAGCTGACTTGTGGCTACGCACTCGATATGTAAAAATTGCTTTCGTGATTGAGCATGAACGTTATTTAATGTTTGCCAGAAATGAAACTGTTACGGCTTTGCAAGTTCTTGACATTATTCATATTGCCAATTCTTTTTATGAGCCTCTTTCTATTCGGTTATCTGTAGCTGGACTGGAAATCTGGTCACAGAAGAACTTCATAACGATTTCTTCTGCAATAGATAGCACTCTTGAGGATTTCACTGACTGGAGGAGAGACTTCTTGGTTAATTATCTAAAAAGTGATGTTGGCCACTTATTTGCATATAAGTCTTTTGAATTTTCACTTGGGTCAGCTTATGTAGGAACAGTTTGTGATGAAAGGATGGGATCTGCTGTTATCTCATATAAGACTACTAGTTTGTCCATTATCAGTAGCATATTTGCCCATGAATTAGGGCATAATCTTGGCATGCAGCATGATGAACAATACTGTAGTTGTGGTAACGCTTACTGCATTATGGCTCCAGTTCATGAAGTGACTGATAAATTTAGCAATTGTAGTTATAATGACTATGTTCTCACAATGAATACTCCATGCTTGTTAAGTCCTCCAGACCCTGATAGAATCTTTAAAATCAAATCATGTGGCAATAAAGTAGTAGATAAGGAAGAGCAATGTGACTGTGGTTCAGAAGCTCAATGCAAGCTGGATCCATGTTGTCAGTCTAATTGTACCTTTCGTTCTGGTGTCAGTTGTGCTTTTGGTGAGTGCTGTGTTAAGTGTCAATACCTTAAGTCTGGAACTATTTGCAGAAAGAGGACTAACTATTGTGATCTTCCCGAATACTGCAATGGGACTTTTGAGTGGTGTCCAGAAGATGTTTTCATGCAGGATGGTGCCCCATGTAGTAAAGATGCGTACTGTTATCGTGGAAGCTGCATATCTGAAGATACGCAGTGCAAAATGATTTTTGGCTTCAGTGCAAAAACTGCTACAGATATTTGCTTTAAAGAAATGAATGCTAAAGGCGATCGCTTTGGCAACTGTGGCCTTAAACATGGAATTTACCACAAATGCCAAACTAAGAACACTCTGTGTGGCCGAATCCAATGTGAAAATGTCCAAATCTTACCTTCTTTGGAGGAACACAGCACCATAATTCAAGTCCCCGTTGGTGATAAGCAGTGCTGGAGTACAGACTACCACAGTGGAATGAAGACGGCTGATATTGGAGCAGTGACAGATGGAAGTCCTTGCGGTAAAGACAGGATGTGCATTAATAGAAAATGTGTGAGCGTGTCTCATTTGAATTATGACTGTAACTTCACCAAGTGCCATAATCGGGGAGTGTGCAACAATCACAAACATTGTCACTGTGATTACGGCTGGGGTCCTCCAGACTGCCTGAAGAAAGGGCATGGTGGTAGCATTGATAGTGGGCCTCCTCGACCACGCAAACGTTTAACCACTATTGCAAAAGCTGGGGTTATTGGAGGGATTATATATGTCCTTTCTTCTGCTTTTGTTTTGGTTAGCGTAGGGATATATTTCAGATACGGATTTGTTCGCTTATTTAGAAGGCTTAGAACATCTGAGTCACAAACTACAGAAGTGAGTGCACAGTAAATCACAGAAATGAAGTATATCAAATATGTTCAGAAGAGTTAATGGATATTAGTATATGAAATGTATTTGATCCTCTGGCATTTGAGTATTAATTTATAATGCTGAAAAAAATGAACTTAATTTCAGGCAGTGTCATTTGTAAAAGTTCTGTTTTACTGCCTGGGAACCAACTCTCCGGTAAATGCTGAAAACATTTCATTGGGAATTTACTACATTAATTAATTACCAAAAAGAAGAAGAAAATAATCTAGCATTGCCTTTTCAAAATTCTAGCTAAAACATAGTATGGGTGTTTAGGAGAAGCTGATCCTCCTGAAGCAGGGTCTTCCAGCCTGGCGGTCAACTTCTTAGCAGCTATTGCTCAAAGAGGAGGAAAATGTTGCAACGACGACAACAAAAAATCACTCCTGGTTTTTATGGGTTGCACAGGCATCAACTTATATCGCATTTACTACTAGTAGTTCTCATCATCTTTCCCATGCCCTAGAATTATCTTCTTCACATCAAGGGCCACTTGTAGAAACAGCACACTCTCTGTGTAGGGAAATCACATGGCAGACTGCAGTGAGTTCAAGACTGGGATCTCCCGTGTATGCTGGAAGACTCCATGAAAGAATCAAATTTGAGGAGATAATTTCTCTTGATAGGAAATCTTCTTTATATAAGACACCCCTGTGCTTTAGAACTGATTGCCAATCTTCCGTAGCACGAGGGACACTGATGCCCTCCTTTCCTCATAATTTAAACATTGGATTCCTGAACTGCAATAAAACCAAGTACCATCCCACCCTCCAGTGTTATCAGAGTCAATGAATGGGAAATCACACAAGACTACTGAATGGGTCAGGAAGATGTCTTTTATCCACTCTCGGTGAGCAACTGAAATTTGGGGGCATTTTTAGAAAAGATAACTCAGGCATTTCCTAGTTCATGGGGTTTCATGATGAAGAACCCCAATGGAGGCTTTTTTTCCTAAAGCGAATAGGACATTTGCAATGGTTCAAGAAAAGACAGTGCAACTGCACTGCACAAGTGACAGAAGCCAGAAAGAGAAACTGAGGTACATGGTGTCATATTGAGTGGATTAAAAATGCAAAGCAACAAGCTCAAAAAACATAAGAAAGGCCTTCTTCATTCACTGAACATAGATTCAGACATATCAATATCTGCTTATACTGCAGAGGATTATATATTCTGTTATATATTGAAGGATGTAGAATGTAGCAGTTTTTCAATAAGGTGATACACTGTATTAATATGACCTCAACACTGTACTAAGAAGTTCAGATCACCTAGTTTCAGACGACCTTGACTTTTCACAGGATAATGAAGATCAGCAGCTGCATCATGTTCAGAAGGTGTGTAATAACTAGCAAAGATGATGTAACAATGTTAATTGAAGCTTAGTAAAGCTTAGAGATGTTTTGGACTACTTTGTGCATAGTTAGCAAGGAAGCTTTCTCTTGCATATTTTCAAAAGAGCCTCCTCTCAAATTTGTTTTTGATACATTAATTTATATGGAGGTCCATCTATCCAAAAACTCTTTGGCAGCAAACAAGATGAAAAGGAAAGCTTCAAATAAACCTTACCAAACAATAAATAAAAGGATAGTGAAACTCATTAAAACTGTAACGCCACTAATCACATGCAACCAGCCCACTACTAACATATTAACTCTGATCTCTATGGGAAAAGCCCTTTTGAAAGGCCAGCAGACTACGAATGGTCCACTTTGGGTAGGAGGGGGAGGAGTCTGCATGCTGTTCCATAGGCCAGGTGGCATAACATAAAAGGCATACTTTTGGGGATCATCAGAAGACATTGTTTTTTCAGTGGTACCAGAGCATGCCTACTTTACCAGATCTGATAGGATGAGCAAAAATTACCAGGGAGGGGCAGTCCTGCAAGAACTCTGGTCCTAAGCTATTTAACAGTTTGAATGTAACAACCATCTTCAACTGTACTCAAGCCTATTAGGAACTGGTACCACTTACACAGCAGCATTGTTGCATGGGTATAATATAGGTATGTATGCTACTGCACTCTGGACCAGCTGAGTGCCCCATGTAGGCTATGCTGCAGTAGTCCCACCAAATTACTGACTATGAGCATTGTCTCTCTGTTTAGAAATACAGTAAGTGCAAATGAAGCACAAGATGTATCTCTGCAAAAGTTGTCCCAACTAAGGCTTTCACCATCTCCTTGAGCAAGAATTGAGAGTCCAGGAGAACCCCCACATTATGCATCCTGACTGGAGGAATGTAATCCCATTCCCCATTATGGAAAATCACTAGATCCAGGGGAGGCGGCTAAAACACCCACTCAGTCTTACCAAGGTAGAGCTGAAGCTTTATCCATCCAGATTTCCGTAGCTTACAGGCATTGGGAAAGCACCTTGCATCACTTGGCCAGCCCAAGCTTAGGTATACAAAGGAGTATCTTCACCATGCTGATGATACAAAATCCCATGCTGAAAAATGATCTCACCCAGCAGTTTCATATAGAGCACGTGTGTCAAACATTGCTCTCAATGTGTTGGAGATACAGTCTGTCGAAGCACTTCATCATTACAGATGTTAGTGCGATGGGACTGTAGTCATTCAGGCTGTTTATTGCTGTTTTCTTTGGGACTGGAATGGCTGCTTTTGGACATGATGGAACACTGGGAGTTTGCAGGGAGATGTTAAAAATCCTTGTTAGGGCCTCTGATGGTTGGTCAGCACAGGTGTTTACCACTATTCCCACCACCCCATCTGGGCTGCAGCTTTATTAGAATTCACGGCCTTCAATACAGCTCTCACTTGGTGTTCATGAAGGGAGAGTGGCTGGAAGTTGAAGGGCCAGCAGGCTGGAGCTATAGGGTCAGGTCTCTTGACCTCATAGTGGACAAATAATATTTTCAACTCCTCTACCAATGAGGCATTGGAGTTGACAATCTTCATCATATTGCCCTTATAGTTGGATAGTGCTTCAGTCCCTGCCACACCTGCCTTGGATTGTTGTCTGCTAGATGGTTCTCCACCTTTTGTTTATATTTTTGTTTAGCTACCTTGATGCCTCTCTGTAGATTTGCCCTGGGCTCATTGTATTTATCTCTGTCCCCTGCCTCAGAAGTATCCGTACCGCTGCTGACATCCAGGGCGAAAAACAGCCCAACACGCAAACCGGACGTTTTTCCCCGAACTTCCAGTTTGTGTGTTGGACAGTTTTTTGCCCTCTGAGGGCAAAAAAAACAGCTGAAAATCAGCTGGCCAGCATGCTGGAGCTGACAGGGCAATGACTTGTATGCCATAGGTTCGCTATCACGGCTCTAGGCAGATAAAATGGCCTACGTATGACAGTCATTAATTCCACATCTGGGGAACAATACATATATATTACTCTGCTGTTAGCACATCAGTCGCTGTGTATATAAATACAAAGTCCTTTGCCATGTCTATCAGAGCGGTAGATGGCATGGCTAGTTAGCCCCACTGCTTCATTGGGTGCGAGTGGATGTAGCCAGGTCTCCATCACAATCATCGCTCAGCATTCACAAATAAGCCTGCATGCTTCCATCTGCAGCTCTAATTTGTCGATTTTATGGATGAACGATCTAGTGTTCGTCAAAAAAATGCTTGTTAGAGCTGGTCTGTGGGGCTCCTTCCATAGCTGAGCTAACAGACCACGCTTCTGTTTCCGCTCTTTTCCCCACCGTTGATGTTTCCCAGATCCGACAATGATCCATGGAGAACCTGGAACTCTTGCCATGCAATTCGGTATGTTATGGGACTGCTGGAAATCACTGATAATATCAGATCTACTTGCAAAACTGATGCTTAGCATCTCTGCATGGCTGTAGACACATTTTACGCCATCAACTCCACTGTTCACACACATCCATACACACATTATTCCAAACAGCCCTCCGACACCAGGAGCTCAGAGCTGCAGCATCTGCACATGCTACTATCTTGGATTCAGGGGTGAGTTCCTAAGGGTTCGCACGGGCTCCCGCGAGCCCTTTCGTCAAATTTACAGATCCCGAGCGATCCGCTTGGACCGGTGGACCCGGAAGTAAGTAGGTCCCCCGTGCACGTCCACGCCCCTCCCCACCACCGCCTAGCCAGTGCTAAAGATTGACTTGCGCTTGCGTATGCGCGACATGGCGGTCGCGCTCTGAGAGCCGGAGGAGCCCAGGGGGTTGTTTTCACCCCAGGAAGATGTCGCCAGCCCTCACTGGTTTGACAAGCCGAACCTCCCGTCGTCGCGCGGAGCCGCCCGGAATTGAAGGGCGAGCCGTGCAGGTGACGGGAGAGCATAGAGATCGGCTCGGCCTGTTTGCGGTCTAGAGCGTCCCGGCACAGCCGGAAGGAGAGAGGCAGGCCGCAAAGCGAACGATACTAAGGAAAGAACCGGGCCAAGGAGAGAGGGGGGAGCGGAACTGGCGCGGGCGAAGCTCTTCTGCAAACGATTCCAGGCCACCCACAGATAAATAAATAAACGGTTTTTTAAAAGCCTCCCCGCTACCAAAAAGGCTCACGTGGCTGCGATCCCCCCCCTGCCGCCGCGCTCTCTCTCTCTCTTCAATGACTCCTCGGGCCGTTCTCGCTCTTTCAAAAGTGTGAGGTGGGTGTCAGTTGCAGGGAAGCCGAGCCAAGGGGGCGGAGACACAAGTCCCAACCGCAAGGCTAAGTGGCGGGCGTGGGGGTGGGAGGTGGGAGAAAGACCATTATTCCTGTTATTCTGGCGGTTGTGGGGATAGTGGTGAGTGTGCGTGCGTGGGTGTTGTGTGGGCGCGGGCGCGGGCGGGCTGATGCCGGGCTGCGAGAGAGCTGCTTTGGAGGGGGGTTTAGAGAGCCAGGCGCCTCCCGCCGAACCATCCGCGAAAAAGTTCTCCGTGGTGGTGGTGGGAGAAGAGTGGAACCCACGTCATGCCCCGAGTCCCCCCTCCCGCGTGTAGTTGCCAGGTGCCTGAGCGATCATCCAGGAGGGACGCAGATTACAAACTGCGGGCGGCGAGAGGGGCCCAGGCCAGGAGAGTTGCCATCGGGCCGCACGACCAGTGGCAGGTCATGCGGTCATACCCTGGTTCTGGGCCCGAAATACCCACCACCCACTGGCATGGACTGCTTAAGAGAGGAAGGATGGCAGAAAGCAGAAGGCGGATGAGAGAAGGTGCGGAGGTATGGAAGGATGGAGGCGTTGGGGAGTTGGAGGAAGCAGAAGGAGAAGGAGGAGGAGAAGGTGAAAGAGAGATATGGAGAAGGAGAGAGATGAAAGGAGATGGAAGGAGATGGAAGGAGAGTGAGATGAAAGACGGAGTGAGAAGGATGGAGAGAGACAGATGGAGACGGATGGAGTGTGAGATGGACGGAGAGAGACGGATGGAGAGAGAGAGGTGGATGGAGATGGGAAGGAGCTGGAGACGATGGAAATGGAAGAAGGATGATGGTGAGATGGAAAAGAGCTGGTGATGGAGGAAGGAGATGGCGAAGGTTGATGATGTTGAAGCAGAAGGAGAAGGTTGGAGAAGAAGGAGTATGGATGGTTGAACGTGGCATGTTGACTTGAGCAGCCGGTCACATGGCCGGCAAGCCACTCCCACCCGGTCACATGGCTGGCAAGCCACTCCCAACCGCTTCACATGGCTGGCAAGCCACTCCCACCCGGTCACATGGCCAGCAAGCCACTCCCACAAAGCAGGCCACACCCACAGAATATGTTCCAAAAATTTTGAAACCCACCCCTGCTTGGATTATGCATTCAACTGCATCTTGGATTATACACCCAAAACTACAGAAACAGTGCAGTCATACAGGCCATGTTTCAAATAGATCAGGATCCATTTATGGATTGTTTCCAACTTTTCTGTAAAGGAGGGTAGGGCTCTCAAATAAAAAACCTAGCAATGACTAAACTATTCTTTGGCTGTCAGTTTTTGTTCTTGCTCTATTAAGCTCCACCCATATTCCAAAGAATTCCATGTATTGTTGCTATGGTCAGAATCTTTCAACTTGTGATTCATACACATCCTTCCTTATTTTTCTCTAGTCCACAAAAGCTATAGTGGACTCTCTTTCCACGAACAAGGTGTCAGAGGTTCTTCTCTGATGGTTTTCTTTCTCTCGATGGGAAATGGATATGTATATTTCATGGCTATTTGTGATGCTGTTGAAGAAGAGCTTCGCTGAGACTGTTGAAGAGAGCTGGCCTCCAGGCTTTAGGCATATTTCTTATGAAACAATCATTCCAAGGAAAGTGACTCCCAAGTCTGGACATGAGGAACCAGAGCATGTAAGCTATTTACTGCAGATTGGAGGGAAAAAGCAAGTGGTGCATCTCAGACAGAAGAGGGGTTTGGTGCCTAAACATTTCCCTGTGTTCTACTATAATGAAGAAGGAGATCTCCAGATGGAGCAACCTTTAATCAGAGATGATTGTTTTTATCGTGGCTTTGTTCAGGACAAACCCTCTTCTCTGGTCACCCTTAGCTTTTGCTCAGGAGGACTCAGAGGTATTGTGCAATTAGAAAATAGAACATATGAAATTGAGCCAGTTGAGGCATCTGCTATCTTTCAGCATGTTGTATATACTCTGGATGAAGAACAAGGTGCTACCTCGATGAGATGTGGACTAACAAAAGAAGAGGAATGGTATCAAAAGGCCATTATGCCAAAAATGGAAAAGCTACAGGATAGAAGTGCTTCCAAGTGGTGGCCACACACTAGACATGCAGAGATTGCTTTTGTGATAGATCATGAACGATATTTGAAATTTAACAGAAATAAAACTCTAGTTGCTATGAATGTAATAGATATTCTTCATGTGGCAAATTCAATGTATGAACCACTGTCTGTTAAACTGTCTTTAGCTGGACTGGAAATCTGGACCCAAAGTAATCCCATAAGTCTTAAGTGGGACATACATAAGACCCTTAGATCTTTCACTGATTGGAGAAGACGATCACTACAAAGACGTCTAAGGAATGATGCTGCTCATTTATTTGCATTCAAGCATTTTAGTAATCTAGGATTAGCATTCACAGGAGGAATTTGTAGAGATGACTATGGATCTGCTGTTGAACAATACATAACCACCAGCCTGTTCACAATATCTTTAATCTTTGTTCATGAGTTAGGACATAATCTTGGAATGAGCCACGATAAAAAATATTGTTCATGTGAAAAAGTTCAGTGTGTTATGGCGGACGTTATTTCAGGCTCTGATAAGTTCAGCAATTGTAGCTATCAGGATTATTTCAGGAAGAGAAATGCAAAGTGTTTACTAGATCTACCAAATCCAAGTAAAATATACACCGTCAAATTTTGTGGAAATAAGGTAGTGGATGTTGGAGAGCAATGTGATTGTGGCTCTGAAGCACAGTGCAAGTCAGATCCCTGTTGCCAATCTAATTGTATGTTGCGTCCTGGTGCTACTTGTGCATTTGGCTTATGTTGTGACAAGTGTCAGTATCAAGAAGCTGGAACTGTTTGCAGAAGAACGACCAGCATTTGTGATCTTCTTGAATACTGCAATGGAACTTCTGAAAGGTGTCCTGAAGATGTTCATGTTCTGGATGGTGCCCCATGCAGCGATGGTGCACATTGCTTCAATGGGAGTTGCAACACTCATGACAAACAGTGCAAAACAATTTTTGGCAGCACAGCAATAGCTGCTTCTGACGTGTGCTTCAAGGAAATGAATACTAAAGGTGATCGTTTTGGAAACTGTGGCCTTCAATATAAGAACTACAAAAAATGTGAAGTTGAGAATGTCCTGTGTGGCCGTATCCAGTGTGACAATGTCAAAAGTTTGCCTTCTTTGGAGGAACACAGTACAATAATTCAAACTTCCATTGACAAAAAGCAATGCTGGGGTATCGACTACCACCTTGGAATCGACATCATGGATATAGGTGCAGTGAAGGATAGCACCCCTTGTGGCAAGGGCATGGTATGCATCCATCAAAAGTGTATCAGTGTTGGCAGCTTAATGTATGATTGTAATGTCACAAAGTGCCATAATCGGGGAGTGTGCAATAGTCGTAAACATTGTCATTGTGATTATGGCTGGAAACCTCCTGACTGTCAATATGAAGGCTATGGGGGCAGCATAGACAGTGGGCCACTTCCACAACTGTATATGGGCCGATATTTTTCAAATACTAGAATGTTAGGAGGATTAATATATGGCCTTTGTGGTGCTGTTGTTACTGTTGCTGTGGTTGTACATTTCAGAAATACACTAATGCACATGTTTAGGAAACAGGGAGACAAAATTCATCCAACAGAATCAACAGAATTATCCAAGAGTATCAACAGTAAATCATAATACCATCCAAGGTATCAGACGTAAAGCTTGAAGCAACAGATAAAGACTGATTGAACTAACTTGGGGGGTGGCATCTTAGTGTTTAAATTCTATTTTAACATGTTTTTTCTTTCATATTGATTTATGAAAAACCTTTCTTTGAAAGAAAAGGACTTCTGATATACATTGATTTTATTGAAGAGGCAACCTTTTTATCTGAATTTCTGTATCACAAAAGGTAAACAGTTCTAAAATTAATTCATAACTTTCGATAGAAACTACGGAGAAAAACTAAACCCTGTGGTAGCCTTCTCCAATTGGACAGTCATAATACAAGAGGAATTCAGTAGGAAATGATCAATGATACTTCCTCGTAACCCAGAGATAAATCTCTTTCATCTACTACTAGTAGCACTATGACGCCTTTGTATTTTTCGTCCTCATTTGATAGAATCATCTTCTTCACACCAAGGATCACTTGTACAATCAGCATGCTCTTGTTAGTAGGAAAGGATCACACAAGACTACTAAATAGGTCAGGAAGATGTCTTTAACAGCTCTCAGCGAGCCCCGAATCTTGGTTGGAAACATGTGAAATTGCCTTCTTGAGATGTTTGTATCCAGCCTTGTCTTTTTCATAGCTCATAGTGGATTTCTGCAATATTACGTTTCTTAGTTGTGATCCTGCTCTGCTTGTGAACTTCCATGTATTGCCATTCCTCTGAATATCCAATGCCAAAGCCAGCTCTTTCCTCTCATCGCTCCTGTTCTGAAACATCATAGTTCTGCGTTTATTGCACATACTGCAACACTATTCATTTCTGCTTTTGCTTTGACAGTGGAAAGGCATGGATTACTTATTTGTCCTAAATACAATTATCCATTGATTTGCTTTCCAAAAATCCTTTGACGTAAATAAAGCTTTCAAAGTATCTTTTGATGTTTTCTTTCATAATGTAGAATACCTAGAATACCTAGAAGAAACTGCCGTCATATTTCTTAATAGTTATTGCTTCTAGACTGGGAGGAGCTGTTTTCTTCAAGGTATCTTCCCATAAAAGCCAACCAGTTCTTAAGTTGCCACATGTATGCTTGACTCCCCATCTTTCTCTGCTACATTTATCTTAGAAATGCAGTGTTGCGGTTCCTAGAAAATCCAGTTGACAGGCTTGAAAACTTTCCTGGGAAAGATGACCAGGGAAACGGCAACACAGGGACTGAGAGGAAAAAGGAAAATGACAGCTCTTCTCCGAGAACTTTACTAGTTTGTGCAATCCACATTGTGTGTCAAGTCAGTTTCTTTGACAATGGAGTTTTTTCCTTTGATTCTTGCAGAAGCTTTCCCGTAACAAATTTGGAAAATCATTTAAGTTCAATTTGAAAAGTCCCAGCTTAGAGGAGCAAATGTGGAAAGGATATTTATACATATACTTTTATTTTAGGAGGGTAGTTGGAGTAGATGTACAAAGAGCTGTGTAACACTCCCACATTTCTACCAATTCACAATCTAGGAAAATAATCAGATGATGATGATGATTAACCCTATTCTTACATTGAATGTCAGAGGCTTTAGATGGGGTACGTTCCACTAATCTAACTAAAGGCTTTGGATACCTGGAGATACAGTTGGGCTGGTGGAGGACTTTGCAATCAGAGGTGTCAAGTCCAATAAATTTAACACTTCCAATTATTTGGTTAATCCCATAGGTATCACTCAAAGAGCTTTGATTACCATTGCCTTATTGTTCCTTTTCTTTAAAAAAAACACACACACCTTGATTTTCTGTTCTTTTTTACTTTTTTCAATTGTTTTTCGTCATATTGAAGATGTCCTAATATTGTTACAGAATATCTACAAATCGTACTTTCTTATTTTTCAAGAATAGTAATGCTGACTTTGGTGCCTTTCAGTTACATGTTATAAATTTTAAAATCCCATAAGATCTCTTCTGCATCTTTACTAAAACTTTTCAGGAATATGGTCCTAGTAATTGTTGATAACTATGAAGCCAAACATTTCACATAAGTTCCAATATACAATTTTTGTAACTGTGTCTGATGTTTCTTCAACTCAGTTTGGACAATTTTGCTACAGCCACAAATGAAATTTTAGTTTCAACTTTGATTTAACATAATAATAATAACTTTGAATTTATTAACCGCTCCCTCTCCCCACAGGGACCCGGGGCGGTGCACAGGAGGAACTAAAAACAATATAAACAATAGATACAAAAATATATACATTAAAACACAATTAAACAATGCTATCCCGTGCTAAAAAATTAAAACCCATTAAAATACATTTAAAATCATAGTTTAATCCTGATTTATATAGGTGTCGATTGTTGGTGACTTTGTGTTCTGATACCCCTGGAAAAAAAACAGGCATCATCTACAATAAGGACTGTAACAACTGTTAGGTATGACAGACAGCAAAAGATTATCCCAGCACATTCATGAACCAACTAGCAGCAAGAAGACAATGAAAACTTCTTAATCCCACAACACATGGAAAGATACCACTATAATTTGAATGGGGAAATGGTCAGCATCCTAAACCAAGCTAATTCACAAAGTGCAAGGGAATTCTTGGAAACTGCAGACAAATCAGCCATCAACAGGCACATAGAAATAAAACAACCATTGGAAAGAGAGAATTAAAAAGTTTAAAAGGAAACAAAGGGACCAAGACATTCATTTTTGGAATTTATTTTTAGTAGGCTTTTGATCCCACTCAACATAAGATGCATAGAATCCATAGAATCGAATGCAATCTCTGTTGAACAGGACAATTATTCTTCCTGTTGATTTTCATGTAACATAAAAGAACAGTCTCTTCAGCTTTTAAAATTGGATTTATTTGTGTTAAGAGTGTAACCTTGTGGTCTTACAATACAATACAATACAAAAGCAGAGTTGGAAGGGACCTTGGAGGTCTTCTAGTCCAACCCCCTGCCTAGGCAGGAAACCCTATACCATTCCAGACAAATGGCTATCCAACATCTTCTTAAAACTTGCAGGGTTGGGGCATTCACCACTTCTGGAGGCAAGCTGTTCCAGGCAAGAAAAACAAAAAGCACAGGTACAGTATAAGTGGTACCTTGCTCAATAGTAGTAACTGTGAGAAGGATCTTGGAGTCCTAGTGGACAACCATTTAAATATGAGCCAGCAGTGTGCAGCAGCTGCCAAAAAAGCCAACACAGTTCTAGGCTGCATCAACAGAGGAATAGAATCAAGATCATTTGAAGTGTTAATACCACTTTATAATGCCCTGGTAAGGCCACAATTGGAATACGGCATTCAGTTTTGGTCGCCATGATGTAGAAAAGATGTGGAGACTCTAGAAAGAATGCAGAGAAGAGCAACAAAGATGATTAGGGGACTGGAGGCTAAAACATAGGTGGAACGGTTGCAGGAACTGGGTATGTCTAGTTTAATGAAAATGATAGCAGTGTTCCAATATCTCAGGGGTTACCACAAAGAAGAGGGAGTCAAACTATTCTCCAAAGCACCTGAGGGCAGAACAAGAAACAATGGGTGGAAACTAATGAAGGAGAGAAGCAACGTAGAACTGAGGAGAAATTTCCTGACAGTTAGAACAATTAATCAGTGGAACAGCCTGCCTCCAGAAGTTGTGAACGCCCCAACACTGGAAGTCTTTAAGAAGATGTTAGATAGCCATTTGTCTGAAATGGTATAGGGTTTCCTGCCTAGGCAGGGAGTTGGATTAGAAGACTTCCAAGGTTCCTTCCAACTCTGTTATTGTATTGTATTGTATTTTATTGTAAAGAAGTTTTGGGGAAATCCTGGTAGCCATATACGAGATGGTCTAGATATTATCCACATTGCAAATTCATTCTATGATCCACTTTCTGTTCAATAATAGGCTTAGTGATCTGGTCACAAATAAATCTCATACACATTACCCATATAGCAGATGACACACTTTTATCATTAAAGTGTAACTTGCAATAGGACTTGCATATACAGTACTACATGTAGCAATTACCTAGCAATTGTCATTGAATCCTATAAAACTCCCAGTTTGTTTTATATGTCTTTCATATTTATTCATGAACTGGGATATGTTCTTGGAATGCAGCATGATGGAAAATTTTGTCATTGTGAAAAGAGTGAATACAATATGGCACCCCATGCAGCGCAAACTGATAAATTTAGTAACTACAGTTTCAAGGATTATTTCCATTATAGAAACACTGAGTGTTTATTTGTCCCACCAGACACTAACACATTTACCTTTGAAACTTGTGGTAACAAAAGAATGGAAAGGGGAGAGCAGTGTGACTGTGGTCAGATACACAATACAGTTCAAGCTAATTGTCGCTTGCGCCTTGCTGCTGTTTGTGCCTTTGGACTGTGCTGTGCTAACTGCCAATATCGTCAATGTGGAACTGTTTGCAGAGAGAAGATTAGCAGTTGTGATCTCCCTGAATATTGCAATGGGACTTCAGAGCACTGTCCAGAAGATATGCATGTGCAAGATGGGGCTTTGTGCAATGATGGTGTGTATTGTTATCATGGGAACTGCACGACTCATGATATGCAGTGCAAAATGATATTTGGTAGTGGAGCAACAGTCGCTTCTGAGGTTTGCTTCAGACAAGTGAATAATAAGGGTGATCGCTTTGGCAACTGTGGCCTTAAACATGGAATCTACAAGAAATGCGATACTGGGGCATCTCTGTGGCCGTATCCAGTGTAAAAGGGAAGAAATGCCTTCTTTGGAGGATCACACTACAATAATTCAAACTTCCACTGAATTTGATGATTGCTGGGCACTGACTACCATACTGGGATGATAGTAAATAATATTGGAGCCGTGCGAGATGATACTCGTTGTGGCAATAACATGTTGTGCATTGAGGGTAGTTGCATTAATGTGTCCATTCTGAAATACAACTATAATGTCACAATGTGCCACAATTGTGGAGTTTGTAACTGCATGAAACACTACCAGCCAGGTTCTCTTCCTGCTTAATGGCTAGGCTCTCACCTGGCATGGAATACAGCCCCGGTTCAAATCCCAGTAAGGGTATGGCTAGCTGATGAGAGCTAAAAAGCTCAAAATAAATCTATACTAGTCTCCCTGACTTATTTATTGACCAGCTCAAAAACATAACACACATATAAAAAAAAAAATTCACGGACTTCGTTTCCGGCTTCTGGACGCGACGGACGTGTTCCAGACACGTCCACCGCTTGCTTTCTAGCAGCGCCTTCGGGGGCACGGGGGCTCCTGTAGAGAGCCCCCACTGTACGGGCGGCTTGCGGTGCAACCCCCACCCCGACGGCGGTCGGGGGGGCCGTTCCCGCTTCGCCCCAGGAGCCAGAGAACAAGATGTGGGGGGAAGATTTCCTCTCGCTGAAGAAGCGCCGGAACACCAGCAATTGAAATGCGGGCTGAAAAGCCGGAGCTGGAGGAGACACCGAGGCTCTGTTGCAACTGAGTGGCTTGTGAGTTTATTTTCTGATTTTGATGCTTTCAACTTCTTAAAAAAAGAAGATTAGAGGGGGGAGTTTGTAACCCCCCCTCGGAAAATAAGAGGCGTTTTAAAATGCTCCCCGGGCTCGGGGAGAGAGAGAAAGTAACATCCAATTCTTAACTAGTAGAAAATGAAAGTTTTACCATATATGGAATTGCGGTTGATACTTTGTATCTGAAGTCTTGTTATAGCAGAAATTGACTTTCATTAATTCTTCGCGACCGCCAAAAAGGCAGAAAAAATGGCGCTTCTTTGTTCCCAGCAAGAAACTTTTCTCTTTGATGTTTGAGCATTCCTTCAACTTTACAAGAGTGTAAAATTTATATACAAGCCAGCTCAAGTGACTCTCGGGATTTCTCCCACTGTGTGCCTTCTTACTTTATTGGATTGATTGAAACACTTTCTCTCTCTGGATTTTATGCAAATTACACTTTGCATTTGGATACAGACTTTTCCTTTTCTCCGATCTCACGGACTGCTCGCCCACCACACGCCATCTTATTTACAAGAACTTAAAACTTTCACCATGGCAGCAAAGAAACCTCCATATGGGAAATCTCTTTCCACCCCTGTTTCTGGAAAAGCCAGCCCAATACAGCAGCAACCTAAAATTACTTCAATGATACAGAAAGAAGCAGCTGGAGGGGACACTCATCAATCATCAATAGAGAAAACCCTCCAGAATATAATGAAAGAAATAAAAGAAATCCGGAAGGATATGATAAGTTCAAGATTAGAACTTTTGGAAACACAGAGAACATTAATGGAAAATAAACAAAAAATTGATGGTTTGGAGGGTGGGGCAGTGGAGATGAGGGGGGAGATAAAGAATTCTAAAAAAGAAATTGTGGATCTTGCTGGTCATATGTCTAGAATGGATTTTGAGAGAATGTCTTACTTTTTAAGGTTTCAAAATGTTCCTGAATCAGATTCAGAAAATTTAAAAGATTTAATGTGCACAATTTTAGCAGATTATACTAAAAAGAGTAAAGAATACATTTGGGGGGATGTAGACCTGATTTACAGAATTAATTCAGCATATGCCATAATAAATGATGTACCCAGAGAGATACATATTAAATTTGTAAGAAGGTCAACAAGGGATGAGATTCTGAGAGCACAGCGAGATGGCCCTCTGATATACCAGCAGAAAGAAATTGCTATTTTGAAGCAGATCCCAAAAAAGATTCGAGAGATAAGAAGGAAATATTCCTTCTTATCAAAAAAAATTGTTTAAAAAAGGGGTGTGGTTCAAGTGGTCAATGCTGGAAGGAATGTTGATGTTCTGGGATGGGGGGAGAGTAAGAATTAAAACATCTTGCACATATATGTCCATTTTTATTAATGATATATATTCCCCCAGCAAACAATATTTCATAACCCTGCCTCTCTAACATGGATATACTCAACAAACAGTGTTCTAAACCAGATACATATAAAACGTTGTACAATGGAGTTTTTATTGATTTTAGCTAATCTTGTGGATGGGATGTGCCACCTATAGAAGAACTCGTAAAAGTTTTTCTTATACGAGGTGGCTAAAGTTAACTTTCTGTTTCTTTCCCATAGGTCTTGCCAATTGTCCAAATCTATGCTGTAACCAAATTTCCTACTCCATGCTAACATGGTTTCCTTTACCTGCTCTTCCGCCATTGTGTAATCCAATAAGTATTAGTATAATTTTTAAATCATTTTTTCCTCTTCACCTAGTAAAATGTTATCTAATTTTGTGAGTTCTTTCTTAATGCCCCATTCTTTTTTGCCCTTTACGTATTGGGACTGGAGTTGTAAACAAGCCCACCTTTCCAGTTCTATTCCTTCATCATATAATTCTTTTCTTGGTTTTAGTTCACCTCTTTCATTTAGCATCTCCTTCTAAGTTATTACTTTCCCTAAACTAATAAAATTCGGATGTACGAACATCTCCAGTGTCGATAAGCAGTTTGTGGTTTCCATGTAATATTGTTGTTTGATCCTCAGCCACACATCAAATAGAGCTCATCTTATATGATGCCTCTGGAAATACTGGTGGGCTTTATGTTTTCCATCCCATAGGAAGGCATGCCACTCCATTTGCATACCATGACATTAATAAAGCTTTCAAAATATATTTTGATATTTTCCTTCATAATGTAGAATACCTAGAAGATATTGCTATCATATTTCTTAATAGAACAGAGCATCCACGAACACCACCTAGCAGCAAGAAGCCACAATGAAAACTCTTTAATCCTACAACACATGGACAGACAGAACCATAATTTGAATAGGGAAATGGTCATCATCATAGATCAAGCTAATTCTCTACGTGCAAGTGAATTCTTGGAAACTTTTCAAACAAATGAGCCATGCACAGGCACATAGAAATAAAACCACAGTTGCAGCCCATTGGAAAAAGATAATGAAAAAGTTAAAAAGGAAGTGAAGATGCCAAAACATTCACTTTTGGAATCTATTTTTAACAGACTCGTGATCCCATTCAACATCAGATGCATAGAATATATAGAACCTAGTGCAATATTTGTTGAACAGGACAATATAGATCTTGTTCTTATAGATCTGTCGCGTGACATAAAAATACAGTCAGTTCAGCTTTTAAAATTGGGTTTATTTGTGCTAAGAGTGCAACTTTGTGGTCTTTAATAGATTCTCAGCCACTTCCCAATAGGTATAAAAAATTTTGCAGCAAAGACTGAGGCACTTGGTATTAAAAAGCCTCAGATCCTTTTATAGCCAAAGATGACCTGTATGAAAGGAAGAAAAGCCAAATAAACATGAATTAGAAATTAGAAGGTTCAGCAGGTTATTGATTTTGAGCTCTCAGAAAGCCACACATCGCCTGGTGGGATAAGGTACTTCAATATCCACTCCAATTATTCAACTTCAATTCGCACCTTGAGCCAACTAGAGAAAATATCAGTTTATTACTGTTAGAGAGCACTAGGCTATGAACAGTAATTCTATATTGATTGATTAAACTCCGCCTCCATTCCAAAAATCTATTGCATTTCTGTTGCTACCAGTATGTTCAGAATCCTCATTTTCAAATCTTTAAATTCAAAACCCTAAGTCAATCTATCTGTCTCCCCCAACTCCCTCACTCCCTTCCTCCCTCTCTCTTTTCCTTTTCCAGAATAAGGTCAGTTCCTACCCTCGTTTTGTGAAAATGAGTACTTGTCTGTCATTGTTGAGTGTGATATTGCTTAAGATCATCCAAAATGCAGCTTCTAGACAGGAACCTCCTCAGGGCTTCAGATATGCCTCTTATGACGTGATCATCCCAAGGAAGCTGTCTCCCAAGTATGGGCAAGAAGCACCCCAGGATGTGAGCTACCTCCTGCCCATTGAAGGAAGTCCCCATGTGGTATTCCTCAGTCAAAGAAGGAACTTCATCCCTAAGGTCTTTCCTGTCTTCACCTATGATACAGCAGGAGATCTCCAGGTGGATCATCCTTTTATCAAGGATGACTGTTTCTACCATGGATTTATACAGAGAAAGTCCCCTTCTCGAGTTACTCTCAGTACATGTTCAGGGGGGCTGAGAGGTCTCTTGCAAATGGAAAATAAGACCTATGAAATTGAACCAGTCGAGGAATCTTCTACCTTTCAACACGTGGTGTTTCGGTTAGAAGTAGAGGAAGGGGCTCCACAAATGATTTGTGGAGTAGGAGAGAAACAGCAGAGGCATCAAAAGGACATAATTCCTGAAACAGAGAATCTTGGAAACAAAGAAGTTTTAGGGAAATCCTGGTGGCCACATACGAGATATGTCGAGGTAGCAATTGTGATTGATCATGAACGATATTTGCAGTTTCACAGAAATGAATCTTTTATTACGATGCGAGTTCTGGATATTGTCCACGCTGCAAATTCATTCTATGATCCACTTTCTGTTCATCTGTCAATAGCAGGCTTAGTGATCTGGTCACAAAAAAATCTCATACACATTGCCCACATAGCAGATGACACACTTTCATCATTTAATGACTGGAGAACAAACGATTTACTTCCTATTTTAAACAATGATGTTGCTCACTTATTTCTTTATAAAGATTTTGGGATAACCGTAGGACTTGCATATATAGGTGCTATATGTAGCAATTACGCGGCAAGTGGTATTGAATCCTATAGAACCCCCAGTTTGTTTTTGATGTCTCTCATATTTACCCATGAACTGGGACACAATCTTGGAATGGAGCATGATGAGCAATTTTGTGATTGTGGAAAGAGTGAATGCATTATGGCACCATTTGCAGCAGAGACTGATAAATTTAGTAACTGCAGTTACAACGATTATTTCCACCATAGAAACACTGAGTGTTTACTTGTTCCACCAGACACTAACACAACATTTACCTTTGAATCTTGTGGTAACAAAAGAGTGGAAAAGGGAGAGCAGTGTGACTGTGGGTCAGAAACACAATGCAAGTCAGATCCCTGCTGTCAAGGTAATTGTCGTTTGCGCCCTGGGGCTGTTTGTGCCTTTGGACTGTGCTGTGCTAATTGCCAATATCGTCAACGTGGAACTGTTTGCAGAGAGAAGATTAGCAATTGTGATCTCCCTGAATATTGCAATGGGACTTCAGAGCACTGTCCAGGAGATGTCCATGTGCAAGATGGGTTTTTGTGCAATGATGGCGTGTATTGTTATCATGGGAACTGCACGACTCATGATATGCAATGCAAAATGATATTTGGTAGTGGAGCAAGAGTCGCTTCTGAAGTTTGCTTCATAGAAGTGAATAATAAAGGTGATCGTTTTGGCAACTGTGGCCTTAAACATGGAATGTACAAGAAATGTGATACCTGGGATACCCTCTGTGGCCGTATCCAGTGTAAAAGTGAAGAAATTCCTTCTTTAGAGGATCACACTACAATAATTCATACTTCCGTTGAATCCGATGATTGCTGGGGCACTGACTACCACACTGGGATGAAAGTAAATGATATTGGAGCCGTGAGAGATGGTACTCCTTGTGGTGATAACATGTTGTGCATTGAAGGTAGTTGTGTCAATGTGTCCATTCTGAAATATGATTGTAATATCACAATGTGCCACAATCATGGAATTTGTAACACTCTCAAACATTGTCACTGTGATGTTGGATGGGCCCCTCCAGACTGCATAAATAAAGGGTATGGAGGTAGCATTGACAGTGGGCCATCTCCAGATACAGTACTGTCTAAAGCCAATATGAAAACCTCAACTGTAGCTGTGGTACTCTCTACTTTTTGTCTCACAATTGTTTCTGCTGGCATGGTTATCTGTTTCAAGGATGGACTAAGAAGCTGATCTGGAAAATTTCAGGAAAGAGTCCATGCTACGAAATCAAAAGATGAACACTCACGTTTGCTTAGAATGCGCAATACATCCAGTATAATAACAAACCTTAGCAGTCAAATTTTAAAAAGGCATCTGAAATTTTAATGAATTAAGTTCAATTGTTTTAATTTGTTTAGTTTAAAATCCCAAGTTCAACTTTGCGAGGAAGAGTTAATTCACCTTGTCCCAAGTTACTAGTTCCTATCAACATGCAGAAAGATTTACCAGCAAGATAACACTTCTTCTTCTAGTATATTTTTGTTCTAAGAATTAGTCCAGTAAGTCACAATTATAGGTTAAACCTCTTGTTCTCTTGCTGAAAATCAGAACATTTCATTTCAGGATTGATGAAAAATTTGAAGGATGCTTGTTCCTGTCCCCTCTATCATGGATCATTCAACTAATAGAGCATCTCAACTCTCTTTCAAACAAGCAAAGTCTCCGACTTGTGTTGGCCCATTTATGGATTGTTTCCAACCTTCCTGTAAAGGAGGGTGAGGCGCTCAAATTAAAAACCTAGTAGTGACTAAACTATTCTTTGGCTGTCAGTTTTTGTTCTTGCTCTATTAAGCTCCACCCATATTCCAAAGAATTCCATGTATTGTTATTATGGTCAGAATCTTTCAACTTGTGATTCGTACACATCCTTATTTTTCTCTAGTCCACAAAAGTTATAGTGGACTCTCTTCCCACGAACAAGGTGTCAGAGGTTCTACTCTGATGGGTTTCTTTCTCTCGATGGGAAATGGATATGTATATTTCATGGCTATTTGTGATGCTGTTGAGGAAGAGCTTGGCTGAGACTGTTGAAGAGAGCTGGCCTCCAGGCTTTAGGCCAGGGGTCTCAAACTCAATTTTCCTGGGGGCCGCTGGAGGCAGAGTCTGGGTGAGGCTGGGCCGTATAAGGGATTAATATTATATTAATATAATATTATACACACTAATATTATACTTTCATATCACAGTGGGGGCCACAAGATACCGTCCTGTGGGCTGCAGTTGGCCCAGGGGCTGCGAGAATGAGACCTCTGCTTTAGGCGTATTTCTTATGAAACAATCATTCCAAGGAAAGTGACTCCCAAGTCTGGACATGAGGAACCAGAACATGTAAGCTGAGAAGGCAGAGCTACGCCATGCCAACACAACATGGGGTCTCTATCCTGAGAGACCCCGGTTGAACTTATGCCCTCCCTTTGGTTCCATAGAAACCTAAATCATCCTGGAGGAATGGCAATTAGTAAGCAAGCCTCGCTGGTCACAGGGGTATTGCAAAACCCCTGTTTGACACGAGCCAAAAGCTTCTGAAGGATAGCAAACAGGCAGCCCCTCCCCCCCATGAGCGGATAAGGCGTTGGGAAACACCGGGAAGGTATTGTATCTTCTTTTTTTAAATATTTTGCTAAATAAACTTTTTTTTCTGTATTTAAAGCCTTGAATTTTGAAATAAGCGGCGGAATTAACTGAACTGAGAGGTTTCCTTTTATAATATATTTTTCCGAAAGGGCGGATTGAAACGCCAGAGCAAGGCTCCTTGTTTCCATTGAAATTGATTGGACTATTTCTGGCCTCTTTTTTTTTCTTTCTATTTTTTCCTACTTTAAATCTTGAATCTGGGTTCATTTCCATAATTATTCCTGAAGATTTATTGTGTACTCTTGAAACTAAACAAGAACTATACTTTTTATTTTTTTAAGTTTTTTTTCTTTTCCTCGATAACAAAGGAAAGGACATATTAGAAAGTGAAAAGTGAAACTTTGTTATGTTGTGTTGTTACATTGTCTTGACACTGGACGTCGCTTGTTGATTCTTATGAAAGTCAAGGTTAAGCATGAGTTGTTCACAGCTATTGCTCTCTGATAACTGGAAACATTAGAGAAAGAACAGGCCAATGACCCGGGGGCAGTGAAATTGAACTACCATCACCTTTTGGATTCATCAACATGGCTTTACAATCAGAAGAGGATACTTCAGAAAACCAGAAGGTTCTGGCTGAAATCTTGAACCTACTGAAACAAAGTAATAAAAGAATGAATGATACACTGGATAAAATTTTGTTTATTGCATCAAGCTGTGGCTAATTGAAGACTTCAGAAATTAAAGAGAAAGAAGAAAAAGATGAAGATAACGAGGTACTTATCTTAGTTGAAGAAAATGACAAAGATGTCATTCGATCAAATGTGGGAGAAAATAAAGAAATGGAAAAAACTAAAAGAGAACTTGAGGAATCTGGGCCTTCATTATCAAGGAGAAAAAAAGGGGGAAAAAGAATCGAAGATGAATGAAAGAGGAAGAATCTCTCCAGGAATACGTCTGACATTTAAAAATAAACAATATGTAAGGATAGGAGCTGGGCAGCGGTTTATTAGATATAAACAAATTTAAGACTGTATTAGATACTAGCTATACCCGGCCACGCATTGCTGTGGCCCAGTCTGGTTAAATGGCCAACCAATCTGTGTAGATCTACACCTGCACACATACACACAACCACCATATAACCCCCAACCTACCTACCTACTGTATTTCTCCCTCTCTATCTATCCCTCTACCTACCTACCTATCATATTTCTCCCTCTCTATCTATCCCTCTACCTACCTACCTACTGTATTTCTTCCTTTCTCCCTCTATCTGCCTACCTACCTACTGTAGTTCCCCCTCTATCTCTCTACCTGCCTACCTACCTACCTACCTACTGTATTTCTCCCTCTCTCTATTCCTCTACCTACCTACCTACCTACTGTATTTCTCCCTATCTATCTATACTCCTACCTACCTACCTACCTACCGTATTTCTCCCTCTCTGTCTATCCCTCTACTTACCTACCTACTATATTTCTTTCTTTCTCCCTCTACCTACCTACCTACTGTATTTCTCCCTGTCTATCCACCTACCTACCTACCTACTATATTTCTTCCTTTCTTCCTCTACCTACCTACCTACCTACATACCTACCTACCTTCCTACCTTATTTCTCCCTCTCTATCTATCCCTCTATCTACCTACCTACTGTAATATAATAATACAATAGCAGAGTTGGAAGGGACCTTGGAGATTATCTAGTCCAACTGCCTGCCTAGGCAGAAAGCCCTATACCCACGATGGTGAACCTATGGCACGGGTGCCACAGGTGGCACACGGAACCATTTCTTAGGGCATGCAAGGCATTGCCCTGTCAGCTTCAGTGTGCATGTGTGCCCCGCCAGCTGATTTAGCCCTTCTTTTGAGGACATTTTTTGCCCTCTGGAGGTGGGGTGAGGGTGAAAACAGCCTTCCTATAAAGCCTCTGGAGCCTGGGGAGGACGTTAAAAGCATGCCAAATGCAGGGGTCATGCACATAGCATTATGGATGTGGCACACCTGTGCACATCGCCCCTGCACTCCCCTGCTTTTGGCACGCGTGACAAAAAAGGTTAGCCATCACTCCCTAAACCATTTCAGACAAATGGCTATCCAACATCTTCTTAAAGACTTGCAGTGTTGGGGCATTCACAACTTCTGGAGGCAAGCTGTTCCACAGGTTAATTGTTCTAACTGCCAGGAAATTCCTCCTCAGTTCTAAGTTGCTTCTCTCCTTGATTAGTTTCCACCCATTGCTTCTTGTTCTGCCCTCAGGTGCTTTGGAGAATAGCTTGACTCCCTCTTCTTTGTGGCAACCCCTGAGATATTGGAAGACTGCTATCATGTCTCCCCTAGTCCTTCTTTTCATTAAACTGTATTTCTCCCTCTCTCTCTATTCCCGTCTCTACCTACCTACTGTAATACAATAATACAATAGCAGAGTTGGAAGGGACCTTGGAGGTCTTCTAGTCCATCCCACTGCCTAGGCAGGAGACTGCCATTTCAGACAAATGGCTATCCAAAATCTTCTTAAAGAGTTCCAATGTTGGAGCATTCACAACTTCTGGAGGCAAGCTGTTCCAATGATTAATTGTTTTAACTGTCAGGAAATTGCTCCTCAGTTCTAAGTTGCTTCTCTCCTTGATTGCTTCTTGTTCAACCCTCAGGTGCCTTGGAGAATAGTTTGACTCCCTCTTCTTTGTGGCAACCCCTGAGATATTGGAAGACTGCTATCATGTCTCCCCCTAGTCCCTCTTTTATTAAACTGTATTTGCTGTCAGATGGGTGGTTCTTTGTTACAGTTTGGTTCAGTTAATATTAAACAGTTTAAAGCAGCTGCCTGCCTCCGTGTTTTTACCTCAGAGAACAGTCTTGAGCAGTATTTCTCCCCCCCCTCTCTATGGGCCACCTGGGAGTTTGCTATCCCAGTGCCTTTTTGGCCCTAAGAGGCCTCCATATGAGGCCTCTTCCAACACTGACAGTTGAAAAGCAGTCTGATGGGCGTGGCTACAGAGAATTCGCACATTTTCAGTGAGTACATTTTACATGTGTGTACTTTGCACATGATACATGTGTGCTAGGCACAAAATGAGTTGGTATTCTATTATCCGAAGTCCTTGTGAACATTGTGTGAAAAATTGAGGTAAATCGGTCCAGTAGTTTTTGAGATTAGAGGATTCGGACAAACTATTTTACATTTTTATTTATATAGATAATAGTTGATTAATACAATTTAATTTTTTTTCAGTCATTATTTAGAGTTTATATCCAAATTTCTTTTAATAAAAAAACAGCATTATTTTTGTTGTGGTTGATTATTTGTTAACAATAAATTTACTATTTATATCCTACTTTCGCTCTTCAAACCCAATAGCAGGCACCTTTATAACGAATTCTAAATAAGATAAAGTAAGTTAATAAAGTTTTTAGATCTTTTTCCCAAATCACTGTTTACAATTTATATCCAAGTTTATTTTACTGAGCCAGAATATATATTTATAAAAATTGTTAAAGTATATCCTTTATTCTTTCATTACTATTATAATTAGTTGTTTATTATGAATTTAAAAAAAACATTCACCAATTATTACCCAACTTCCTCTCATCAAGCCTATACATCTTTATATCTTGTCACCACTATCAATTATTTATTTAACATAACATTCTAAAACAATCTAACACTTACTAGTTTACAACTAAACTAATTTTTTTTATATTGAAAAAGTTTTATTGGTTTTACATTTTTTCTGTAGGATAGGGTAAGGGATACAAAGAAATTTTGAAAGCATTCACGTCGAGGTCGTCGGCTCTTCCGGGACCTCAAAATACATTAATAACAATAAAAAGAAAAACATTTTTCATCAAACTACAAAGTGAAAGCGTGTACATAAATCTAAATTCTCAATTCAATACTGTCAGTCCTTTACAAAAAATCCAAATACAAATATTATGCAAAATTGTTCAAAAAGAAAAGTCAAGGCAAAGTTATTTTTTTGATTTAAGTCTCTTGGCAATTGAATCTTCTTTTTCTCCTTCCAGGCCCCCAGTAGGCGGGGCCGTGGCCCCCTCCGTCCCCCCTGGATCTTCCCCCAGGATAGAGGAATGTTTTTTAAGAAAGGCTTCCGCCTCAGCAACTGTTTTAATCCTCACTCTTCCTCCTTCCCAGAACACCAGCATCCCTTCGGGTGTCACCCACTTGAACCAAATCCCATGATCAAATAAAATTTTAGACAAGAAGGAAAATTTCCTTCTTGCTTCTCGAATCTTTCTAGGGATCTGCTTCAAGATAGCAACCTCTTTTTGTTGGTAAATTAATGGACTACCTCTCTGCACTTTCAGGATTTCCTCTCTGGTTGACCTTCTAACAAATTTCACATGTATCTCTCTAGGCACTTCATTTATCCTGGCATATGCTGAGTTAATTCTGTAGGCTAGGTCAATGTCCCCCCTGATCTCATCCTTAGATTTTTGTAAATAGTCTGCTAAAATTGTACTCATAAGATCAGGGAGGCATTCACCAGATTCCTCAAGAACGTTCTGAAATCTCAAAAAATATGTCATTCTTTCCATATCAATCCTAGACACATGCCCATTTGTTTCCCCAACCTCTTTAGTAACATTTTTAATCTCTCCCTTAACCCCCGCCAACCCCCCTTCCAATTCTTCAGTCTTCTGTGTGTTTTCCAGCACTTGCTTCCGTGTGTCCAATAGCTCCTTCTTGAAATTGACGTTTTCTGCCCTCTGGGCTTGAATCTCTTGTACCAAAGTTTGTATAACAGTTTCAAGAGAAGCCATCCGTTGTTCTAAACTTGTCAGTGCTGTTTCTTGAGCCATGATTAACTGTTAAAATCAATGCCACCAAAATGGCGTTTTCAGGGTGGGGTTGGTGAGACTAACCGGGAGCCAAAAGTTCTGATCAAGGTTGTAACGTTGTAAAATACAGGAACCAAGAGAGAGACAGTTTTCCAACTCAATAGATGTAATAGCGAAGGTACTCCAGAAAAGAAATCACAAATCCAAAAAAAAAAATTTCTTCATTAAAAACCAGAGATAGTCCAAATTGCAAAGAGACACTGGAAATTTTCCATAAACAAAATAGTCAATCAGGAACAAAGAGAGGCCATTTTCCACCGCCCAGCTCAGAGCCCGCAGGAGAGAGTAGTGAGAGAAATTGTATCAGCCAGACCTAGAAACATTGTTGCAAGCAAGCCGCAATCCACTTTCCCTTAACACAAACAGTCAGGATTGAAAATTTCCGCTCCTCGCCGCGAGGAACCATTTCCAAGTGCCGCTTAGATCCGAGGGTTTTTTTTTAAAAACAAACACCCTCCTCCCAGTCCTTTCAGCCCGGCTGACAGTAGAAAAAAAAGTTTTTGAACACTCACTCTCCCCTTGCAGCTGAAGCCTCGGGAAGCCTTCCGACATCGACGTTCAGCCCTCTACATAGATGTGAATGGCGCCGTCATCCTTAGGCGAAGGGAGAACCCCCCGCAGCATGTCATGTGCGGCAAAAGGGTCGCCTCCCCCACCGCCATGAGGGGGGGCGTCCCTGCCGAGCCGGCCCTACGGGAGACCCCCAAAAAAGGGGCGTCTCGCCCCCGTGGGGGGGCAGAAAAAGCAACAAAACGGCGAGCGAGCGCTAGGCTCGCTCGTCGCCGCTGGAGCCGGAACCGGAAGTCGTCAACTCAACTAATTTTTTATTACCAATTTTCATTATCAACCTGTATCTTTCCAATAATAGTACCGTCTTCTTTCTTTTGCCATCTGTGGTATTAATCTTCTATTTATTTCCTTAATAAAGTTTTTATGGACTTCTCTCCGCACTTTGTTGTTTATAGCATCTCTCAAATAGTCTTGTTGCCCTCCATCTAGTGTTAAGGTTAGCTTGTCTCTGATTATCAATTATGCTTCTGATAGAATTTTTCTCCTTAACTCCATCATCATTTCTCTTTTTTCCTCCTCTGTATCCTGAGATCTAAAATAAAACTCCAATTCTTAGGATTCTCTTTCCCATGCTCCTCCTCTTTCAGCTTCACCCAAGTTTATTCCCTTGGTAAAATCGTCAATTGTTGTATCTTTTTCTTCATTCTTCTCTTCAATTTTGGTAGTTTGGTCCCATCATTATTTAGTGAGAAAAACACAATTTTATCCAACTTCTTTTCAATTCTTCCAGTTACTTCAAGTAGTTTTTCCAACCAATTTACATCAAATACATTTTGAATTCCAGCCTAAATGCTTTGCAATTTTAATGTTTCCTCTTCTGAGTATTGATCCAAATTTCCAAAGAGAAAAAAATAAGATACAAAAAAAAAAGAACTAATAGTCACTGCCATCCCTAGCTTTAAGCCCTTTCTTTTTCAATTTTAGGATGGCTTAAATACAAGCTCTGTTGTTATCTTCAAAGGAAAAACACCTGTTCCTGTTTGGCTCTTTATCAGCTTTTGTAAACAAGTTAAAAAAAGTTCTGGCATTTAACCTCCAGATGGCAGTGTTGCTTCCTTTCATTGTCATTACTTTAAAAGAGACTTTAAAAATTTAGAATTCTCAAGTAAAATTTAATAATAAAAAATAGGAAACATTATTAGAATAAAAAGGGGATTTTAATCCATAGAGTATCAAAAATCAGAAGAGGAAAAATTGGTCTGTTCACTTTAAGTGGAGAAAACACAGGAAAAAAAACTGCTACAAATACTTCAATCCACAAAATATAAAAAAGACACTTTCGAAAACAATCCAGTAGAGATTTAAATTCGCTGCTTAGTTCTTTGCTTCGGGATTTAATTTAGTTTTTTTTTTTAAGTTACTTTGTGCAATCTTTCTTGTAGTAACAAAGAAAAACTACTTCACCAGATGGACACACTTTCTCTTTCCCCTTTCTTCTTCCAGAAGCCGTCCCAACTTCACCAGCCTAGGGGCTGCCTGTTTACCGCCAGTTATAAGACCATTCCTTGGATCAATCAGGGACTTTGCGGTGTCCCTGAAATCAGCAAGGCTTCGTTTTCATGTTCACTGTCCCTGTAAGACAGTTTAGGTCCAATTGGACCGTCCAGCGGCAAATGTATCTACAGTGATCTCGCAGCAACGAGATCAGGTGTTGTATCGTCGTGATGTTGGCCCCTCCCTAGTTTTCCAGTATTGACCATGCATAGCTTTGTTTTTCCAATTTTCAGATCACTTCTCAATAAAAGAGTTGGAAGGGACCTTGGAGATCTTCTAGTCCAACCCCCTGCCTAGGCAGGAGACTGCCATTTCAGACAAATGGCTATCCAAAATCTTCTTAAAGAGTTCCAGTGTTGGAGCATTCACAACTTCTGGAGGCAAGCTGTTCCAATGATTAATTGTTTTAACTATCAGGAAATTGCTCCTCAGTTCTAAGTTGCTTCTCTCCTTGATTAGTTTCCACCCATTGCTTCTTGTTCTACCATCAGGTGCCTTGGAGAATAGTTTGACTCCCTCTTCTTTGTGGCAACCCCTGAGATATTGGAACACTACTTTCATGTCTCCCCTGGTCTGTCTTTTCATTAAACTAGACATACCGAGTTCCTGTAACCATTCTTCATATATTTTAGTCTCTAATCCCATAATCATCTTTATTGCTCTTCTCTGCACTCTTTCCAGAGTCTCCACATCTTTTCTACATCTTCGCGACCAAAACTGAATGCATATTCCGAGTGTGGCCTTGCCAAGGCATTATAAACACTTAACAATACAATACAATACAATAGCAGAGTTGGAAGGGACCTTGTAGGTCTTCTAGTCCAACCCCCTGCATGGGCAGGAACGTTATACCATTTCAGACAAATGGCTGTCTAACATCTTTTTAAAGACTTCCAGGGTTGGGGCATTCACAACTGCTGGAGGCAAGCTGTTCCAGAGGTTAATTGTTCTTACTGTTAGGAAATTTCTCCTTAGTTCTAAGTTGCTTCTCTCCTTGGTTAGTTTCCACCCATTGCTCCTTGTCCTGCCCCCAGGTGCCTTGGAGAAAAGTTTGACTCCCTCTTCTTTGTGGCACCCTCTGAGATATCGGAACACTGCTATCATGTCTCCCCTGGTCCTTCTCTTCATCAAACTAGACATACCCAGCTCCTGCAGCCGTTCTTCATATGTCTTAGTCTCCAGTCCTCTAATCATCTTGGTTGCTCTTCTTTGCACTCTTTCCAGAGTCTCCACGTCTTTTCTACATCGTGGCGACCAAAACTGTATGCAGTATTCCAAGTGTGGCCTTACCAAGGCACTATACAGTGGCATTAACACTTCACGCGATCTAGATTCTATCCCTCTGTTGATGCAGCCTAGAACTGTGTTGGCTTTTTTGGCAGCTGCTGCACACTGCTGGCTCATATTTAAATGGTTGTCCACTAGGATTCCGAGATCCCTCTCACAGTTGCTACTATTGAGCAAGGTACCACCTATACTGTACTTGTGCATTTGGTTTTTCTTGCCTATATGTAGGACCTTACTTTTTTCACAATTGAATTTCATTTTATTAGACAGTGCCCAATGTTCAAGTTTGTCTAGATCCTTCTGTATCTTAAGCCTATCTTCTGGAGTGTTGGCTATTCCTGCCAGCTTGGTGTCGTCTGCGAATTTGATGAGTTCCCCATTTATCCCCTCATCCAAATCGTTGATGAAGATGTTAAAGAGTACTGGGCCTAAAACAGAGCCTTGGGGGACTCCACTGCATACTTCCTTCCATGTAGATGCAGTTCCATTGAGGACTACACGTTGAGTGCGGTTGGTCAGCCAGTTGCGAATCCATTTGGTGGTGCTGCTGTCTAACCCACAATTTTCTACTTTATCTAATAGTAGGTTATGGTCTACTTTATCAAATGCCTTACTGAAGTCCAGGTAAATTATATCAACAGCATTCCTCTGGTCCACTGATTTTGTTACTTTGTCAAAGAATGCAATTAGATTCGTCTGGCATGATCTGTTTTTGACAAACCCATGTTGGCTTTTGGCTATTACTTTGTTTGCTTCTAGGTGTTCACTTATTTGTTGTTTAATTATCTTTTCCAGAATCTTTCCTGGTATTGAGGTCAGGCTGATGGGTCTATAGTTTCCTGGATCTGTTTTTTTTCCTTTTTTGAAGATGGGAACCACATCTGCTCTTTTCCAGTCTTCTGGCAGTTCCCCGGTGCTCCAGGATCTCTGAAAGATATAGTTCAGTGGTTCTGAGATCTCGTCTGCCAGTTCCTTCAGAACCCTGGGGTGTAATCCATCCGGTCCTGGTGATTTGAACTCATCCAGGGCAGACAGGTGCTCACTTACCATTTTCTTCCCTATTTCAACTTGTGTTCCTAATCTGATATTTGTGGTGCTGTTTTTGATTGATTGGACTGTTTTATCCCTTTGTCTAAAGACAGATGCAAAAAAAGAGTTAAATAGTTCTGCTTTCTCCCTGTTGCTTATCATCTTCTTGCCATTTTCTCCCAGCAGTGGACCAATTGTTTCCTTAACTTTTTTCTTATTTTTAACATGTTGGAAGAAGCTTTTTTTGTTATTTTTTACTTTTTTGGCAAGCCTTTCTTCATTGTGAGCCTTAGCTTTCCTCACTTCATCTTTACAGGCTCGGGCTATTTGCTGATATTTTGCCTTGGTTATGTCCCCCTTTTTCCACTTTTTATATTTATCCTTTTTGTCTTTCAATTTGTCAGAGAGTTCTTTATGCAGCCATGCTGGTTTCTTTTGGGAACTGTTATTTTTCTTCTTCATTGGTATTGCGCTGGACTGGGCTTTTATAATCTCATTTTTCAAAATTTCCCAAGCTTCCTGAGTTGTTTTCCCCTTGAGGATTCTCATCCATGGAATCCTTCCCAAGCTCTCTCTGAGTTTATTGAAATTAGCTCTCTTGAAGTCTAAGACTCTAGTTTGACTTTGTTCAACTACTTTTGTTTGCATAATGTTGAATTCCAGTATTTCATGATCGCTTGCCCCCAAAGTTCCTGTAGCTTCTACACCTTCTATCATTTCCTCTCTGTTAGTGAGAATTAAGTCCAATATTGCTGATCCCCTTGTTCCCTTCTCTACCTTTTGGGAAACAAAGTTGTCTGCTAGGTTTGTTAGGAACCTGTTGGATCTTCCACTTGGTGCAGAGTTTGTTTCCCAATTGATGTCAGGGTAGTTAAAATCTCCCATTACTATTGCAGTGTGCTTCCTACATACCTTAGTTAGCTGGTTAGCAAAAAGTACATCCACTTCCTCTGCTTGGTTGGGTGGCCTGTAGTATAGACCTATGACAATATCATTCCCCCCCCCAACCTTTAATATTGACCCAAATATTGACCCAAATATTGACCCAAACACTTCTCATGATCTTGATTCTATCCCTCTCTTTAATTAGCCTAGAACTGTGTTGACTTTTTTGGCAGCTGTTGCACATTGCTTGCTCATATTTAAATGGTTGTCCACTAGGACTCCAAGATCTCTCTCACAGTTACTACTATTGAGCAAGGTAAAACCTATACTGTACCTGTGCATTTTGTTTTTCTTGCCTAAATGTAGAACCTTTCTCTTTTCACCATTGAATTTCATTTTATTAGATAGTGCCCAATGTTCAAGTTTGTCAAGATCCTTCTGTATCTTAAGCCTATCTTCTGGAGTGTTGGCTATTCCTGCCAGCTTCGTGTCATCTGCGAATTTGATGAGTTCCCCATTTATTCCCTCATCCAAATAATTGATGAAGATGTTACAGAGTACTGGGCCTAAAACAGAGCCTTGGGGTACTCCACTGCATACTTCACTCCGTGTAGATGCCGTTCCATTACTTGTTGGAGCCCTCGACCACCCTTTGCTCTTGGTAGATATAATCGGTCAACATCACTTTTAGGGTGCAAGGCATGATTCATTGCCATAAGCTTCCTTGTTTTTCTGTCCAAATTGTCCAACTCCATCTGGGTCCAGTCAATTATTCCTGCAGAGTATTGAATCACAGGTATAGCCCAGATATTTATTGCTTTTATAATGTTTCCTCCACTCAATTTGGACTCTAATATCTTGCGAATTTGTCGAATGTACTTGGCTGAATTTGATTGACTTTATTATGCATTAAGTCAGAGGCCTCTAAAATCCCCAAGTACCTATAACCTTCTTCTGGCTTTACTACCTTTAACATTTCTTCATTCTCAAGTTCTATTTCATCATCTTCTATGGCCTTGCCTGCTTTCATTGCCATTGTTACACATTTGTCAGTTCCAAATTACATGCCAATGTCTTGGCTAAATTGTTTTCTGCTCTCAATTAATGAATTCAGTTCAGCTTTTGTTTTACCAAACAGCTTCAAATCATCCATGTACACCAAGTGTAAAATTTTCAATCCTTTCTTTACAAGTTCGTATCCACAGTTCACCTTCTTCAAAATAGTTGTCAGTGGTAGCATTGACAGTATAAAAAGTAGGGGTGGAATCACCCTGGAAAATGCCTCGTTTAATTTCAACTTCACCCAATTTTTCTCCATTAGCCATAAGCTTCATTTTCCAAACAATCATTGAAGTTTCCATGAATTTTTGTATGTTGCTGCTGATGCCACATATTTTCAGATCATCATCATCATCATCATCATCATCATCATCATCATCATCATCATCATCATCATCATCTTTATTCATAAAACATGAAACTCAGCAAACTGAACATTTAAAAATGCATTGCAAATACTATTGACTGGTCCTAATGGTTGATACAGTTTGCTGCCAGCATCCTAGGTATCAACCAAGTATCTTTGTAGAATGTAACATGTTCCAAGTAGCGCAGTTTTTTGCAGTTCTGCTGGTATTATTGCAGGAAGCTGCAATATGCTGATATATTTAGTAAAATTTTTGGACATGGTGCCAATGGGTGTCACTGTGACATGCTTCATCCATAGCCATGTAGTTTTGATGGCCAGGTCGTGATATTTCATTATTTTTTCTAGTTCTTTTACTTCGACTCTGGCATCTCCAGGAACAGCGATATCAATGAACTGTACACTTCGGCCCTCTACAACAGTGATATAATAATAATAATAATAATAATAATAATAATAATAATAATAATAATAATAATAATAATAATAATAATAATAATAATAATAATAATAATAATAATAATCTTTATTGTCATTGTAAAAATTACAATTTTTATATCAGGGTGTGTTGTGCTCCAAATGACGATCTGTTTGTATTCGAAAGTCCCACAAGATCTTCACCCTCTCATTCTCGATAACCTTTTCCACTTTGTGTTCCCATGATTTTCTGGATACAGGTAAACCATATTTTTTACATAATGACCAGTGGATTAATTTAGCAACTCGGTCACTATTATTATTATTATTATTATTATTATTATTATTATTATTATTATTATTATTATTATTATTATTATTATTATTATTATTATTATTATTATTATCAAACACAGTGTGACCATTTTGGAATTTCATCCACTGTAGAAACAAAAGTGAAAGACAAATAACATATATGCTATTTACACAGTGCCAGTCTTACACAATTATTTTTGACCAACATATTCATTGTAATACATATATAATATCTCATTTCATTTACTTAGCATAATTTTTTTGTGTTCCGACGCCCACCTTGTGTTTTCAGCCTTTGATAAAATGTATTCCACGTGTCATAATATTCTGTCTCCCCCTTGTTTTTTAATTCTAATGTTAATCTATCCATTTCTGTGTATGTTTATATCTTCCTTATTATCTCCTTTTCTGAAGGTTGTTTTCACTTTTCCATTGCTCTCCATACACCATTCTTGCTGATGTTAGGAATCAATGTATTAGATATACTGATCCTTTGCTATAGCCTTCTGTTACAATACCTAATAGAAATAATTCTGGATTGAATTCTATATGTTGTCCAACCATTTTTTCTAGGCCACATCTGAATTTGTAACCAAAATCTCCTTGCTTTTTTACAGATCCACCACATGTGGTAGTATGTTTCTGGTGATTGTTTACATTTCCAAGATTTTGGGGTTGTGTTGCTGAACATTTTAGCCAATCTTGCCAGGGGGAGATGCCACCTGTAGAACATTTTAATAAAGATTCTCTTTTTGTGATGTGGCTAATGTGAATTTCCGATTTCTTTCCCAGAGTTTTTGCCAATTGTCCAAATCAATGTTGTATCCAAAGGTTTTAGCCAATTCCACCATTGTCTCCTTAACTTGTTTTTCCTCCATTTTGTAGTCTAGTAAGTATTTATATATTCCCCCTAATAATTTATCTAATATAGTTAATTTTCTATAGCAGTGATGGCTCATCTACTTTGGCTCGCGTGCCAAAAGCGGGGGGAGCGCAGGGGGGTCGTGCATGGGTGTGCCACACCCATAATGCTAGGTACACGACCCCCTGCTTTTCGCACACTTTTTTCGCCCTCCCCAGGCTCCAGAGGCTTTTTAGGAGCCTGGGGAGGATGAAAAACTGCCTCAAAAGAAGGTCTAAATCAGCTGGCCAGCACACACAAGCACACTGGAGCTGAAAGGGCAATGCCTCACGTGCCCTAAGAAATGTTTCCGTGTGCCACCTGTGGCACCCGTGCCATAGGTTCGCCATCCTTGCTCTATAGATAGCCCATACTTTCACATCCTTCACGTAAAATGATTTCATTTGCAGGTATGACCACCAGTCCCATTCCACCCCTTGTTCTTTCAATTCTAATCTGGTTTTCAATTCAACCTTCTTATTTAATATATCCTTATACGTAACAATTTTTTCCCATATTTATAAGGTTTGGGTGTATCAGTGCTTCTAAGGTGGAAAGCCAGACTGGTATTTTCATATGCTTTTCTTGCTTGATTTTTTTCCACACTACTAGTAATACATTTCTTATGTAATGCCTTTGAAAGTATTGATGTGACATGCATCTCCCATGCCAAAGAAATGCATGCCACCCTATTAGAATATCATGACCGTTCAGTGGTAATAATCTCCTATTCTTTAGAGCTATCCACTTTTTTACTCATGTAAGTACAGCAGCTTGATGATACAATTCCCAGTCGTGCAAACCAAACCCTCCTTTCTCTTTTGATTCTTGCAATAATTCCAATTTAATTCTCGGTTTCTTTCCTTGCCATTTAAATTTCAACATTGTTTTGTTCAGATCTTCAAAATATGTTTCCCCTAATTTTATGGGTATGTTTTGAAATAAAAAGAGTATCTTTGGCAGAATGCTCATTTTTATTGCAACTATTCTGCCCATTAAGGAAAGTTGCAGATTCTTCCCTCTCTCCATGTCCGATTTAATTTGATTTGTTAGCTTTATGTGCTTGTCTTCTTTAATTGTTATACTCCTCACCGTTAAGTAAATTCCTAGTTATTTTACTTTTTTCACTATCTGAATGTTAGTTCATCTTTCTGATTATTTGTCATATCTTTGACTGTCATTTTAGTTTTTTCTTTTTTTCCTTTTTAGTCCTGCTACTTCTCTGTATTCCTTCAATTTCTCTATAAGTCTTGGGCCTGATTTTAGTGGTTCCTCTAAAATAAAAACTAGGTCACCCACAAATGCTGGTAATATATATTTTTCTCTTTTAATTTCCAGTCCTTTAATTTGCTCATCTTGCCAAATATTCCTAGTTAATACTTCCAATGTTAGAATAAACAAAAGTAGAGCTATTGGGAGGATTTGCCTTGTGCCTTTTTGGATTACATCAATATCCACTCAAATTATTGAATTTCAATTCACCGTTTGGGCCAACCAGAGAAAATATGCAGTTTATTCCTGATAATAATAATAATAATAATAAGCTGGGATTTATTAACCGCACCCTCTCCCCACAGGGACCCGGGGCGGTGCACAGGCATAATTAAAAACAATATACAATAATACAAATATTTCTTAAAATCGAATTAAATAAATCTACCCGTGCTAAAAACATAAATTAAAAACCCATTTAAAATTTATAATTAAAAGACAGAGAGAACTATTCAAGGCCGGCCAGTCGAAAGAGATGGGTCTTCAATTTTACACGGAAGGAGCGGAGGTCGGTGGTCGTTCTAATATCAGGGGGAAGGTCGTTCCAGAGGGCCGGGCCCGCCACAGAGAGCGCCCTTCCCCTGGGCGTCGCCCGCTGACAAAGTCTAGTGGACGGCACCCGGAGAAGCCCCTCTCTGTGGGAGCGAATCGGTCGTGAGGATGTGTGGGGCAGGATCCGATCTCGCAGATAGCTAGGTCCCGAGCCATGGAGCGCTTTGAAGATGATAACTAACACCTTGAAGCGCACCCGGAAGACGACAGGTAGCCAGTGCAGCTCGCGCAAGAGCGGTGTTACGTGGGCAAACCTAGAGGTGCCCATAATTGCTCGCGCGGCCGCATTCTGAACTAACTGAAGCCTCCGGGTGCACCTCAAGGGGAGCCCCATGTAGAGAGAGTTACAATAGTCCAGTCGGGATGTCACGAGGGCATGAGTGACTGTGCGAAGGGCGTCCCGATCCAATAGGGGGCGCAATTGGCGAACCAGGCGAACCTGGTAAAACGCCCTCCTGGCCACGGCTGTCACTTGCTCTTCCATAGACAGCCGGGTATCCAGGAGGACACCCAAATTGCGCGCCCCATCCACAGGGGCAAGATGTTCGCCCCCTATGGCCAGCGTTGGAGAAAGCTGGTTGAATCGGGCAGCCGGAAACCACAGCCACTCGGTCTTGGTCGGGTTGAGCCTAAGTCCGTTACTTCCCATCCAGATCCGCACGGCTTCCAGGCACTGGCACATCACCGCTACGGCATCGTTGGGGTGGTTTGGGGTAGATATGTACAGCTGGGTGTCATCAGCGTACAGATGGTACTCTACCCCAAAACCACGGATGATCTCACCCAACGGCTTCATATATGCATTAAACAGGAGAGGCGAGAGGACCGACCCCTGAGGCACCCCGCATGTGAGGGGTCTCGGGGTCGACCTCTGCTCTCCTGCCCGCACAAATTGCGATCGGCCAGAGAGGTAGGAGGAGAACCACCGCAAAACAGTGCCTCCCACCCCCAACCCCCCCAGCCGATGCAATAGGATACCATGGTCGATGGTATCGAAAGCCGCTGAGAGGTCTAATAGGACCAGGATGGAGGAACATCCCCCATCTCTGGCCCTCCAGAGATCATCTACCAACGCGACCAATGCCGTCTCGGTGCTATGCCCGGGCCGAAAGCCGGACTGGCGCGGATCTAGATAGTCAACTTCCTCCAGGTGACGGGGAAACTGTTGTGCCACCACACTCTCAACAACCTTCGCCAAGAAGGGAAGGTTGGAGACTGGACGGTAGTTGTTCAAAATAGCTGGGTCCAAAGAGGGCTTCTTGAGGAGGGGCCTCACCATAGCCTCTTTTAGGGAGGCAGGCAAGGAACCCTCACTCAAGGATGCGTTGATAACCTCTTGGAGCCAGCCTCGTGTCACCTCCCAGGATGCCAGTACAAGCCAGGAGGGGCACGGGTCCAATGAACATGTGGTGGCTCGCAGTCGCCCACGTAACCTGTCCATATCCTCGGAAGTAACGGGGTCAAACTCCTCCCAAACAAGATCTCCCTCGTGGCATCCCACTGGGCCATGAATGGGGGCTAGCTCACTCTGTATCTGGGCGGTTTTCTCCTGCAGAAAAATCACAAATTCCTCTGCCCTACCCTGTAACGGGGCTTCCCGCTCCCTCTGTTGGAGGAGGGAACGGGTCACCCTAAACAGGGCGGCAGGGCGGTTTTCTGCGGATGCTATGAGGGTGGCACAATGATGACGTTTGGCCACCCTCAGCGCCACAATGTAAGTCCGTAAATGGGCTCTTACCTGTGTCCGGTCAGATTCAGAGCGGCTAGCCCTCCATCTTCTCTCTAGGCATCTCTTGCGGCGTTTCATCACCCGCAGCCCCTCAGTAAACCAAGGAGCCAGGGTGGTTCGCCGCCGCGAGAGAGGCCGCAAGGGCGCGACCCGATCCAAGGCTCCCACGGCCGCACTATTCCATGCGGCCGTGAGGTCCTCCATCGGGGCGCGGGTCAGGGATACAGGAAATGGCCCAAGCGCTGTCTGGAACCCATCCGGGTCCATCAAGCGCCTGGGGCGGTACCAGATTGGTAACTCTGGTTCCGCCTCCCCGCGGAGGGGAGCAGCGGTCGGAAAGTCGAGTCGGAGAAGTGAGTGGTCTGACCATGACAAGGGTATGATGTCTATGTCCCCTGTACCCAGATCACTCTTCCATTGGCCCGAGACGAAGATGAGGTCCGGCGTATGTCCACCCTCATGGGTGGGGCCATGAATTACTTGGGTCAGGTCCATGGCCGTCATGGAAGCCATGAACTCCCGAGCTACCACGGATGATTCGCCCAACGATGGCAGGTTAAAGTCCCCCATAACTATAAGTCTGGGGGTCTCCACTGCCACCGTAGCGATCACCTCCAGGAGCTCGGGCAGGGCTGCTGCTACATAGCGGGGAGCCAGGTATACAACCAGCAAGCCCAACTGCCTCCCTAGGCCCCACTTCATGCAGAGGGACTCACAGCCAGAGGTCTGCGGCACAATGGTCTCTCTCGGCTCCAGGCCTTCCTTGATAATGACCGCTACCCCACCACCCCTGCCTAGGGCCCGCGGCTGATGAAATGCGCGGTAACCTGGTGGGCACATTTCAACGAGGGGATGACCTCCCTCGTGGCCCAACCAGGTCTCCGCTATTCCTACCAGGTCCGGCTCCCCCTCTGACACAAGGTCACTAATGAGGGGGGCTTTGTTGACAACGGACCTGGCGTTGCAAAACATCAGCCGCAGACCCTGGCTCTGTATTCCCTGGCCACCTAGCCTGCGAGGGTTGTGGCACCCGACCGTCTGTAACCAACGGCTGCGTGCCACCAACCGGGAGGATGAAAATTGTCTCCCCTCGGTCCTGCCCCTCCCCACGACCCTCTGAATTGGTATGCCCTCCTGAGGAACGACTCGAATATCCCCCTGCCTTTCGCCTTCCGCTTCCCGCCGTCGACTGCTATCCTGGCCCTTACTACTAATTGCTGTTTCCATCTCCATCTGTCTATATCTACCCCCCTCCCTTGAACCCCCTAAAAAAGATAATTTAAACAATTTCCTAACTAAAAAACCCCTGAGACCGCGCTTCGCCCACCTCTCCGGATTAATAAATCCCTCCTCGAGGCGGGCCCTCGTTAACGAGGAGGGCCAAACCTGCGAGAGCGGGGACTCTCGCAGAAGCATAAGGTCTGCCACAGAGTACATAGTCATAATTATAGTATATAAATATAAATATATAAATACATATACACATATAAATACATAAATATATAAATATATAGATATAAAAATATAATACAACTATAAATACGAGATATAAAATGGGTCAAAGTTAATTATGGGGAGCATGTTGACAATTAGAATGGTAAAAATAGATGTTGAAAGTAATAATTAAATAATTCACATGCACAGTGGGATATAGTCCGGCTTGATCTCAAAAATTCATTGCAGATGTTAGAAATGGTCAATCAGTCTATCAGTCCGGGTGGAGGGGGGGTCAAGAGTGTAATTTGGGGAATCGTTGGGGTAAATTAGAGAGCACTAGGATATGAACAGTAGTTATTTTACGTTGGTTGTTTAAACTCCGCCTCCATTCCAAAAATCTATTGCATTTCTGTTGCTATGAACAGAATCCTCATTTTCAAATCTTTAAATCTCTCTCTCTCTCTCTCTCTCTCTCTCTCTCTCTCTCTCTCTCTCTCTCTCTCTCTCTCTCTCTCTCTCTCTCTCTCTCTCTGTCTCTCTCTCTGTCTCTCTCTCTCATTCCCCTCCCACTTTTCCAGAGTAAGGTCAGTTCCTACCCTCGTTTTGTGAAAATGAGTACTTGTCTTTCATTGTTGAGTGTGATATTGCTTAAGATCATCCAAAATGCAGCTTCTAGACAGGAACCTCCTCGGGGCTTCAGATATGCCTCTTATGATGTGATCATCCCAAGGAAGCTGTCTCCCAAGTATGGGCAAGAAGCACCCCAGGATGTGAGCTACCTCCTGCCCATTGAAGGAAGTCCCCATGTGGTATTCCTCAGTCAAAGAAGGAACTTCATCCCTAAGGTCTTTCCTGTCTTCACCTATGATACAGCAGGAGATCTGCAGGTGGATCATCCTTTTATCAAGGATGACTGTTTCTACCATGGATTTATACAGAGGAAGTCCCCTTCTCGAGTTACTCTCAGTACATGTTCAGGGGGGCTGAGAGGTCTCTTGCGAATGGAAAATAAGACCTATGAAATTGAACCAGTCGAGGAATCTTCTACCTTTCAACACGTGGTGTTTCGGTTAGAAGTAGAGGAAGGGGCTCCACAAATGATTTGTGGAGTAGGAGAGAAACAGCAGAGGCATCAAAAGGACATAATTCCTGAAACAGAGAATCTTGGAAACAAAGAAGTTTTAGGGAAATCCTGGTGGCCACATACGAGATATGTCGAGGTAGCAATTGTGATTGATCATGAACGATATTTGCAGTTTCACAGAAATGAATCTTATATTACGATGCGAGTTCTGGATATTGTCCACGCTGCAAATTCATTCTATGATCCACTTTCTGTTCATCTGTCAATAGCAGGCTTAGTGATCTGGTCACAAAAAAATCTCATACCCATTGCCCACATAGCAGATGACACACTTTTAGCATTTAATGAATGGAGAACAAACCATTTACTTCCTATTTTAAAGAATGATGTTGCTCACTTATTTGCTTATAAAGATTTTGGGATAACCGTAGGACTTGCATATATAGGTACTATATGTAACAATTATGTGGCAAGTGCTATTGAATCCTATAGAACCCCCAGTTTGTTTTATATGTCTATCATATTTACTCATGAACTGGGACACGTTCTGGGAATGCAGCATGATGAACTATTTTGTCATTGTGAAAAGAGTGAATGCATTATGGCACCCCATGCAGCAGAGAGTGATAAATTTAGTAATTGCAGTTTCAAGGATTATTTCCACTATAGAAACACTGAGTGTTTACTTGTGCCACCAGACACTAACACAACATTTACCTTTGAATCTTGTGGTAACAAAAGAGTGGAAAAGGGAGAGCAGTGTGACTGTGGGTCAGAAACACAATGCAAGTCAGATCCCTGCTGTCAAGGTAATTGTATGTTGCGCCCTGGGGCTGTTTGTGCCTTTGGACTGTGCTGTGCTAATTGCCAATACAGTCAACGTGGAACTGTTTGCAGAGAGAAGATTAGCAGTTGTGATCTCCCTGAATTTTGCAATGGGACTTCAGAGCACTGTCCAGAAGATATGCATGTGCAAGATGGGGCCGTGTGCAATGATGGCGTGTATTGTTATCATGGAAATTGCACAACTCATGATATGCAGTGCAAAATGATATTTGGTAGTGGAGCAACAGTCGCTTCTGAAGTTTGCTTCAAAGAAGTGAACAATAAAGGCGATCGCTTTGGGAACTGTGGCCTTAAACATGGAATCTACAAGAAATGCGATACTGGGGATACCCTCTGTGGCCGTATCCAGTGTAAAAGTGAAGAAATTCCTTCTTTAGAGGATCACACTACAATAATTCATACTTCCGTTGAATCCGATGATTGCTGGGGCACTGACTACCACACTGGGATGAAAGTAAAGGACATTGGAGCCGTGAGAGATGGTGCTCCTTGTGGTCATAACACGTTGTGCATTGAGGGTAGTTGTGTCAATGTCTCCATTCTGAAATATGACTGTAATGTCACAATGTGCCACAATCGGGGAGTATGTAACACTCTCAAACATTGTCACTGTGATGTTGGATGGGCCCCTCCAGACTGCAGAAATAGCGGCTATGGAGGTAGCATCGACAGTGGGCCACTTCCAGTTTCATTACAGGGTAAATCTGAAATGAAAACCTCAGCTGTAGTTGGAATTCTCTCTGCTTTGTGTCTCACAATTGTTTCTACTGGTCTGGTTATCTGGTTGAAGGATGGGCTGAGAAACCCATTTGAGAATTTTCAGGGAAGAATCCATGCTACGAAATCAAATGATGAAGGAACGCCAGTGTAACTCATCTTTGGTAAGAATGAAAAACCCATCCAGGAAATAACAGTCAATTTGAAAAACAAAGACAACCAAAATTTCATTGTTTAAAGATGTCTCCCCAGAACCATTTGGGGGGTGGATTTGGCTACTTCGGAGGGGAAGAAAACCCTTTTCATGTAAAGTAGAGTTCAAGCAAATCTCTAATTTCTAAAGAATAATAAATAGTTTTCATTTTAGATCTCAAAACTCCAAGTTCAAAGTGGAAGGAAGAGATAATCCAGAGGCAGCTTGTCCCAGTGTGATGGTTCCTAGTTTCTATTAACATGCAGAAAGTTGCAGTAGCAAGAAAGCGCAATTAAAATCCACCATCAGTTTTTTTACTACTTCTTCATTTTTCTGCATATTTTTATTCTCATTAAGAGTTAGTTCAGTCAGTCATCATAATATATTAACTAGTGTCTTCTCTCTGAAAGTCAGAGAATTTGTTTTTGAAGATTAATGAAAAACTGCTTGCTCCTGTCTCACCAAAGCCCTTGACTGAAAAAAACTGCCACAGATACAATGAATGATAGGTGGCTTTCTCTGTTGCCCAATAAATGCTTTTATTAACCCTTGAGTGAACTCTTAAATGAACTTTAGAATCCTCTGAAGCTGCTGATTGAGTCTGCTTCTGGATTGACCTGCAGTGATCATCAATCGGCCTCTGAAGAGAACTCTCCTGGATATGCTTGTAAATGAAGCATATAGGAGATGCAGATATGTTTTGACCAATACACAGCTATGCCCACAGTACATTGGATGTCAAGGAAAGGTCAAGAAGCATTGTTGATTATAGTTCATTTGGGCTGCCAACACAGCACTGCACATTGACGTTTCTCTAACTGTTCCGGTAAAATTAATGATAAAATTATTATCTATTTTAAAGAATGATGGTTCTCACTTATTTGCTTATAAAGATATTGGTATAACCGTAGGCTTGCATATATAGGTGCTATATGTAACAATTACGGGGCAAGTGCTATTGAATCTTATAGAACCCCCAGTTTGTTTTATATGTCTATCATATTTACTCATGAACTGGGACAGGTTCTGGGAATGCAGCATAATGAACTATTTTGTCATTGTGAAAAGAGTGAATGCATAATGGCATCCCATGCAGCAGGGACTGATAAATTTAATAACTGCAGTTACAAGGATTATTTCCACTATAGAAACACTGAGTGTTTACTTGTGCCACCAGACACTAACACAACATTTACCTTTGAATCTTGTGGTAACAAAAGAGTGGAAAAGGGAGAGCAGTGTGACTGTGGGTCAGAAACACAATGTAAGTTAGATCTCTGCTGCCAAGCTAATTGTCACTTGCGCCCTGGGGCTGTTTGTGCCTCTGGACTGTGCTGTGCTAATTGCCAATATTGTGAACATAGAACTGTTTGCAGAGAGAAGATTAGCAGTTGTGATCTCCCTGAATATTGCAATGGGACTTCAGAGCACTGTCCAGGAGATGTCCATGTGCAAGATGGGGCTGTGTGCAATGATGGCACGACTCATGATATGCATTGCAAAATAATATTTGGTAGTGGAGCAACAGGCGCTTCTTTTTTTAAAAAAAGTGTTTCATTGGTTTTCAAAAAATTTTACAAGGGAAAAGGTATAGGGTAAAGGTTACATTTTGGTAGCTTCCCTGCTGTTGGTGGTGGCTCTCCCAAAACTTCATAAATTTACAATTTTAAAAGTAAAGGATAAACATATAAAAAGATTACATTGTATAGTCTATATATTCAATCATCTTTTTTTGCCATTTTATCTTGTATCAACAATTACAATAGTATATCAAATAGAATCATTTTTGCGATCTGAGTCTTTTTGCAATTGACTCCTCTTCCCTGTCCCTGGGCAGGGCCATTGCTCCATCCGTTCCCCCGTCTTCACCTCCCAACTGGGGAGAATGTTTTTTAATAAAAGCCTCTGCCTCACTTCGTGTTTTGATTTTTACTCTGCCTCTCTCCCAGAAGATCAGCATTCCCTCTGGTAATAACCACTTGAACCATATTCCCTTTTTATATAATTTCTTAGACAAGAAAGAATACTTCCTCCTTATTTCTCTAATTTTTTTTCGGAATCTGTTTCAAAATGATTATTTCTTTATCCTGGTATTTTAAAATTCCATTCCGTTGAGCCCTCAATATCTATCCCTTGTCGATCTCCTAAGAAATTTAACGTGAACTTCTCTTGGTACCTTTTTTATCCTAGCATAAGTTGAATTAATTCTATAAACCAGGTCCATATCCCACCAGAGTTGATCTTTCTCTCTTTTAAGGTATTCTGCTAGTATTGTACTCATAAGATCTTTAAGATCTTCATTTTCTGACTCTGGTATATTCTGGAAGCTGAGAAAAAAAGACATTCTTTCAAATTCAATTTTAGTCATGTTTGCTCCTAATTCTAAACCCTCCCTCCGAATCCCTTTCACCTCTTCCCCTATCTCAGCCGCCCCTTTCTCTGGCTTCTCAATTTTTTGTTTATTTTCCGTTGTGTTTCGTTGCGCATCCCTAAGCTCTGATGTTAATTCTGACATTTCTTTCCGCATTTCATTCATATTTTCATTCATGCTATTCATATTTTTCATTATTTCCCGAAACACTTCTACAACCAACAGATCCTTTGAGCCCTCTCCAACAGGTTCTTTCTGTAAAAGGGGTAGAAATCTTCGACTGTGTAGTCGGGCTGCAGATGGCAGAGGATGGGGCAGAAGCTGACTTTCCTGTTGGTGGCTTTCTGAAAGCCATTGTGTCAATTCTAGTTTCTTAGTTGACAAAGAAATGGCGCCATAGAAATGGACGACCGAGACAGTCCGAGATATCAGAGAGTCCTAGTAAGAGTTCAGTCTTAAGAGTCTTAAGAGTTCACTTTTGAAAAAGGAAATCTTATAGTCCACAATCAGGAGTCCACATATTGGGAGAGACTTGGGAGCCTCTGGGAGGAATGTCTGAAGTAAAAAGTTTATAATCCTTCTTTGGTAATTATGAAGGGAAAAGCTTCACCACTGTAGAGGAGTTATAAGCGGAGAACAAAGAGAAGCCATTTTGCCCCGCCTTCTGACAGGAAGAAAAGTGAAAGTTCCATTTACTTTCTTTTTTTTAAAGAGCTCCGTGAAAGACTGTTGCAAATGCGATACGATACCATTCTTTCCCATAGTTTGTTCAAATAGCAAGTTAATCCTTCCTCTCTCCATTTCAATGGAGAGGGATCGCTTAATTGCCGCTTCGTCCAAGGGGGGTTTGAAAACTCCCCCCTCCAATCTCCATTCTAAGTTGATTGAACTAGCACTTACAGTGGTTTATTGCTTATCCTTCATCTGCAATTCAAGAGATTAGGGAGAGTCTTTCACCTCTGGCGTTTCAGCTACTCTTCTTATTCTGCTCATTGCTTCCAAATTCCATCCGGCAAAGAGGCAAAGTTTGCCCCACCCCCTTTTTGCTCGCCAGCTCCTAGAGCGAGGCTGGGGGCACTTCACTGGCCACCACCAGGCTAGGGGCTCCCAGCGAGCTGCTCCTACGGCAGAAGCCCCCCCGGGGTCTTCCGTGCTTCTGAAGAAGCCCACCGGTACAGCAAGCGGCGGACAAAGCACAAAACACATCCGTCGCATTCAGAAACCGGAAATGAAGTCCCAATAGGCGCTTCTGAAGTGTGCTTCAGACAAGTGAATAATAAAGGTGATCGCTTTGGCCACTGTGGCCTTAAACATGGAATCTACAAGAAATGCGATACTGGGGATACCCTCTGTGGCCGTATCCAGTGTAAAAGGGAAGAAATTCCTTCTTTGGCGGATCACACTACAATAATTCAAACTTCCATTGAATTTGATGATTGCTGGGCACTGACTACCACACTGGGATGAAAGTAAATGATATTGGAGCCATAAGAGATGGTACTCCTTGTGGCGATAACACATTGTGCATTGAAGGTAGTTGTGTCAATGTGTCCATTCTGAAATATGACTGTAATATAACAATGTGATATTGTCATTGTCACTGTGATGTTGGATGGGCCCCTCCAGACTACACAAATAAAGGGTATGGAGGTAGCATTAACAGTGGGCCATCTCCAGATACAGTACTGTCTAAAGCCAATATGAAAACCTCAACTGTAGCTGTGGTACTCTCTGCTTTTTGTCTCACAATTGTTTCTGCTGGCATGGTTATCTGTTTCAAGGATGGACTAAGAAGCTGATCTGGAAAATTTCAGGAAAGAGTCCATGCCACAAAATCAAAAGATGAAGGAACACTCACGTTTGCTTAGAATGCGCAACACATCCAGTATAATAACAAACATTAGCAGTCAAATTTTAAAAAGGCATCTGAAATTTTAATGAATTAAGTTCAATTGTTTTAATTTGTTTAGTTTAAAATCCCAAGTTCAACTTTGCGATGAAGAGTTAATTCACCTTGTCCCAGGCTACTAGTTCCTATCAACATGCAGAAAGATTTACCAGCAAGAAAACACTTCTTCTTCTAGTATATTTTTGTTCTAAGAATTAGTCCAGTAAGTCACAATTATAGGTTAAACCTCTTGTTCTCTTGCTGAAAATCAGAACATTTCATTTCAGGATTGATGAAAAATTTGAAGGATGCTTGTTCCTGTCCCCTCTATCATGGATCATTTAAATAATAGAGCATCTCAACTTTCTTTCAAACAAGCAAGGTCTCTGGCTTGTGTTGGCCCATTTATGGGTTGTTTCCAACCTTCCTGTAAAGGAGGGTGGGGTGCTCAAATTAAAAACCTAGTAATGACTATTCTTTGGCTGTCAGTTTTTGTTCTTGCTCTATTAAGCTCCACCCATATTCCAAAGAATTCCATGTATTGTTGTTATGGTCAGAATCTTTCAACTTGTGATTTGTACACATCCTTATTTTTCTCTAGTCCACAAAAGTTATAGTGGACACTCTTCCCATGAACAAGGTGTCAGAGGTACAATACAATACAATACAATACAATAGCAGAGTTGGAAGGGACCTTGTAGGTCTTCTAGTCCAACCCCCTGCATGGGCGGTGATGGCGAACCTCCAGTGATGGCGAACCTATGGCATGGGTGCCACAGGTGGCACGGGGAACCATTTCTTAGGGCAGGCGAGGCATTGCCCTGTCAGCTCCAGCACACATGTGTGTGCTGGCCAGCTGATATAGGCCTTCTTTTGAGGCTGTTTTTCGCCCTCTGGAGGCTTTAGGGAAGCTCCTGAAGCCTCTGGAGGTGGAGGGGAGGCTGTTTTCACCCTCCCCAGGCTCCTAGAAAGCCTCTGCAGCCTGGGGAGGGCAAAAAAAGCATGCCAAAAGCATGGGGTTGAGCACATAGCATTATGGGTGTGGCATGCCCACACATGCCCCCCGTGCCCTCCCACCGCTTTGGCACGCGAGCCAAAAATGTTAGCCACCACTATTCTACTCTGATGGGTTTCTTTCTCTCGATGGGAAATGGATATGTATATTTCATGGCTATTTGTGATGCTGTTGAGGAAGAGCTTGGCTGAGACTGTTGAAGAGAGCTAGTCTCCAGGCTTTAGGCGTATTTCTTATGAAACAATCATTCCAAGGAAAGTGACTCCCAAGTCTGGACATGAGGAACCAGAACATGTAAGCTGAGAAGGCGGAGCTATGCCGTGCCGACACAACACGGGGTCTCTATCCTGAGAGACCCCGGTTGAACTTTTGCTGTCCCCTTGGTTCCATAGAAACCTAAATTGCCCTGGAGGGACGGTGATTAGGAAGCAAGCTTCGCTGGTCACAGGGGTATTGCAAAACCCCTGTTTGACACGAGCCAAAAGCTTTTGAAGGACGGCAAACAGAAAGCCCTCCGCCCCGTGAGCAGATAAGGCATCGGGAAAGCTCCAGAAGAAAGGAACAGTTTGAAAGAGAAAGTAGAGCACCGGGAAGGTATTTAAAGTCTTGAATTTTGAAATAAGCGGCGGAATTAACTGAACTGAGAGTTTTCCTTTTTAAATATATTTTTCTGAAAGGGCGGATTGAAACGCCAGAGCAAGGCTCCTTGTTTCCATTGAAAATGATTGGACTATTTTTGGCCTCTTCTTTTTTCTTTCTATTTTTTCCTACTTTTAATCTTGAATCTGGGTTCATTTCCATAATTTTTCCTGAAGATTTATTGTGTACTCTTGAAACTAAACAAGAACTATACTTTTTATTTTATTTTTTTCTTTTCCTCGATTACAAAGGAAAGGACATACTAGAAAGTGAAAAGTGAAACTTTGTTATGTTGTGTTGTTACAGTCTTGCCACTGGATGTCACTGGTTGATTCTTATGAAAGTCAAGGTTAAGCATGAGTTGTTCACAGCTATTGCTCTCTGATAACTGGAAACATTAGAGAAAGAACAGGCCAGTGACCCGGGGGCAGTGAAATTGAACTACCATCACCTTTTGGATTCATCAACATGGCTTTACAATCAGAAGAAGATAGGTTCTGGCTGAAATCTTGAACCTACTGAAACAAAGTAATAAAAGAATGAACGATACACTGGATAAAATTTTGTTTATTGCATCAAGCTGTGGCCAATAGAAGACTTCAGAAATTAAAGAGAAAGAAGAAAAAGATGAAGACAACGAGGTAATTATCTTAGTCAAAGAAAATGATAAAGATGTCAATCGATCAAATGTGGGAGAAAATACAGAGATGGAAAAAACTAAAATAGAACTTAAGGAATCTGGGCCTCAGCTTCGTTATCAAGGAGCAAAAAAGGGAAAAGAAGAATCAAAGATGGATGAAAGAGGAGGAATCTCTCCAGGAATATGTCTGACATTTAAAAATAAACAATTAGATATTACTGAAGAATTATTAATATAGAAATTATGAATCACATTAAAAGTAATGGAAAAATGATAGTTAATACTGGATGATAATTAAAATTGTTATATTTTGATGATTAATAATTAGCTAACTAGTTAGATGGTTATAGAATGTTATTGAAGGATTATTAATCAGTTAATAACTATTCATAAAATTTAAGATTGTTTTAGATTATTATTGAAAAATTTATATAGGTATATTGGGAATTAACAATGAATGCCACTAGGTGGTCAGGTTTTAAAGACATCTTTGAGGAAGAAATAGATTAAATTCTATGAGAACTTTGGGATATTGATATTAAGGTATATGATAAATTTGCAGGTCTGACCAACACTCCCCCTTGTTCTTTCAATTCAACCTTCTTATTTAATATATCCTTATACGTAACAATTTTTTTCCATATTTATAAGGTTTGAGTGTATCAGTGCTTCTAAGGTGGAAAGCCAGACTGGTATTTTCATATGCTTTTGTTGTTTGATTTTTTTCCACACTACTAGTAATACATTTCTTATGTAATGCCTTTGAAAGTATTGATGTGACATGCATCTCCCATGCCAAAGAAATGCATGCCACCCTATTAGAATATCATGACCCTTCAGTGGTAATAATCTCCTATTCTTTAGAGCTATCCACTTTTTTACTCATGTAAGTACAGCAGCTTGATGATACAATTCCCAGTCGTGCAAACCAAACCCTCCTTTCTCTTTTGATTCTTGCAATAATTCCAATTTAATTCTCGGTTTCTTTCCTTGCCATTTAAATTTCAACATTGTTTTGTTCAGATCTTCAAAATATGTTTCCCCTAATTTTATGGGTATGTTTTGAAATAAAAAGAGTATCTTTGGCAGAATGCTCATTTTTATTGCAACTATTCTGCCCATTAAGGAAAGTTGCAGATTCTTCCCTCTCTCCATGTCCGATTTAATTTGATTTGTTAGCTTTATGTGCTTGTCTTCTTTAATTGTTATACTCCTCACCGTTAAGTAAATTCCTAGTTATTTTACTTTTTTCACTATCTGAATGTTAGTTCATCTTTCTGATTATTTGTCATATCTTTGACTGTCATTTTAGTTTTTTCTTTTTTTCCTTTTTAGTCCTGCTACTTCTCTGTATTCCTTCAATTTCTCTATAAGTCTTGGGCCTGATTTTAGTGGTTCCTCTAAAATAAAAATTAGGTCATCCACAAATGCTGGTAATATATATTTTTCTCTTTTAATTTCCAGTCCTTTAATTTGCTCATCTTGCCAAATATTCCTAGTTAATACTTCCAATGTTAGAATAAACAAAAGTAGAGCTATTGGGGGGATTTGCCTTGTGCCTTTTTGGATTACATCAATATCCACTCCAATTATTGAATTTCAATTCACAGTTTGGGCCAACCAGAGAAAATATGCAGTTTATTCCTGATAGATAAATTAGAGAGCACTAGGATATGAACAGTAGTTATTTTACGTTGGTTGTTTAAACTCCGCCTCCATTCCAAAAATCTATTGCATTTCTGTTGCTATGAACAGAATCCTCATTTTCAAATCTTTAAATCTCTCTCTCTCTCTCTCTCTCTCTCTCTCTCTCTCTCTCTCTCTCTCTCTCTCTCTCTCTCTCTCTCTCTCTCTCTCTCTCTCTCTCTCTCTCTCATTCCCCTCCCACTTTTACAGAATAAGGTCAGTTCCTACCCTCGTTTTGTGAAAATGAGTACTTGTCTTTCATTGTTGAGTGTGATATTGCTTAAGATCATCCAAAATGCAGCTTCTAGACAGGAACCTCCTCGGGGCTTCAGATATGCCTCTTACGATGTGATCATCCCAAGGAAGCTGTCTCCCAAGTATGGGCAAGAAGAACCCCAGGATGTGAGCTACCTCCTGCCCATTGAAGGAAGTCCCCATGTGGTATTCCTCAGTCAAAGAAGGAACTTCATCCCTAAGGTCTTTCCTGTCTTCACCTATGATACAGCAGGAGATCTCCAGGTGGATCATCCTTTTATCAAGGATGACTGTTTCTACCATGGATTTATACAGAGAAAGTCCCCTTCTCGAGTTACTCTCAGTACATGTTCAGGGGGTCTGAGAGGTCTCTTGCAAATGGAAAATAAGACCTATGAAATTGAACCAGTCGAGGAATCTTCTACCTTTCAACATGTGGTGTTTCGGTTAGAAGTAGAGGAAGGGGCTCCACAAATGATTTGTGGAGTAGGAGAGAAACAGCAGAGGCATCAAGAGAACATAATTCCTGAAACAGAGAATCTTGGAAACAAAGAAGTTTTAGGGAAATCCTGGTGGCCACATACGAGATATGTCGAGGTAGCAATTGTGATTGATCATGAACGATATTTGCAGTTTCACAGAAATGAATCTTTTATTACGATGCGAGTTCTGGATATTGTCCACGCTGCAAATTCATTCTATGATCCACTTTCTGTTCATCTGTCAATAGCAGGCTTAGTGATCTGGTCACAAAAAAATCTCATACCCATTGCCCACATAGCAGATGACACACTTTTAGCATTTAATGAATGGAGAACAAACCATTTACTTCCTATTTTAAAGAATGATGTTGCTCACTTATTTGCTTATAAAGATTTTGGGATAACCGTAGGACTTGCATATATAGGTACTATATGTAACAATTATGTGGCAAGTGCTATTGAATCCTATAGAACCCCCAGTTTGTTTTATATGTCTATCATATTTACTCATGAACTGGGACACGTTCTGGGAATGCAGCATGATGAACTATTTTGTCATTGTGAAAAGAGTGAATGCATTATGGCACCCCATGCAGCAGAGAGTGATAAATTTAGTAATTGCAGTTTCAAGGATTATTTCCACTATAGAAACACTGAGTGTTTACTTGTCCCACCAGACACTAACACAACATTTACCTTTGAATCTTGTGGTAACAAAAGAGTGGAAAAGGGAGAGCAGTGTGACTGTGGGTCAGAAACACAATGCAACTCAGATCCCTGCTGTCAAGGTAATTGTATGTTGCGCCCTGGGGCTGTTTGTGCCTTTGGACTGTGCTGTGCTAATTGCCAATACAGTCAACGTGGAGCTGTTTGCAGAGAGAAGATTAGCAGTTGTGATCTCCCTGAATTTTGCAATGGGACTTCAGAGCACTGTCCAGAAGATATGCATGTGCAAGATGGGGCCGTGTGCAATGATGGCGTGTATTGTTATCATGGAAATTGCACAACTCATGATATGCAGTGCAAAATGATATTTGGTAGTGGAGCAACAGTCGCTTCTGAAGTTTGCTTCAAAGAAGTGAACAATAAAGGCGATCGCTTTGGGAACTGTGGCCTTAAACATGGAATCTACAAGAAATGCGATACTGGGGATACCCTCTGTGGCCGTATCCAGTGTAAAAGTGAAGAAATTCCTTCTTTAGAGGATCACACTACAATAATTCATACTTCCGTTGAATCCGATGATTGCTGGGGCACTGACTACCACACTGGGATGAAAGTAAAGGACATTGGAGCCGTGAGAGATGGTGCTCCTTGTGGTCATAACACGTTGTGCATTGAGGGTAGTTGTGTCAATGTCTCCATTCTGAAATATGACTGTAATGTCACAATGTGCCACAATCGGGGAGTATGTAACACTCTCAAACATTGTCACTGTGATGTTGGATGGGCCCCTCCAGACTGCAGAAATAGCGGCTATGGAGGTAGCATCGACAGTGGGCCACTTCCAGTTTCATCACAGGGTAAATCTGAAATGAAAACCTCAGCTGTAGTTGGAATTCTCTCTGCTTTGTGTCTCACAATTGTTTCTACTGGTCTGGTTATCTGGTTGAAGGATGGGCTGAGAAACCCATTTGAGAATTTTCAGGGAAGAATCCATGCTACGAAATCAAATGATGAAGGAACGCCAGTGTAACTCATCTTTGGTAAGAATGAAAAACCCATCCAGGATATGCACAGGAAATAACAGTCAATTTGAAAAACAAAAAGAACCAAAATTTCATTGTTTAAAGATGTCTCCCCAGGAACATTTGAGTGGGGGGATTTGGCTACTTCGGAGGGGAAGAAAACCCTTTTCATGTAAAGTAGAGTTCAAGCAAATCTCTAATTTCTAAAGAATAATAAATAGTTTTAATTTTAGATCTCAAAACTCCAAGTTCAAAGTGGAAGAGATAATCCAGAGGCAGCTTGTCCCAGTGTGATGGTTCCTAGTTTCTATTAACATGCAGAAAGTTGCAGTAGCAAGAAAGCGCAATTAAAATCCACCATCAGTTTTTTTACTACTTCTTCATTTTTCTGCATATTTTTATTCTCATTAAGAGTTAGTTCAGTCAGTCATCATAATATATTAACTAGTGTCTTCTCTCTGAAAGTCAGAGAATTTGTTTTTGAAGATTAATGAAAAACTGCTTGCTCCTGTCTCACCAAAGCCCTTGACTGAAAAAAACTGCCACAGATACAATGAATGATAGGTGGCTTTCTCTGTTGCCCAATAAATGCTTTTATTAACCCTTGAGTGAACTCTTAAATGAACTTTAGAATCCTCTGAAGCTGCTGATTGAGTCTGCTTCTGGATTGACCTGCAGTGATCATCAATCGGCCTCTGAAGAGAACTCTCCTGGATATGCTTGTAAATGAAGCATATAGGAGATGCAGATATGTTTTGACCAATACACAGCTATGCCCACAGTACATTGGATGTCAAGGAAAGGTCGAGAAGCATTGTTGATTATAGTTCATTTGGGCTGCCAACACAGCACTGCACATTGACGTTTCTCTAACTGTTCCGGTAAAATTAATGATAAAATTATTATCTATTTTAAAGAATGATGGTTCTCACTTATTTGCTTATAAAGATATTGGTATAACCGTAGGCTTGCATATATAGGTACTATATGTAACAATTACGGGGCAAGTGCTATTGAATCTTATAGAACCCCCAGTTTGTTTTATATGTCTATCATATTTACTCATGAACTGGGACAGGTTCTGGGAATGCAGCATAATGAACTATTTTGTCATTGTGAAAAGAGTGAATGCATAATGGCATCCCATGCAGCAGGGACTGATAAATTTAATAACTGCAGTTACAAGGATTATTTCCACTATAGAAACACTGAGTGTTTACTTGTGCCACCAGACACTAACACAACATTTACCTTTGAATCTTGTGGTAACAAAAGAGTGGAAAAGGGAGAGCAGTGTGACTGTGGGTCAGAAACACAATGTAAGTTAGATCTCTGCTGCCAAGCTAATTGTCACTTGCGCCCTGGGGCTGTTTGTGCCTCTGGACTGTGCTGTGCTAATTGCCAATATTGTGAACATAGAACTGTTTGCAGAGAGAAGATTAGCAGTTGTGATCTCCCTGAATATTGCAATGGGACTTCAGAGCACTGTCCAGGAGATGTCCATGTGCAAGATGGGGCTGTGTGCAATGATGGCACGACTCATGATATGCATTGCAAAATAATATTTGGTAGTGGAGCAACAGGCGCTTCTTTTTTTAAAAAAAGTGTTTCATTGGTTTTCAAAAATTTTTACAAGGGAAAAGGTATAGGGTAAAGGTTACATTTTGGTAGCTTCCCTGCTGTTGGTGGTGGCTCTCCCAAAACTTCATAAATTTACAATTTTAAAAGTAAAGGATAAACATATAAAAAGATTACATTGTATAGTCTATATATTCAATCATCTTTTTTTGCCATTTTATCTTGTATCAACAATTACAATAGTATATCAAATAGAATCATTTTTGCGATCTGAGTCTTTTTGCAATTGACTCCTCTTCCCTGTTCCTGGGCAGGGCCATTGCTCCATCCGTTCCCCCGTCTTCACCTCCCAACTGGGGAGAATGTTTTTTAATAAAAGCCTCTGCCTCACTTCGTGTTTTGATTTTTACTCTGCCTCTCTCCCAGAAGATCAGCATTCCCTCTGGTAATAACCACTTGAACCATATTCCCTTTTTATATAATTTCTTAGACAAGAAAGAATACTTCCTCCTTATTTCTCTAATTTTTTTTCGGAATCTGTTTCAAAATGATTATTTCTTTATCCTGGTATTTTAAAATTCCATTCCGTTGAGCCCTCAATATCTATCCCTTGTCAATCTCCTAAGAAATTTAACATGAACTTCTCTTGGTACCTTTTTTCTCCTAGCATAAGTTGAATTAATTCTATAAACCAGGTCCATATCCCACCAGAGTTGATCTTTCTCTCTTTTAAGGTATTCTGCTAGTATTGTACTCATAAGATCTTTAAGATCTTCATTTTCTGACTCTGGTATATTCTGGAAGCTGAGAAAAAAAGACATTCTTTCAAATTCAATTTTAGTCATGTTTGCTCCTAATTCTAAACCCTCCCTCCGAATCCCTTTCACCTCTTCCCCTATCTCAGCCGCCCCTTTCTCTGGCTTCTCAATTTTTTGTTTATTTTCCGTTGTGTTTCGTTGCGTATCCCTAAGCTCTGATGTTAATTCTGACATTTCTTTCCGCATTTCATTCATATTTTCATTCATGCTATTCATATTTTTCATTATTTCCCGAAACACTTCTACAACCAACAGATCCTTTGAGCCCTCTCCAACAGGTTCTTTCTGTAAAAGGGGTAGAAATCTTCGACTGTGTAGTCGGGCTGCAGATGGCAGAGGATGGGGCAGAAGCTGACTTTTCTGTTGGTGGCTTTCTGAAAGCCATTGTGTCAATTCTAGTTTCTTAGTTGACAAAGAAATGGCGCCATAGAAATGGACGACCGAGACAGTCCGAGATATCAGAGAGTCCTAGTAAGAGTTCAGTCTTAAGAGTCTTAAGAGTTCACTTTTGAAAAAGGAAATCTTATAGTCCACAATCAGGAGTCCACATATTGGGAGAGACTTGGGAGCCTCTGGGAGGAATGTCTGAAGTAAAAAGTTTATAATCCTTCTTTGGTAATTATGAAGGGAAAAGCTTCACCACTGTAGAGGAGTTATAAGCGGAGAACAAAGAGAAGCCATTTTGCCCCGCCTTCTGACAGGAAGAAAAGTGAAAGTTCCATTTACTTTCTTTTTTTTAAAGAGCTCCGTGAAAGACTGTTGCAAATGCGATACGATACCATTCTTTCCCATAGTTTGTTCAAATAGCAAGTTAATCCTTCCTCTCTCCATTTCAAGAGAGGGATCGCTTAATTGCCGCTTCGTCCAAGGGGGGTTTGAAAACTCCCCCCTCCAATCTCCATTCTAAGTTGATTGAACTAGCACTTACAGTGGTTTATTGCTTATCCTTCATCTGCAATTCAAGAGATTAGGGAGAGTCTTTCACCTCTGGCGTTTCAGCTACTCTTCTTATTCTGCTCATTGCTTCCAAATTCCATCCGGCAAAGAGGCAAAGTTTGCCCCACCCCCTTTTTGCTCGCCAGCTCCTAGAGCGAGGCTGGGGGCACTTCACTGGCCACCACCAGGCTAGGGGCTCCCAGCGAGCTGCTCCTACGGCAGAAGCCCCCCCGGGGTCTTCCGTGCTTCTGAAGAAGCCCACCGGTACAGCAAGCGGCGGACAAAGCACAAAACACATCCGTCGCATTCAGAAACCGGAAATGAAGTCCCAATAGGCGCTTCTGAAGTGTGCTTCAGACAAGTGAATAATAAAGGTGATCGCTTTGGCCACTGTGGCCTTAAACATGGAATCTACAAGAAATGCGATACTGGGGATACCCTCTGTGGCCGTATCCAGTGTAAAAGGGAAGAAATTCCTTCTTTGGCGGATCACACTACAATAATTCAAACTTCCATTGAATTTGATGATTGCTGGGCACTGACTACCACACTGGGATGAAAGTAAATGATATTGGAGCCATAAGAGATGGTACTCCTTGTGGCGATAACACATTGTGCATTGAAGGTAGTTGTGTCAATGTGTCCATTCTGAAATATGACTGTAATATAACAATGTGATATTGTCATTGTCACTGTGATGTTGGATGGGCCCCTCCAGACTACACAAATAAAGGGTATGGAGGTAGCATTAACAGTGGGCCATCTCCAGATACAGTACTGTCTAAAGCCAATATGAAAACCTCAACTGTAGCTGTGGTACTCTCTGCTTTTTGTCTCACAATTGTTTCTGCTGGCATGGTTATCTGTTTCAAGGATGGACTAAGAAGCTGATCTGGAAAATTTCAGGAAAGAGTCCATGCCACAAAATCAAAAGATGAAGGAACACTCACGTTTGCTTAGAATGCGCAACACATCCAGTATAATAACAAACATTAGCAGTCAAATTTTAAAAAGGCATCTGAAATTTTAATGAATTAAGTTCAATTGTTTTAATTTGTTTAGTTTAAAATCCCAAGTTCAACTTTGCGATGAAGAGTTAATTCACCTTGTCCCAGGCTACTAGTTCCTATCAACATGCAGAAAGATTTACCAGCAAGAAAACACTTCTTCTTCTAGTATATTTTTGTTCTAAGAATTAGTCCAGTAAGTCACAATTATAGGTTAAACCTCTTGTTCTCTTGCTGAAAATCAGAACATTTCATTTCAGGATTGATGAAAAATTTGAAGGATGCTTGTTCCTGTCCCCTCTATCATGGATCATTTAAATAATAGAGCATCTCAACTTTCTTTCAAACAAGCAAGGTCTCTGGCTTGTGTTGGCCCATTTATGGGTTGTTTCCAACCTTCCTGTAAAGGAGGTTGGGGTGCTCAAATTAAAAACCTAGTAATGACTATTCTTTGGCTGTCAGTTTTTGTTCTTGCTCTATTAAGCTCCACCCATATTCCAAAGAATTCCATGTATTGTTGTTATGGTCAGAATCTTTCAACTTGTGATTTGTACACATCCTTATTTTTCTCTAGTCCACAAAAGTTATAGTGGACACTCTTCCCATGAACAAGGTGTCAGAGGTACAATACAATACAATACAATACAATACAATAGCAGAGTTGGAAGGGACCTTGTAGGTCTTCTAGTCCAACCCCCTGCATGGGCGGTGATGGCGAACCTCCAGTGATGGCGAACCTATGGCATGGGTGCCACAGGTGGCACGGGGAACCATTTCTTAGGGCAGGCGAGGCATTGCCCTGTCAGCTCCAGCACACATGTGTGTGCTGGCCAGCTGATATAGGCCTTCTTTTGAGGCTGTTTTTCGCCCTCTGGAGGCTTTAGGGAAGCTCCTGAAGCCTCTGGAGGTGGAGGGGAGGCTGTTTTCACCCTCCCCAGGCTCCTAGAAAGCCTCTGCAGCCTGGGGAGGGCAAAAAAAGCATGCCAAAAGCATGGGGTTGAGCACATAGCATTATGGGTGTGGCACGCCCACACATGCCCCCCGTGCCCTCCCACCGCTTTGGCACGCGAGCCAAAAATGTTAGCCACCACTATTCTACTCTGATGGGTTTCTTTCTCTCGATGGGAAATGGATATGTATATTTCATGGCTATTTGTGATGCTGTTGAGGAAGAGCTTGGCTGAGACTGTTGAAGAGAGCTAGTCTCCAGGCTTTAGGCGTATTTCTTATGAAACAATCATTCCAAGGAAAGTGACTCCCAAGTCTGGACATGAGGAACCAGAACATGTAAGCTGAGAAGGCGGAGCTATGCCGTGCCGACACAACACGGGGTCTCTATCCTGAGAGACCCCGGTTGAACTTTTGCTGTCCCCTTGGTTCCATAGAAACCTAAATTGCCCTGGAGGGACGGTGATTAGGAAGCAAGCTTCGCTGGTCACAGGGGTATTGCAAAACCCCTGTTTGACACGAGCCAAAAGCTTTTGAAGGACGGCAAACAGAAAGCCCTCCGCCCCGTGAGCAGATAAGGCATCGGGAAAGCTCCAGAAGAAAGGAACAGTTTGAAAGAGAAAGTAGAGCACCGGGAAGGTATTTAAAGTCTTGAATTTTGAAATAAGCGGCGGAATTAACTGAACTGAGAGTTTTCCTTTTTAAATATATTTTTCTGAAAGGGCGGATTGAAACGCCAGAGCAAGGCTCCTTGTTTCCATTGAAAATGATTGGACTATTTTTGGCCTCTTCTTTTTTCTTTCTATTTTTTCCTACTTTTAATCTTGAATCTGGGTTCATTTCCATAATTTTTCCTGAAGATTTATTGTGTACTCTTGAAACTAAACAAGAACTATACTTTTTATTTTATTTTTTTCTTTTCCTCGATTACAAAGGAAAGGACATACTAGAAAGTGAAAAGTGAAACTTTGTTATGTTGTGTTGTTACAGTCTTGCCACTGGATGTCACTGGTTGATTCTTATGAAAGTCAAGGTTAAGCATGAGTTGTTCACAGCTATTGCTCTCTGATAACTGGAAACATTAGAGAAAGAACAGGCCAGTGACCCGGGGGCAGTGAAATTGAACTACCATCACCTTTTGGATTCATCAACATGGCTTTACAATCAGAAGAAGATAGGTTCTGGCTGAAATCTTGAACCTACTGAAACAAAGTAATAAAAGAATGAATGATACACTGGATAAAATTTTGTTTATTGCATCAAGCTGTGGCCAATAGAAGACTTCAGAAATTAAAGAGAAAGAAGAAAAAGATGAAGACAACGAGGTAATTATCTTAGTCAAAGAAAATGATAAAGATGTCAATCGATCAAATGTGGGAGAAAATACAGAGATGGAAAAAACTAAAATAGAACTTAAGGAATCTGGGCCTCAGCTTCGTTATCAAGGAGCAAAAAAGGGAAAAGAAGAATCAAAGATGGATGAAAGAGGAGGAATCTCTCCAGGAATATGTCTGACATTTAAAAATAAACAATTAGATATTACTGAAGAATTATTAATATAGAAATTATGAATCACATTAAAAGTAATGGAAAAATGATAGTTAATACTGGATGATAATTAAAATTGTTATATTTTGATGATTAATAATTAGCTAACTAGTTAGATGGTTATAGAATGTTATTGAAGGATTATTAATCAGTTAATAACTATTCATAAAATTTAAGATTGTTTTAGATTATTATTGAAAAATTTATATAGGTATATTGGGAATTAACAATGAATGCCACTAGGTGGTCAGGTTTTAAAGACATCTTTGAGGAAGAAATAGATTAAATTCTATGAGAACTTTGGGATATTGATATTAAGGTATATGATAAATTTGCAGGTATGACCAACACTCCCCCTTGTTCTTTCAATTCAACCTTCTTATTTAATATATCCTTATACGTAACAATTTTTTTCCATATTTATAAGGTTTGAGTGTATCAGTGCTTCTAAGGTGGAAAGCCAGACTGGTATTTTCATATGCTTTTGTTGTTTGATTTTTTTCCACACTACTAGTAATACATTTCTTATGTAATGCCTTTGAAAGTATTGATGTGACATGCATCTCCCATGCCAAAGAAATGCATGCCACCCTATTAGAATATCATGACCCTTCAGTGGTAATAATCTCCTATTCTTTAGAGCTATCCACTTTTTTACTCATGTAAGTACAGCAGCTTGATGATACAATTCCCAGTCGTGCAAACCAAACCCTCCTTTCTCTTTTGATTCTTGCAATAATTCCAATTTAATTCTCGGTTTCTTTCCTTGCCATTTAAATTTCAACATTGTTTTGTTCAGATCTTCAAAATATGTTTCCCCTAATTTTATGGGTATGTTTTGAAATAAAAAGAGTATCTTTGGCAGAATGCTCATTTTTATTGCAACTATTCTGCCCATTAAGGAAAGTTGCAGATTCTTCCCTCTCTCCATGTCCGATTTAATTTGATTTGTTAGCTTTATGTGCTTGTCTTCTTTAATTGTTATACTCCTCACCGTTAAGTAAATTCCTAGTTATTTTACTTTTTTCACTATCTGAATGTTAGTTCATCTTTCTGATTATTTGTCATATCTTTGACTGTCATTTTAGTTTTTTCTTTTTTTCCTTTTTAGTCCTGCTACTTCTCTGTATTCCTTCAATTTCTCTATAAGTCTTGGGCCTGATTTTAGTGGTTCCTCTAAAATAAAAACTAGGTCACCCACAAATGCTGGTAATATATATTTTTCTCTTTTAATTTCCAGTCCTTTAATTTGCTCATCTTGCCAAATATTCCTAGTTAATACTTCCAATGTTAGAATAAACAAAAGTAGAGCTATTGGGGGGATTTGCCTTGTGCCTTTTTGGATTACATCAATATCCACTCCAATTATTGAATTTCAATTCACCGTTTGGGCCAACCAGAGAAAATATGCAGTTTATTCCTGATAGATAAATTAGAGAGCACTAGGATATGAACAGTAGTTATTTTACGTTGGTTGTTTAAACTCCGCCTCCATTCCAAAAATCTATTGCATTTCTGTTGCTATGAACAGAATCCTCATTTTCAAATCTTTAAATCTCTCTCTCTCTCTCTCTCTCTCTCTCTCTCTCTCTCTCTCTCTCTCTCTCTCTCTCTCTCTCTCTCTCTCATTCCCCTCCCACTTTTCCAGAGTAAGGTCAGTTCCTACCCTCGTTTTGTGAAAATGAGTACTTGTCTTTCATTGTTGAGTGTGATATTGCTTAAGATCATCCAAAATGCAGCTTCTAGACAGGAACCTCCTCGGGGCTTCAGATATGCCTCTTACGATGTGATCATCCCAAGGAAGCTGTCTCCCAAGTATGGGCAAGAAGCACCCCAGGATGTGAGCTACCTCCTGCCCATTGAAGGAAGTCCCCATGTGGTATTCCTCAGTCAAAGAAGGAACTTCATCCCTAAGGTCTTTCCTGTCTTCACCTATGATACAGCAGGAGATCTCCAGGTGGATCATCCTTTTATCAAGGATGATTGTTTCTACCATGGATTTATACAGAGGAAGTCCCCTTCTCGAGTTACTCTCAGTACATGTTCAGGGGGTCTGAGAGGTCTCTTGCAAATGGAAAATAAGACCTATGAAATTGAACCAGTCGAGGAATCTTCTACCTTTCAACACGTGGTGTTTCGGTTAGAAGTAGAGGAAGGGGCTCCACAAATGATTTGTGGAGTAGGAGAGAAACAGCAGAGGCATCAAGAGAACATAATTCCTGAAACAGAGAATCTTGGAAACAAAGAAGTTTTAGGGAAATCCTGGTGGCCACATACGAGATATGTCGAGGTAGCAATTGTGATTGATCATGAACGATATTTGCAGTTTCACAGAAATGAATCTTTTATTACGATGCGAGTTCTGGATATTGTCCACGCTGCAAATTCATTCTATGATCCACTTTCTGTTCATCTGTCAATAGCAGGCTTAGTGATCTGGTCACAAAAAAATCTCATACCCATTGCCCACATAGCAGATGACACACTTTTAGCATTTAATGAATGGAGAACAAACCATTTACTTCCTATTTTAAAGAATGATGTTGCTCACTTATTTGCTTATAAAGATTTTGGGATAACCGTAGGACTTGCATATATAGGTACTATATGTAACAATTATGTGGCAAGTGCTATTGAATCCTATAGAACCCCCAGTTTGTTTTATATGTCTATCATATTTACTCATGAACTGGGACACGTTCTGGGAATGCAGCATGATGAACTATTTTGTCATTGTGAAAAGAGTGAATGCATTATGGCACCCCATGCAGCAGAGAGTGATAAATTTAGTAATTGCAGTTTCAAGGATTATTTCCACTATAGAAACACTGAGTGTTTACTTGTCCCACCAGACACTAACACAACATTTACCTTTGAATCTTGTGGTAACAAAAGAGTGGAAAAGGGAGAGCAGTGTGACTGTGGGTCAGAAACACAATGCAAGTCAGATCCCTGCTGTCAAGGTAATTGTATGTTGCGCCCTGGGGCTGTTTGTGCCTTTGGACTGTGCTGTGCTAATTGCCAATACAGTCAACGTGGAACTGTTTGCAGAGAGAAGATTAGCAGTTGTGATCTCCCTGAATTTTGCAATGGGACTTCAGAGCACTGTCCAGAAGATATGCATGTGCAAGATGGGGCCGTGTGCAATGATGGCGTGTATTGTTATCATGGAAATTGCACAACTCATGATATGCAGTGCAAAATGATATTTGGTAGTGGAGCAACAGTCGCTTCTGAAGTTTGCTTCAAAGAAGTGAACAATAAAGGCGATCGCTTTGGGAACTGTGGCCTTAAACATGGAATCTACAAGAAATGCGATACTGGGGATACCCTCTGTGGCCGTATCCAGTGTAAAAGTGAAGAAATTCCTTCTTTAGAGGATCACACTACAATAATTCATACTTCCGTTGAATCCGATGATTGCTGGGGCACTGACTACCACACTGGGATGAAAGTAAAGGACATTGGAGCCGTGAGAGATGGTGCTCCTTGTGGTCATAACACGTTGTGCATTGAGGGTAGTTGTGTCAATGTCTCCATTCTGAAATATGACTGTAATGTCACAATGTGCCACAATCGGGGAGTATGTAACACTCTCAAACATTGTCACTGTGATGTTGGATGGGCCCCTCCAGACTGCAGAAATAGCGGCTATGGAGGTAGCATCGACAGTGGGCCACTTCCAGTTTCATTACAGGGTAAATCTGAAATGAAAACCTCAGCTGTAGTTGGAATTCTCTCTGCTTTGTGTCTCACAATTGTTTCTACTGGTCTGGTTATCTGGTTGAAGGATGGGCTGAGAAACCCATTTGAGAATTTTCAGGGAAGAATCCATGCTACGAAATCAAATGATGAAGGAACGCCAGTGTAACTCATCTTTGGTAAGAATGAAAAACCCATCCAGGAAATAACAGTCAATTTGAAAAACAAAGACAACCAAAATTTCATTGTTTAAAGATGTCTCCCCAGAACCATTTGGGGGGTGGATTTGGCTACTTCGGAGGGGAAGAAAACCCTTTTCATGTAAAGTAGAGTTCAAGCAAATCTCTAATTTCTAAAGAATAATAAATAGTTTTAATTTTAGATCTCAAAACTCCAAGTTCAAAGTGGAAGGAAGAGATAATCCAGAGGCAGCTTGTCCCAGTGTGATGGTTCCTAGTTTCTATTAACATGCAGAAAGTTGCAGTAGCAAGAAAGCACAATTAAAATCCACCATCAGTTTTTTTTACTACTTCTTCATTTTTCTGCATATTTTTATTCTCATTAAGAGTTAGTCCAGTCAGTCATCATAATAGATTAACTAGTGTCTTCTCTCTGAAAGTCAGAGAATTTGTTTTTGAAGATTAATGAAAAACTGCTTGCTCCTGTCCCACCAAAGCCCTTGACTGAAAAAAACTGCCACAGATACAATGAATGATAGGTGGCTTTCTCTGTTGCCCAATAAATGCTTTTATTAACCCTTGAGTGAACTCTTAAATGAACTTTAGAATCCCCTGAAGCTGCCGATTGAGTCTGCTTCTGGATTGACATGCAGTGATCATCAATCAGCCCCTGAAGAGAACTCTCCCGGATACGCTTGTAAATGAAGCATATAGGAGATGCAGATACATTTTGACCAATACACAGCTATTTATTTTTTATTTTTATTTATTTAATTAAATTTATACCCTGCCCTTCTCCAAATGGACCCAGGGCGGCGCACAGGGATGTTAAAATACATACAAAATATACAAAATTTAAAAAACTTATTCTAATAAATAAAACCCTGCGCTAAAAACCGAATTAAAAATCCCAAGTTTAAAACTGTCTAATAGTCAGTAATGGAGGTTACGCTAGGCCGGCTAGATAGAATAGATGTGTCTTCAGACACTTGCGGAAGAGGCGGAGGTCGGAGATGGTGCGGAGTTCAGGGGGTAAGTCGTTCCAGAGGGTTGGGCCCGCCACAGAGAAGGCTCTTCCCCTTGGTGTCGCCAGTCGGCATTGTCCAGCCGACGGCACCCTGAGGAGGCCCTCTCTGTGGGAGCGTATCGGTCTGAGGGATGTATGGGGCAGGAGGCGGTCTCGCATATAACTAGGCCCCGAGCCATGGAGCGCTTTAAAGATGGTGGTTAAAACCTTGAAGCGCACCCGAAAGACCACAGGAAGCCAGTGCAGCTCGCGCAGGATAGGTGTTATGTGGGAGTGTCTAGGCGCTCCCGTAATCACCCACGCGGCTGCGTTCTGGACTAGCTGTAGCTTTCGGGTGCACCTCAAGGGGAGCCCCATGTAGAGAGCATTACAGTAGTCGAGTCGAGAGGTGACGAGTGCTTGAGTGACTGTGCGTAGGGCACCCCGGTCCAGTAAGCGGCGCAATTGGGACATCAGGCGTACCTGATGAAACGCCCCCCTGGCCACGGCTGCCACATGATCTTCCATAGACAGCCGGGAATCCAAGAGGACACCCAAATTGCGCGCCCTCTCCACGGGGGCCGGTTTTTTTCGCCCCCAATGGCCAGAGTTGGAATAATCTGGCTGAACCGGGGCGCCGGAAGCCACAGCCACTCAGTCTTGGACGGGTTGAGCTTGAGTTTGTTACCACCCATCCAGATCCGTACAGCTTCCAAGCACCGGGACATAACCTCAATGGCATCGTTGGGGTGGTCTGGGGTGGATATGTACAACTGAGTATCATCAGCATACAGATGATATCCCACCCCAAAACCACGGATGATCTCACCCAGCGGCTTCATATATGTGTTGAACAGTAGGGGCGAGAGGACCGACCCCTGAGGAACCCCACATATGAGGGGCCTCGAGGCCAACCTCTGCCCCCTGCCAACACATATTGCGACCGACCAGAGAGGTAGGACGAGAACCACCGCAAAAAGGTGCCTCCCAGCCCCAACCCCCCCCCCCAGTCGGCGCAATAGGATACCATGGTCGATGGTATCAAAAGCCGCTGAGAGGTCTAATAGGACCAGGATAGAGGAATATCCTCTATCCCGCACCCTCCAGAGATCATCAACCAACGCGACCAATGCCGTCTCGGTGCTGTGCCCGGGTCGGAAGCCGGACTGGCGCGGGTCACAGTACATTGGATATCAAGGAAAGGTCGAGAAGCATTGTTGATTATAGGTCATTTGGGCTGTCAACACAGCACTGCACATCGACGTTTCTCTAACTCTGCTCCGGTAAAATTAATGATGAAATTATTATGGACGTTTAGTACTGTGGAGCCCGTCATTGACTACTGGAGAAAGACATTCCGATGTGATCCTCTGTGTTATTCAGATATAACTTTTCTCATCAGTTCTACTCTGATTGATCTGTTTGAAATAAAATGTTTTTTAAAGTTTTTACCCCACTGGAAACATTAGGTCTTAGTGTCATCTGTATATATATCTACCACTTCCTCACATACTGCAAAACACACACAGGCACACACACACACACATCAATGTTCCCTCTAATTTTTTTTCGGTGTGAGTGGAAAATTATAGTGTCTGAGTGGCACATTTTCATGCCTAAGCACCTGCATTTTTTTCACAGATGCCACCCAAGAAAACAACGAAATCAGTATTATTTGAAACTCACAGTTATGTTTATTCAAGGTACCCACTTAATTAAAAGTGTTACATAATATCCGTATCACTCTGGGTGGGTACCATGTACACCAGTACCAAGGTGGGAAGGCAACATTTCCTGGCTTCTTCTACTCTCAATTCATGAAATTAAGTAATCGGAAGCAACTTATCTAATTGGAATCAACAGCCCTGAATTTATCTAGCTACCAAATGTGGCAGAGGCTTGTAAATCAAAACCAAGACCCCTAGCCAACCAGCTTTTTAGTTCAACTGTGGTTTTTAAGTGCTCGTCAAAGATTTAACACATGCATTTCACATGTAAACAACAGAAATGAGAATGGGAATAGAAACAAGTTTAATGGGGGATCCAGAATATGTTTAGAGAATTGAGAACTGAAGGACAATAGGAATATTTGTTACATTTGTTGTTTGCCTGTATGTTACCTTGCCTCTAGATAAATATAAAACAGGCAGTCCAAACTAAATATAAAACAGGCAGTCCAAACTTTATGGTTTGTGTGTACCTTTTATAAAGGATGAGCCAGATTTTATTGATTTTTGAAAAATAACATTGTGACTGTACTTGGGCACAAATAATCTCTTAATCCACATCTTGCTAGACCAGGGGGCTGCAAAGTTGGCTCATTTAAGACTGGTGGATTTAAACTCCCAGAATTATCCAGGCAGAAAAACTGGCTGGAGAATTCTGGGATTTGAAGTCCACAAGTCTTAAAGTTGCCAAGTTTGAAGATCTCTATGGCAGTGTTTCTCATCCTTGGTGATTTGAAGTTCTGTGAACTTCAACTCCCAGAATTCCCCAGTTGGGGGAGTCTGGGAGTTGAAGTCCACAGGACTTCCAAGTCACCAAGGTTGAGAAACTGCTCTATTGTGTTCTGAAGTGGGCAGACAGCTGCTTAAGCATCCATCCTATCCTCCCTCTCTTCGGAGAGATTCTCCTCCCTCGCCCAATGACTCAAACCCAGAGTGCCAGCCAGGTCTTTCTCCCTCTCTCGCCTTCGCCAAGCCCTCCGCTTCAATGGGGACTTTCCAGCCATGGGCTCTGGAGTACCACACCTTTCTGTCCTTCTCTTTGGGTCTCCGCCTTCTCCTTCCCTTCCAGCAGCCCCCCTTTCCATCCCAGCCAAGCAGAAGAACGGAAAGCAGCCGAAGCATCTCTCACTCTCTCTCCATCCACCCTCTTCCTTCCAGCTACGTTTGCAGGTTTCCTTCTGCCTCCCATTCCCCTCGAATCCCACTTTCTGGCGGTCCCCTCTTCGCCTCGGCCATGCTCCCCTTCTCTCTCCTCCTCCTGGCTGGAAGGTGCGGCTGCTTCTGTTCAGGCTTGAGCCACGTAGCCCTTTTTGACTTTGCGCAGTGGTGGTGGAGGAGGAGGCAGCGGGGTAATGTGGGGCCCAGCTGAGATGCTCCAAGCGGAGGGAGAGGCGCTGCCACCGCTGCCACGGGCAGGGGCGCCGGAGGGAGCTTTGGCAGCTTGATCTCAGCCGCAGCGCCGGGCACAAGCAGCTAGGTCTGGCGGCCCATAAAGGACCTCCCAGGCAGCTATTAGAAATCACTGCGCGCAATTTGATTACTTGAAGTGATTACTAGCCATGTGCAGCCACGCACCTTAGAGGGAGTATAGACACACATTCAAGGATAGAGAGAGAAACAAACAGAGAAAGACAACAACACATTCATATAAACCAACTCTCAACTCCCTGCTGCTCTTAATCTGATAGAGGGTTACCTTCATTCAAATACTACCAAGTTGTCTTCTGGCTCTTACCCAGAACCAAGAATCAATCAATTTTTAATGATACCTGAAACAAAGAAATGCAGCCATGTTGATTCTTCTTTTCTTCTTCCTGGGGACAGCCCCAGTGTTCTCTCTCCATTCTCCACCATAATGGTTGTCCCTGTAAAAGTGACCGTTTCTTGCCGATCACATACAGCTGACTCACTAGAATGTGGAAGAAAGGAATGTTGTGGGTCCTGTCCTCTAAGGAAGGTCATCTGTTGGGACCCAGAAGAAGGGCCCCTATAGTGGCTCTCTTTCTCTGGAACATTATCCCTCCAAAAATTAGACTGGCACCCACTCTGAGACTCTTTCATAAGGAACTGAAGATGTGGTTTCACCATCAGGTTTGGAAAACAGAGAATGGGATGGAACCCTTTAAAAGGCTGATTTGAATGTGTGTAGTCGATGAGGGTGAGGCAGGGCATAAAGCGATTTTTAGACATAAGAAGGAGATGAGTCGGGGTCAGACTAGATGATCTTTAGTCATTTTTATTTTATGCTTTTTAAGGTACAAAAAGCATCTTTGAGACAGGAAGCTTGAAAGGAAATTCAAATGTCAAACCGCAAACACCTGCTTGTAAATAGGTCGAGTTAATCGGTAGGCCCCTTGCAAGTCAGACAAAGGGCTTAACCACAAAAGTCAGAAGTTCAGCTTAATGAAATTAGAAACGCTAAGCAAGATAGAAACAGCTCGATGCCTAGAGATAACAGGATGTGCTTGTGGTTTTCTTTTGTGATAACAATTGTGTACCCAATAAGAAAAGAGTAAGAATTTCCATGATAAAAACGTTGTTTTTGTCACACTATAATAAGGTGTCTTTTTCTCTCAGACAACTGTTCAGAATTTACATGCTGGCTTTTGACTAGCTCTTCTGAACCTGGCAGCCATAATAAACTCTTCCTGATTCTGAGAAGTCCAAGCCTCCTTATTTCCTGCAACATAATGGTGACGTCCGCCGGGACTTGGAGTGATATTTCGCTGAGGACGGCACGACCGACCGGTGCCCAATTGAGGCCATCTAGCCCAATCTCCAGGCACCACATAGCAATTCTCTGGAAGGAGGCAGATGGCCCCCCTTGGGCATTTGGTGGACACGACTGATCCAAGACCGGACCAGGATCAGGACAAGTCAATAAATAACGCGGCTGAAAGAAAAAGAAGACGCCTGCAGGCAAGTATTGTGGGAATTGTGGTAGACCCACTCCAGCAAGAGTGGAAAAGGGGGCCTGATCACCTCCCTGGGCCCAGGATAGCGTCCACTTCCTAACAGAACCGACGTATCCAAGCCTCCTTATTTCCTGCAGCAAGGGGGCTGGGGAGTTATTATTTTATTTTATTTTTATAATTATTTTTTATACATTTTCTATGATCTGTAAGCCACCTAGAGTCAGCCTAGAGGTTGGTATATACATTCCCATAAATGAATGAATGAATCAATGAATCAATTAATCAATCAATGATAAACAAACAAACCAAAAAATAGGAGTCATCTACAATATACAGGGTAAGGACTGCAACAACCACTAGGTAGGATAGACATCAGAAAACCAGGACACTATGGTCGTCTGGGCGAAAAAAAATTGGTTATCTTGTAGAATTGGCTAAGTGGGAAAAACTTTGGATACTTAATTGGAAACTAACATTGGCTACGGCATATAAACAAAATCTTTATAAGATGTTCTAAGATGGCATCTCCCCTAGCATGGCTCTCCAAAATTTTTAAATATCAATAATCAATCAATCAATAATTTAATTTGTTGACCGCTCCCTCTCCCCAAAGGGACTCGGAGCGGTGCACAGGGCAAATAAAACAATAAATACACATACACATGATAAAAACAAATTAAATATATCCCTGCGCTAAAAATTACCAATTAAAATACTAAAATCCCTATCTAAAATTATTAACAATCCCATAGACGAGAGACTACCCTAGGCCGGCCAAGCAGAACAAATATGTTTTTAATTTTAGACGGAAGGAGCGGAGGTCCGTAGTTGTTCTAATGTCGGGGGGAAGGTCGTTCCAGAGGGCTGGGCCCGCCACAGAGAGAGCCCTTCCCCTGGGCGTCGCCCGCTGACAAAGTCAGCGGGCGACGCGGAGAATATCTGACCTCAAATTGTTGGAAATGTAAAAAAAAACACCAGGTACCTTTTATCATATGTGGTGGACATGCGATGAGGCTAAAATATATTGGGAAATGATTCAGTCATGGTTGGAACAAATGGTGGGAGACCAAATATTGTTTAAACCAGAAATTTGTCTCCTAGGCATAATACCGGAGGCGTTTAAGAATAATGTACTCTATCTAATTATACATGTACTAACTGCGGCACATAAATACACCATCAGAGTTAGATATCATCAGAAAAGTGTTGGCCTGTGCGGAAGTAGATAGGCTCACTCTTGAACTTAAAATAAAGGGGAATCAGAATATTTTGAAGTCTGGAACATATTTTATGATTGGTATAAGACAAGGTGACAAGACTGGGACAAACTGCATATATTGTGATTGGATAGTTAATAGTTGAAACTAATTGTCTATAATGTTACTGTATGGTCACTTTGACTCTGCGGTACTGCATTGTTTTTAAATGTAAACAAAAATATATTTCAGAGAAGAAAACCAGCACACCACATCCATGAATACTAACCAGCAATGAGATGATGCAATAAATCTCAATAGTCACATAACACATGGATAGACTCAACCATAATTTGAATGGGAAAACAGCATCCTCAACCAAGTTAAATCCCAAAGTGCAAGGAAATCTTGGCCTAATTGATATTTAGACAAGTCAGCCATCAGCAAACACATTGACAAGTTAAAAAAGAAGCAAAAAGAGCAAAACATTCATTTTTGGAATCTAATTTTAGTAGACTTTTGATCCCACTTAACAGGAGTGTATAGAGTAGACTCTGTAGTATCCGATGCAATCTTTGTTAAACAGGACTATTCTTCTTGCTGCTGTTTTGTGTAGTTTAAAACCACATTAGTTTATACATGACACATACTTTTGCCATTTTTCTTGCTCTTGTATCTTGCTCCACCCTTTCAAAAATGAACAAGAGTTCAGTCTGATCAGCCTTTTAAAGTGAGGCTTTTGTGCTAAGAATACAAGCTTATGGTCCCTGATGCAAGCTTATGGTCCCACAATGCTTGTAAATATCATCAGGTACAAGCTTTAGGGAAAAATACATGAAAAACAAAGAAACTATTTTGATTATCGGTATTGTTTTATGTAGTCTGCCTATAACCTCTACTTCCAGATCTTCTCTTGGTTACTTATATCATTCCAAGCATCATTCTTTCCTATTGTTAAATCAACAGGAGATTAGGTAATAAATTCAGATGTCTTCTCCTATGCAGAACTTCTGTATAATGCTCTGAAATCTTGAACGGATTTTCAATGGTTTCAAGCTCCTTCATACCAGGTGTTCAGAGCTAAATAACAAATCTAACATAAATTTGATGTTTTGCTGGTAGATTGTGGTCCCCTCTTAGATGTGAATATCTGAAGTTAACTAGACTGACATGCCGCCCTCCCTCCCTCTCTCCCTCTCTCTCTCCCCCCCTCCCTCCTTCCGTCCCTCCCTGCCTGCCTCTCTGTCTCCTCAATTCAATAAGGTTGCAAATTCTAAGGCAAAGGCTGGGCCATTTGACATGTCTCAATACTTTTTATGCCTAAAAATAAGGCTTATTAATGGAGGAAAAATCAAATGAGCTCTTACAAAACTACACTTCTTCTAGTATGATAGGCTACTTAACTTAAACTAATTGACTTCAATTAAATAATAAGTCACCATAATAACATTTCATAAATCTTTCTATTCTTCTGTATTCTATATTTTGATTCTTTAAACTCCGCCTACATTCCAAACTCTATTGTATTTTCTGTTACTAGGTACAGAATCCTCATTTTCAAATGATTAAGTATGTCCCAGCATCTCTCCGCCCTCCCCCCCACACAAATACACTCAATTCCCATGTGCCCATCCATATTGGGATGCGTTTTCTAGAATAGGGTCAGTTACTACCCTCGTTCTGTGAAAATGAGTACCTGTCTGTCATTGTTGAGCATGATATTGCTTAAGATCATCCAAAATGCAGCTTCTAGACAGGAACCTCCTCAGGGCTTCAGATATGCCTCTTATGACGTGATCATCCCAAGGAAGCTGTCTCCCAAGTATGGGCAAGAAGAACCCCAGGATGTGAGCTACCTCCTGCCCATTGAAGGAAGTCCCCATGTGGTATTCCTCAGTCAAAGAAGGAACTTCATCCCTAAGGTCTTTCCTGTCTTCACCTATGATACAGCAGGAGATCTGCAGGTGGATCATCCTTTTATCAAGGATGACTGTTTCTACCATGGATTTATACAGAGGAAGTCCCCTTCTCGAGTCACCCTCAGTACATGTTCAGGGGGGCTGAGAGGTCTCTTGCAAATGGAAAATAAGATCTATGAAGTTGAACCAATTCAGGAATCTTCTACTTTTCAACACGTGGTGTTTCGGTTAGAAGTAGATGAAGGGGCTCCCCAAATGACTTGTGGAGTAGGAGAGGAGCACCAAAGGCATCAAGAGGACATAATTCCTGAAACAGAGAATGTTGCCTCCATTTTTGGTAAATCCTGGTGGTCACATACGAGATATGTCGAGGTAGCAATTGCGATTGATCATGAACTATATTTGAGGTTTCATAGAAATGAATCTTTTATTACGATGCACATTCTAGATATTGTCCACACTGCAAATTCATTCTATGATCCACTTTCTGTTCATCTGTCAATAGCAGGTTTAGTGATATGGTCACAAAGCAATCCCATAAACATTACCTCTGCATCAGGTAGGACACTCTTTTTGTTTAATGAATGGAGAAGAGACCATCTACTTAAAATTATAAAACATGATGTTGGTCACTTATTTTCATATAAGTATTTTGGGGGAACAGTAGGACTTGCTTATGTTGGAACTATATGTAACAGTCACTGGGGAAGTGCTATTGAATCATATAGAACTAACAGTTTGTTTTTGATATCTGAAATATTTGCCCATGAACTAGGACACGTTCTTGGAATGCAGCATGATGAACTATTTTGTCATTGTGGAAAGAGTCAATGCATTATGGCAGCCCGTGCAGTAGAGACTGATAAATTTAGTAACTGTAGTTACCAGGATTATTTCCGCTATAGAAACACTTGGTGTTTATTTGTCCCACCAGACACTAACACAACATTTAAGTTCGAATCCTGTGGTAACAAAAGAGTGGAAAACGGAGAGCAGTGTGACTGTGGGTCAGAAACACAATGCAAGTCAGATCCCTGCTGTCAAGCTAATTGTCACTTGCGCCCTAGGGCTGTTTGTGCTTTTGGACTGTGCTGTGCTAACTGCCAATATCGTCAACATGGAACGGTTTGCAGAGAGAAGATTAGCAGTTGTGATCTCCCTGAATTTTGCAATGGGACTTCAGAGCACTGTCCAGGAGATATCCATGTGCAAGATGGTGCCGTGTGCAATGATGGCGTGTATTGTTATCATGGGAAATGCACGACTCATGATATGCAGTGCAAAATGATATTTGGTAGTGGAGCAAGAGTCGCTTCTGAAGTTTGCTTCAGACAAGTGAATAATAAGGGTGATCGCTTTGGCAACTGTGGCCTTAAACATGGAATCTACAAGAAATGCGATACCGGGGATACCCTCTGTGGCCGTATCCAGTGCAAAAATATACAAATGCCTTTTTTGGAGGATCACAGTACAATAATTCAAACTTTCACTGGAGACAATCAATGCTGGGGCACTGATTACCACACTGGGATGAAGGTAAATGATATTGGAGCCGTGAGAGATGGTACTCCTTGTGGCAATAATATGTTGTGCATTGAGGGTAGGTGCATTAATGTGTCCATTCTGAAATATGATTGTAATATTACAATGTGCCACAATCATGGAGTTTGTAACAGTCTCAAACACTGTCACTGTAATGTTGGATGGTCCCCTCCAGACTGTAGATATAACGGCTCTGGTGGTAGCATAGACAGTGGGCCACTTCCAGTTATAGTAGTGTCTAGGGCCAATATGAAAATCTTGGTTATAGTTGGAGTAGTCTCTGCTTTTTGTCTCGCAACTGTTTGCATTGGCATGGTTATCTGTTTCAAAGATAGACCAACAATCCGATTTGGAAAACTTCAGGCAAGAGTCCATGTCACACACACAAAAAATGAAGGAACACCAGTGTAACTCACCCTTGCTAAGAATGCACAATGCATCTAACATAAGCAAAGGGATTAATAGTCAATTTGAAAAACAAAGTGATTTCAAGTTTCAATATTTTAAAGGTGTGTCCGACACCTGCATTTTTGAAAAATCTGGCTTGTTTGAAGGGGAAGAATCCCTGTGAGATATGCAGACTAAGTTGTGTGAGAATGAGTTGAGGAAATCGCTGATTTCTAATAAAAAATAGCTCTCTGGGATAGCCTTGAAAATGAAGTGTCTGAACTGAAGATACCTTAACTAGTAGCTAGCTATATAAACAGGACATTGAATGTCAGATAAAGATTAAGAAACAATGTTGATTGTAGATAATTTTGGCTGTCAACACACTGACCCTTCTCTAACTTTGCTCTGCTACGATTATTGATGAAATTATTATGGACATTCAGTATTTTGAAGCTACTCAGTGACAATTGGAGAAAGACTTATCCAATGTAGTTCTCTGTGTTATTCATTTATAACTTTTCTCATCATTTCTACTATGTTTGATCTGTTCAAAATAAAATGTTCTTTGGGTTTTCACCCCACTGGAAAGATTAGCTATCAGTGTCATCAGTATACCCAATTACCACTTCCTCACACATTGCAAAACACAGACACATAGAGAAGGGGGAGGGAGGGAGGGAGAGAGAGGGGGGGAGGGAGAGAGAGAGAAACGTATCCATATAAACAAACTTTCATAGACTCAGTTCCCTGCTGCTCCTCTGTAGAAGGGTCCCACCCAGAAGTAAGGTCAATTTTTAATGGTACATCAACAAAGAAATGGAGCCATGTTGCTTCTACCTTCCTTGTTTTATTTTCAGGACACCTATATGGCATTTGTCCCAGATAAGTTATTCCAAAAACGTCACCGCACAGATGAGGACAATCCCAGTGTGGCTCCCTTTCCCTTCTCCACCTTAATGGCAATCCTTTCCTTTTGTTTCCAAGGCTGGTCAATGGTGTTTATGTTCGCCAGAGATCTGGACCATTAGCAATGAATAAAGTACACCAGTGAATCAGCTCTGAATTCAGCAGATATTCCTGCATAAAGATCTGTTTCTTCCTTGATCCATTGCTATGTTACTCATCTTCTGGCCTTTTTAAAAAACCACATCGTGACTCTCTGGTAACCATGATCCCAATTCTACTAGGCTTAATTGCCAGTCCTTAACTGCATGATGCTCTACTCACACATTTTTAAATGGTGGAGAAACAGGTTGTCATATGCAAAACATGTCACACTAAGTAAATGAAATGAAAATAAGAGACCCAGAAGATGATTTCTTTCTGTTGAGCTGAGGTGCCACAGCGCAGTACTACAGGCTACTTCAGCTGACTGCTACCTGCAATTTGCCAGTTCAAATCTCACCAGGCTCAAGGTTGACTTAGCCTTCCATCATTCCGAGGTGGGTAAAATGAGGAGCCAGATTGTTGGGGGAAATATGCGGACTCTGTAAACCGCTTAGCGAGGGCTGTAAAATGAAGCGGTATATAAGTCTAAGTGCTATTGCTATTGCTATTGTTTTAATGTCCACAGGTGTCATATTTCCATCATATTTCCATCATGTGACGTATCATGATGTTTTTCCCCCTTCAGGGAGCTGGGGTGGGTGTGGCCTGTGTGCAATGTATCCGATCTGTGGGACATCAGTTTGACACCCCTGTTATAGCCTATGGCTGCCCTATCTAAACTGTTACTGAATGGAATTTGGTAGTGTTACAATGTCACATTTCTACAGCTTCCAAGAGGGAAAAGATGTGTGGTGCTACTTTCCACTCCCATTTTATCCCTTATCTATTCTGGGGCATGACAGGAATGCTCTCCACCAAGATAATTCCGATATATAGAAAAAGTAATACGTTTGTCTGCTAATTTTTAAAAAACCTGATGCCTGGAAGAAGCTCACTCATCCACCATGTTGGGAGAAGCAGGAATGGATGATGCAAACTTGGTACTGGCAGTAAGTTAGTTCACATAGCTGGTTCCGGAACAACTATTCCTACTCATGAAGAGCTGGTGGGTGAATATGGAATTTAGTATAAGCACTAGTACTTGCCAGTCTATTCTTCTGCTGAATGAACATTTGGGCAAGCGGGTGGGCGCGAAGCTTAGGATACGGTCCCAATCTTTGCAAAGAATTCTTGAAAACGGATAATGAAAAAGTTAAAAAGGAAACAAAGAGACCAAAACATTCATTTTTGCTATTTATTTTTAATAGGCTTTTGACTCCACTTAACATCAGATGCATAGAATCTATAGAATGTAATGCAGTCTTTCTGGAACATAATTGTTCTTCTAATTGATGTTTCATGCCACATAAAAACACAGTCTCTTGAGCCTTTAAAATTGTGTTTATTTATCCTAAGAGTGCAAGTTTATGGCCTTTAACAGATTCTCTCTCCCCCACCCTCACATCCTCAATAGTTGTGAAAATTCTTAAGGCAAAGTCTGAGCCATTTGGCATGAAAAAACCTCAGATCCCTTTATAGCTAAAGATTTCCTGGGTGAAAGAAAGAAAAGTCAAATAACCATTAATTAGAAATGAGAAGGTTCAGTAAGCTATTGGTTTTCAGCTCTTACAAAGCCATGATTCTGGTGTGATAGGCTACTTCATTTCCCATTGAAATTATGAAGTAATCCACTTCAATTCACACCTTTGGCCAACAAGAGAAAATTCACATTTTGCATTTCACAACAAGTTACTTAGCTAGGCTACCTGGCAGTTAGCTTTATCTTTGCAGGCAGTGCATTAAGTTACAATGGAGCTTCTCTCAGCAGCAAGGAATATCAAAAGTTCAGTTAGGTCCACTCTGTGTATTCTCTAATCCTTTCACCTAGTCAGCAGATCTGTGGAGGCCCTGGTTTTAGGCTGCTGCTTTTAAATATCAGATCAGTCTGTAATATGGCTGGCTTTATTGCTGATTTGATTCTTGAACAGAACGTTGACCTGATTACTGTCTGGTGGCAATAAGTTTCTCGAGAACTGTAACCTACTGTCCTTGCAGGAAGGCAGAACCTGTTTGATTGGTCTGCCTTCAGCAACTAATGGATCCAGATAGGTTCCACCAGGAACTAGGGACTACAACAGCAGATCTGGTGCATAGTCATGCTGTGCTCTTAATCACTGTTTGTAATAGAAAGGTGATCAAGGCTCTGGATTGGATTACATCCATGTGCCCTCTTCTCACCCATAAATCCTCTTTGACCTCTGTGATATACAGAGGAATTGAGATGGATGAAACAGATTAAGAGATGTCTAGAGCAGGGGTCCCCAACCCCCAACCCCTGGGCTGCGGACCGGTGCTGGTCCGTGGCTTGATAGTAACCGGGCCAGAGTTTGCGGCGGAGAGAGTAGCGCAACTCTTAGGAAAGTGTAGCAAACTAATGGCTGGCCGGGGTGCTCCCTGGGGGCAGGATGGGGGCAACGGCCTGCATTGGGGGGGGGGGTTCAGGACACCACCCAGCCCTGCGCAGGGGGAAGGGGCTGCCAGGCCCTCCTGCCTGGGACGCAGCCCGTCCTTCCCTGCCCCAGCCGAGAATCCTTCGCCCAGGACCCCTGGCAGCTTTCCCGCTCGGTTGCATGTGACCGCTGAATGCGCGCGTGACTCGACTCACCCGCTGGAGGCTCCCACCGGTCCGCAAATTTTTTTTTTACATGAAACCAGTCCCTGGTGCCAAAAAGGTTGGGGACCCCTGGTCTAGAGCACTGCTGGCAGAAGATAAGGGATGAATTTGACCAAACATGGGTAAGAGCTGCTACTATGGCCTACCTTGTAGTCATTTGTGTGGTGAAGTGTAAATATTTCCCCACACTAATTACATCTACAGATAATTTATCAGCAACACTCTTTAAGGTGAGCTGTCTGTTCCTGGTGAAGGAAGAGATTTGAGGTTCACCTGAAGGGATGCACTGAGGATTTTCTGTTTCTTTGTTAGTCAACTTGGCTCCGAGTTCAATTGAAGGTGCTGGTTGTCACCTTTAAAGCCCTTCATGTTTGGGACCAGGTTATCAAAATGAAGTGGCCCATATGGTTTTGTGCAGATCTCTATGTGCACATGTGCCACATCTCCCATGGGAACTGCATTGTTAGCCAACTTGGCTCTGGGTGCAATTCAAGGTGCTGTTGTCACCTTCAAAGCCCTTCATGTTTGGGACCAGGTTAGCTGAGTGACCGTCTCTTGCCTATCACATCCAGCTAATCCATTAGAGCAGGAGTCTCCAACCTTTGCAATTTTAAGTCTGAAGGACTTCAGCTCCCAGAATTCTCCAGCCAGCAAAGCTGGCTGGAGAAGTCTAGGAGCTGAAGTCCTTCAGACTTAAAGTTGCAAAAGTTGGGGACCCCTGCATTAGAGTGTGGAGGAAAATAATGTTGTGGATCCTGTCCTCTAAGGATGTACATCTGGTGGGACCCAGAAAAAGGGCCTTCTCCGTAGTGGCTTTCTCCCTCTGGAACATTATCCTTCCAAAAATTAGACTGGCCCCCATTCTGAAATGCTTTTGTAAGGCCCTGAAGACATGGTTTCACTAGCAGATGTGGAGAATGCAGAATGGGATGGGGCCCTTTAGATGGCTGTTTTACTATGTGTAATGACTGAGGGGGGTAAGGGTTTATTATTTTATTTCTTACTAGCCGTTCCTGGCCACACGTTGCTGTGGCCCAGGCAGGAGGGACACAACCCGAGGGTGGTGTTTTCCCCTCTCTCTCTATCCCTCTACCTATCTACCTACATACCTACTGTATTTTCCCCCCCTCTCTCTATCCCTCTACCTACTTACTGTATTTCTCCCTCTATACCTCTACCTACCTACCTACTGTATTTCTCCCTCTCTATCCCTGTACCTCTCTATCTACATACTGTATTTCTCCCTTTATCCCTCTACCTATGTACCTACCTACCTACTGCATTTCTCCCTCCCTCTCTATCCCTATAGCTTCCTACCTACTGTATTTCTCCTTGAAATACAGTAGGTATTTTGACATTTTGTATTATATCATCCTGTGGCTCACTCCTCTCTGTATCCATCCAGCTACATTTTTTACATTTCCGTTGCCTGTACCTGGCACAAGTGTGACATCAACACAATCTATATATATCATTGGTGCTGTATTTCAAAGGAATGTTGTGTGAAAATTTGGAAGCGATCGGTGCAGTATTTTCGGAGATTAGCGGAACAACTCTTGTTACATTTTTATTTATATAGATTTTTATTATTTGTAATACATTGTTTATTTGTTCATTTGTAACCCACCTAGAATCACTGTGAGTGAATAGGTGATTATAAGCATTCTTTAAAATAAATAAATAAATAAATCAGCCAAAAGACCCAGTAGCCACAAAAGAAAAAAAAATAGGAGTCATCTACAACAGGGGTCTCCAACCTTTGCAACTTTAAGTCCAAAGGACTTCAGCTCCCAGAATTCTACAGCCAGCAAAGCTGGCTGGAGAATTCTAGGAGTTGAAGTCCGAAGGACTTAAAGTTGCAAAGGTTGGAGACCCCTGATCTACAATATACAGGGTAAGGACTGTAACAGCCACTAGGTAGGAGAGACAGCAGAAGACCAGCACACCACAACCATGAACACTAACTAGCAATGAGATGACACAATATGACATGACACAATGTGAGATGACACAATGAGATGACATTGTCAGCTAAACAATGTCGACTGACGACATCCAGGGGAGAGCCTTCTCCGTGGGAGCACCTGTCCTCTGGAACGAATTGCCCCTGGAGTTAAGAACTATCCCTGACCTACGCACCTTCCGCCGTGCTCTCAAAACCATTTTTTCCCAACAAGCCGGGTTGGCATATTAATGAATTTTAAATTATGAATTTTTATTAATTTTAATCAGGGTTTGTTTGTTTTTTTAATTTTGAGGCCAAATTGTTTAATATGTTTTTTAAAAACTTTTTAAACTTTTATATATCTGTTTTACTTTGGCTGTACACCGCCCTGAGTCCTTTGGGAGTATGGCGGTATAAAAAACTAATAAAAACCTAAAAAACCTAACACCTAAAACAATAAACTTCCATAGTCACATAACACACGAATAGGCTCAACCATAATTTGGATGGGGAAACAGTCAGCATCCTCGACCAAGTGAAATCCCAAAGTGCAAGGAAATCTTGCCATACTTGGTATTCAGACAAGTCAGCCATCAACAAACACGTCTAGAAGTTAAAAAGAAAGTTAAAAGAGCAAAACATTCATTTTTGGAATCTAATTTTAGTAGGCTTTTGATTCCATTTAATAGGAGGTGTATAGAATCTTTAGTATCCGATTCAGCTGTCAGGCTTCTGACTGATGCCCTAATTAAATCATGAGCCTCAAGCCAAAAGACGTCCATTTATTTATTAGGAGCTTCATGTTGGCATGGACCAAGTGAAGACAACACTGACCTCACTTAATTTGTGCCTTGGCTCTGACCCTGTTTCCCCCTCCCCCCAAGGTGTGTCATCAGTCACATTCCCCAACAAAGCAATTTTGCAGCTTGTAGAAGTCCCTCCCTCCAGCCACTGTGGGTCTGCCTGGAGATGACCTTAATGTTGCTGTCTGAAATGTGCTTTGTGTTGACTTAAATGTTTCTTAATGCAGCTGTGAGGCTCGCTTCCCCATAACCCTGCCTATGGCAACTCAGGAGCAGATCAGGAATGCTTTGTGAGTTGACATTTAGCTTTCTTCATTTTCTGAAGGCTACCTGTGCAAAGCAAAAACAGTTTAAATACAGGTATAGATTTTAGGGGTGCAAACCCATCCCCGCAGGCTTTGTTGGGTTGTTTTCATGGAATTCAGCTATGAATTGGTCAGCTTGGATGTTTCTTCTCTTTACTCAAGATACCTCTGGTAAGGAGTAGTTCTTCCACTTGATTAGGAATTGGAGCTGTCTCCTGTGCCACCTGGAGTTGAGGATGCATTGCACTTCATAATGGCTTTTGCTCCTTATTACCACAGGGTCTTGGGGCTCCTGGGGTAGTGGCCTCAGGATTTATCTGACCACAGGTTTTAAGAGGCTGCTATGGAATACCGGGTGTATCTTCCCTAGCAGTCGGAGCAATTTTAATTGCACTGTGACCGGGTTGATAATCTTCACTATGGGGAATGGCCCCATGAACTTGGATCCCAGCTTCTTGCTGCAGAGTTTTAATCTCAAGTATTTTGTGGAGTGGTAGACCTTTTCCCTCATCTGGAATGGCCATTGTGAGGTTCGGTGTACACCCGCCTGTTTCTTATAGGCCTATAGGAAAATGTCAAGAAAGCACTAGCTAAAGCGGCAGCTTTAGCTAGTGCTTTCTTGACATTTTCCAATGCTGCTTTTAGCATTGACAGCTAGGCTGTCAAGCTGGGGGTGGGGGTGGGGAAATCCCTTAGGTATTGTGGCATTGGGACAAAGTCCATGCCACTCACTACTTTGAACGAAGTTAGTCCCATGCTACTGTGAACAGCATTATTTTACGCAACCTCAGTGAAAGGCAGGAGGTTCGCCTAATTGGACTGCTGATAGTTTATATGACACTTCAGGTACTGCTCTCCCATGGCATTCAGACATTCTTCCCATTAGTAGCTGGATGAAAAGCTGAGCTAAGGCCCTGGGACAACCCAATGGACCATAGGAACTCCCTCCAGAACAGCCATGAAGTGGATCTCTCTGTCTGAGATGATTCTTCGTGGCACTCCATGCAGGTAGTAGATGTGCTTCAGGAACAGTTTGGCTAGCTAGTGGGTTGAGGGTAGTCTGCTGCAGGGTATGAAGTGTGCCTGCTTGGAGAATAAGTTATCACAGTCCAGATTACAGTGTTCCCGCCGCTCTTTGCCAACTCCACTATAAAGTTCCTTGTTGCTTTTTCATCATGGTGCAAATGGTGCAATTCTTCACATAACTGTCCACATCTTTTTTCATGCCAGACCACCAGAGTTGCCCCTGCAATAAATGTAAAGTCTTTAGGAGCCCAAAGTGGCCCACCAATTTGATGTTGTAGCTCTTCCTCTGTTCAGCCTCTAGGTGTTTTGCTGGAGGAGGCTGCCAATTGTTCTGGTGGGGCCTTGTGGGGTGGGGGGGGGGTCCTGTGTGGGCAATGTTTCTATTTGCTGGTGCTGAAGGGGTTGGGGTCTTCTTGCTGTCATCAGCCTCTGGATGCCCCCCTATCATTAGATTGTCAGCCCCTACTTGTCGAGCCAAGAGAGTCCCTGAATGAGTTTGTCTGTCATATTGAGGGCTATTGTGAATTGGATTGCTTCCCAGTAGACTGCTAGGTCTGGCGTCACTGATTTGATCAGGTGGGTTGTATAGACTCCCCCTAGTAGGGACCTATCGACTTGTTCTGATCAGGTGGGCCAGTCTCTTCACTCTAGTCCCCAGTTTCAGGACCATGGTTAATCAAGCATCTAGTGCAGCCTGAGTCTATTAGGGCTTGAAAAGTACCCCGAGTCCTCATTTTTGGGAGCGTGAGGCATATTGTGAGGAAAAAGAGGTGGATCCATTCACTCACCATTGAGTCATTTTCTTTTTTTTTTTTTTTTTTTTTATTAAAATTTTTATACTGTTTTACAATATATCACCCAGTGCTGTACAAAACAAAAGGAAGAGTTGGTTTCAAGTGTCGTCTATTATCTTTAGGATCTCCAAAATCCACGTTCCCTCGGTACAGGCGTCGAGACGTCCAAAGTTCCAAGTGCATAGTCCACAAATGGCTTCCAAGTCTTCCAAAAGATATCATTTTTATAAACCCCCTCTCTAAATTTAATATCACACGTCATTTTATCATTTAAGGCTAATTTCCACATTTCACAATACCATTCTTCTATTTTAATATTTACCTCTATTTTCCAATATCTTGCTATTACAATTCTACCCATTATAATCATAATTCTAATCAGTTCTTTCTCGTGTTTTGTTAACTCTGGTTCATTAATTATCAATAACAATATAGTTTCTGGTCTCAATATTATTATTCTTTTCATCATTTCACACATTGTTCCTTCTAATTGCTGCCAAAACTTTTTAATTTTCACACATTTATACCACATATGCTCATAAGTTCCCAATTCCGTATTACATCTCCAACATTTATCATTCATTTTTTTATCTATCAGTGATAATCTTAGTGGGGTCCAGTACCATTTCCAAACAACCTTAAAATTATGTTCTTTAATCCTTATAGATAAAGTCCTCATAATCCGACTCTTCCAATTCTCATTCCAATCCAAATCCAATATTTTAATCTTTAGATCTTCCTCCCAATTCTTTTTCATTACCATTTGTGGATTTCCATCAAAGTTTATAATCCTGTATATCTTACTGACGAGTCCTTTTAACCCGGTTTCATCTTTAATAATTTGAGATACTAAACTTTCAAACTTAGTTTTACTTCTATCTATGTTACATATTCCCCTTACTTTCATATTCCATTTTTCTACCTGTATTTTTTCAAACCAATTTAACTCCAATTTTTGAATTACTTTTTTCTTCCTACTTTCAGTTCCTAAGGCTCTTAACCAATCTACTATATTTCCTATATTTTCATCTTCAATTACTTTGTTCCGACTTATATTGGTTTTAATCGGCCAACTTTCAGTTGTCTTTCCCAAAAACGTTATATCCGGAATCAATTTTTTAACAAATTTATTCCAAGTTTTACTCAACCCTTTTAACCAATAACTATTAATTGTCTTTTTTGTTTTTGCTCTATCTAAAAACCATATAGACCCAAATCTCTTAATATCTTTTAATGAATAAAGATGGTAAGGAGTGGGAGAGTATGCAAGAACAATTTGGGATAAGAGCTAAGAATACATTGAAATACTTGGGGATAACACTTTCACTTAAAGTTAGAGATTTAAAAAAAATTAATTATGAGGTGATGCTGAAGGAAGTAGAAAAAAAGATAGATAAATATAAAGAGATAAAGTTGTCTTGGTTTGGTAGAATTGCAATGTGTAAAATGATGTTATTACCAAAGTTTAACTTTTTATTTGAGATGCTACCATTAAACTTGACAGAGAAAGATATAGAAGAATATCAGAAGAAATTAGATAAATTTTGTAATGGTGGGAAAAGACCAAGATTAATGAAGAAACTGTGGTATCAAAATCAAAAAGAGGGTGGATTGGGAATTCCCAATCTACTTAATTATTATCGGGCATATAATATTAGAACTGTGATAAAAATACTTAAAGGTGGAGATGGTCATTGGGGAGATCTGGAGTTAAAAGCCATTGAGTCATTTTCACCTTCACTCTCACTGTCATAGGGATCCAGCAATTGGTCGCTATTGGCTGGGTAGGGAGGGACCCCGATAGCCTGGAGGGCTTTTCAAGAAGTGTCAGTGGCATGCCTGTGGCCTTGTTCCAGTCTCAAATTTCTCCCTCAGCTGTTCTAAGGATCTATAGAATGGTTCCATCAGAGTTTTTATGAGTCTGGTCTATTCCCAATACCTCACCCATTCCAGACTTCCTAGCTTGCTCAGGGGCTTCCCCCAGCCCCAGATGCTAGGGTGGGGGAGCTCAACCTCAGCTGCCATGCTATTGGATTCTATACTGGATTCTTAAAACTCCGCCTACATTCCAAAATCCATTGCATTTTGCATTTTCTGTTGCTATGTACAGAATCCTCATTTTCAATTGTTTAAGTCTGCCTCAACATCTCTCTCATGCACGAACAATTTTAATCCTGCTATTCCCATCCCTACTGAGATTTTTTTCTTAGAATAGGGTCAGTTTGTACCCTCATTCTATCTCAACACCTCTCTCTCTCACACACACGGACAAATATGGTGAATTCCCATGTGCCCATCCATATTGGGATTCATTTTCTAGAATAGGGTCAGTTCCTAAACTTGTTCTGTGAAAATGAGTATCTATCTGTCATTGTTGAGTGTGATATTGCTTAAGATCATCCAAAATGCAGCTTCTACACAGGAACCTCCTCGGGGCTTCAGATATGCCTCTTACGACGTGATCATCCCAAGGAAGCTGTCTCCCAAGTATGGGCAAGAAGAACCCCAGGATGTGAGCTACCTCCTGCCCATTGAAGGAAGTCCCCATGTGGTATTCCTCAGTCAAAGAAGGAACTTCATCCCTAAGGTCTTTCCTGTCTTCACCTATGATACAGCAGGAGATCTCCAGGTGGATCATCCTTTTATCAAGGATGACTGTTTCTACCATGGATTTATACAGAGGAAGTCCCCTTCTCGAGTCACCCTCAGTACATGTTCAGGGGGGCTGAGAGGTCTCTTGCGAATGGAAAATAAGACCTATGAAATTGAACCAATCCAGGAATCTTCTACCTTTCAACACGTGGTGTTTCGGTTAGAAGTAGAGGAAGGGGCTCCACAAATAACTTGTGGAGTAGGAGAGGAACAGCAGAGGCATCAAAAGGACATAATTCCTGAAACAGAGAATCTTTCAAACAAAGAAGTTTTGGGTAAATCCTTGTGGCCACATACGAGATATGTCGAGGTAACAATTGTGATTGATCACGAACGATATTTGCAGTTTCACAGCAATGAATCTTATATTACGATGCGAGTTCTGGATATTGTCCACGCTGCAAATTCATTATATGATCCACTTTCTGTTCATCTGTCAATAGCAGGCTTAGTGATCTGGTCAGAAAAAAATCTCATACATATTACCACTTCATCAGATAGCACACTTTCATTGTTTAATAGTTGGAGAAGAGACCACCTGCTTAAAATTTTTAAAAATGATGCTGGTCACTTATTTGCATATAGCCATTTTGAGGGAACATTAGGACTTGCTTATGTTGGAACTATATGTAGCAGTCTCTGGGCAAGTGGTATTGAATCATATAGAACTAACAGTTTGTATTGGATTTCTGTAATATTTACCCATGAATTGGGACACACTCTTGGAATGCAGCATGATGGACAATTTTGTCATTGTGGAAAACCTGCTTGTATTATGGCACCCTATGCAGTAGAGACTGATAAATTTAGTAACTGCAGTTACAAGGATTATTTCCGCTATAGAAACAATTGGTGTTTACTTGTTCCACCAGACACTAACACAACATTTAAGTTTGAATTCTGTGGTAACAAAAGAGTGGAAAACGGAGAGCAGTGTGACTGTGGGTCAGAAACACAATGCAAGTCAGATCCCTGCTGTCAAGCTAATTGTATGTTGCGCCCTGGGGCTGTTTGTGCCTTTGGACTGTGCTGTGCTAATTGCCAATATCGTCAACGTGGAACTGTTTGCAGAGAGAAGATCAGCAGTTGCGATCTCCCTGAATATTGCAATGGGACTTCAGAGCACTGTCCAGGAGATGTCCATGTGCAAGATGGGGCCGTGTGCAATGATGGCGTGTATTGTTATCATGGGAACTGCACTACTCATGATATGCAGTGCAAAATGATATTTGGTAGTGGAGCAACAGTCGCTTCTGAAGTTTGCTTCAGACAAGTGAATAATAAGGGTGATCGCTTTGGCAACTGTGGCCTTAAACATGGAATCTACAAGAAATGTGATACTGAGGATATCCTCTGTGGCCGTATCCAGTGTAAAAGTGAAGAAATTCCTTCTTTAGAGGATCACACTACAATAATTCATACTTCCACTGGAGACAATCAATGCTGGGGCGCTGACTACCACACTGGGATGAAGGTAAATGATATTGGAGTGGTGAGAGATGGTACTCCGTGTGGCAATAACACATTGTGCATTGAGGGTAGTTGTGTCAATGTCTCCATTCTGAAATATGACTGTAATATTACAATGTGCCACAATCGGGGAGTATGTAACACTCTCAAACATTGTCACTGTGATGTTGGATGGGCCCCTCCAGACTGCAGAAATAGCGGCTATGGAGGTAGCATTGACAGTGGGCCACTTCCAGTTTCATTACAGGGTAAATCTGAAATGAAAACCTCAGCTGTAGTTGGAATTCTCTCTGCTTTGTGTCTCACAATTGTTTTTACTGGTCTGGTTATCTGGTTCAAAGGTGGGCTGAGAAACCGATTTGGAAAATTTCAGGGAAGAGTCCATGCTACAAAATCTAATGATGAAGGACCACCAATGTAACTCACCCTTGCTAAGAATATACAATAAATCCAGTATTAATAGTCCAGGAATTGATAGTCAAATGTAAAAACAAAGAAATTTGAAACTTCAATGGTTTAAAGATATCTCCCTGACATTTATTTGAAGTGAAGAACCTACACTAAGTTCTGTGAGAGTGAGTTGAGTAAATCTCTGATTTATAATGAAAAATAACTCCCTAGGATAGCCTTGAAAGTGAAGCGTCTGAACTGAGGATACTTCAAGCAATAGCCAACTATACCAACAGTACATTGGATGTCAAAAAAAGATCACGAGGCATTGTTGATGATAGAGAATATGGGCTGCCAACACAGCACTGCACACTAACCCTTCTCTAATTCTGTCCTGTTGAGATTAATGATATAATTATTATGGACATTCAGAATTATGAAGCCACTCAATGACTACTGGAGAAAGACATCTCCACATGACCTTCTGTGTTGTTCAGTTACAACTGGTCTCATCAGTACTATGTTTGCTCTGTTTTAAATAAAAGGTTGTTTAGGTTTTAGCCTAGCTCTTAGCGTCATCAGTGTGCCCCGCTACCATTTCTCACACACTGCAAAAACCACACTGGGGGGGGGGAGGGAGGGGGGAGAGAGATTCATATAAAGAAACTCTGTAGTCTCCCTTCCCTGCTATGTCTGGTAGAAGAGCCCTTCATTCATTCACCACCAATTCCTCCTCTGGCTCACAGCTACAAGAAGAATCAGTCAATTTATAATGATAACTTAGCAGAGAAATGGAGCCATATTGCTTCTTTCTTCTTCCCTTCTCAGGACATCTATATGGCACGTGCCCTAGATAAGTTATTCCAAAAATATACTCAAAATCTACACACAAATGAGGACAGCCCCAGTGTGTTTCCTGCTCCTTTTTCCACCTTATTGGCAATCTTATCTGGACAACCCTGTCTTTTCCAAGAGAGGTTTTTCCATCCAAACATGTCACAATAAGGGTAATAAGGGACCCAAAAGATGATTTCTTTCTCTTTTAAGGTTATTTCCTTTGGTTAAACTGTTTTTTTCCAAAGAATTTTTGATTTTTTAAAATGCTCTTACATATCATTTTAAGTATACATTCACACAATTGTTACTCTTCTTTACATTTATCATTCTTATATATTTATTATTTCACTTAATAAGTTATAATGTACATTTTGGGTTGCTTTATTTATCATCCCTTCCTTCTTTTTTAACATCGCCTTGTTTCCCCTTTCTTTTCTCCCTCCCTCCCTTCTCTACTTTCTTCCTTCCCCCTCTCCTTCCTTCTTCCCTTATCTTTCTCCTACTCCTGCTCTTCGTCTTCCTCTTCCTACCCTCTCTCCTTCTCTTTTTCTCCCTTTCATCCTCCTCTCCTTACCTCTTTCTTCTTTCCCCTATTTTCCAATGCTGTTTTTAGCATTGACAGCTAGTCTGTCAAGCTGACTGAGTGGGGTGTGTGTGTGTGTGTGAAATCCCTTAGGTGTTCTGGAATTGGGACCAAGTCCATGCCACCAAGGCGCATGTGCGAAGATGGAGGCGAACTCCTGAATGCAGCGAGGGTCGGGAAGGCCTTTCTCGGCCGCAAGGATGTTGCCTGGCCAAATTTACGCTCAAATGGCCAGGCCCGGCAAGCTGCCCACCCCGCTGCCATGCTGGGGCTATTTCGGCCCCGCGGGGAGGAGCAGGTGATGGGAAAATAGGCGGAGAGGCCAGTAGACCATCCGGTAGGAGATCAAATGGTGGAGGACTGCCGGAGGGCCATGTGGAGCTGGACGGGTGGCTGGACAAACTGCGCTCCTGGAGGTGAACGGAGATGGTCGGGCGGGGCGGAGACGGCTGGACAGCTAGGCGACTGGGGCGAGCGGCGAGGCGGCTAGGGCGAGCAGCAGGCATATCGGCGTCCCAATCCGAGGAGCAGCCATAGGGCGGTGGATGGCCCGAACAGTGGCCGAATGGAGGCATTTTCCCAGCATAGTGGCGCGGCGGATGTGGCGGCTGGAGAGAGGAGCGAGGAGAGAGGAGCCCGTTGGCAAAGCGGAAGGCCTCGCCTGGGTCCGTGGAGTGAGAGACCCGGCCAGGCGGGGCGACCGCACCAAGGACGATCTGAACGGGGCTGGAGGAGCTGTGGGGAGGCTGTCATTGGCAACGGCATGGCTGTGACATGGCCGCCGAGAAGAGGAATGTGAGACCAGGCCAGTTTTACCATCGATATCTGGGCCTATTCTTCGGCCCTATTTGTATCATCCATGCTAGGCCTGCCTCCCCTTCTCCTCTGCCCTTCTCCCCCCTGCCTGATTTTATTGACTCTTGGACTTACGAACTTATGGATCAACATACTCGTCCCTTGGGTACCTTTTACAACCATCATTTGGACCGCCTAGGACAATTCCACTCTAGTCTGGCTGTCTGACTCCTATTCCATCCCCTCTGCTTGGAGGACCCCAATACTACCTCATCTACCTTATTTACATCACTACCTCTCCAAATTTTGAACTTCTGATCATTCGTGCCATCTATGTCTTGCTGTTGAGGGTGCCCCTCTGGGGACCCTGCGATGAATTTTCCTCTATGGCCAGTACGACCTCCCTGTGTAATTGTTACTTTATCCCATATGTATTCAATGGCTGACCTCCTTACCCTGCGGGAGTCCCCTCTCTCGCAGGTTTGGCCCTCAATTCTAATGAGGGCCCACCTCAAGGACGGGTTGATTAATCAAGAGAGGTGGGCAAAGCGCAAACTAAGGGGTTTTTTAGGTCATTTTTTAATCCGGGTTTTAGGGGGCTCCAGGGTGGTGGTGGGGTTCACTCAGTCTGGTTCAACTGGGAATAATGTTGGGCCGGCCGGCGGCTTTGATACGGAGGCTAGAAGGTCCAATATGGGGAGGGGGGCAGGGGTCGGTTCTATAGAGGGCCTTCCTATCAGAACGGTCCTAGGGAGGGGCAGGCTTGGCGGGAGCCAGGGATTACATCATGTGTTGGGGAAACGTATCTGCTGGTTACAAGTGGTCGCATGCCCCGACTCCCTGAGCTCTCCTTGCAATCTAGGAGGTCAGGGATCACAGAGCCGGGGCCCTAGGCTGATGTTATGTAACGCCAGGTCCATGGTTAATAAAGCCCCCCTTATTTACGACCTCGTGTCGGAGGGGGAGACGGACCTGGTGGGTATTATGGAAACCTGGTTGGGCCACGAGGGAGGACTACCCCTCTTAGAAATGTGCCCGCCAGGTTACCGGGCATTCCATCAGCCACAGGCCCAGGGCAGGGGTGGGGGTGGTGGCGGTTATTATTAGGGAAGGTCTTAAGCCTAGGGAGACCACTGTACCACAGACAGCCGGTTGTGAGTCCCTCTGCGTGAAGTGGGGCCATGGGAGGCAACTGGGCTTGCTGATTGTGTACCTGGCTCCCCGCTACGTATCAGCAGCCCTGCCCGAGCTCCTCGAGGTGATAGCCGAGGTGGTGGTTGACACCCCCAGACTTTTAGTCATGGGGGATTTCAACCTGCCATTGGTAGGCGAGGCATCTGAGGCAGCCTGGGAGTTCATGGCTTCCATGACGGCCATGGACCTGACCCAAGTAATTCAGGGCCCCACGCACTCCGGGGGACACACACTGGATTTAATTTTTGCCTCTGGCCAGTGGCAGAGCGATCTAGGAGTAGGGGAATTAGCCATCGAACCCCTGTCATGGTCTGATCACTCTCTCCTTCGGCTTGACTTCCCAACCGCTACACCCCACTGCGGGGAGGCGGAACCAGAGATACCAAGATGGTTCTGCCCCAGGCACCTGATGGACCCAGAGAGGTTCCAGATGGAGCTTGGGCCACTACCTGTGACCCTGACCCACGACTCGACTGAGGACCTAGTGGCCGCATGGAATAGTGCGGCCATGGGGGCCTTGGACTGGGTCGCACCCTTGCAGCCTCTTATGTGGCGCCGATCAACCCTGGCCCCTTGGTTTTCTGAGGAGCTGAGGGTGATGAAGCACCGCAAGAGACGCCTAGAGAACATTTGGAGGTCCACACGGTCTGAATCTGATCGAACACAGGTAAGATCCCATTTGAGGTCCTACCTAGTGGCGATAAAAGCGGCGAAACGTAATTACCTCGCCGCTCTTATCGCATCTGCAGATAACCGCCCTGCCGCCCTGTTTAGAGTGACCCACTCCCTCCTTCAACAGAGGCCGTGGGAAGCTCCTTTGCAGGGCAAAGCAGAGGAATTTGGACATTATCTGCAGGATAAAATCGCTCAGATCCGAGACAAGTTGACCTCCAACAAGACTAGCCTAGGCGGACCGTCCGAGGCAGGTCTTGAGACCGTATTATGGGAAGAGTTCGACTTTGTTACTTCAGACGACATGGACAGGTTGCCGAGGCGACTGAATGCTACCACATGTTTATTGGACCTGTGTTCCTCCTGGCTTGTACTGGCATCCTGGGAGGTGACACGAGGCTGGCTCCAGGAAATAGTGAACGCTTCTTTGAGTGAGGGGTTCTTGCTGGCCACCTTGAAAGACGCGGTGGTGAGACCCCTCCTCAATAAGCCTTCCCTGGACCCAGCGTTGTTAGTAAATTATCGTCCAGTCTCCAACCTTCACTTTCTTGTGAAGGTTGTAGAGAGTGTGGTGGCACAGCAGTTCCCCCGGCACCTGGAGGAAACTGTCTATCTAGACCTGCGCCAGTCCGGCTTCCGACCTGGGCATAGCACAGAGATGGCATTGGTCGCGTTGGTCGATGATCTCTGGAGGGCCCGAGATAGAGGTTGCTCCTCTGTCCTGGTCCTATTAGACCTCTCAGTGGCTTTCGATACCATCGACCATGGTATCCTATTGCACCGACTGGAGGGGCTGGGGTTAGGAGGTACCGTTTTACGGTGGTTCTCCTCCTACCTCTCCGATCGGTTGCAATTTGTGTTGATAGGAGGGCAGAGGTCGACGTCGAGGCCCCTCAGATGTGGGGTGCCCCAGGGGTCGGTCCTCTCGCCACTCCTGTTCAACACCTATATGAAGCCGCTGGGCGAGATCATCCGTGGTTTTGGGGTAGAGTACCATCAGTACACTGATGATACTCAGCTGTACATATCTACCCCTAACCACCCCAACGATGCCGTTGAAGTGATGTCCCAGTGTCTGGAGGCCGTGCGGGTCTGGATGGGAAGTAACAAACTTCGACTCAACCCGTCCAAGACCGAGTGGTTGTAGTTTCCGACGTCCCGGTACAGCCAGTTGATTCCATCACTGGCCATCGTGGGCGTGTCATTAGCCTCCGAGGAAAGGGCCTGCAACTTAGGCGACCTCCTGGACTCACGGCTATCCATGGATGACCATGTGACGGCCGTGGCCAGGGGGGCTTTTTACCAGGTTCACCTGGTACGCCAGTTGCGCCCCTTTCTCAACCGGGACGCTCTCCGCACTGTCACTCAAGCACTCGTTACGTCCCACCTAGACTACTGCAATGCTCTCTACACGGTGCTCCCCTTGAGGTGCACCCGGAGGCTCCAGTTGGTACAGAATGCGGCCACGCGGGGTATCTTGGGAGCCTTACGGCATTCCCATGAACACCTCTCCTGCGCAAGCTGCACTGGCTACCGATGACTTTCCGGGTGCGCTTCAAGGTGCTGGTAACCATCTTTAAAACGCTCCATGGCACGGGGCCTAGTTATTTGTGGGACCGCCTCCTACCACACACCTCCCTTCGGCCGATCCGGTCCCAAAGGGAGGGCCTTCTCAGGGTGCCGTCTGCCGGGCAATGCCAGCTGGCGGCCCTCAGGGGAAGGGCCTTCTCTGTGGTGGGCCCAGCCCTCTGGAATGATCTATCCCCCGAACTTCATACCACCATGGACCTTTGCCTCTTCCGCCGATTACTCAAGACCCATTTTTTCCATCTAGCCGGCCTAGCTTAGATCCTGAGGTAATTTTCTACAGACTGAGTTAGTGATTTTTAACTTTTTGTAGTTTTAATTATATTTTTAGCACAGGCCATATTTAATTTAATTATATTTTAGCGTTGTATTTGTATTTATTACATTTTGTATGTTTCTATTTTTAAAACTTTCCTGTGCACCGCCCTGAGTCCCATTGGGGAGATAGGAGCGGTATAGAAATGGAATAAAATCAAAATCAAAATCAAACTCACTACTTTAAATGAAGTTGGTCCCATGCTACTGTGAACAGCATTATTGTACACGAACTCAGTGAAAGGCAGGAGGTTCGCCCAATTAGACTACTGATAGTTTGCATGACACCTCAGGTACTGCTCTACCATGGCATTCAGACATCCTTCAGATTTTTGTCTTCAGTCCAGACTTCAAATGGTTTCTCTCCTCCCCCCCTCCCCACTTCCAGCATGTGGCGCCAGGTTAGCAGTGTTCATCTTACAGCAAAAGCCTCTTTTTTCCATGTAGCCCAATGCTTCACTGTGTCCATATGTTTGTGAGAGGTGCAGTTCTGTAATTTTCCTTGGCTATTTCTTTGGAGTAGCACTGCTCCTACTGCCATGTTGCTGGTATCTGCTTGGATAACAAAGGGTTGTTCGGGATCAGGAGGTTTCAGCAGTGGTTCCTTTGCAAAAAGTTCTAGTTTTTCAAATGCCTTTTTGCAGGTCCCACTGTAGGGGTTGTCCCAGGCAGGGCTTCCTCCCTGGGCTCCCTGTCTTTAGGAGGTCTGTCATGAGTTTGGCAATCTTTGCAAAGGAGGGGATGAATTGCCTCCAAAGGTTTGCAAATCCTAGGGAGCTTTGTAGCTGTCTGTAGGTGCGCGGGGGCTGCCTGTCTAGGAGGGCTTGTACTTTGGATGGTCTCATCTCTATGCCCTCATTTGACATGTGGTAGCTCATGTAGTCTAACTGTGGGTGGTGAAATCCACATTTTGACAGCTTGATGTACAGGTTTGCCACCTGGTGGACTAGGGGTATGCGGTCCTCCATTGTCTCAGTGTAGATGAGGATGTCGTGCAGGTAGACAAGGACCCCCTTATAGAGATGCTCATGCAGCACCTTGCTTATTAACTGCATCAACACCACTGGGACCCCCTGCAATCCAAAAGACATTACTTTGAATTGGAAGCTCTCTAGAGGGCATTTGCATTCATCTCCCTACCTGATGTGGACTCGGCAGTATGCTTCTCTGAGGTCTAATTTAATAAAGATTTTCCCCTTGGTTAGGTGAGGCAGCATGTCCTTCATGAGATGGAGGGGGTATAGGTTGTGTACACACACACAAAGTATAGTCCCCTAAATCCATGCATAATCACATAGTTCCTTCTTTTTTATAAATAAGACTGGGCTGTGACCCACGGCTTGGCTGGCTCAATGAACCTCCTTTCCTTTTTTTTGTCTATGTATTTGCACATTTCTTGCATTTCCCAGGGAGTCATGGTGTACAGTTTAGGTTTGGGTAGTTTTGCCCCAGGAATGATTTTGATGGCATAATTTGTCTCATGGGGGACTCATGGGGGAGGGGAGGATGTTGCACTCAGCCTTGCTGAACATTTCCTCAAGGTCCTGATATTCTTGGGAGATCTGTTCAGACTCTAGGGATTTGTTGCAGGAGGATGCCAATTGTTCTGGTGGGACCTTTAGGGGATTTTTCTGTGTGGGCAATGTTTCTATTTGCTGGTACAGAAGGCGTTGGGGTCCTCTTGCTATCATCAGCCTCTGGATGCCCCCCCCCCCGCCATCAGATTGTCAGCCTCCACTTGTATAGTTAAGAGAGCCCCTGTATGACAGGGTTTGTCAACTTGGGAGCTATTATGAATTGGATTGCTTTCCAGTGGACTGCTAGCTGTAGCGTCACTGATTTGATCAGTGATGCTAGTAGGGACCCATCAACTTGTTCGAATCTGATCAGGTAGGCTAGTCTCTTTGCTCTAATCCCCAGTTTCAGAACTGTGGTTAATCAAGCATCTAGTGCAGCCTGATTCTATTAGGACTTGAAAAGTACCCTGGGTCCTCATTTTTGGGAGTGTGAGGCATATTGTAAGGATAAAGGGATGGATCCATTCACTCACCATTGGGTCATTTTTACCTTCATCCTCACTATCATAGAGATCCGGCAATTGGTCGCTGTTGGCTGGAGGTCCCCCCCCCCACTTTGGCTGGGTAGGGAGGGACACCGATAGCCCAGAGGACTTTTTAGGATGTGTCAGTACCATGCCTGGGACCTAATTCCAGTCACATCCTGGGTGGTGGCTCTGGCTTGGGTTTCGGAGCTGGGGTTGCACATGTCGATGCAATGTGGCCCATGCCTCCACATCTTTAGCATTTCAACTGGCTTTGTGGGAGGGATGGCCTTGGAGCCGGCTATCCTGGTGCGGCCTCCCATTGGCCAGATGGTCTCTGGTCTGCTTGTCCTCTCCCCTTGGTATCTGGCTGCTTCTGCATGTTGTTGATGTGCAATACAGTCAATTTTTATGGTTACTCGGAACTCTTCAGAGAAGCTGTTTAGAATATCCCAATACGCGGTTACTTGTCCAGGCTCATTCTGAAAAAGTGAACCAATAATCACTCTGGCAAAGGGAGTAGCTTCCCCAAGAGTCTCCTGAATTCATGAATGTATTCCTTAATAGGTCGCCCTCTCTGCTTTAGGTTTCAGAGCTCATCCTCCATGTACTCATCCTTCTCCACCTCCTCAAATCTGGCTTGTAGCTCTTGTAGGAAATCATCAATGTCTTGCAGCTGGGGGACTCTCCTCTTATGGAGAGCTGCTAGCCATTCCTTTGCTTCTCCCTCTAGCCCCCAGGTGATGTTATTTACCATGGCTCTCTGTGATGGGTAAAGGTATCCTTAGCGCTCTAAGTGGACTCTAGCAAGTAAAGAAATAGAGCCAGTTGATCTGAGTCCCTGTCGAGTTTCCCCCTGAATCAGGACAATTCGTTCAGCACTACTCTTCCCACATCATGTTGGACCCCATATGCCCGTGCTTGCAGTGTTTTGCAGTTTCCCTCAGCTCTAGTTCATAGAGAGGGATAGTTGCCCATCTTGGGTGGCTTCCCTGTTGTGTAGAGGAGCCACCAGCAGCAGCCTTGGGCTCATTCTCCCTGGTGGGTGGAGAAGGGGGCTGCATTCCAGTCTGCTTCTCCCCCTTCAAAGTCCTCAGTTGCAACCTCTCTCTTTTTTGGGCGGTATGACAGCCCCTCATCACAAAAGGAGTTTCAGTCAAATTTCTCCCTCAGCTGTTCTAAGGACCCCCCAATGGTTCCATCAGAGTTTCTGGGAGTCTGGCCTGTTCCCAATACCTCACCCACTCCAGTCTTCCTAGCCTGCTCAGGGGCTTCCCCCAGCCCTGGGCACTAGGGTGAGGGAGCTCAACCTCAGCTGCCATGCTTTTGTATTCTATATTGGATTCTTCAAACTCCGCCTACATTCCAAAATCCATTGCATTTTCTGTTGCTATGTATAGAATCCTCATTTTCAATTGTTTTAAGTCTGTCTCAACATCTCTCTCATACACAAACAATTTTAATCCTGCTATTCCCATCCCTATTGAGATTCCTTTCTTAGAATAGGGTCAGTTTGTACCCTCATTCTATCTCAACACCTCTCTCTCTCACACACGGACAAATATGGTGACTTCCCATGTGCCCATCCATATTGGGATTCATTTTCTAGAATAGGGTCAGTTCCTAACCTTGTTCTGTGAAAATGAGTATCTGTCTGTCATTGTTGAGTGTGATATTGCTTAAGATAATCCAAAATGCAGATTCTGGACAGGAACCTCCTCAGGGCTTCAGATATGCCTCTTACGATGTGATCATCCCAAGGAAGCTGTCTCCCAAGTATGGGCAAGAAGCACCCCAGGATGTGAGCTACCTCCTGCCCATTGAAGGAAGTCCCCATGTGGTATTCCTCAGTCAAAGAAGGAACTTCATCCCTAAGGTCTTTCCTGTCTTCACCTATGATACAGCAGGAGATCTGCAGGTGGATCATCCTTTTATCAAGGATGACTGTTTCTACCATGGATTTATACAGAGAAAGTCCCCTTCTCGAGTTACTCTCAGTACATGTTCAGGGGGTCTGAGAGGTCTCTTGCAAATGGAAAATAAGACCTATGAAATTGAACCAGTCCAGGAATCTTCTACCTTTCAACACGTGGTGTTTCGGTTAGAAGTAGAGGAAGGGGCTCCACAAATGATTTGTGGAGTAGGAGAGAAACAGCAGAGGCATCAAAAGGACATAATTCCTGAAACAGAGAATCTTGGAAACAAAGAGGTTTTGGGGAAATCCTGGTGGCCACATACGAGATATGTTAAGGTAGCAATTGTGATTGATCATGAACGATATTTGCAGTTTCACAGCAATGAATCTTATATTACGATGCAAGTTCTGGATATTGTCCACACTGCAAATTCATTTTATGATCCACTTTCTGTTCATTTGTCAATAGCAGGATTAATGATCTGGTCACAATACAACCTCATTAAAATTAACCCTTCAGCTGATGTCACACTTTTTTTGTTTAATATTTGGAGAAGAACCTATCTGATTCCTGCTTTAGAAAATGATGTTGGTCACTTATTTGCATATAAGCATTTTGGGACAACAGTAGGACTTGCCTATGTTGGAATGATATGTAACCGTCACTGGGCAAGTGCTATTATATCGTATAGAATTTCCAGTTTGTTTTTGATATCTGAAATATTTGCCCATGAACTGGGACACAATCTTGGAATGAAGCATGATGGACAATTTTGTCATTGTGGAAAGAGTGAATGCATTATGGCACCATTTGCAGCAGAAACTGATAAATTTAGTAACTGCAGTTACAACGATTATTTCCACTATAGAAACACTGAATGTTTATTTTTCCACCAGAGAGTAGCACAACATTTACCTTTGAAACTTGTGGTAACAAAAGAGTGGAAAGGGGAGAGCAGTGTGACTGTGGGTCAGAAACACAATGCAACTCAGATCCCTGCTGTCAAGCTAATTGTATGTTGCGCCCTGGGGCTGTTTGTGCCTTTGGACTGTGCTGTGCTAATTGCCAATATCGTCAACGTGGAACTGTTTGCAGAGAGAAGATCAGCAGTTGTGATCTCCCTGAATTTTGCAATGGGACTTCAGAGCACTGTCCAGGAGATGTCCATATGCAAGATGGGGCCGTGTGCAATGATGGCGTGTATTGTTATCATGGGAACTGCACGACTCATGATATGCAGTGCAAAATGATATTTGGTAGTGGAGCAACAGTCGCTTCTGAAGTTTGCTTCAGACAAGTGAATAATAAGGGTGATCGCTTTGGCAACTGTGGCCTTAAACATGGAATTTACAAGAAATGTGATACTGAGGATATGCTGTGTGGGCGTATCCAATGTAAAAATATACAAATGCCTTCCTTAGAGGATCACACTACAATAATTCATACTTCCACTGGAGATAATCAATGCTGGGGCACTGACTACCACACTGGGATGAAGATAAATGACATTGGAGCCGTGAGAGATGGTACTCCTTGTGGCAATAACATGTTGTGCATTGAGGGTAGTTGCGTCCATGTATCCATTCTGAAATATGACTGTCACGTCATAATGTGCCATAATCGGGGAGTTTGTAACACTCTCAAACACTGTCACTGTAATGTTGGATGGGCCCCTCCAGACTGTAGATATAAAGGCTATGGAGGTAGCATAGATAGTGGACCACCTTCAGTACAGTCTGAAGATAATATGAAAATCTCAGCTGTAGTTGGAATACTTTGTGCTTTTTGTTTCATAATTGTTTGTGCTTGCTTGATTTTCTGTTTCAAGAATGGACAAAGAAGCCAATTATGATAATTTAAGGAAAGAATCCTTGCTGCAAAATCAAAAGATGAAGGAACATTAGTATAGATCACCCTTGCTAAGAATCCACAATGAATCCAGTATAAGCAATGGAATTAGCAGTCCATTTGAAACACAAAGAGATTTCAGATTTCAATATTTTAAAGGTGTGTCTGAGACACATCCCTTTTTGAAAAATCTGACTTGTCAGATTTAGGCAAACTAAGTTTTGTGACAATTAGTTGAGGAAATTTCTGATTTGTAATGAAAAATAAGGCTTGAAAATGAAGTGTCTAAACTTGTTGGCTAGACCAACAGTTACATTGAATATCAAAGAAAGATCAAGATGCATTGTTGATGATAGAGCATATTGGGCTGCCAACATAGCACTGCACACTAACTCTTCTCTAACCGTACCCTAATAAATTATTGATGAAATTATTATGGATGCTCAGTATTGTGAAGCCACAACACAGTCCTCTGTGTTATTCAATTACAACTTTTCTCATCAGTTCTACTAAGATGGATCTGTTTTAAATAAAAAAGTTCTTTGTGTTTTTACTCCATGGGAAGTATTAGCTCTCAGTGCCATCAGTGTACCTAGCTACCAATTCCTCATACATAGCAAAAATCACACATGGAACATAAGAGAGAGAGGAGGAGAGAGAAGGAGAGAGGGGGAGAGGAAGAAGGATTCATATTCGGGATGAGTTTCAATTTTTTTACCACCGGTTCATTAGGCATGGCTAGATGGGGGAGAGCATGTTACTGAGTGGGCTTGGCCAACTTGACATCACTCATACACACTCAGTCAGATGACCACCACCACCAAACCACGCCCACAGAAATGGTGGGGGGAAATTGTTTTGGGGGGGCGTGCCAGCCCGGGGCACTAGTTTGCTTCTGAAGGGCAGCATTTTCTCCCCTCCCTGGGTGCCTGCAGCCTTGGAGCCTGCAGCAACTCCCGGTCCTTCTCATGAGTGCAAGGCAATTAACTTCTCACACTCACGAGAAGATTTTCTTTACTCTGCAAGGGCTGGGAGTTGCTCCAAGGCTATAAGCGCCCAGGGAGGTGGGGGGGGGGAAATGCTGCCTGTCTGCCCCCTCCCAAAGCAACCTTGGAGGTTTTTAAGATCATCTGAAGAGGCGGTTTTTTAAAAAGAAAACCCTGAAAAAGTTGCAAGATCCGGAGCTGAAGTTCTCCGATAAGATGCGCATCTTGTGGCCAGCCCCACCCTATCCCCTTTCCCACATGCCACCACCAAATTGCACCCCACTGCAAGCATCTCTCACTCATTGTGTGCAGGGAAAAACCTTGGACTGGAAAGCGAGGTTATCCACCTCCTGCTTTCCCAGTGCTCGCTCAGAGACCTCCTACCCACTCACTCACCCTACCCAACACCTCCCCCCCCCCGCCTGGGCATAGCCACTCACCGGATCTTTCTTCTGTTTCCAAACTAAGCCCCAGTCGGTTGGTTAAAGTGCGGTTTTGATCCTAATGCTCCATCACTGGAGGCTTTTAAAAGGGAGAACTTTTCGGCAGCCAGCTGGCAAAGAAAGCTCTCAGTCATGACCAGTGCTGTTACAGCTCCCAGCAGCTGGATGGGCAAAGGGAGCAGGCAATTGCGGCCTCAGTCTCGTGCAAGCTGCAGGCCTGGTCTGGGGAGTTGGGGAGTGGCTCCCCCGGGTGGCTGCTGCAACAGCCTTAGGAGGAGTGCCCCAATTGCTACATCACTGGCATCTGCCTGGATTACAAAGGGTTTGCCTGGGTATTTTAGTACCAGTTCTGCCGAAAACAGTTTTTTTTTAGCTTTTTGAAATGCCACTTGGCATTCCATTGTCTACTTTAAGGGTTGGTCGTTTTCATACACCTGATAAAGGTGGTGGTGGTTTTTTTTTTTTTTTTAATCCAGGTCTCAAAGGGGAAAGAAAACTCCTTTTTATAAATTCAGAATATTTGTGCAGTATTTTCCCACAACTCATCCCTCCTTAATTAGGTGAAAACCAGTTCTGACAATAATTTGTAAACCCTTCCAAATGAGAAAGGCCAAAGTACTTAATCATCAGTACATAGTTGTGAACCCTTTAAAAAGCCTTTTACTTCATCAACTCATAGAAGACTCAAAATCTTCAAATGACTTATCTAGAAAGTTGTTCAAATCAGGTACCAAGAGGAATAGAAATAACCCGGTGGACACGTCTACGTTTACCGAGAAAAGCAAACATTTACTACAAAAGGCCATCTGTAGAAAGTGCTAGAACACAAGTCAACCCCTCCCTAAAAAAAAAAAGAATCCCAGAATCTATATAAATAAAAATGTAACAAGAGTTTGTTCAAAACCGCTAATCTCCAAAAGTGCTGCACTGATCGCTTCCAAATTTTCACACAACATTCCTTTGAAATACAGCATCAATGATATATATATATAGATTGTGTAGATGGCACACCTGTGCCAGGTACACGCAATGGAAATGTAAAAAATTGTTTAAAAAGGTAGGTAGATGGATACAGAGAGAGCAGTGGGCCACAGGTATTATGTCATCCTTTATGACATAAAATACTCTGAGGGAGAAATACAGTAGGTAGGTAGGTAGGTAGAGGGATAGAGAGAGGGAGAAATGCAGTAGGTAGGTAGGTAGGAAGAGGGACAGAGGGAGAAATACAGTAGGTAGGTAGGTAGAGGGAGAGAGGGAGAAATATAGTAGGTAGGTAGGTTGGAGGTTATACAGTGGTTGTGTGTACATGTTTGTGTATTCAGGTGTAGATCTACACTCAGATTAGTTGGCCATTTAACCAGACTGGGCCACAGCAACACGTGGCCGGGAATGGCTGGTTAGAAAATAAATTCTATTGATAAAGAAGCCTGACTAGGTCTGCCATTCTATCCCATGTTTGATCTCCAAGCTCCACCCACATTCCAAAGGAAACCCCATTTACAGTTGCCTGGTATAGAATCCTCTTCGTCTTTGTGGAGGACATTTTGTTTACAGCCTTATAAACTTGTTCCTAGATTCTCATCAGTTGCTGGGAGCTTCCTTCTCTGAACTGAAATGTCAGAAAATGTATTTTGTATTTTAAGGGATTCCTTTCTTGGCCAGAGAATATGAATATTCATCTTCCCTGGCTCTTGATGACATTCTTGATGAATTTCCTGATTGATACTGCCTTTCAGAAACCAACCTGGGACTTTATTTATGCTTCTTATGAAATAACCATCCCCAGGGCGTTAACCTTCAAATTTGGACAACAGAAATCCAAGAATATGACCTACTTGTTTCAAATTGAGGGGAGGAATCTTGTCATGCACCTTAGGCAGAAAAGAGGCTTAATCCCCAAGCATCTGCCCATCTTCACTTATAGTAAGGATGGGGATCTCCAGCTAGATTATCCATTCTTCAGGGATGACTGTTACTATGTTGGCATTGTAGAGGGTGAGCCCTTCTCTCTGGCCATCATCAGCACTTGCTCTGGAGGACTCAGGGGCCTACTGCAATTTAAAAATGAGATTTATGAAATAGAGCCACTTCCAGAATCCGGTACATTTCAACATGTAGTCTTTCGATTAGAACAAAAGGTGGGAGTCATTCCAATGATGTGCGGCCTAACACAGGAAGAGCAAAGACATCAAGAAGCCATGGTCCAAAATCCTGACAAAAAAACAGGCAAGAAAAGTGTATCAAAAGCAAACTGGTGGTCACACGAGAGGTATGCAGAGATTGCTATCGTGATTGATCATGAACGGTTTTTGAAATTTGGCAAAAATGAAACTCTTACTGCTTTAAATATTTTGGATATCTTCTACATTGCAAACATACTGTATGAGCCTCTTTCTGTTCATTTATCTATTGCTGGACTAGAAATATGGTCAGAAAGAAATCTTATATCAATTCCTGATGACATCTTTAAAACCCTTGAAGAATTCACTAATTGGAGAAGAGACTCATTACTTGCTCATTTACCAAATGATGCTGGTCACCTATTTATATTTAAGAATTTTGATCGTGTAGTAGGATTAGCATTCTTAGGAAAGATTTGTGATGATGACAGTGGATCAGCTGTTGAATCATATGTTACATCCAGTTTGTACCGTATTTCTAACACATTTATCCATGAACTAGGACATAATCTTGGCATGCAACATGATGCAGAATACTGTGTGTGTGATCGAGCAAAATGCATTATGGCCCCAACACAAGCAATAACCGATAGGTTTAGCAACTGCAGTTATATAGATTACTTCAATCAAAGAAATTTGAACTGTTTGTTAATTCCACCAGACCCTAATAAAATATTTAAATTAAAATTCTGTGGCAACAAAGTAATAGATAAGGGAGAGCAATGTGACTGTGGTACCAAAGCTGAATGCAAGTTGGATCCATGTTGTCAATCTAATTGTAAGTTACATTTAGGGGCCACTTGTGCTTTTGGACAGTGTTGCTCCAAGTGTCAGTATGAAGTTACTGGAACAGTCTGCCGAAATAAGAAAAGCAGTTGTGATCTCCCCGAGTATTGCAATGGAGTTTCTGAGAGGTGTCCTGAAGATGCTTATGTGCAAGATGGCGCCCCATGCAATGATGGCGCATATTGTTATAATGGGAATTGCAATACTCATGATAGACAATGCAAAGCAATCTTTGGCAGCAAAGCAACAGTTGCTTCAGAAGTTTGCTTCAGAGAAATGAATACTCAAGGCGATCGGTTTGGCAACTGTGGCCTTATACATGGAATTTATAACAAATGTATACCTAAGAATATTCTATGCGGCCGAATCCAGTGTGAAAATGTGGACAGCTTGCCTTCTTTGGAGAATCACACCACCATAGTTCAAACTTCTAAGAGCAATAAACAATGCTGGGGAACTGATTACCACAGTGGGATGAAGACCATCGATATTGGAGCAGTGAGAGATGGCACTCCTTGTGGCAACAGCATGATGTGTATTAACAGGGAGTGTGTTAACGTGTCCCTCTTGAGATACGATTGCAATGTCACAAAGTGCCATAATCATGGCATATGCAACAATTTCAAGCATTGTCACTGTGAGCAAGGCTGGGCCCCCCCAGACTGCCAAGAGGAAGGCAATGGTGGCAGTATTGACAGTGGCCCACCACCTCTGCATGTACGTGAGAGACTTCATCCCAAAATGAAACTTATCTTAGCAATTGCATTTCCTCTTTGTGCACTCATCCTTTCTGGTGCCTGTGTTAGGAATCAAATTGTACATAGAATTGGTGGGCCTGAGGGAAGATTTAGTCAGCAGGAATGAACAGTGGAAAAAAGCTCATAGTAGGTCATGGAAATGAACCAGGGTTCATGAGTCAAAGCTTTAACAAGATAATATTGGATAGTATTGAGCAAAAGAGACTGGTATCTTGTTCAGGAAGCATTGGTGACTGCATGGATGCCAACAGGGTTCAGATTGATGCCACCAGCATGGTACAGCCATGATTCAACCCTTGTCCTTTTCTATGTGAATTGTGAGCTTGTGTGCATGCCTCAAAGGGGCCTGCTTGTGATGGAACATTGCAATGTTGCTTTTGTCATTTAACTTGCCTATAACTTTATTCTTCCTTTAAAGGCCCATTCTTTGTAGAATGTTTTGTCCCACAGCTTTTGTTCCAGTTTGGATCTGACTCTCAAAAAAAAGGCTGTTAAAAAGCATTGGAGTGAAATGCATGTGACTTCAAAGGTAATGATGACTCCTATATGCAGCTAATATGGGCAAGGACATGCACCTATGAAGTCGCATGGAAGAAGATGCTATAGCCCTTTTCTTTGCTGCTCTGAACTGCTGGATTTTTATGTTTGAAAACTTTCTCTCTTTGTGTTCAATCCAATGAGGTGAAGAAGTCCCAATTTTGGCGTGCAAAATTCTTTGTTTATGTTTATCGATTTCTCATTGTTTTGTGATGTAACTGCTGGATGAAATTCTCATTGTTTTGTGATGTAACTGCTGGATAAACATGCAGGAAAGACCAGAGTTGGGGAGGGAGGGAAGACATGTTTCCTTACATTATTATCCTGAGAGTTCAGCAGCCTGATCTCTGAGAGCACATGAATCTTTCCAGGCATACTTCCAAATTCTGTCTCAAGAGGTAAGGCACTATCTTCATGACTTAACATGAAAAGAATTAATACAGAACACTGAGATCCATCATCAAATAATCCCTTTCAAATCATTTTTTGAGATTTTAGAAGTCCCGTCAGATAATTCCTTGTGTGTTGGTGACAGATGACTGAAGGTGAGAATTGATGGGGCAACTGGGAGTTGTACAGAGAGGGACTGTAGATGCATTAGAACTACAGCTTCCAGAATCTCCAAATATCTGAACTCTAATGTCGGTATTTTTCCCAGTTTATCCTACAGTTTTCTCAGTCTCATTTTCATCCTGGAAGAGAGACACAGATGGTTTGTCCTAGCGAACAATTACTGTGTGTGACTTGGGTGGCCACATAATGTGCTTAATAAATTTAATAAATAAATAAATGCAGCATCAGAGCATTTGAGAATTAACTTAGATATTTTGGAGAAGCAACATTCAATGTACCACTTTAGGAAAGTTATTTTTCAGGGAATTGAAGCAATTGTGCTTTTGATTACCTGTGTTTTAGCCTGTAGATTTTTGTCTCAAATTGACATAATGATTAAAATTCAGATGAAGTCCAGCAAAGGAATAGGAGCATAACAAGAATTCTTGTATTCTTCATGAATTAATTTAATCCTATTTTGAAGCAAATTGATTTGAATTTATCATCTTCCAGATAAGTTAGAGATCGGAATATAGTTAAATGTAAGGTTTTGTACTTTAAACATTAACCTAAGATGCAACCCACACATTTAACCCAATGCCTCATATTTCTCTGAATGATGGAACATGACAGTATGTGCTATGTATGTGTTCTCAGTAACCTAGGGAATAATAATGTATCACCAATTCAGATCCTTCCCAAGGATGTATGTTGTAAAGAAGGTCAGTTTTTCAGTGCCTGTTGTTTTTCTGTTTTTATTTTAAAGATGCAGACATTTTGAGGGATCTACTACTATACTTTGTAATAGTGTTAATTACATGTTTATAATTATCTATGAATTGTAATGCAAAACTTTCTCCTAAATAAATATTTCCTGTTGCCTTCTGGTACAAGTCTGTTCTATGTTTTAATATCTGGTTTCTATATTTCTTTCTTAAGAATAATTAGTTTGCACAAATTAAGGATTCCCCCTCCCCCCCAATTTCTGCTGTATTTCTTGATACTTTTGTTTTTGTTGCTTTAGAACAGGATTTGAACCAGGGGTGAAATCCAGCAGGTTCTGACAGGTTCTGGAGAACCAGCAGCGGAAATTTTGAGTAGTTCTGAGAACTGGCAAATGCCATCTCTGACTGGCCCCAGAGTGGGGTGGGAATGGAGAATTTGCAGTATCCTTCCCCTGCCATGCACACCAAGCCACACCCACCAAGCCACACTATGCCCACCAAGCTACGCCCACAAAACCGGTAGTTAAAAAATTTGAATTTCATCACTGATTTGAACTGAAGTAAATGTTAATTCATTAATCCATCTATTCATTCAATTCTCTGCAGAACCAGTTCATCCTTAGAATTCTATTATCTCAGTCCCGGTGGAGAAGTCCAGAAAAAAACCCCCAGACAAATACAGTGGTACCTCGGATCACGAACTTAATTCGTGAAATAACTCTGGTCGCGATCCGATTTGGTTGTGATGCGAGGCACAATTTCCCATAGGGTTCAATGTAAATCCGATTAATCCGTTCCGACCTTGTTTTTTGGTTGTGATGCGAGGCACAGTTTCCCATAGGGTTCAATGTAAATCCAGTTAATCCGTTCTGACCTTGTTTTTAAAATGCCCGCGGCTCCGGTTTGTGAAGCGAAACGGAGGTTGTGAATCCGGGCATTTTTACGAACTTTTCTGTTCGTGATGCGAGGGCGGAGTTCGTGATGCGAGGCGGAGTTCGTGAAGTGAGGCAGAGTTCGTGCAGTGGAGCATTTTTTACGAACTTTTCCGTTCGTGCAGCGAAACGGTGTTCGTGAACCGGGGCACATTTTTTGGGAAATTTTTGGTCGTGAAGCGAATTGGACGTGATGAGAGGCGTTCGTGGTCCGAGGTACCACTGTAACATCATAAATAAACAAGCACTAAAGTAATGGTTTGGGGGACCTTGCATTATCCAATTTCTGTTATATAGCCTGTATATTATTTAGAGTAGTGCTTTCCAACCTCTCTCTTCATTGCTCATTACCCACTTAACAGAAAGTCTTACTGAACTTTGAACTCTAGTTGTAAGTCCTTTCCTTCAGCACTGTTGTAACTTCAAATAGTTGTTGAATGAATGGTCATAACGCTTCATGTCAAATCACCATTAGTAATTTCATTGATTTTCATTGTAATGAGATATTTTGAGAGATTTTCAAATATATTTTAATGTACAGTATATGGCAATCTTTTAACTCAACTTAAATGTCCCCACTGTGATCAGTAATGAGTCCACGTGTTGTTACCCAAAGGAAAAACACTTTTATCCAATTTTGGATAATTTATTCAGGTTTGAGAAGCACTGACTTTGAGCATTTGTTTAATGCATTATTTATTACGTTTAGTTTTTCTTCTCTTTTAATTGATTTCAATTGTGCCAACTGAATCTTTTTACTATACAATAGAGACATGTTTTGAGTGGGAAATGGATATGAAATGTCTTATAATGGTGTAAATTGTTAATGGTGTATGAGGGATTAGTCTTATGTTACTTTAGAATTGCTAGTTATTCAAAATTTATTACCTATCCATCTGTATTGTGTTTTTTCTGCTCTGCTACATTTCCTTTTCTCTTTTAAATGTGCACTTACTGTATGTGAGAATTATTTTTTCCTTTTCTTTCTTTAAATAATAATATAATTAAAATGTTAGGGAAATGTCCAAAGTCTCCAATTCAGAAATAGTAGCAATATCACAGTAATTATGAACCTTGATTCCTATTACAGTCTTTTTGTAAGGAAATGAACAGCCGGAAGAATTACAGCATAAAAGGGGTCACAGAAAGGTGGGAAGGTGGACTTTTAAAAGATTTTGAAAGTGAGAACCAACTAAAAAGAAAAATTTCTCGCAAATTGAAAATGAAAAAAAGCAGAAATACTATATAAAATAGAAGAGAATAAATAATATTTATATTTGGATCTATTTTCCTCCAATCCTTGTAACTGCTCTTAAGGGTCCATCTGTACATTTCCTCTCATCCCATTTTTTTCATCCCTGACCACTGAATACGTTCAGCCACAAATAACCCTTTCCCCTGATCATATTGTATAAAAATAAAGATTATAAGAAAATTGATATTTTTCCCTCATTGATTAATTCCAAATTTAATTACTTGGAAACAAGTATGTCTCAAAACAGAATGGAAAAGTGTCACCATGCTATGTCACGTTCATGCTACCGTCATGCTATGAATAATTGTATTCATGTTTGTATGATATGAAAAACCTTGGGGATCTTTTAGAAACATTATTTAGAAACAAATAGAAAAAATAACTTCTAAATACTTTCTACATTACTGTAGCTGTGTCTGATATTGCTTCTGAAATGTATTGATTTGATCTGCATATTTTCTGTTCTTTTGCCCAGCAGTTTTAGTAACAGCAATTACTAACCATTCCAGAAAGCTTCCACAAAATCTCTCTGCAAGAACTATTATCGCCTTAGTGGATAATTTTCCATTTGCACGTCTTCTGCTCATAAACCTCAATCTGCTTTCTATTTCTTCCCATCTTCATTTATCGTTTTCCATTACAAAAATGTCATTTGCCGCATCATTTGCAATCAGTAAACAATTCTTCTCAGTGAAATCATGTGGTGATGGCACCGATGAACCAGTCTTCTCCAGTATAGTGACACTTTCCCCGCCCCCAGACAAGCAGAGATCAAGATCAAAATTAATACTAGACCACCAATCAAGCAGTAAACGACACCCCCATCAGGGAACTACCGACTCAGACAAGCAAGTTCACAATGAGCAGCTGCCTAATCAATGAATCATCACTCCCACAAAAACACCAACAGGGCAAGCCACTTTCAGGTAAACAATCTACAATTAGATTAGACATTTCATTACCCAACTAGGTAACATCATCAATGTTAGCAGGGAATGGGGTTTGCTTTCTGTCTACATACAAGTGGCTTGCCCTATCTGAGTTGGTGGGTGTTCTCGGTACTTCCTTGATTAGGATATTATTTCTTCTTGTGCCATATCCGTCATCGGATGTTGGCGATCCTATTTTTAACAACAGCCGCATGAAAAAGTGCTGCCCAAGTTGTGTCCAAACCAGCCCCTTAGATTTTGACCACATCATTTAAACCAGGGATGTCCAAACTTGGGAACTTTAAGACTTGTGGACTTCAACTCCCAGAATTCCCCAGCCAGCATAGCTGGCTGGGGAATTCTGGGAGTTGAAGTCCACAAGTCTTAAAGTTCCCAAGTTTGGACATCCCTGATTTAAACAATTTAAACAATTCTTCTCAGTGAAATCATGTGGTGATGGCACCGATGAACCAGTCTTCTTAAGTATAATGACACTTTCAACACCCACAAGAAATGATGGTTTCTGCATAATCCTGAATCCCATAGTTTAAGAGCTCCAGCTCATATGGAAGCCTTCACACATTCCTTCTACTGCCAAAGTGTACATGGGAAGCAGAATGAATACAAAGACAAAATCACTAACCAAGAAAAGCCACGTTAAATTCAGTCATTGCTATTTTTGTTTCTAGTACAAACATAGTTAAGCATTCCAAATATTGTATTCTGGGTTGGCTTCACTCCATGGCAGAGATGCAGTGGTTGTATCTCACAAATAAGCAAAAAAATAACATTTTTCCTAAGAGGGCTTTAAAATGCTGTTGATGTAGAAATTTAGCACCCACCTCTCTCCTAGAAGAATGAAATATTTTAGGAAATATTAAAAAGGTAGACTATTATATTTCCCTGGATGAGAAATGGAGAAACATGTTTTTTGAGGCAGGAAGCAGACTCACTCAATAGCCCCCACAGCAGATGTCAGCACTTAAGAGATAAAAAGATGACTAGCTCTATTCATAAGCAAATACTCACCCCAAATCCAACAAAGGTAAGATTATCCCTTAGCCACAATAGGAATTGCTCAAAGGCCCTTCATTACCTCACCCAACAAGATTCAACCAAGCCTGGGACACAGACAGCCTACAAAGTCTGACAGCCAATAGGTTACTTGCCCTTGTCATAGGAACTGGAAGTTCAAGTTCAAAACTCAAGAGAGATTATAAATAACATTCACTCTCCACCTCATGTGGTCAGCTACCCAGGACTTCAAACCCATGTGGTCCTGTTCATCAATAAACCATCTTTCCAATCAGCCTCCATGTTTCCATGTCTCCACTGATAGGTTTTTAATGGGAATTTTAGCACAGGCTTGTAATTTAATTTCTTTTTAACTTATTGTAATTGTTGTTATCTATTTATTGTGGTTTTTAATCTCCTGTGCACCGTTCTGAGTCCATCTCGATGGAGATAGGTGCGGTTTACAAATCGAAATAAATTGAAAATTGAAAATTGAAATTTCCATTTGGAACTGAGCCCAGATGGACATTTCTTCCGAAATGTTTTATCAAAACATTTAACACTCTGCTTCTAAACTTATGGCTGCTATTACTACTGGTTTTTGGATCATGGCTGACTTGATGTTTAGACTCTTTTAGAATAGCTGATAACTTAGGTTAAAAAAAACACCAAACCTGTCTTTATTTTAACTGCAAAAGCATACATTGATAAATATCCAAAGAAGCTCAATTACACAAGCTTCATTTTCTTGTAAAACTTGCGAAACCTGCTTAGAAAGGTGGCTTACCTTGAGATAACCATTATAAAACGTTATCCACAATGATTCATTTAGGCAACCCTTACTATAGTAGAGATACTTAGAGACTAAATCTTTCCTTTGTTAGAGAAGCACTATTCAGGTCTCTTGTCCTCCAAATCTATAGGAGATAGGAAGCATAGCATATGATCTTCTTTGGAATGTTAACTTCATAAGAGGTATAATATGTGCTCATCTCTGGGGGAAAAGCAACTTTGATTTCAGAGTTGCCTCAGGATAATATATTTAACTATTTGGCAGTTGCAGTTTTATCATGATTGTCGGGAGTGGAGAAGGAGGGGGGAGCAAATAACAAAATATGTCAAAATGCTAACTCTGTGACTTACTTACATACTTCGGTCCAAAATTCAGATAATATGCAAAAGGTGACGACTGTATTGTAACCACAGTATGATCATACAAGTAACCACAGCTACCAATGCACAGATTGTGTGTTTTTATTTATTTGATTTATTTATTTGATTTGTCAGTCCTTTACAAGATAATAGGTATAAGAATAAAGCTGAGTATGAATGAAATGGGTAAGAATAAATGGGGACAGCAGGACAGGGATGGTAGGCACGATGGTGCGCTTATGCACGCCCCTTACAGACCTCTTAGGAATGGGGTGAGGTCAATAGTAGACAGTTTAAGGTTTAAGGAATTTGAAGATGTAACAACAGAGTCAGGTAGTGCATTCCAGGCATTAACCACTCTGTTGTTGAAGTCATATTTTCTGCAATCAAGTTTGGAGCGGTTTACGTTGAGTTTGTATTTGTTGTGTGCTCTTGTATTATTGTGGTTGAAGCTGAAATGGTCATTGACCAGTAAGACATTGTAACTGATAATTTGTCTGAAATGGTATAGGGCAGTGATGGCGAACCTATGGCACGCGTGCCACAGGTGGCATGGGGAGCCTTTGTCAGGGCATGCGAGGCTTGCCCTGTCAGCTGGCCAGCGTGCATGCGCGTGCTGGCCAGCTGACTTCAGCCTTCTTTTGAGGCTATTTTTTGCCTTCCGGGTTGCATTGGAGCCTCCTAAGGGCTGCTGAACGCTGTGGAGAACTAAAACCAGCCCTACGAGCAAACTGGAAGTCCATTCCCAAACTTCCGGTTTGCCCGTAGGGAAGCTCTTGAAGCCTCCGGAGGGCCTCCAGGGGGAGGGAAGCTGTTTTTGCCCTCCCCAGGCTCCTATAAAGCCTCTGGAGCCTGTGGAGCAGTGGTGGGTTTCAAATTTTTTAGAACCTACTCTCTAGGTGTGGCCTATTTTGTGGGCGTGGCTTAGCAGTCATGTGACAGGGTGGGAGTGGCCACCTTTTAAAATGTGGTGAAACTCATTTAACAACGCTCTTGGTTAGCAACCAAAATTTTGGACTTAATTGTGATGATAAATTCTTTCTTTCTTTCTTTCTTTCTTTCTTTCTTTCTTTCTTTCTTTCTTTCTTTCTTTCTTTCTTTCTTTCTTTCTTCTTTCTTTCTTTCTTTCCTTCCTTTCCTTTCCTTTCCTTTCCTTCCCGTTGGGTCACTGGTAGCGGTGGGCCAGATTTACTTCCAGGTACGCCGGTGGAACCCCCTCTCACTGGTTCTCTAAATTTCACCAACCGGCTCTCGCGAGTAGGTGCGAGCCTGCAGAAACCCACCACTGCTGTGGAGGGTGAAAAAAGCACTCCAAAAATGAGGCTGGAGGACTGGTCATGCGTGCGTGCGCACTGGGGTCATGCGCAAAGCATTATGGGTGTGGCACACCCGTGCACCTGCACTCTCCCTGCTTTTGGCATGTGAGCCAAAAAAAGTTCGCCATCACTGGTATAGGGTTTCCTGCCTAGGCAGGGGGTTGGACTAGAAGACCTCCAAGGTTCCTTCCAACTCTGCTACTGTATTGTATTGTATTTTGTGTACTACGCTTAAGTCTGACCGTAGGCGGCGTAATTCGTTCTAGGTTGCCCAAGGCCAAAAGTTCAAGCCTGGTGGAGTAGGCAGGGTATTCTGTTGCGATCAAATTCGCTATCATCATATGCAAAAATAAGCCCTTTTGGAAGAAGATGCAAAGTAATTCAAACACTATAATTGAAATTAAATAGTTGTGCAGAAGACGGCACTAAATCACAACTACCGCATTAGGAGGCAGCCAATATGTATTCGTGATAACCGCGCTGCCCCCAGCAAAACCGACAAGCCTAGCCGCCTCGGCAAGGAATGGGACCACAAGCCCCAGAGTTCTTAGCGGGCCGGCCTCGTTCTTCCGGTTGGAGAAGCTGATGAAAGTGAAAGTGCCGCGGCCGCCTCTCCGCCGCTCTAGCCGGCTCCCCCTCCTCGACTTTGGCTTGGCTGGGTTCACCTTCAAGCGCTCGCCTGGCGGAGCGAGAGGGCGCCGGGGGCAGAGGCTCCGCAGGAGAGCGCAGCAGCATGAACGGAGGGGTGGACTACCTGCTGTCGGAGGAAGTGATCCATCTCACCCGAGGACCTTCAGGTCTAAGAATCCGCGTGGCGGTGGGAGGTGGGGGGGTGGAAGCCCCGGGATCTTCCCCCGCCGCCTTTGGCTCTCTACCTGGTGCTCCGGCTGCGGCTGGGCTCCGGGGCAGGCGAGCGCCAGGCTGGGTTTTGTCGTGGCGGGGAAGGGAGAACCCCCGGGGAAGCCACGCGGCTTAGCAGCAGTTCCTCTCTCTCTCTCGTCCTGTGGCCCTTTTGCTCTCCTGAAAAGAGCGGTAAAGGCGCCCTTTGGCTTTCGGATCCTCGGGGCAGGAAAGGAAGCCCCTCTTAGCCAAGCGCTGCAGGATTTCTTTTAAAGACTTTAACAGATATTAACAGATTAACAAAATTGGAAGGGACCTTGCAGGTCATCTAGTCCAATCCCCTGCCCAAGCAGGAGACCCTACATGTGCCTCTACCTAGGATCGAACTTACAACCTGCTTGTGAGGCAAGAGCTCCACCTTTAATCTTCAAGGAACAGGTTTCCCTTGAAACCTAACTCCGAGGGTTTTGGTTTTTTTTTTGTATGTGAAACTTATATGCAAAAATGGACCTCACTTAGTACTTAAAAGGGGGCGTGCATAAGTGCATTAAAGTGCCTATTGTTCCTATCATTGTATTTTTATTTTATTTATTTTTACTTTATTTATTTTTGTCAACAAGTACAATTGTTTTAACTTTTATATATCTGTGTTTTATTTTGACTGTACACCACCTTGAGTCCTTCGGGAGTAGGGCAGTATAAAAAATTAAATAAATCTAAATCTAAATCTACAAGGAAACAAGTATCAGTATAGACATAGACATGGACACATGAAAATATGGCGCAAATAAATGGATATAAATTAGCAAAACATAGCCATAAACACATGAAATGAGTACAGAAATATATACCTGTAAATAAATGGGGACAGTAGGACAGGGACGGTAGGCACGCTGGTGCACGCCCCCTTTAATATTATTCCTGTTTTTGTTTCAGTTTGACAAATTATAATCAATAAATGAAATGAAAATGTAGGGCTTTTTAGGTGTGATGGAGGCTATATTGAGGCTGCAGCACTATGGAACACTTAGGAAACTAAGTATTCAAAGAATATGCAAAGAATATAGAATAACAGAGTTGGAAGGGACCTTGTAGGTCAATGTATCTCAACCTTGGCAACTTTTAAGTCCTGTGGACTTCAACTCCCAGAATCTCCCAGCCAGCATAGCTGGCTGAGGAATTCTGGGAGTTGAAGTCCACAGGACTTAAAAGTTGCCAAGGTTGAGAAACACTGTTGAAGGTCATCTAGTTCAATCCCCTGAGCAGGCAAGAGACTCTACATCATTTATTTATTTATTTATTTTATTAAATTTATACCCCGCCCTTCTCCTAAAAAAGGACCCAGGGCGGCGCACAGGCATCATTAAAAAACATACACAGTACAAAAGTCCAAAATTTTAAAAACTAATTAAATAATTCCCTGTGCTAAAATACTAACAGATTTCTGACAGATGGCAGTCCAGTCTCTTTTTGAAAGCCTCCAGTGATGAAGGCAAGCTGTTCCATTGGTTGATTGTCCTCACTGTCAGAAAATTTATCTTTATTTCTAGGTTGAATCTCTCCTTGATTAGTTTCCATCCATTATTCCTTGTCTGGTCTTCAGGTGCTTTGGAAAAGAGCTTGATCCCCTCCTCTCTGTGGCAGCCCCTCAAATATTGGAACACTGATATCATGCTTCCCCTGGACTGTCTCTTCACTAGACTAGCCATGCCCAGTTCCTGTAACCCGTTCTTCATATGTTTTGGCATCCAGTCCCCTAATCATCTTTGTTGCTCTTCTCTGCCCTCTTGCTAGAGTCTCAACATCTTTTTTATAGTGTGGTGACCAAAACTGGATTCAGTATTCTAGGTGTGGCCTTACTAAGCCTTTATAGAGTGGTTTTAGTGACTTACTTGATCTTATCCCTCTGTTAATGTAACTTTGATTTGCACTGGCTTTTTTGGCAGCAGCTGCACACTGTATAAATATAAATCCTTCTATCCTGCACCATTCAGTCAGAACTGAAGAAGGTTCTTAGATGAGAAGGAAAACATCTTCAAGGAAAAACAAAGGCCATTTGCCTATTGAAAAAGTATCTTTGGGACAACCTGGATGACTGAGAAACTCCTATTAAACTTGTCTATGGAGATTCTCAGATATCCAGGTCATGGTTGCCCTAAAGGTGCTTTTCCAAGAGGCAACTGGACTTTCTTGTTTTTCCTTGAAGACATTTCGCTTCCCATCCAAGAAGCTTCTTCAGTTCCCATTAAACTTGGAGTATGCCTATTCCAAAGTAGGCATACATATTTATACACTTTAAAGGCAAATGGAAGGTTGGGAGATGCTGGTTATGCAGAAAATGTGGGAAAGAGAATTCTATCTGAATTTCAGCATATAATCTGATTTTCACACTGGAGATTACAACAAGAATCAAGCCGGACTGGTTTAAGGTAGAACAATTTGTGGTCTTCCAGATGTTGCAAAATTACCACACTCGGAAGCTTCCAATCAACTTGACCAGTGAGAACAGTTTATAGAATAGCATCCTGGACTTGTTCTGGGATCAAACCAGTTTCAAAGTTGTATTTCTTAAAGTGATTTAATTACTCATACTCTACTTATGGATGCTTCTCATGAAAAACAGAGGATTCCTGTCTGCCCTATTCCATGTTTGTTGGAGCAAAAATGTGTCTTTAATTGTAGAAAAAACCCACTTATTTTTCTCTGTGCATACAGAGGTTTGAAGAGAATATATGTGATGCTTAATCTATTCTGATTAACGGGTTGTTGTTTTTTAAGTTTGTGTCTGATGGTTTATGCTTGATACTGTTGTTTACTCCTTTACAGTAAAAAGTTTGATATTATTACTATTCTACACATTTTGAAGTCAATAGTGAAATTCTCCCTCAGATCTCATTAACACTGTGCCGCCAAGTCTTATGTTCCAAGTGGATCACTAGCATTCTTTGTTAAAAGAATTGATCTGGCAAGAGAAGAAATGAAGGCATTCTTGGGATTATATCCTCTAATTAAAGGGCAAACATTTTTATAAAAAGTCAGTTTAATCCTTGTTTGGATGAAAAGCACACGCAAGGGAAACCCAACCATGAATTATTGAATTGCTGTAGTTTTTAATTTTGCACTTTTGCTGGTTTCTTACTTTGCAGTCTGGGTAATTTGATTCATTGGTTCTGTAATAAACTATGGGATGATAGTGTTTATGTTTATATTAAATATATTTATAGCCTACATTCCAATCCATGCATTTCCAAAATTGCTAAGTTCAATATCAATATTCCATTTACTCTAGTACAGGGGTCTGCAAAGTCGGCTCTTTTAAGACTGGTGGACTTCAACTCCCAGAATTCCTCAGCCAGCTATGCTGGCTGGGGAATTCTGGGAGTTGAAGTCCGCCAGTCTTAAAAGAGCCGACTTTGCAGACCCCTGCTCTAGTAGAATTCATGGGTTTTTTGTTTTTTGTTTAAAAAGATAACCACTAAATAACAAAAAACAAAATCTTAAAAGAGCAAGCTATAGTTTAAAAATAGGGGTACATGAAGGCCCTACTGGACATTAGTGACATCTAGTGGAATATCACGCATTAGTCATATCCTAGTCCAGAAATAAATATGTGCCTTGTAATGTCTAAATGAGGGCCTTCATCCCTGCATGTGTTTTTATGATTATTATGAATCTCTTTTAATGCAATGTGTGTTAGGAGTCTATGCTGAATATTGTTTTGGTTATTATGAAACCAAATAAAGCAGTGAAATTATTAGGAGGAGAAAGAGAGGTGAGAGAAAATTGTATATCTCATCTCAAAGAAAGCACTTCTTAGATTAAAGGTATGCAAGAATGTAAATTTTAATTCATTGTGAACAGTAGAAAGAATACCTGATGTGTTGCAGTCTTAAAAGTGAATGTTTATTCTGGGATGGCAGTAACACGATTTCTCCCTACTGAATTCAACTGTATTGTTCCCAATTTCTCTAGTTTTATAATCGGCAAAAATGGCTAGACTTTGTTTGTATTCCCAATAATATGAATTCATTTAACATTTTTTACTTGGGACAAATATCTTCCACCTGTATGACTCCTCTTTCCTTCTTCACAAGGCTGTTGCAAGTACATCATTGCTGCATTCTTTGGTCATCTCTACCTTGTGTTTTCATTGCCTTTAGATATTTATTTATTTAAAACATACATCAGACCCATCACAAGACTCACTGATGACACACAGCTAACCCATCACAAGACCCTTATTTGACACACCCACACCTGAGGCGTTTGTAAACAGAAAAACACTGACCTCCCCTAAACTCCACTGAAGATGTTATCTAGCTGGTAATGAAACATTTGGAAACCAAACCCACAAGCTCAGCTACAGATATTTGCCACTATTGCAAAATATATATTTGCTCATCTTATATCAAACTCTGGGCAGCTCATGATCAATGTACAATAAAAAATATTAAAATCACAACTATTAAAGCCAAATCAAAACAAAAATTGTGTGTAACCATAACGTATTCTTCATTAGGTGAAAAATATTTTTCCAATGCTTTACGTCTTTATAGCCATTTTATTAGTTTACTAAAGTTAAATCAGATAAATGGCACACAACTTGTATCTGAAGTTGCTTAGTATTGCTTTATAGGGTCTAGGACACGGGTGTCAAACTTGTGGTGTCACTTCGGCTGCCAGTTTGAGGGACACCTCACTACAGCCAACTCACTGCACAATAACTTGCCATCGCCAACTCCCCTGGGACAATTTGCTTTGGAACAAGACTTACACTAATATCAAAGAAAGGGTGGAATATAATAATTAAGGAAAGTATGCCAGAGGAGGAACAAAATGAAATGTGAATGACAAAAATCAAAATAATAAAAATTGAATTATTGAATTGTTCTGCAGCAAATTTTTCCATGGCAAGTTGGCTATGGTGAGTTGTCCTGCGGCGAATTGGCCATGGTGAATTGCCTGTGGCAAGTTAGCCATGACAAATTGGCCAAGGTGAGTTGGCAGTGGCAAATTGCCATTCTGTGCCTTATACATAGTATAATTTAGCCTGCAGGATCAGCCAGGGCATGCTGACTGCTGCCATTCAGACTGTGCCCTGTTGCTAATGAAAATTACCAGTATTGAAAATAAAAACCAAATATGCATAGTTGCCAATTGCTGTTTACTTGGGTTGAAGGAGCTTTATTACAATTGAAAGGAATGGTTTTCATTGTTCTGGATTTTTTCTTTCTTACTAGTTTTGGGCTGGGGAGTGATCTCAATTATTTAAAACCCTTTTTCTTTTTGATCTTTTTCTTAGGTTTGGGATTTAATATTGTTGGCGGGACTGATCACCAGTATATTGTCAATGACAGCGGCATCTACGTTAGCCGGATCAAAGAGAATGGAGCTGCTGCACTTGATGGCCGCCTCCAGGAAGGAGACAAGATTTTAGCAGTAAATACTTTAATGGATATGTCACTCCATTATATATGCAGATTTCCCCAATCTAATAAGGGGCTTTTCTAACTAATATTGGTATTACGGGAATGATGAAGAAAGCAACACTTACATCATCTGGGCAGGCTTTAACACAGCCACAATATGTATTTGCCTCAACCCCAAATGCATAGAGTATTAGTGTTTCTCAACTTTAGCGGCTTTAAGATGTGTGGACGTCAACTCCCAGAATTTCCCAGCCAGAATGGCTGAGAAATAATGGAAGAGAATAATTTCTCTTCTGTGCAAAGGTGTGATCAAATCCATCCTGTATGTCAGGGGTCTCCAACCTTTGCAACTTTAAGTCTGAAGGACTTCAGCTAAGCAAAGCTGGCTGGAGAATTCTGGGAGCTGAAGTCCTTCAGACTTAAAGTTGCAAAGGTTGGAGACCCCTGCTGTATGTGACTTGTCTGACTAGGAAGTTTGCCTCTGGGGGAGAATAAACCTTAGTAATTTTCGTGAAACAAAGGCATATGGAATATATGCAGCCAGAGACTTTAACTATATTTTAAGTATTATGCCTTGGTAGCACAGTGGTTAGAATGCAGTATTGGAGGCTAATTCTATCTACAGCCAGGAGTTCGATCCTGACCAGCTCAATATGCTGATATTTGTAAACCGCTCAGAATACTATAAAGCAATGTGAAGTGGTATATAAGTCTAAGTGTTATTGCTGTTTCTTTTTCTTGGCCCCACTGTCTGTGTTTTGGTATAGCGGTCCTGGCATACCAATCAACAGCGATATATGGCCTTCGGTCCAAGAAAATATATGTACCCTTCCTTTGAGGACTGCTTTTCTCTTTATAACTGTTCTCCTTTGAAATGGGTACATAGAACTTCATCCTGTGAAATTTACGCTAATTGAATTGTAGGAACCTACAGTTTTTGCCTATGTGGTTTTTTTTTTAGCAAACATTTAGAGCTTGAAGGAAGAGTCATCTATCATGTCCTTTTTATACTAGAGCGTGGGTAACTCACTCTGAATATTACAAGCGCTGCAATTATCTCACACATGTAGGTGGGATTGAATTTTTGCAGGGAATTGGGATTTTCTGTGTTGTTTTCTTTACTATGTTTATGCTGGGAGACATGCAAAAATGGAAGTGTAATCGCTATCATAATGATAGGGAGCTGCTATAAGTTTTCAGTATACATCACCAGAAGGTCCAAAGGCTACAAAAAGAGGCTACGAGAGTCACAAATTACCTGCCTTTATTTTGCAGCATTATGTCTACAGGTCTTTGAAGTTGATGGCATTCTATACTAGCGCATGCTCTTAAATACTTAGGTACCGTTCTGATTTATACTATTCTATGTACAGAATATATTCTATATATTAATGAAGTTAATGAAAAACGGGCAGTTAATGAAAATATAAGGGAAAAACTGGAGCCCTTAAAACAGTTGGAATGTGTTACTTAAATGGTCTGTACTAATTATTGTATTCTAACTAATGGAGTTGAATTATTCATTCTAATTAGGGTTTTGTTCTTTAGTGATGGTTTGGATCCAGGCAGTTTTATGGTGAGTGCCTAATTGGCTTTACATGTGTCCCCCCCCCCCCCCCCCAGGTTAATGATAAGGAGTTGAAGAACATGCTACACAAGAATGTTGTGGAACTTTTCAGGACAGCTGGTGACAACGTATCATTAAAGGTTCAGCACAGGGTACGTAGGTCCTCTTTTTTAGTTTTTGCTTGGTAGAACTTCTCCAAAGTGCTTCAAAGAATTTACTTCAGGAAAACTCCAAGCTACACCAGGCAATTGAATTGGCATGATTTAGATGAGGAACATAAATATTGATTTTGAACATCTCTACTATAGAACACTGTTTTCTAAGTTGGTGTCCTCCAGATGTGATGAATAGGCTACTACTATTTTTCCCATCCTCAAGGCCAAATGTCTGAGGGATTCAGGGATTTGCAGAGTATTGTATAAGAAGAGCACCCTGCTAGGAAAAAACTTCTTTAAACTGTTGCTGCTGCCATATAGCCCCTCCAAGTAAAATCCACAGTGTGGAGAAATTAGGATACTTATAATGGAAGTTTGGCAAGAGGTAGAGAAGAGAAACTAGGGAGAAACGTAACAGATAAGTAGCAGAAGTTGAATGTGAGGAGCATGTGTCAGATCTCCCCAGTGATATGCTCTCCAGATGTGCTGGGAATGCAAATAACTTTTGTAGTCCCACACATCTGAACAACAGCAGTCTGGGGAAGCTGATGTACACTTGCACATGTGTTATGTAATGTCAAGTATCCCTGGGCATTTTGATAAATTTTATGTATAGCAAATGGAGACCTTAAAGTAACCTACCAAGTGACAAAAGGATTATCTATAACAGTGTGCCTTAGCAAAATCTCCACTGAAGGGTGGTTTCATTAATGTTGAGAGAAAGAAAGCTAGCTTTTGAATTAGCAACTGCCTAGACTTATCCGTATAGTTTTATTGGAAAGTTTTTCAGGAGAGAGATTATATAGATGTGGACCAGTGGTGGGTTCTGGCCGGTATGCCCCGGTACTGGGAGCAGCAGGCACCATACCGAACGGTACTTTGGAGGGCCCACCTGCCCCCTCGCGTTCCTTACCTGTATTTGAGCCAACTGGGCCATTTGCGCATGCAGCGTACGGCGCCTGTGCAACGCAATGCCGAGCAGTTGGAGCATCGCAGGGCGGTGGGTGTGGTGGATGCCCGGCCCTGTCACAGCGTATCGGTTGCGACGGGATCCGGAACCCACCACTGATGTGGACGTCTGTAATTGCATGTAGTGGGGTTTTATTTGATTTTGTTTGAAGATTGCAATGTACTTGGTTTGCCTGCTTGCTTTGGTGTAATTGCAAATGCAAAATGATTGATCAAAATGGTGGTTAGAGCTTTCCTCAATAGGGTGGGTGTGAAAAGGAGATCTTTTTAAGTTTTCCATAAAGCCAAGGTGAAACGTAATTCCCTAAAGGCCTCTGTCTTTTTCTCAAGTACAACATGGGAATCCCACTTATCCCATAAGGACATGCACTAGTAGCCATAAGGACATGCACATCCCATAAGGACATGCACTTCTTGGAAAAGAAGTTTCAATTTTGCCAGCTTGAAGACATGGGTCATCCTTGATTTTCTAAATTTCCTTAGAAAGTTGAGCCACCTCCTCCATTGATTCAGCTGCTCATGCCTTTCCTCTCCTTCTGATTGCAGCTCCTGCCCCAGAATGGTCCCTCAAGCCACCGAGGAGATGGAGACCCAGGAGGCGTTCCTTTGGCTATGATTTTGGTGCCAGGGTTGGCCATAGCAGCAGCAGCAGCTCTATTATGGGCCTTCCTTCGATATCGACAGCGGGTGTGATGAGCATCATTTCCAAAGATCTTGGTGTCTAGGAAAGCGTATATATCTGTAAAATACTTTAAACCGAAGAAATCAGCAATCTTACTCTGGACTGACATAAGGAGAGGAGTAATAGAGAATCATTGGTCAGTGCAGCCTTCCCCAACCTGGTGCCTTTCAGATGGTGTTGAATTACAACTCCCATTATTTCCAACCTGGCAGGTATCACTTTGGGAAAGGCTGGAGAACACTAAACATTTTGGCTGCTTAGGGAGTTTCAAATTTCATACGCTTAGAATCTGAAAACTGATGAGCTGGACAATCTGACTTCACTGGCCCTGAAGAAAATTGGTCCGGTCTTTTCTGATTTAATTTGTATCATGTGAGTTTTCCTGTGCTCAACATTTTTTCACATAGCTAAGCAACGGGGCAGAGCTTGTATGTTATGTCCCCTGACAGATGAGATAAGACAACTATCTGTTTTGCCCCTTGCAAAACTGCTTTTGAAACACGAAGGAAACTTCCGGAGCAATTGCAGCATAGTTATGCTTTGATATGGAGAGGGCTGAGTCTCAGGTGGAGTGAAATGTCCTTGAAAATGCAAGAGAGCAGGTTTGCCTGATTGAAAGGAGTTTTACAGATTGCAGAAGCAGAATCGAGTGCGAAATTAAAAAGGGTATTGGGTTTTTAAAAAATACAGATTTATCTTTGTTCCGTACATTTTCTCAAAAGAATATTGTCCGTAGTAATGAGAGATGAAAGTGATAATGGACACGGTTTTTTGTTAACAAGTAGAATATTTTGGCAGGGCAAGCTAAGCATCATTTAAATTATGGCTAAACATAATTGTATTTGTGTAGTGGTTCTCTAGCTGAAAAGACAAAACATTTCCTCAAACCTGAACATGGAAAGATGAAGCATTGTCCCTCTAAGAATAGATAATTTCAAGTATTGTGCACAACTGATGGTTTATTTTGAACAATTGGGTAGAATGCATTGCTTTTATCTGTGGGTTGAAAGCTATCATTGGGAAGTAGACCCTTGCAGAGTTTCATTCCACAGAACTTGTTTCAGATTGGGTAGTCAAACATATTTTTTTCTTAAATTGCTAAAGTGCCAGATAGCTCTTTCCAGTGAAAAGCAATATATGTTCATGATAGGTATTTTGTTTCATTTTGTTTGAAGAGTGTGAACTACATGTGTGGAATTCTCTAGCCATGCAACAAGGCAGCAGTGTTTATATAAGCAAAAGTCTGTGAAATGATGACAAGGTGCTTGAAAGAAATGCTACAATGCCTTCACATTCTAGATGGCAAACTATTGTATGTTGACTGTGTAACAGAGTCGAATGATTTAAACTCCCTAAACGCCTATAATTGATTTTATTCTGAAACGGAATCAGTTTTTGTACTTTGCAAAGGAAAATTGATGTATGAGAAATGCATAATGCCAAAAATTGTATGTGCAGTACCTCTTGAAATTTTAATCTGTGCTGAATGGTGGGTTGTTTTTTTTCAACTTTTAAAATTTCTTAATACTTCTGTACAGGAGAATGCTTGAGATATGCTGGTGGCTGCCTGCCATATTTTCCCCTTTCTATCCCTTTAGCACGGTGGAAGGAGCCTAGCCTCCCTCCAGTTACATTCACCTGGAATGTGCCCAGCCTTTCTTGAGATATAAAGTTGTCATTCCTTATTGGGAACCCTATTCCACTAATGAAGACCTGGCCACACCAGTGAAACCTCTCCAATTTGGGGAGGATTATTAGGATTGTTCTGACTGAGAAGACAATTTCCACAGGTACGGCACAATCACAACTGTATAATTTTGTGGACACATGCAAACTGGGAACTCTGATAACAGGGACTTTTAGTGTGCGAGGAAGTATTATAGTATTGTGGATCTTTTGTGATACAGACAATCCTCAACTTACGATCACAATAGGGATCGGAATGTCTGTCACCAAGGTGTTCTTAAGTGAGTCATGTCTGGTTTTACAACCTTTTTTTTGGGCCACGTTTAAGCGAATCGCCCTTGAGCGAACCTGGCCGTCCTTTGACTTTGCTTATCGGAAACCAGAGAAGGTTGCAAATGAAATCATGTGACCCCTGGAATGCTATAACAATTGTTAAGTGTAATGATCGACTTTTAAATGACTTTTTTCAGTGCTGTTATAACTTCAAATGGCCACTAAACAAATAATTGTAAGTCAGGGACTATCTATATTTATTAGGTCAAACTAATTTGGTTACGGTCACAGAATTTTACTGACTTCAAGTGCTGTCTATAAAGCATCACATTCAGGTAGAGCTTTCTCACTAAATGTATTGCAATAAAACCATTATCAAATATTCCTTTGTAGAGTGAACAGTTTTTCTGCCTAATTTCTGTATTTTTCACCTGCTGTTCCCCTACAGTACAGTTTTGTGAAGTGCTGTTGCTTTACCAATATTGGTATATACTAGGCAGCGTTATATTTTTCAACATGGAAGATGCACTGTAAATTCCCGCGGTAGCTAGAAATCTAAAACACGAGAAATTGTGTGTGGCATTTAAGCTATTTTTGCACTTGGATTTTTCTTTGGAACTTTTTTTCTGAATTTCTATTTGCAGAAGGACACCGTGCTTTCTAGTTATATTGCCTTAGCTTTGCTGAATGTAAAAACTCCCAGATCCCTTTGCTCCGGTTGTGAAAAAAACTGCAGTTCTCACAATGTAAAGATGTGCAATGTTCAAGTCATGTGTAAATCATGAATTTCCTTTCTAGCAGCCCTCCAGACATCCTGCCAAAATTCAGTGGTCAAACAATTTTCCTCTGTCTAGCTATAGAAATCACCTCCCCACAAAAAAGTTTCGGTAGCCAGATGGACGTCACACTCCTAAGAAAAACATTTCAAGAAGCTCTCCAAACTTCTCCAGATTTACAAATCCCGCACTAGCCACTTATATGAAAATGTGTACTTATACTCTTTCCTTTTCTGCTCTTAAACTTGCACCAACTACCCACCTTCCTCTTAAGTACACAACTTTGTATTTGATATTCAAATGATTCATGCTTTCTTTCGCAGTTATTGCTTGTGAGATAACAACTGCCAATGTTTCTCCTATGTTAAGGATTAAATCAAAGGATTTTGGGACTGATTCCACCAATAGGAGCAGGTGCGATGCTGACATTTTAAACAATTCTTGCTTTCAATACGAACAAGTAGATCCTGCCCTTTAATTATCTTAGATTACAGTTACCTTGAATCATTCTGAAAATGGCTCCTGTAGTAGAAATCTGTTCACATGCAGTGTCTAGTGAATGAATTGATTTCGGTCCCATCGTTCGTTGAATCTACTTTTCGTATAAAACTCTTTGTACCCAGGATCGGTTTTGCCAAATCAGTTTGTTGCTGTGAATGTTCACACACACACCCAGGGGTGGGCTTCAAAAACTTCAGCAACAGGTTCTCTGTTCGGTTGCTGGGTGGGCGTGGCCTAGTCAGGCTCCTGCACCTTGGCAGGGAGATGGAGGGGTTCGCCTTCCCCAGGCTCCAGAGGCTTTCCTCAAGCCTCTGGTAGGGCGAAAACTGCCTCCCCCAGGCTCCGGAGGCTCTCCGGAGGCATTTCCGGCCTCCCAAAACTCCCAGGAGGCCTTTTTCCCCCCTCCCTGAGCCTCCGTGTGGGCCCTGCACTTACCTCGCATCCAAACAGGCTGTATGGAGGGGAGGGGTGGGCAGGGCCAGCCAGGGGTGGATTTGGAGGTTCTCCAAACCGGCCATAATGTTAGCTACAGGTTCTCCTGAACCCATAGCAGCCTACCCCTGCACACACCCCTTGAAAAGCAGATTCCTTTTTAAAAACACTTGTTTGAATGGAAGTCAAGAAAGCGAAATGCAATTTAAACATTGACAGGGAAAAAGACCAGGACCCAGGAATTATTTGATGCTCTTCTTCAGTTCAGATATTGAATTTGCTGCACATTCATCAGAAAAGTCTGGCAGTGAGTGAAAAATAGAGTGAAAAATGAGCAGGGAATATTTCCTTCTATGTAATGATGGGAAAAAGATTTGATAAGTCATAAACCTAGGACCCAGTAATAATCTCTGAAATTCCAGCAAATTTTTGGAAGAAAATTCTGTTGAAATTAATGAACATTATCTGCATACACCAAATTTAGGATTGGAAAGTAGAGGGTGCATCTCTAAGCAGGGTTTTTTTGGGAGGGGGGTGTTGCTCATACTTGTAAAATACGCACATACGTATTTGGAAAATTCTTTATCCTTACTTGAAGCAAAGATTCTCCTTCAGAATCAATACTGTGCCCTGTTGGCCATCCAATAGTTTGATAAGCTGGGATCAATTTGAGGGTGGGGCCTTACTCTTTTTCCAACGTTGCTGAAGATTAGAGAATGAAATGGGGATGAATAAGTGCAGGCTAAGGGAATTAGGAGCTGAAGATGCCGCTGCTTTTCAAATTGAAAATTTTAATGGGTAAAGTTTTTTCTCAGTCTCTTCCTGCTTGCTTAGAAGTTCTCTGCAGACCAAACACTCTGGCTCTGAAATGAAATATTCATCTGAAGGACAGAGATACATTGAAAACAGTTTGTGCTGGGTCCCAAATGCTTCAATTCGATCGTGGGAACTGGTAATCTGCTGAACTTGTTCCGGAAAAAAGGGACTTTTGCCTAGGGACAAAGCAAGTTGTATTATACACTTATACAGTAGCAGAGTTGGAAGGGACCTTGGAGGTCATCTAGTCCAACCCCCTGCCTAGGCAGGAAGCCCTATACCGTTTCAGACAAATGGCTATCCGATGTCTTCTTAAAGACTTGCAGTGTTGGGGCATTCACAACTTCTGGAGACAAGCTGTTCCACTGATTAATTGTTCTAACTGTCAGGAAATTTCTCCTCAGTTCTAAGTTGCTTCTCTCCTTGATTAGTCCACCCATTGCTTCTTGTTTTGCCCTCAGGTGCTTTGGAGAATAGTTTGACTCCTTCTTCTTTGTGGCAACCCCTGAGATATTGGAACACTGCTATCATGTCTCCCCTAGTCCTTATTTTCATTAGAGTAGACATATCCAGTTCCTGCAACCGTTCTTCATATGTTTTAGTCTCCAGTCCCCTAATCATCTTGGTTGCTCTTCTCTGCACTCTTTCTAGAGTCTTCACATCTTTTCTACATCATGGCGACCAAAACTGAATGCCATATTCCAAGTGTGGCCTTACCAAGGCATTATAAAGTGGTATTAACACTTCACGTGATCTTGATTCTATCCCTCTATTTATGCAGCTTAGAACTGTGTTGGCTTTTTTGGCAGCTGCTGCACACTGCTGGCTCATATTTAAATGGTTGTCCACTAGGATTCCAAGATCCCTCTCACAGTTACTGCTATTGAGCAAGGTACCACCTATTAGTAACAAAATATATTAGTCACAACAGTTTGGTCTAAACAAATAACATGGGAGTAGGATATTCAAAGAAATGGGGATGTCTGCCACCAAGAACTGTAAGTGCACTCTTTGTAGGGAAGCTGGATTCACTTAACAACCGTGTTATTAACTGCAATGATTCATTAGCAGCTGTGGCAAGAAATCTCATAATGTGGAACAAAATGCACTTAACAAATGTCTCACTTAGCAACAGAAATGTTGACCTCAATTGTAGGTTGAGCATTACTTGTGTCAAACATCTTTCCTACCATTTTAAGGGAGTGTCTGAACAGTGAAACGCAACTCCTCAAATACACTTAAAATCAAATACACTTAAAAGTAAGAATCGCTTCCAAATGCTCCAGTCCCAAACCCACAAAAATCTTAGCTTACTCTGTTATATCCTTGACTTACTCCGATTGCTTTATGCTCCCAGCACTCTTGTCATCAGAAGATTTGCAACTCTGATACAGGCCATGATAGTTTTTACTTAGTTGACAAGGTTTTTCACCTTCCTGCTTCCCTTTCAGGCAAAACAGGCATAACAGGAACTGAAATTTACCTCGCTTTGGAAATACATGAATATTTGAGCATCAAATCCAAAACTCTTTGAACTTAGAACAACTTTATTGTCAACTTTGAATATAAGCTACCGTATTTTTCGGAGTATAAAATGCACAAAGGTTTTGAAGCGGCAAATTTAAAAAAAAAAGTTTTTGCACTTTGCAGGCCTCCCCAAAACAGCCCATTTTTCATGAAAACGGGGCTGCTTTTTTGTTTTTGTTTTTTAAAAAGAGGCATGAATAGCCTTTAGGAGGCTTACAGAGTGCTCGGGGGGGGGGGGGAAGCAAAAAATGGCCCGTTTTTCACAAAAACAGGCCCGTTGTTTCAAAACAATTGCATGCATAGCCTTTAGGAGGCCTATAGAGTGCTCCTGAGGGCTGAGGGGGTGCAAAATTGAACAAAAAAGGCCTGTTTCTTTGCTCATTTCTGCCCTCCCCAGCCCCCAGGAGCACCCTGAAAGCTGCTTAAAGGCTATGCACAGCCATTTTCTTGAAGGGAGTGGGGTTTCGGGAGGCCAAAAATGCTGTATTCAGTGTATAAGATGCACCCAGATTTTCAACCTCTTTTTTGAGGGGAAAAGGTGCGTCATACTGTGAAAAATGCAGTAATTGACATACATTGAAATGAACTTTTGTTGCCTACATCTTGCGGAGGGTCACCACCTCCAATATACACTACATAAACATGACAAAATAAACAAACAAATACAAAACTATGCATATGCCCTCATATATGACACAGAGAAACAACAGTCAAGTTTGGATGTATACATGTACATGGTGGAAAGAACGAATCTTGCAAATTTACTAGACAGATGGGCATAGGGAACAAAACCCGTGCACATTTCAGAAAGGTTTGGAAACAAGAGAAGGCAGAAGATTTGATTGCTGATTGTAGGTTTTTCCTGTTGCATCAGCTATGAGGAATAAAGACTAGAGTAAATAAAATAGAATAAAATTGCTGTACAGTATATTTTGGATGTCCTTCCTTGCACCTGACATAAACATATAGGAAGTAATGAAGGATGTCTCTTTGGAATTTCTTTTTTAATTCGCTTGTTTTGGGTAAGAGGGCAGAGTTGGGAGTCTGGATTAAATGAGTGGATAAATTAATGGTTGGCAATGATAAAATGAGAACTGTATAGAAATAAATGTTTTTATTGCCTAAAAGAATAAATTTTGAAGGAATCCAGATCTCTGTTGTTGAAATCTTCCTTTTGCCATGAAGACACTTGGCAGTAAATATGTCCCAGTTGCTCTTACTGCAATGCAGCTGCAATGTTCCCAGTGCAATGGGAAGCAATGGATGAAGTGAAATGGAAATATTCCAAGAACAGAACAGGCCATGCCTCTATTTCAAAGAACAGTGAATTCTCATAGATGAGGTTTGGTAAACCTAATGCAAAGAATCAGGGCTGTGGCTGAAAACAGTGGTTTGAAAGAGTACATTTTGCAGCCTGCAGAGAAGGCTAAGCCGTTTCTTACCCTAATTTGTGATGATCGTTTAGAGCTCTGAGGTATTCAGACCTATTACAGCATCCAAATGGCAATCAATATAGCAACGGAATAGTGTTTAGAACAGGAGTTTGCACCAGCTACTCTTTTATTATTTTGTTTTGCCTGCTAAAGTGGCCTCAATAAACTACGATATTGTACTGGCAGCAGTAACTTTAATAGGTTCAGAAAAGATAGATTGTACAGAATTGCCAAGAAATGGAGGGGAAGGTTGTAATAAATTAGGGCCTAGAGACAGGACAACAGTGGCAATTTTATTGCAAGCATGAGAACAAGGAGGCAGCTTCTAAGGAAAACAGTTTAAGAGTAAATACTTTAAAAAGATGGAAGAAAAATGAATTACCCGAATTTAAACCCAAAGCGTACATACTGCTTAATAAATCTGACTCTGCACCTTTACTAGTTTAATTTCCTTAATATGCATCCATTTACTAATTTTTTACCACTCTCTTTTTGGACAAACCAAAATGAATACTCTGCCAGGATGGCTGTTCATCTTCAGGTGTTAACAGAAAAACAAAAACAATATTGTATTGATTAGGACTGACACTACCATAGACATTCAGGATTACTGTCAACTTCAAACCAAACCTGGCTGCAGCCGTTTTTCTGTTTCTCAGTCGCCACACAGAAAGGGAAGAGGGGAGGGGGGAGGTTGGAAAGGTTCATTAGGCATAACAAAGAGCTATCTCGTGAGAACCAAGGTCATCTATTGGAAACAGATACGGTGGCAGAAGGAGTTCCTGGAGAGCCCACCAATTAACCCTATTGGACAACATCACCCGTGACCATTGGGGGTGGGGTTACTTCATAGTTTAATTAAACTTAAACCGTGGGAAAGATTTAGAATTGGTTTTCCACTGAAGCTGTGCCAATATGATGTACTCAATAAAGAAGACCTTTGAGAATGAGCCACGTCTCAGGGTTCTGATTTACCTTGGTTTGTTAGTCAAAGCCTTGACACATGAATTACTTGAATTTAAGCTCAAAGATTACATCGTGCTTAATAATTCTAACTCTGCACCTTTACTAGTTTAATTTCTTTAATATGCATCAATTTACTAATTTTCACCACTCCCTTTTTGGACAAACCAAAATGATTACTCCCAGGATAGCTGTTCATCTTCAGGTATTATGAGAAAAACAAAAACAATATTGTATTGATTAGGTCTGACAACACTGGCCCTTTGGTTTTGAAATGAAGATGAGCACCGCCCCCTAGAGTCAGGAATGACTAGCACATATGTGCAAGGGGAACCTTTACCTTTAAGTGCAGGGACCCTTTAGAGCAGTGGTAGTGAACCTGGTCCCTACCGCCCACTAGTGGGTGTTCCAGCTTTCATGGTGGGCAGTAGGGGTTTTGTCCGATACTGAAGCACTTTCCTTTTTTAAAATTTAATTGACTTCCCTTCTTTATAAATCCCCATTACTGTGGAACTGGTGGGTGGTTAGAAAATGTTACTACTAACAGAGATACAACAGTGGGCAGTAGGTATAAAAAGGTTTACTACCCCTGCTTTAGAGCTAGCTTCCCCTTTCTAAATGCCAATATGATGTACTCAATAAGGGCTTCTTGAACTTGAATAAACTGTCAAAGTCTTGACTGCCTTGAGTTCATTTCTCAGAACGATGACACTTTGGGATTAAGACTCAAAAGTAGCTTGCTGCGGTTTGGCTGAACTGGTAGTGGAATTCAGGCCGCAGAACCGGCAGCAATCCAGGCCTGACACGCCCCCGAACCCCAACCGGTTCCCTCAGCACCACTGATAGCGTCACTATGTTGGATTTTAGTGACTGCACGTTCACAGTTCATTGCAAATTGTTCTACGCATGCGTACAGAACAATTTCCATTGAACAGCACCCGCACACACTCAGGGGTTGCAAACCGGTAGTAAAACTGGCAGCAACCTACCCCTGCTCCAGATCATCCTGTCTGCTCCCTAGTTAGGTTCTTTTATGAAATTTGGCTGTACTTATTTCATTTTTGGATGACACAAGAAAGAAACTGAAAACAAACAAAACCCCTCAAAGTATCCAAGCAGCACCATCAATATTATAAAGTCTCCCTTCTCCAAGGGAGTGTACTCCCATTACTAAAGAAATTTTGTTTGAATAGGCTATTCATTTTCCAGAGGTTGAATGGTTTTTGATGAATTGCTCATAGTTGAGACTGTGGTCTCTGGGAAACAGGAGATAAATTTTGGTCACCATATGTCTGAGAAAGATACAACTCTCAACCAGGTAGGGATCAAGAACAGAAAAATGGGCTTTGACTTTCTATAAATGGAGAGAATGTATGACTTTGTTCCACCCTGTTGGCCATTTTCTAGTGCTTTTATATTCAAACTTTTCTTCCATCTTGGTAGCTACTTTGGGCTTTTTGAAAGCAATAATTCTAATTTACAGACCCCTTTTGGTATTAGTTTATAAAGCATTAATTCAGGGATTTGAGAGAGCTGCTCTTACTTGTATCCTAAATAGTGATTTCCTTGTGAGTTCCGATATCAAAAGTGAAAGCAGGAGGGTTAGAAATCAATCCAGTTTTTAAATCATTTTAGGTCTCAGTTATGTTAAAGTCTTCTGCCCAGCCCTCAGTCCTACTGTATTATGAGAATGGATCTACTCATTCTGCTGATTGAGGCCCTTGCCTTTTGCTCCAAAGGCTACCATTAATTAATGTGGACAACCTAGAAGAATATGAATGAATGAATGAATGAATGAATGAATGAATGAATGAATGAATGAATGAATGAATGTATGTATGTATGTTACATTTTGGTACTGATAAATAAATAAAGGGAGACTAGTATAGATCTATTTCAAGCTATTTAGCTCTCATCAGCTAGCCATACCCTTACTGGGATTCGAACCTGGGAAGTATTACATGTGAGGCAGTTGTAATTGCCACTAGGCCACAGGTTCTCCTCCTTGATCAGCTGAGCCAGGGAAATAAGTATATATTTATGACACAATATTTTATGAAGTCATTACACATCAAGCTCAATTAAAGAGTCAGCCTTAAGTTTCATGGAGCTACTCCTGCAGCTGAGAGCACGTAGTGTACTTGGGCTGATCTGGAAAAGACCAAGAATGCCAGACCCAGTTAGTACTTGGATGGGAGATTATCAGGAAGTGCCAGGGTGGTGGGCTGAATTGGAAAAATGGAAAACATCAAACAGAGAAACAAACCCTTTCCATATTGTGTCATGAAAATGGCATGCCTGTGCAGTGTTTCTCTTAATGGGAGGATCTGCTCTGACCTTATTATTTAAGGCTGTCACTTTCTGGAACCAATGACATTTAAAGGATTGTTTTCCTTTCGGGCAAAGGCTGCCTTGTCATATTTAAATTCCAGAACACCATTGTATGTCCCACATGACTGTATGTCAGCCACTTGCAGGGTACCAGACTGGGCAATGGTGATGGAGCTTATTAAGACCATGGAAGATCAGCCACACTTTCTTCTTTTGTGCTCCTCTGCATTAGAGATGCTTCAGCTGGTTTGAGTACAAGGCGCACTCAAGGGGAAATTCTTCTTTCCCATTCAAATCCAATCAGTTCTCAGTTCCAGCTGCATGCTTTAATTGCAGGCTTCATTATTATTCACTTAAAGAGGTGTACCACAACATCCACTAATAGTATGTCATCATTAGATGTAGACCAACTCCTGACAAAACTAAGGCCGCCTCAGTCTTGGCTTTCCTTGGTGGCAACAACTAACATTTCCTAGGGAATAAATGGCATGGGATTTACCGGATTACATGTCTGGAGTTTATGTGTTGGTGACTTTGTACAGCTTCAACCTGCCTACAAATATTGCCATCTGCTTCTCCTTTGACTACCTGAGAAAGTTCTCTTACGTTTCTGCTTTCTTACACGTGCACCCAATACAGGTAGTCCTTGACTTACAACAGTTTGCTTAGTGACGGTTCAAAGTTATAATGGCACTGAAAAAAAGTGACTTATCACCATTTGTCACATGACTGTTGCATCATCCATGTGGATCATGATCAAATTTCAGATGCTTGGAAACTGACTCGTATTCATGATGGTCCCAGGGTCATGTGATCACCTTTTGCAAATTTCTGACAAGCAAAATCAGTGTGAAAGCAATATTCACTTAACAACCATGTTACTAACTTAACCGTGTTATTAACTTAACGGTATTACTAACTTGATTCACTTAACAACTGGGCCAACAAAGGCTGTAAAATCTGACAAATTCACTTAACAACAGTCTTGTTTAGCAACATAAATGTTGGGCTCAATTGTGGGCGTAAGTCAAGGACTACCTGTATATACACATGCAGATAGGCATTTACCATATATTCCAAAGCCTGAAACTTTCCACACTTTCTAGATTATGTGGAAGAGATATGACTTCAATTTAAGTGTTAAAAATATGTCCCGTTGGAATGTTATTAGATTTATTATTCACCAAAAGTCCAGGTATTTTACAATAACGCAAGGTAGGAAATAAAACATGGATGGTTACCAAAAACCCAGATTACATTATTATAAAATACACCCAAAGACTGTAGAACATGCACTCCAGAGGAACCGGATTGTGGCACTGGGCATACCTAAAACATTCTACAAGATCTAACTTTCTTCAACAAGTTTGCTTTGCTGTTTTGATTTTCTAGTTTTCTATTTTGATATTTTTAAATCCTTGTGTAAGCTGCCCAGAGTTGTTTTGTAAATGGATGGTCTTAAAAATTGAATGAATGAATGAATGAAAGAATGAAAATTGTCTAGGCTCCAAGTGTCATCGTAGACCTCTGAAACAGATTTGTTTTTCAGTTTCTAGATCCCAAAATTTTGGGGCCCAAATTCAGCTAAGTTGAAGATAGATTCTGAAGTATAGGCAGTGCTCCACAAAGGCTTATGCCTATAAGCTTCCCAGGGAAGTACCTTGCAAATAACTATAATAATGACTTGAAGGGCTTCATTCCAGCTTGAAGGAAAGATCCAGGAAGAGGAACATATGCCTTATGACAGTGGTTCTCAATCTTGGCAACTTTAAGATAAGTGGACTTCAACTCCCAGCATTCCCCAGTCAGTATGCCTTACAAGAAGATCCAAAACTTGGCAGATATCCAAATGAAGAGCATTTAAACTTCTTTTATATGACAATGTTTACTTCAACAGGGCAGGATGTCCTGTCATGAAAGACTGTCATAGCCACTTTGATGAGCAAAAAAAAATATCAAAATGCTTTCAGCAACTTTTATACGACCAGGCTGATTTCTGAAATGTATTGAACTTGGCACTGCTTTAAAGCAGTTGTGAGTTATTGCTTAAATGACTTCTTAAATTTGATTTTCTGTCACTGAGACCCCATTAAAATTGATTTTGTTCAATTTTCAGTACATGTTTATATGAAAATGTCAATATTCTCTTAAAGGTAATTGATTAGCCTGAATATTTGGTTCTTGGTCAATTTTTGCATGGATAATATCAGGATAAATAGATAGCCTATATATGAACTGTTGCATGCAAAATATACTGTTTCCTTATTTTCACATAGAACCACTTCAATTTTTTATTTTTATTTTACCAATTTCCGGTGACACTTTTCTTGGGAAACTTGTTATCTTTCTGAGTCATTCTTCACTATTCTCACTCTTATTTAAAGTTTTGAATTTAGAGATCCGTTTAGCTGATTTCCTACATGGTGTTTTAGGACTTTTTCACAGGTAATCTTTACATTTCTCCAGAATCACTTCTGGACCTACCATATGTTTTTATGCAGTTTACCTGGGCAAGAGGTAAGCGACATAGTGGCCTAGCTAGTGGTGAAGACACTCACCTCCCACTCAGAACGTTGAGAATTCAATCAATAATAATAATAATAATAATAATAATAATAATAATAATAATAATAATAATAATAATAATAATAATAATAATAATAATTTATTAGATTTATAAACCGCCCCCTCTCCCCGAAGGGACTCGGGGCGGTGTACAGGAAAAATTAAAAAACCATATAAAAACATACAATATATCCAAAGTTAAAAACGAATTAAATTAGCCTGTACTAAAATGTAAGAACATAAAAATTACAACCCACCCTATACTAAAATTCCCCTAAAATCTAACATCCATATATGTATTTGGCAGATGTTATATTATGAGAGTCTAAACTATTACGCAAGACCAGCTTGCTGAAAAAAATATGTTTTAAGTGAGCGGCGAAAGAAGGGAAGGTCCGTGATAGTGCGAAGTTCGGGGGTTAGGTCGTTCCAGAGGGCTGGCCCTGCCACAGAGAAGGCCCTACCCCTAGGCACCGCTAGCCGGCATTGAACGGCGGTTGGTACCCTCAGTAGGCCCTCTCTGTGGGAGCGTATCAGACGCAGGGAGGTATGTGGCAGGAGACGGTCCCGCAAGTAGCTAGGCCCCGAGCCATGGAGCGATTTGAAGATGGTAACAAGCACCTTGAAGCGCACCCGGAAGGCCACCGGTAGCCAGTGCAGCTCGCGCAGGAAAGGTGTTACGTGGGAGTAACGAGAAGCTCCCAGAATCCCCCGCGCGGCCGCATTCTGAACCAACTGGAGCCTCCGGGTGCACCTCAAGGGGAGCCCCATGTAGAGAGCGTTGCAATAGTCTAAGCGAGACGTCACGAGTGCCTGAGTGACAGTGCGGAGGGCATCTCGGTCCAGAAAGGGACGCAACTGGCGTACCAGGCGAACCTGGTAGAATGCCCCCCTGGTCACGGCCGTCACATGGTCGTCTAGGGACAGCCAGGAATCCAGGAGGACGTCCAAGTTGCGAGCCCTTTCCGCGGGGGCCAATGACTTGCCCCAGATAACCAGCGATGGAGTAAGCTGGCTATGCCGAGACGCCGGAAACCATAGCCACTCGGTCTTGGACGGATTGAGCCGAAGTTCGTTACTTCCCATCCAGAGCCGCATGGCTTCTAAACACCAGGACATCACTTCGACACACCGGGACATCACTTCGATCACCAATCCTTGGTAGCAGGAGACATTTCTCTCCTAGGGCAGAAAGAGAAAATATCTGCTGTGAGCTCCATGTGGCGTCAGGAAGGGCCTCCGGCCAGTAACTGCTCAAGTCCAATCCAGTTACCCCAACTCTACCCCAAATTAAGGGATTACAGGGTCATAAAAAGTCATTTGATACCTGGGCAAGAGGTGGAATCGGGATGGTTTCAGAGTTTCTTTATGTTTCCTTCCCTTACGTTTTGTAATTCTATTGTGACTGCTGAAATTAAGAAAGTGTTCTTGCAGTAAGGAGCCAATTAATACATGTAGCGAAATGAAACGCTGGTAGTTTTTTTTTTTTTTTAATTCTGTGAGGGTGAGAAATGATGTCCAATTTTCTAATGAACTTTAACACCACTGTTTCATACTAAAATTAGTATTTCTAGTTTCTTGTTACTTTGAGGTAGTGACAGACTGTCCTGGAGAACTGAAGCATTTCCTTACTGAGTTTTGGCATTTCTGGTGGCAGATTATATCTTATTTTATCTTTTCTCCCACAGAGATATGATAAGATTAAAGAGGGAATAGGCCAGTGATGGCTAACCTTTTTTGACTCGCTTGCCAAAAGCGGGGGGAGCGCAGGGGGATCGTGCGTGGATGTACCACACCCATAATGCTATGTGCGCGACCCCCTGCTTTTGGTGTGCTTTTTTCACCCTCCCCCAGGCTTTCTAGGAGCCTGGGGAGGGTGAAAACAGCCTCCCCCCACCTCCAGAGGCTTCAGGAGCTTCCCTGAAGCCTCCAGAGGTTGAAAAATGGACTCAAAAGAAAGCCTAAATCAACTGGCCAGTGCACACATGCACGCTAGTGCTGACAGGGCAACGCCTCACGGGCCCTTAGAAATGGTTCCGCATGCCACCTGTGGCACCCATGCCATAGGTTCGCCATCACTGGGATAGGCCATTGCTGGCAGATTATGGCATACACCACATCAGAGTATGAATATTGGAGTAGCAATCAATTTATGTATTGTGTTCACACTGCTTGTAACAAATAAGATTAAACCTACATAAAAATGGTCAAACATTCATAAAATGCATTAAAATGTACAGAAACCCATAAAACATTAAAACAGTGTCATTAAGCAAGTTTAATATTCAAAAATAGCAAATTTTGACAAAATATTATTTCTGTTTAGTAGCAGCCTATGCAAAGCTTGCTAATTTCCATGGCATTGTCTCCTTGTCTAAATTAATTAGATATTCAATTTTATATGAATCAAGCCAAAACCCTTTCTTATCAAGAAGGGTATCAAAAACTTTCTTTTTTCTAAAGTAGAAATAGGACAGTACAATAAATAATAGATAAAATCTTCTACAATTTCCTCGGAGCAAGGGCAGAGGCACATATTAGATGGGATTTTGAGAAATTGGCCCTCTCTACTACCTGATGCCATTTGCTGAACTATAGTCTTGTAAGTGCCTCATGGAGGGATGGCACTGCAACCCATTTCAGATTATGTTCAAACTCAGTTTTGGTTTTATTAAGTGTATACCAGGGGAATTTTATTTTCTGGTCATTTAAATAATTTTGGGGGATGGGTGTCAAAGACATCCAGTATCCTGTTTTTAAATAATAAATTATTGCTTGCATTATTTGAATATAAAAGACATTCTGGGCATAAACTAAAGAAATGCACATGATTGGATAAGAACGTAGGCCATTCTATGTAAGGAGGAGTGGAGAAATTCATTTGCTTCAGAAGGCACTGCTTGACAAGTTGGAGTTCAGCATAATTGGAGAAGTTGGATCAACATTAATCAATTGAAACTGAATATCTGCCAGATGAAGTATTGCACCAATACTATCAGTTAAATTAATGGACTATTTAATTTATTTATTTTTGGCCTGAAACTTTTAATGCAAGTATGTGGTCATTATATATTTTCAACATTCCACTCTCTTCAAAGCCAATATATTGGAATGTGATAGATTGGGGGTCACTATGGCCTCATAATAATTTTCATATTTTAGCAAAAGGGGCATACACATAGTTAATTATTGTCCCATTTGTTGATAAGTATATAAAATTACTGGATGAATCTTGGGGCAAGAGCAGTGGTGGGTTTCTGCAGGTTTGCACCTACTCGCGAGAGCCGGTTGGTGAAATTTAGAGAACCGGTGAGAGGGGGTTCCACCGGCGTACCTGGAAGTAAATCTGGCCCGCCGCTGCCAGTGACCCAAAGAGAAGGAAAGGAAAGGAAAGGGAAGAAAGGAAGGAAGGAAGGAAAGAAAGAAAGAAAGAAAGAAAGAAAGAAAGAAAGAAAGAAAGAAAGAAAGAAAGAAAGAAAGAATTGATCATCACAATTGAGTCCAAAATTTTGGTTGCTAAGCAAGAGCGTTGTTAAATGAGTTTCACCAATTTTAAAAGGTGGCCACTCCCACCCTGTCACATGACTGCCAAGACACGCCCACAAAATAGGCCACACCTACAGAGTAGGTTCTAAAAAAAATTGAAACCCACCACTGGGCAAGAGCCATTCAATATTTTTTAAAAAATCTGCTTTTATAGTAAACTTTAAAGGTTTCAGCCTTGCAATATTACTTTTAGACTCCTTCAAGGTATAAGGAAAAGGCCATCAATATTAAGTTTCAACTATTCTGCTCCTGTGTGCTTATCACCTCCTATTCTTTCATTAAAATCCCCCACTATGGGAATTGGTGAGAAATTGTCCTCTAGAACAGTGATGGGCAACCTTTTTGTCAGCGCGCGCCAAACGCATGCCTGCGCATGCACGCCTGTGCCCACACACAAGGCGCATGCGAACCCACCCACCTACCCCAACTCCCCACGCATGCGCCCCGCCCCTACATAGGCATACGCGACTCCCCACATGCACGCATGTGTGACCCCCTGCATTCTGTTTTGGGCCTGGAAGTCCTCTTGCACCAACCTGGAAGCTAACATGGGGTGGGGGCGCACGCACCCACCACACCCCATTTTGGGCCTTAAAGTTTTCTTGCACCAACCTGGAAGCCAACACTGGGCGCAGATTTGCTGCTTGCCGTATCCCATTTTGGGCCTGGGAAACCTCCTGTGCCAACCTGAAAGCCAAAAATGGGCAAGGTGGGTGCAGGGCATATGTGCAAGCCCTCAAAATGCAATGCGAGCATCCCCGTGCATGCACTCCCATGCATGTGTGCACACATCCTTTGCATGTGCCCCCCCCCCCCATGCATGTGCAGCAGAAACCTGAAGATCATCTGGCCGGTGAGAGGCACACACACATGTGTGGTGGACCTGGGCTGGGGCAACGGCTGGCGTGCCCGCAGAGAGGGCTCTGCGTGCCACCTATAGCACACATGCCATAGGTTTGCCATCACAGCTCTAGAATATTAATTGTATATTGCGTGTAGTCCAATGGTCTTGATTTTGAGGCTTAAAACTTCTGGGAGGCATACGAACATTGAATATTATTAGGACAATGATATTGTTACCATAAATCTCACCATAAAGAAATAGAGATAACAGTCCAGATTTGTTTGTACAGCTTCCAGGTCCCACTTCCTGTTTAACAAGAGAGCTAAAGCCCCCCAAAGTGGCCCATAGAATGTCATTTCCTTGCTCCAAAGAGTAGTAAGTCAAGAACATACGTTGAGGACTAACTGTACTTAAATTAGACTCATATATAACCACATTCCTTCATGTAGATGAGATTGGACTATTTGAATAGTATTAATAGTGTAATACAGTTAATCCTTATTTAGTAACCATCACCCAGTCATTAAGCGGGGCAGTCACCGAGTGAAATCACAACTGTGCTAATAAGCTTCCTTCAGCTTTGTCTGGAAGTTGAGTCATGGCAACTGGGTGTTTGTTTTGCTTCTAAATATTTTGCTACTTATCCAAGTAGCTTCTTCAGTCTGAGCAAGTTGGTTAAGGGGGGAAGTATATGTCTTCCAGGGAGCTTTCATTTCTCACCTAATCTGGATAGGCTGGTTAGGTGAGTAGGTAAAGTGTCATTGGATGCAAATGTCCCAACTCCTAAATCCTTTATACTAAGTGTGGCCTCCCTTGTGAATCTGCGAAGTGGTTTTAATCTTCCTGGGAACTGATGAAAGAGAAGCATAAAAATGGAGGTACAGGCTGCATCTGAGGCCTTCATCTCTACTGAGGGAAGAATTTTTCACTTTGGCATCAATGGATTCCTTCACTCAAAGCATCTACTGTATCTTCCCCGCCCCAAATAAGAATGTTATTGTCCTCAGAAGAGTGACCTTTTTCTTTTAAATTAAGGTATACTACCAGTTACAGTCCTGTGCTGTTGCTTCTCCTGTTCTGGGCCACACTTTTGTGTAAAGCAGTGTTTCTCAACCTTGGTCACCTGAAGATGCGTGGACTTCAACTCCCAGAATCAACTTAGAACTGAGGAGAAATTTTAGTTAGAACAAATAATCAGTGGAACAGCTTGCCTCCAGAAGTTGTGAATGCCCCGACACTGGAAGTCTTTAAGAAGATGTTTGCTAGCCATTAGTCTGAAATGGTGTAGGATTTCCTGCCTAGGCAGGGAGTTGGACTAGAAGATCTCCAAGGTCCCTTCTAACTCTGCTATTGTATTGTATTATTGTATAATGGCATGCAGTACTTTCTAGATGAATTGCATGGCAATGAAAAGAAGGGAATAGATTTCTGCCCCTAAATTGGTGTGGTTATTTTTTCATTTTCTCCTTCAGTTTTCTGTTCAGAAATTGCATGGCAAGAATTGTGACCTAATGTGATCAACAATGCTTTAAATATAGAAATAAATACATGAATATTTGCGTTGCTACACTTTTCTCATTTTGAAAGCTGTGTCCAGCTGTAAGATGCAGAATGACTAAGTCTGAGAGTTTCTAGGTAGATGCAAATTTCAATAGTTTAGGGGAGTGTTTAAAATTGGATGAAGAATGTGCTCTGGGGAATAATATTCCCTTTATTTCAAAAATGGTTAACAATGAGAGTAACAAAGACATAACATTAATGTCATGAGCTAAGTACACCTTTGTTCCTGATTAAAACTGATTGAATTTAATTTGACCATAACGGACATTGGAAACTAATAACAGAGAACTGGGCTACCTCTTTTGTTTTGAAAAAGTTTTATTGATTTTTACAATTTTTGAAAAGGGTAGGGTAAGGGATACAGAAACATATTAAGAACTTTCGCGCCGGGATCATTGGCCCTTCTAGGGCTTCATAATAAAACATTAAAAAAAACATTTTTCCAAAAGTACTACAAGGTGAAAATAAGTACAAAATTCCTAAATTCTCCATTCTATGCTAGCAGTCATGTACAAACATCCAGACATAAGGTTAAGCAATATTAATAATAATTTAAAAAAAGCAGTTATTTTTTCGATCTAAGTCTCTTGGCAATTGTATCTTCTTTTTCTCCTCCCTGGCCCCCAGCGGGTGGGGCCGTGGCCCCCTCCGTCCCCCCTGGATCTTCCCCCAGGATAGAGGAATGTTTTTTAAGAAAGGCTTCCGCCTCAGCAACTGTTTTAATCCTCACTCTTCCTTCATCCCAGAACACCAACATCCCTTCCGGCATCACCCACTTGAACCAGATCCCGTGGTCAAACAATTTTCTGGATAAGAAGGAATACCTCCTTCTCACCTCCCTAATCTTTTTTGGGATCTGCTTCAAGATGGTGACTTCCTTTTGTTGGTAAATTAACGCCCCCCCTCTCTGCGCCTTCAAAATTCCCTCTCTGGTTGACCTTCTAACACATTTAATATGTATCTCTCTGGGTACTTCATTTATCCTGGCATATGCTGAATTTATTCTGTAGACTAGGTCAATATCCCCCCTGATCTCATCTTTAGGTTTCTGTAAATATTCTGCTTAAATTGTGCTCATGAGATCAGGAAGGTATTCACCAGATTCTTCAGAAACATTCTGAAATCTTAAAAAATATGACATCCTTTCAAAATCCATCCTAGACATATGACCAGACAAATCTGCAATTTCAACGTTGACATTTTTAAGTTCTCCCTTTGCCCCAGCCAGCCCCCCTTCCAGCTCCTCAGTCTTCTGTGAATTCTCCAACACTTGTTTCCGTGTTTCCAGAAGGTCCTCCTTAAAACTTTTATTATCAGCTCTCAAAGCTTTAATTTCCTGCACCAAAACTTGTAACACCGATTCCAAAGATGACATTCTTTGTTCCAATCCTGCCAATTCTGATTTTGATGCCATGGTAAGCTGTTAAAGTCAGTGTCACTAAGATGGCGTTTTTGGGGTGGGGCCGTTGAGGCAAATCAGGAGCAAAACAGTTCAGGTGAAAGTTGTAAAAGAATTCAAGACCCAGCAGAGAAACACTTTTCACAATCAAAAACTTTAACAGAGAAGGCACTCAGGGAAGGAATCAATTAGTCCAGAAATTTCTTCATTAGTAGAGAGAGAGAGTCGATTTCACGAAAAGATGTTGGTAATTTTCCAAAGGTAAAAATAGTCATTCAGGAACAAAGGGAACCTTCCTCCACCGCCCTGCCTGGGAGCCAGGAGGAGAAAATAACCCAAGAAAAATTGTATCAAGCCAGCCAGACTTAGATACATTGTAAGAAAATAAGCCGCAGATCACTTTTGCTTATTTCAATGCAGTCCGGAAACAAAGTATCCGCTTCCTTGCAACAAGGAGCCATTTCGGAACGCCGCTTTAAATCCGAGGGGGGGTTTAACCAACAAACACCCCCCTCTACGTTCTTTCAATCCAGGCTGCCAGCATAAATAATATTGTAAATCACTCACTCTTCACCTCGCTGCCAAAGCCCCAGGGAGCCTTCCGACCCGCACGCTCAGTTCTTTTTAAATTCGTTACCGTCCTCCATTGGCGAAGGGAAACTCCCCCTGCAGCATGTCTTCCTTCGCCTAAACCGAAGACAAGGGCCGTTTCCCAGCCGCTGCCAGGATAAACCAGCCCAGGCAAACCAGTTTTACGGAGGGACCCCCCAAAAAAAGGGGTGCCCCGCCCCGTTATGGGCAGAAAAAAGAACAAAACGGCAGACGAACCCCAAGGGAACAGGAACAGGCTGGGCTACCTCTTTTAACAAAACTTTTGCCTCAAGTCAGAATTAGAGTAGGGGTCTTTAAGAAGGAAGAGAGAAAAACGTTTGACAAATGTGGACTTAGTTTGTACAGCATTATATTAAAAATCATCTGGTTAATGTTAGACTATGTTGATCATTTAAGTAGATTTAGTTTTAACTAAATTTAGATGCATTTCAATCCTCCTTGGAATTTTCATCAGCTGCTTAAATAAAGTGCATCCATTTCATTCACCTCTCATGCGTCAGATAGTTCCACTTCATCAACAATATACTTATTCATTGGCTCCAAAAGAAGGCAATTTCTTTCAGGACATAAACTTTAATTCAAAGATGAAAAAGAGCACTGAACTTCCATTATTATCTTTGGAAGGAACCAAGCACAACTATTCATTGTTTATTAGTTAACAGTAGTACAAGTCTTTATATCCTGCATTTTGAATCTATTTCTCACAAGGCAATTTACAATATTTTGGAAAGATTAACACAGTAGAAGTAACATTATAACAGCACTTAAGGCTGTATCTGAAGCTAATCTAAATAGATGGAAATAATCTTGTAATATGGATGAATCCCTGAACACCCTTAAGCCTTCTGTTGCTTTAATCTGCATCAGTAAAATTTGGTAACCAAAAGTGAGCAAAATTAGGCAAAGGGAGGAAATTTCTTTCCTAAAGTGAGCTAAGTTAGGAAAAACCACCTTTAAGACAAATAACCTTCAAGTGAAGCCCTTGAAATTTTGATATGTCCATATCCTTTTTTAAAAGAAGACACTCATAATAGGAGTGGTTCAAATCAAACATCTATGATGGCCTTTGGACAGCAAGCACAACAATCAAATATATAGATCTGTAATTAATAACACTTAAGATAAATGGTATGATTCTTTCATTTTATGGCATGCAAAAAGCCTAGTAAGTGCTGAAATGATAAGGAAGATGTATCTTAAAAGTTCTCAAAACACGGTGTTAATAATGTTACTTATTGTAAATTGTAATAATTTACAATATTTATGCAAAATTAGTACAGGGAATCAAGTATGAGGGCTATGACAGATTGATCATAAGCCTGGCAGTTAAAGCTTGTAAACTTACTGTGACCTTCTAGAAATATGGCATGCCACTCTGGGAGGTCATGTAGCCCACTGATTTAATTTATAGTTTTTCACAACAGAATAGTTGCCCTCTTTTTATTCCTGCCTGATGCATTCCCTCATTGTGCCCTTTGCTATACCCAACCCAACTCAACCCAACCAAATCCATGAAAATAATTCTGACAAGTTCAATAAGCATTTTAATATAAACCTAACATTTTATGTTTTCTTCCATTTGCCCTGCAGTATCATTTTAAGAAGTTAGTCAGCTGGATGAAAAGAACCCATGCTGGTTCAAAATGGGTAGAAACTATAGTAGCAATAATTGGTTTGGTAAAGACTGTGGTGCCTCATTACATTAAATCTTCCAAATATAGTTTGCTTTTATTTGTTCGATTACATTTATTTTTTCCAGTTTGTGAATGAAAATCTAAACCTGGATGGTAATTATTTGCTTCCAACAGTGAACTCATTTTGCTGATAGAACCTGTGGCCAGGTCTTTTATTTCTAGATATACCCTGATGGTATAACATGTTGTTCTGATACAAGATCCTCTGAAGAGATAGATTTTTCCAGTCTTCAGGCTTGCTGGGAAATGTCATATACTTTCTCTTTAGCCTTTCACACTTCATTTCCTCCATGAAATCTGCCTCAATGAACTTCCAGTACATGTAATCTTTTTCCCCATTTAAAACCTATCTGCATTGTGCCAGATTATGGTTGGTGTCCTTAGAAAATGCCAAAAAATGGTTATCTTAAGTATATATGGTGATCTTCAAAAGAGTGGCTGAATCCTTCCTTTGTGAAATCAAGAGAGCAGGATGCATGTAGGGATGAGCTAACTTCCAAATGTTCCAGTAACATTTTACATATAACTGTGATCCTGAAATCACTTTATGCGTTTACCATAAGCCTGGTAACAAAACGTAGTATATTAGTAAAACGAATGAGAAGTAGAAAACAAATTTATGGATTTATAGAAATCAAATTTTCCCTAAAAGGAGATTATTCTTTTTTAATGGATGGGGGTGGAGGTGGGGAGAATTGTATCCAACTAGAATGTTAGCAGTTTGGGATTCAAGTCATCTCTAATACAATTGCTGGAGTTTTCTTATTGAGTTATCAAAGAAGGTGGAGTTACTTTTAATTCAGCAGTTGACATGCAGGAAGCTTACAAATGCTTGTTTGTTGCACATATAAACACCTGTATATGAACGCACTTGAAGCATGCTCTGTAGCTTAAATATATAGGGTATGGATTAATTATCCAGTTCTGTACTGGATATATTAGTTGTTAATTCTCTATTCTAATTCAAAATAACATAGAAAATGTGTAAATGAGAGTGCATAAAATCATTAACTAAGTTTCAAATAAATGGAAACATGAATCTCTGTCAATTCCCTCTTTGCCTTCACCAAAACAACTACATGCTTCCCTAGGCTAGTCTGTTTTTTATTTCTCTTGATTTGTAGTGAGTGCTGGTCCTTGTCATATGATTGGTGGATGCTAACACATTTTTCTCTTCGGCTGAATGGTCCACCCACAGCTGGGAAAAGCGGGCAGCTGTTGCCTGCGAAAGACAGGGGAATGCTGGGCGATGCTGATGTAACAGGCTCTCTGCAATTTTCATTCAGATGTGGTTGGCTGCAAGCTGGCAGAACGCCTCAGCTACCCCTCCCACTCCGATGAGGTAATCCCAGCACCCTTTCTTGGATATTACAGCAGGATCTGCGCTTTTCCAGCTTTAAGGTCAGCTCTCTCCCCTCCCCGAAACTCATTGGATGCAGGAAGAGCCCCCCTCCTCACTCCCTTCCCAAGCTCCCCCTCCTTTCTCTTTAATGCACATCTCACTATGCTTTGGAGGGGAGGGAGGAGCAAACACAGGAAGAAATTTACCGCAATGGATTTCACAATTTACTCTGGCCTCCAGGTCTAATCCGAATGGGATTCATGAGACTCCAGCAGGAATTTGCAGCACTGCCAGACCCGAGAGTCCTAACCAGCAGCGGGATAAGAGAAAGTCCAGAACTACTCGTACCCCCACCAAAAGTAATATCTGTTCCTTCTGTTCTCATTCGTTTGCTGGTTGTTTAAACTTCTCCCTTTGGAGATGCCTTCTCTCAGGAAAAGATGGAGTGGCACTCTTCACCTCTTTCCAGCTTCTGGACAATGTTCTTGTTGAGGGAAACTGGTGTGGAAAAAGGGGTTTTTAGCTTCCTGTACAAAGTGCTGAGAAGAGCCAAGACTTGGTGCTTGGCATTTCCTGATTTGCTACGTTTTTGCCACCAGCACCCGGAGAGCGCTTTGCACGCGATTCTCCTAAAGGGTTATCAAGAGTGCTGTTCCGTGGGATAGATGGCTGGAGAGGCTTCAGTACCCTGGACAGTTCCCTCTCGGCTCCCTGTTTTGGTTCAGAGACTGAGTGAACCGCTTTAGCGTGTGTTCTCTTTTTTCCTTTAAGAAAAATTACCTTCCTCTTCTCCCTACAGATTTATTTTTGAGCTGGAATTGATATCAAAGCCTCCCCCCCCCCCCATTTTTTCCTCTCCCAAATAATCACCTAGATTGAAGGAGGAACTGAAGCTTGGAAAGGTAAATTTCAGCACCGGGATTAGGTTCTATTATTTCTACATTTTGGGCATTGAGGCACAAGAAAAACAAAACAGTAGCAGGGTAGATGGTTCTCCCTCCCCCTTGCTGATTTTAGAGACTCAATATACATAGAAACTCAGATTTTCTGTAAATGTCTGCTTGGATGTTCTCTAGCCTAGAAATGGGGTGCAGATTTTTGCTTTAAGCTCTCCCTTTCCTCAGTGCATCTTCCACCAAATTACTCCATGTTTTGATGTTCACTTAAAGTATTCCAAGTTTGGCTAAATGTCTAGTTTGGATTCATCCATCTACCTGTCCTTTAATCTTTTTCACGTTTCTCCCCTTCTGGGAGGTTTAGAGCGACTCATTTTTAAAGCAAGCCACTCTCTCTTTTGGTGGTGGTTAGTTATGATTTGCCATTAGAGACAGGAGGATAGGGACTGGCTTGGAACATGCTGTACAAACACTGGCATATCAATCAACTGCAGTGATTTTTTTTAAAAAAAAGATTGAATATTCATCTGAGAGTTTTAAAAGGAACCTCGTAACCAAGAAACTTTGGCATCAAAAGGCTTGGAAAACCCTCTCTGGATCTCCGCACCATAGTTGCTACCTCCTCAATAGCATAGGCATTGGTTTTCCTGTGTAACTAAGGGTGAAAAAAACCCCCATCCCCTTGGGCATCGCCACATCTGGCAGGGATTTAAGGGCTTCAATTCAAGCATCACTCCAATCTACAATGGCAAATGAACCGGTGATCTTGAATGTTTATGACATGGTGAGTAAGAAACAAGCAGATGCCTTCGTTTCAAGGTGGGAGGCAGGGGAGACAATTCTGGGATATGATTGGGCAAGAGGATCTATTATGATGAGCCAAGCAGCATGCAGGGCACTTGGCTGGGCTGAATCTCCAGAGCCATTGGTGACAGAGAAGCTACTGTTGCCCACACCTGGGTTTCTTCAGAAAGTACTGTGTTTTGAAGGGAGCCCATCACACCAGACTAAAGATGCAGTTAAGAATTACTATTGGAAAGACTCTCTCTTTTAGAAGCCCAGGTAGAGGAAAGGCTATAAGTTGTATGGCTTATATCCTGAACTGGATGCCCTTGACTTTCTAGGCAATTAAGAGCTCTGGACTGAGAAGGAAGCTTCGGTGGAGGGGGGGGGGGATAGTGAAATGAAATACTTTAATGTATCAGAGAATTCCTTATATAGCCTGATCTTTTATATACAAATATAGTAGTGTTCTGTAAGAATTGTTCCAAAATAACCATGCAATCTCTTGCTTAGCATTCCACATTAGGACCTCAGAAAGTGTGATTGAAGACATTATTTCATGTATTTTGAAAATATTTTAAGATGAACTTTAACATCAGGGGAACTGGTTCATTTGGCAAGTTTTTTTTAATCATGGCTTTATAGCAAAATTCACTTCATTGTGTGTTATTAATTTAAAAGCATTATTGGTAGCTGAACATATTCTCTTTAGGTTGTCTGGATTAATAACACTTTTCATTATTTGTCTATATTGGATCTTTGTGATGCTAATAATAAGTAGAGACAATAGGTTTAGAGTCAATGGGAAAAAAGGATATTCAGATAATAGAGATCAGTAACATCAATAAAAAACCAGGAAAGTCTGAGGTACACTGATAAATTTAGTTTATATCTTCCTCTGGATTATCAATATTAAATTCTTAATAAAAGATACTTTCACAAATGATCTTGAATTCTCTTGACTAATAAGATGTTTCTTCAGGTTTTTTTTCATCATCCCAGACTCAAAAGATTTAGCAGATGTGCAAAATAATAACCAATTTGATTGTCAATTTAGATTCAGCTACTGGCTTTTTCTAAAGTGCTCATTTCCACTTCTGAAAAATTTATGAAGACAAAAGCTCTATTATTCAATCCAGATATGAATTATAGTAAAAGGTTTTAGTGGATTTCAGTGAGAAAAGTCCTGAATGGAAGAATCAGCTAACCCTGGAATATTCAGTAATTCTCTATTTGTTGGTATTGCTTAATGCAAAGTTGTAATTTGGGACATCATTTTGTTTCTGGTGTTTAGGAACTCAGTGTTATCTTAAGCATCTCAGTTCACTTTATTTTCAAGCTGATTTCATAATTAATAAGTGATATGTAAGGAAGAGAAAGATTTTAAAAATCTGTGAAAAAGAAAGTGTTGTTTCCTTATTGAAAGATAATAATATAAAAGTCTTATTTTATTATAAGACTGAACTAGAACTGTTCCAAATTACATCTTGTGTCTTGGATTGCTTGCAGGTAAGTAGCACATTTTCCTTTTTATTGGTTGTTGGATGTATGCTTTGATTCTAATCAGTCTGCCACCTGAACAATTACAACCTTTTTCTGTGAACTGGTCAGTAAAGAAGTGGTTATCTGAGAATATGAAGAGATACTTATGATGATAATTATGTTCAATTGGTATTGAAATAAATCTGTAATGTATAATTTAATATCTTCAATAACCATTGTCACCTGGGTTCCCTCTAAATGTGTATTGCAACTCCATGTCCCCCATGTTGGCTGCAAGCATTATTTGTCTTCTTGCAGAGGAAGACTGAAGTGAAAGACATGTTGTGATAAATATATTTTTGTTATCCCATATCCTATCTTTGAATGTAGAAATCTTCTTATCCTGAAATTCCATCCATCCATCCATCCACCCACCCATCCATCCATCCATCTATCTGAAATTCATTCCATCCATCCATCCACCCATCCATCCATCCATCCATCCATCCATCCATCCATCCATCCATCCATCTATCTGAAATTCATTCCATCCATCCATCCATCCATCCATCCATCCATCCATCCATCCATCCATCCATCCATCCATCCATCCATCCATCCATCCATCCATCCATCCATCTATCTATCTATCTATCTATCTATCTATCTATCTATCTATCTATCTATCTAAAACCTGATTATCCTTCTATGATCCATAAGACAAGTGTGTGTTATGCGAACAAGCTTTGGCTCTAGACCATTCGCTGCTGTGCTAAAATCAATGGCCTTATTCCAGTGATAACAAATTTTGAACATTTGTTCATTGAACATTGAACATTTTGGCTGGTACACTGCAGCCAAAATTGTATTCCTGCCTGCTGATTTTACTATGAAAATTTTGCACAAGCTTAAATATCTCTTGTCTTGATTGATGGAACTTAATGCTTGCTTTTAGCATAAATGGTACCCTTTTGGAGTTATTTTGGTAGCATGGCAGGTAAGTCAGGTTACCATTGGTATCTACTTTGGGAACAATTGTTCACTGACAAAATGGATTATAATCTCTTTATTTTATACGTAAAGCCCATTACTTTCAGTAGTACGTAAGATGGAATGGGACCATTGACTATTGTTCTTAAATATCTTGCTGGAAATTTGATCCAATTGGCTTCTAATTTCAGAAAGGAATATGGAAGGGCATGTATTTTATCTTTCACTATACATTTTGAAATGGACATCACTGAGTTTTTAAACTATTAAGCTTCAGAAGTGTAATATTTGACCTTCTATGACTCAAGAACATTACTAGATCTTACATGCTACTTTGACATTATACCCAGGATTCAGTGGATTCCAATGGTCTATCACAGAGGTCCCCAACCTTTGCAACTTTAAGTCTGAAGGACTTCAGCTCCTAGAATTCTCCAGCCAGCTTTGCTGGCTGGAGAATTCTGGGAGCTGAAGTCCTTCAGACTTAAAGTTGCAAAGGTTGGGGACCTCTGGTCTATCACACCTAACAATTTAAGTGAGGCTGATGCTCTTTAAATAGCACTCAGTAGTTTTGCTAGATTAACAAGATTTTTGTGAAGTAGTTTAAAGGGCAAGTCGAACCCTATTTTTTGTGACTGTAATGGCATATCTATCTTGAAGAATTTTTTTAAATTGGTATTCTGCCTTTATTACATTTGCAAACAACCCAAGGCAGCAAACATATCCAATACATCTTCCTCCTCCTATTTCCCCCCAAATTTCCTCCTATTTTTATTCAGAATATGAATGTGGTTTGCCATTGCCTTCTTCTGGAATCCCCCCTCCCATCCCCCCCAGTTTCCCAATCTAATCGACAGTCTTGGCTTTTCCTGATAGTTTCTTATTTGAAATCTGCCAAAGTCACCTAGGTGCTCCCACATGCTATAAAAATGGATCAAAGCAGAAGAAGCTCATTATATAACATCTAGCAATGTAATCACATATTGACTTGCACTAAGTTGAAAAGATCATTGAACTACACTGGACTGCTGGGTTTATCAAGGAACTATGTTTCCATCAGGACACATTTCCTGTAATTCTGAACCCATCTGTTGAGCAAATTCCCCCCATGAGCCATCAATTCCTTATAGTAATACCTCGCATATCCTATCTCTCAAAGCAAATGCTCACATAAGAAGTTAAAACTCCAAGTATGACAAAAATCAAAAGACAATTCAATCAATCAATCAATCAAAATTTAATTTGTAGACTGCTTCCTCTCCCCAAGGGGACTCGGGGCGGTGCACAGGAGGTTAAAAACATACAAATATGAAAACATTATAAATATAAAATCAAATTAAACAATTAAGTCCCTGCGCTAAAAACCTAAAATCCTTAAAAACTAAACCCCTTAAAAACCCAGTTCAAACAATTTGAATATTCAGATTAAGGCTGGAAAGAGGAGAGGAGGCCCTCTCTGTGGGAGCGCACTGGTCGGTGGGAGGCATCTGGCAGCAGGAGGCGGTCTTGCAAATAGCCAGGTCCCTGGAAGATGAGCAAATCCTGAGATGCTCTTGTCCAGGTAGGCTTGGATTGATCAAGAACTGTTGGGCTCCATGTTCCCTCAAGAAGGAGGGGCTTCTTCTAGTTTGGGCTGTACCATCTCTGTGAGTGGAAGTGGGGAGGGAGGGACAGCCCTTCTCTCCTACTCTTTCTAAAATGTGCTACTTTTGCTTTCCCCTTTCTGCCCCTGCCAGTAGGCTACCAGGAAAGAAAGACTGCTTCTCAAACGTTAGACAGATTTCTTGCAGAAGGATTTTGAAATTAGATTAAGTATTGCAGATGAACCAAACAGGACAAGAAATATTTGTCAGATAAGAAAGAACTAGTAATAATTTAGGTTTTCCTGGTAATTGCTGGTAACAATTTAACAACATTCATGGGCCATCTGAAGGAGGTAAACAAGGCAACTGATATTCCACAAACCAATGGTACATTTACACAATGTCATGATGTGGTGGGACCAAATGGCATAATTCAAATTGTTTATGCAGTAATGTTACAGTGAGATCATTGGGGCTCTTACCAGAGTTCCATGGCAGCAGTTTCTGGACCACCTCATATTTCTAGGTTATACTCAAGGACAGTCAGATATTCTTTTTCATTCTTGTTTCCTTAATCATTGAAACATGTCATGGTTTAACAGATTTAACAGAGTTGGAAGGGACCTTGCAGGTTATCTAGTCCAACCCCCTGCCCAAGCAGGAGATCCTACATCTGCCTCTACCTAGGATCGAACTCACAACCTCCTGCTTGTGAGGCAAGAGCTCCACCTCTAGGCACAGCAGCATCTTATACTTATGGTCATATAGCCCAGTCTCACACCACTGCTGGCTTTACTTACTACATCAAATCCCATTTTATTTAATCCTAACACATTGAATAGACTACAATTGACAAGAGTTCAAGCATCATGCGCATAGCACAGCTGGGTTGAAACAAAGAGCCACAAACCGAAGAAGTAATATTTCAAACTACGGTTTACTGCTAAATACGAGCCCAGCTAATTATACACAGTGATGAGAAATTAACTTTTAACTCGGGAAGCAGGGATTTTTATTACCATAAAAGTGGTAATAAACCATTTTGCGGTTTGTTCAACCTGGGTGAATAAAAGGCACAACTGATCTGGCTTGTTATGAGGGTTTTGAATATAATGCACAATTTTCTTTGAACTATATAGTGAGTGTACAACATAGCACTCCAGGACGTATATACGTGTGTTTGTGTGCCTGGGAGAGGGGGAATAGAAGTGTTCCATCAATTGTCACAAAATAGATTAAGTGCAATTGTGGCAGGTGGGAGGGATACCAATTACCATGGATTTAAGGCTCTGTCATGGCTGGCATGATCCTCTTTCAGCACATGGGAGCACTTTAGCCAAAGAAAAGCTTAGCCTGAGGATGAAAGCGCAATTATGAGCATCTGGGCAGATATGAAATAGTTTCTTCTTGAAGCCTTGATGTCTTGTGTATTTAAAGATTGCAGAAATTTATCTTCACCCTGCTAGATAGTTGTACCAGAAGGAAATACATTGCCTTTAATGAAATGTTAATAGCTGGAGTAGAGAACCATGTACATAAGATTTATTTTTTGTCACATAAAATAAGGTGTACCAACATCTAAGACTTAATTTATGAAAAAGAATCTTCCATTCTGAAAATAGATTAGGTTTTTCTGTGGCACTTTCTTGACTTGAAAGCGTTACACACTACTGAAGATATTTTCTTGCTTAGATACAAACATAATTTGAGGAAAAAATGGTAAATGGGTAAATGGTTAGGATGTTTAATTGAACTAGAATAATCCAAAGATTAATAATGGTGTATCTGTCTTTCTTTGCCAACTATGCCAGATCTCCTGGAGATTTCTTTAAATAGTTAACATTTGGCCATGCAATCAAAAGGCAAGTAAAACAATATTTCAAGGGATCTTCTTACTGAAAGCTTTATCACAGTTGTTCCTATTAAAAGCAATGGCACTTAGACTTGTATACTGCTTCATAGTGCTTCATAGTCCCTTTTAAGCGGTTTACAAGTCAGCCTATTGCCCCAAACAATCTGGCTCCTCATTTTATTAACCTTGGAAGGATGGAAGGCTAAGTTAACCTTGAGCTGGTCAGGATCAAACTGCTGGCAGTCAGCAGAATTATCTGCAACACTGCATTCTACCCACTGTGCCATCACAATTCTTAACCTGGAACCAAGACAGCTTTGAATGAAGTAAAAGATTTTAGAGGACTCCAAACATTAATGAACAGAATTAATGATGCCAGATGGCCATTGGGTAACAACCAACATTCAATATTCATCTGGATTTTTGCAGCCCAGATATGAGGGCTCTAACAAATCAGGGATCCATCTGCAATCATGGAACTGACAAGGCTCAATCTAGATGAAACAAATGTACTCTGAATCCAAAACAGCATGACCTCAGGATGTGAATAGCAGTTATAACATAAAATAATGTTAAAAGACAGTTTAATTGAAGAGTTCAACATGCAAACTCCCCAGTGAGTTCACACAATGAGTTTAGCTGAATCAGTTAAAGACCTAGTAGCCACACTCACCCAAACCATGCTGTGCTCCATTACTTTTAATCCTCACTTGAGTTCTGTGGCATGGTTTACAATTCAATGCACTGTGTGAATCCAGAAAGTACCATTTACCCTAGTTTCCTTTGAAGCAAGAGAGAAAGAGGAGAAGGCAATCATTAAAGAAAAAGGATAACAGGGGTTCTTAAATAGAAACTGTTATTTTTGAACATGCATGTACAATTTGTATTTCAAATGGTTAACTCACATTAAGCTCAAGCCTGCTGGCCATTACCTTTACCAAAGCCACCCATTTGTGCTCATCTTGTGATTGAGGCTTTATATTAGATGTTAAACCAAATTAGACAAATGCTGGGAATCTTTTCTATGTTTTCTGATATTAATATCTCCTCTGAGTCTGAAATTCTGTGTCCTATTAGGGAGCATCTTTAATGCAGCTTAAATGCTCAACCTAATTAAAATCTAGGTGGATCAATGACCAAATTGTTCAGAACGTGGGGTGAGAATAGCCAACCGTAAAGGAGAATTGGTTACATAAAAAAGGAAAGTCAGCAGCTGTATTTCACCAAGCAAGCTGTTTTATAAACTGGAATTGTTCCCATAACCCATAGAAAAATAAGACAAATGCTGTGGGAAGGAAGGAAGGAAGGAAGGAAGGAAGGAAGGAAGGAAGGAAGGAAGGAAGGAAGGAAGGAAGGAAGGAAGGCAGGCAGGCAGGCAAGCAGGCAGGCAGGCAGGCAGGCAGGCAGGCAGGCAGGCAGGAAGGAAGGAAGGCAGGCAGGCAGGCAGGCAGGCAGGCAGGCAGGCAGGAAGGAAGGAAGGAAGGAAGGAAGGAAGGAAGGAAGGAAGGAAGGCAGGCAGGCAGGCAGGCAGGCAGGCAGGCAGGCAGGCAGGCAGGCAGGCAGGCAAGAAGGAAGGAAGGAAGGAATTAATTTTCTGTGAAATAGAAATTACTTTAGATAGAGTTGTTAATTGATTGCAATAGGAATAACTAAGCAAGGGGGAGTAACCTTTTATAAGTTCTTGCCCAGTGGCCCAGGCAAGTGGAACAAATGACAATAAAAGTGATTAAAACATTGACAAATTGATCTCTTATGTCACCAGGAGTGACTTAGCTATGGCTAAACTGCTGATATGTCAGATTAAGCAAGTTTGTGACTGATCACTTCTTTGGCAGTTGGTAACTTCTGTGACTTTTCTCTTCCTCTTCTGCCATTTACACCTCTACACATATACGTAGCTGTATATGCACTGCGCCGACTAAGTTGTGCCTTTATTTTATCCATGGATCTTTCATTTTTCCAGCTAAGAGGCAGCATTAAAACAACAACGTTGCTGTGTGACAAAGCCATAAATGCAACACACATTTATTTATCAAAGTCAGGAGTGGAAACAAATATTTGTTCATCGGTGTTGAGAATCGCATGAAATAGTTACCCAAAATCTGATGGCTGAGGTTGTTTTCAGAAATGCATCATAATCAGAAGACACTTGGAATGAGACTTACTGACTGAATGGTTTTGGATTCATATTGGACCAAAGCAGTGGTTTCCACTAATGATCCACAAGCAAACCTTAAAATAAGGACTGAAATGAAATGAAATAAAACACGACCACAATTTTAGAAGTTTGCCTGATCATTCAAGGTTTTTATCTTTCCAGCTAAAAGCTTGTAGTATTCAGACAGGAGCTCCAAAATATCATGAAATTCTACAACTTCATGCAAGTTGACCATTTCTAATTTCTTTTAAATGTTTATTAGTTGTATTTATTTTGGGAGTTCTGAAGACACAATCTGGGTGCCACATTGCCAGGGGAAGCCTCAATATCCTTCCAATGATGATCAAGTTCTCAGTCTAAAAAGGGAAACTTAAGAACCACTGGAGCAGTTTTTTCTGGCCACTGTTTGGAAACAAAACAATACCATCCACTTTACCAGCAGATTGGATACACAGCAGTTTAAGGACTTCCTAATCCATGTTAAAAATAGCAGAGATAGTGCACGTCCCAAGGTTTTGGAAAGCTTTTATCACCAATCTTTTTTTTAATAACACTTGAATTGATAAATCGTTATTTAGACGCCGACAAAAAACTGTAGAAGCAGAACTCCAAGATGACTCAGTGGCTTACATCATAGGACACATAAACAATGGGGGGAAAAGCCATACCCATCTGGAAAATATAAGAGAGGGAGGGAGGGAGAGGGAGAGGGAGAGGGGGAGAGAGAGAGAGAGAGAGCAAGAGAGAGAGAGATATTCTTCTTGATAAATTAACCATAGTAGTGGCTGTATTTCTGAAAACTGATAAATAGGTAGGTAGATAGGTAGACAATTCTCAGTCCAGGCTTTAAGCAGTTTTAAAGAGTCCATGGTGTGGGTGGTTGCATCATAGTATTCAATAGCTCTTTTCTCACCGATGGAGAGATTATGCTTAGCAACATTGCTTGGCAACCAGTTACTGCATCTTGGGTTATGAGAATATTGCTTGTGCTCAAAAGTGTTAGAGATCTCTGCAACCCTTTGCAAGACAGGGCACAGTATCATCTTTGAAGATATGGTCCCCAGGTTACCTGTCTTTTAATGTGTGAATAAATTACTTATGCCTGCTTAGGGAATATAATAATAATCTTTATTGTCATTGTAAAAATTACAATGAAATTGTACAATGAATATATAGACAAATTGTTTTCATTACCCACACAAAGGCAATGTTCGAAAGAACAACACACTCTTTTTTGATAATTTTCCCATATATAAATATCATACTGTTGTCTTGCCAAATACCTCTGGAAAAACTATCACCATTTTCTGTTGAAATATGAAGTTGGATTATACGCTTTGCTACATGCATGAAAAAAAATTTGATTTCAATGGGGTTTCTTTTTCCATTAAATGTAATTTGACTGCAGATCAAATTTACAATCAGAGTGAGGGGGAGAGGCAGATCAGCGAGAAAAGGGGCAGATTGGATCATGCAATGTGCAAAAAAACCAAAGTGGCTTGTCTTGGTATATGTATGCCTACCGACATTTCAGAATCAGGGCTATTTCAGTGTGTCTCAGATAGTGTGCAATGTGTGAAATATTTTTAATCCTTCTTCCAGCACTTCCCTGTCTCTTAACCCCTAGAAGGAGAATCTAATCAAATTAAAAACCCAAGTCATCCATTTTTAAAAGGTTTATGTTATCATGGAGGAAATGTATCCTTGTGATTTGTGGGAGTTAAAAACAGCACATTATCAACCAATCAATCAAAATTTCACTATATTTTCATAAAAAAACAGAAGCCCATCAATTTTAAAGACAGAAACCCATCAAGACTGAGAAATATTAGCCTCTTCCAAAGTAAGGTTCCAGTTACATATAATTTTCCTGAATGCTAACACAGGAACAAGCAAGCACATCAGCTGAGAAAACTGCATGCCAACTCTCTTTCTGTTAATGTTTCTGGTCTGTTTAGGTTGTTGGTCTGTTTATGCATTGGTTTGTTTCTATTGGTCCCCTCTGGGAGGAGGTTTCAAAATACTTCTAGCAGGACTACCAGATTCTGTAACAGCTTTGTTTATTCCCTATGCCCATCCGCCTGGTATAAACTCACAAGATTCGTTTCTCTTGCCATGATATACATGTATACATCTGAATTAGACTGTTGTTTCTCCGTGTCATATAATATATGTGAGTATATGCATCATTTTGTAATTATTTGTTTGTTTGGTTTATATAGTGTACATTAGAGGTAGAGACCCTTTGAGAGCTGTACGCAACTAAATTTCATTTTAATGTATGCTAATTAGTGTATATTCAAAATGACAATAAAGTTATTCTAAGTCTAACTCCAAGCCGAATCCAAGTAAGTGTAATACAGCTTATTCCCAGTTAATTGGTGAGATTGCATCTGGTTTACAGGGAAGTCTGAATAAATTTGCCACAGAAACTTCTGTAACTCACTTCTTTCCTGCACAGAACAAAGCCATCTGCAGGTACTCTTTTTCCTATAGAAAGGTTGGATAAATTATTAGAAGTGCAGTGCGTCCTGTAAGTACCTATTCATATACAAGACCAAGGCTTATTTGTCATTTTTTTTAAAAAAGGCATCAAGGTCACAGCTTAATGAAATCAGAAGCTGAACGAGACAGCAGCAAATGTGTTTGCAACTCTGCAGCCACTTTCTGAAAATAAACATCCCTTCGTCTCTATCTCCCAAATCCACTTCTAAAAATACATTTCCACTGTATAAATAAATTATCATCCACAAAAATACATTTTTAATTAGCACCTGCTTTTGTGTACCTCTAGGTCATCCCATTCAAAAACCTCTGTGCACTGCTCTGTGCCATTCTTAAGTAAATAGTAAAGTCTTGAGATCTTAGGTGTGAAGCTGTCAATTGGAAGACACTGTCTAAGATTGGCTATTATCACTTTGACAATGTTCCAGTTATTCGTTTCCCTTGAAAGATTGGGAAAAGATCACACTAACAATAGAGGAAGATAAATCTTTCATGGATGAAGGTACCAAAATAACATGCTCAGAAGGAGCCTCTTAGAAGGGAACTTACATGCATTTTTTATTTATTTATTTAATTAATTAATTAATTCATTCATTCATTCACTCATTTATCATGTTTATGTAATGTATATTGGAGGTGGTGACCCTTTGAGAGCTGCATGAAATGAAATTTCATTTTAATATATGTCAATTAGTGTACATTTAAAGTGACAATAGTTATTCTAAATGTAACTTAAAAAATTAACATATAAGATACTGGAGAAACCTGTCAAGTAAATAGGAATAATATTCCAAATTTGTAAACTATGTTTGAGTTTCCTATGCGGTGCAAGCTGAGTTATGTTTATCTAATAAACCAGGGTTAAACATGTTTAGTATAATGTGAGAACCCAGTCACCAGAAATAGGTGAACATATGTGCAATTTTTGGGCAAAGGGATTTAGCTTTTCATTGTTTTTAATCCAAGTGAACAGGGAGAGACATCTTCACCTTTACTATTTGAAGCAGGTTAACAAGTTGTCTGGCAAGTTTCCAGTGAATCATCTCATCATCATCTCTGCAGTAAATTTTATAAACAACTTTGGAAAAGGTCTTCCTATATATTTTTTCCACACATGATCTGGGCATGCAAAAAAAATGTACAATGTGCTCTTCCTAAAGTAGAACAACATGTACATTGTACATTTTTCTTGCATTCTTGAAAATGGTCTGTCATGAAATTACCTCATTTCTGATCTTAGTTCAAACTATTCAGATAAATATGGTGATAAAGGGATTGTGTGAAATGAAAGTGAACAAGGTGGGATAGACAACATCATCAACAGATGGATTCGTAACTGGCTGATCAACTGCACTCAATCTGTAGTCCTCAATGCTTAGTTTGCGCATGCGCGAGTAATGGAGGCTCCATGCTGAGCGCGGCTGGGCCTGAGGGGTCTTTTGGCCCTGGGGGGTCGTCGCCAGCCCTCTTTTTCCAGCTTTGAGGGCTGGCCTTGCAAGTTGGTCCACCTGCCGACCTGCCGAGGGATTTTCGGCCCACGGAGAGCGCGGACGGCGCGGCGGGCGAGGCGAGCGAGTGGGGTAAGCGCCGGGCGGCGAGGCGAACGCCGCGCGGCGTCGGGCGGCGAGGCGAACGCCGCGCGGCGCGGAGAGGAGAACGGAGAGCGCTGGGCGGAGAACGGAGAGGCGCCTGGCGGAGAGGCGAGCGCCGGCGGCATGGCGAGTGCTGGGTGGCGAGCTCCGAATGTCCCGGAGCGTCGGAACGGCCCTGGTGTCCCTGGCGTCCTTTGTTGTGGCCCTAGGTCGCCCGAAGAGGAGGTAGGCCGGGCGACCTGGGTGAAGAACGAGTGGAGGCCGGGCCGGCTATGAGCTGAAGATCAGGCCGCGCGGAAATGGCAACAGGCCGCGCGGCCTTCAACCGGCCTGTGCAGCCCCAGCGGCCTTGATACAGCCCTGGGACGCCCAGAGAAGAGGTAGGCCGGGCGACCAGGGCGAAGATGGAGGAGGCCGGGCCGGGTGTGGGTTGAAGATCAGGCCGCGCGGTAATGACAGCAAGCCGCGCGGCCTCCACCCGGCCTGTGCAGTCCCTGCCCAATCCATCTTGATTTGGGCCGGTTTGGGAGCTAGGGACGAGGCAAGGATGGACTGATGATCAAATGGGCCGAGGAGTGGAAAGGCGGGATGAGAGAACTATCTGGGGGAAGACTATTTCTGCCATCTACTACCCCCCCACCCCCGCTGGAGAGACTTTTTCCACCCCACCTGGACTACCTGCCGCACTTTATCATCTAGGCGGGATGAGAGAACTATCTGGGGGAAGACTATTTCTGCCATCTACTACCCCCCCACCCCCCACGCTGGAGTGACTTTTCCACCCCACCTGGACTACCTGCCGCACTTTTTCATCCACCTTACCTTACGCTTTTAAGTTTTAGCTTGCTGTATTAATTCCGACTTGCATTGTAACATCGTAGACGATTCCCCCCCCCCTTTCTTAGAACCAGTGCAGTTACTATGCTATTGTCGTACTCCAGAACAGAGCTCCTTGGCTTGCGAGAGTTTCCCCTCTCGCAGGTCTGGCCCCCTCATCTAACACGGGCCCACCTCGAGGATGGATTGATAGATCCTGAGAGGTGGGCGAGGCGCAAACTAAGGGGGTTTTTATGCAAATTTTTAATTCGGTTTTTAAGGGGTCCTGGGGTGGGGGGAGGGTTTATGCAGTCAGAGGGGGGTCAAGTTATAGGGCCGGCTGGCGGAAGTGGGATAAAGGAGGAGTCCATTAGGGAGGGGGGATCAGGGGTTGTCTCTGTTGAGGGCCGTCCCATTCGGTTGGTCTTAGGGAGGGGCAGGGGCGGTGGGAGACAGGATGTCCATCATGGGTTGGGGGCTCGTGGTCGCTGGTTACAAGTGATCGCTTGCCCCAACCCCCTGTGCTCCACTCGTAGGCTAGGCGGTCAGGGATTACAGAGCCGGGGCCCTAGGTTGATGTTCTGCAACGCCAGGTCCGTGGTGAACAAAGCTCCCCTCATAAATGACCTTGTGTCAGAGGGGGACCCGGACCTGGTGGGAATTACGGAGACCTGGTTGGGCCCCGAGGGGGGTCTACCCCTCGTGGAAATGTGCCCACCAGGTTACCGTGCATTTCATCAACCTAGGGCCCTAGGCAGGGGTGGGGGGGTGGCGGTTATCGTTAAGGAAAGTCTGGAGCCGAAGGAGACCACTGTGCCTCAGACGACCGGCTGTGAGTCCCTCTTCGTGAAGTGGGGCCTAGGGAGGCAGTTGGGCTTGCTGGTTGTATACCTGGCTCCCCGCTATGTAACAGCAGCCCTGCCCGAGCTACTCGAGGTGATCGCCGCGATGGCGGTGGAGACCCCCAGACTTATGGTCATGGGGGACTTTAACCTGCCATCGGCGGGCGAGACATCCGAGGCAGCTCGGGAGTTCATGGCTTCCATGACGGCCATGGACCTGACCCAAGTAGTTCAGGGCCCCACGCACGAGGGAGGACACACGCTGGATCTGATTTTTGTCTCTGGACACTGGATTAGTGATCTTGGAACAGGGGATTTAGTCATCTTACCCTTGTCATGGACAGATCACTCTCTCCTTCGGATAGACTTTCCAACCGTCACACCCCACCGCGGGGAGGCGGAACCGGAGACACCGAGTTGGTTCCGCCCCAGGCGCCTGATGGACCCGGAAAGGTTCCAGAGGGAGCTTGGGCCAGTACCTGTGTCCCTGTCCCACGGCTCGACTGAGGATCTAGTGGCCGCATGGTATAGTGCGGCCACGGGGGCCTTGGACCGAGTCGCGCCCTTGCGGCCTCTCATGCGGCGTCGAGTCACCCAGGCTCCTTGGTTTACCGAGGAGCTTCGGGAGATGAAACGCTGTAAGAGACGCCTAGAGAGTAGGTGGAGATCTTCTCGATCCGAATCTGACCGAACACTAGTGAGAGACCATATTAGGACTTATTTAGTGGCGCTAAGAGTGGCCAAACGTGAGTATTGTGCCACCCTTATCGCGTCCGCGGAAAACCGCCCTGCCGCCCTGTTTGGGGTGACCCGCTCCCTCTTGCATTTGAGGCCGCGGGAAGCCCCTCTGCAGGGTCGAGCAGAGGAATTTGGAGTTTTTCTGCAGGACAAAATCACTCAGATTCGGAACGAGCTGCCCTCCACTAGTGATCCGGTCGAGGTGCCCGGTGCTGGTCTTGAGATAACATCTTGGGAGGAGTTTGACTTTGTTACTACCGAGGATATGGACAGGTTGCGGAGGAACCTTAGAGCCACCACATGTTTATTGGACCCGTGCCCCTCCTGGCTTGTACTGGCATCCTGGGAGGTGACACGAGGCTGGCTCCAGGGTATTGTGAATTCATCTCTGAGTGAGGGGTCCTTGCCCACCGTCTTGAAAGAGGCGGTGGTGAGGCCCCTCCTCAAGAAGCCATCCCTGGACCCAGCTTTATTAGAGAACTATCGTCCCGTCTCCAACCTTCACTTTTTAGTGAAGGTTGTTGAGAGTGTGGTGGCTCAACAGTTTCCCCGACATCTGGAGGAAGTTGATTATCTAGACCCGCGCCAGTCCGGCTTCCGGCCCGGTCACAGTACCGAGACGGCATTGGTCGCGTTGGTGGATGATCTCTGGAGGGCACGGGATAGAGGTTGTTCCTCTATCCTTGTCCTATTAGATCTCTCAGCGGCTTTTGATACCATCGACCATGGTATCTTATTGCACCGATTGGGGGGGTTGGGGTTGAGAGGCACCGTTTTACGGTGGTTCTCATCCTACCTCTCTGGTCGGTCGCAATGGGTGTTGGCAGGAGGGCAGAAGTCGTCCCCGAGGCCCCTCACATGTGGGGTTCCTCAGGGGTCGGTCCTCTCGCCACTCCTGTTCAACACCTACATGAAGCCGCTGGGTGAGATCATCCGTGGTTTTGGGGTGGAATACCATCTGTACGCTGATGACACTCAGTTGTACATATCCACCCCAAACCACCCCAACGATGCCGTCGAGGTGCTGTCCCGGTGTCTGGAGGCCGTACGGATCTGGATGGGTAGTAACAAACTCAAGCTCAACCCGGCCAAGACCGAGTGGCTGTGGTTTCCGGCATCCCGGTTCAGCCAGATTATTCCAACTCTGGCCATTGGGGGCGAACAACTGGCCCCCGTGGAGAGGGCGCGCAACTTGGGCGTCCTCCTGGATTCCCGGCTGTCCATGGAGGACCATGTGGCGGCCGTGGCCAGGGGGGCATTCTATCAGGTACGCCTGATACGCCAGTTGCGCCCCTTACTGGACCGGGGAGCCCTTCGCACAGTCACTCAAGCGCTCGTGACATCCCGGCTGGATTACTGTAACGCTCTCTACATGGGGCTCCCCTTGAGGTGCACTCGAAGGCTACAGTTAGTACAGAATGCGGCCGCGCGGGTGATTATGGGTGCCACAAGGCAAACCCACGTAACACCTCTCCTGCGCGAGCTGCACTGGCTGCCTGTGGCCTTTCGAGTGTGCTTCAAGGTGCTGATGACCATCTTTAAATCGCTCCATGGCTCGGGGCCTAGCTATATACGAGACCGCCTCCTGCCCCATACATCCCTTCGTCCGATCCGCTCCCACAGAGAGGGTCTTCTTCGGGTGCCGTCGACGGGGCAATGCCGGTTGGCGACACCCAGGGGAAGGGCCTTCTCTGTGGCGGGCCCGGCCCTCTGGAACGACCTACCCCCCGACCTCCGTACTATCTCGGACCTCCGCCTCTTCCGCCAACGTCTTAAGACGTATTTATTCCAACAAGCCGGCCTAGGATAGCCCCCATTTCTGACTTTTTAAGAAAATAATTTATAATTGGCAAGGGTTTTAATATTGGGTTTTAGCACGGGTTTATTAATTTAATACATTTTAATAGATATTTATTGTATTTTGTGTTCTTAAATAATGCCTGTGCGCCGCCCTGGGTCCTAACAAGGAGAAGGGCGGGGTATAAATTTAATAAAATAAATAAATAAATCAATGGAATTGCATCTAGTATGCAGTGGGATACCCCAAGGCTCTATTTTAGGCCCAGTATTCTTCAATATCTTCATAAATGATTTAGATGAAGGAATAGAAGAGGAACTCATCAAGTTTGCAGATGACATTAAATTGGCAGGAACAGCCAACACCTCTGAAGATAGGGTCTGAAGATAGGATCCAGATGGATCTCAACAGACTTGAACACCGGTCCCTAACTAACAAAATGAAATTTGCATGAATTATTGGCACTACTTTAGCAAGCCTCAGTACAGCCATGCTTAGAATATTGCATCCAGATATTGAAACTTTAGGAAAAAGTGCAGAAAAGAGCAATAAAGATGATTAGGGGGCTGGAGGCTAAAACATACGAAGAATGGATGTAGAAATTGGGTATGTATAGTCTAGTGAAAAGAAAGATTAGAGGTGGCATGATAGCAGTCTTCCTATATATCCCCATGTTTGAGGGGCTACCACAAAGAGGGGGGTTCAATCTATTTTCCAAAGCATCAGAAGCAGTGGTGGGTTTCAAATTTTTTTAGAACATCTTCTGTAGGTGTAGCCTGCTTTGTGGGAGTGGCTTGCCAACCATGTGACTGAGTGGGAGTGGCTTGCCATCCATGTGACTGGGTGGGAGTGGCTTGGCAGTCATGTGATTGGGTGGACGTGGCCAACTTATAAAATGTAGTGAAACTCACTTAACAAGGCTCTTGCTTAGCAACCAAAATGTTGGCTCATAAACTCTGGCATTTGAAGCACACAAGTCTTAAAGCTGTCAAGTTACAAGACCCTTGCACCCCATATCCTTTAGAAACCCCCCTCCCCCCAGTGGTGTTCAAACTTGACAGCTTTAAGACTTGTGGACTTAAACTCCCAGAATTCCTCCTCTCGCTCTTCATCTTGATGATGTGCGGATGAGCAGGGGGAGGGAGCGGGAACCGGTTCTAAACGGCACTGTAGATTTGTAGAACCTCTTTATAGAAGAGGTTAGAACTGGCAGGAACCCACCCCTGATCAGAAGGCAGGACAAGAAACAATGGATTGAAACTAATCAAGGGGAGAAGCAACCTAGAACTAAAGAGAAACTTCCTAACAGTGAGAACAATTAATCAGCTGAAGAACTTGCTTCCAGAAGGTGATCCATCACTGGAGGCTTTTAAGAAGAAACTGGGCAGTCACTCATCTGGAATGGTATAGGTCTCCTGCCTTGAGCAAGGGGTTGGACTAGAAGACCTCCAAGGTCCCTTCCAACTCTGTTATTCTGCTATTCTGATGGTCTCAAGGTCTTTCTCTGCCTGCTTTTCCATACTGTAGTGTGGGGGCCCCACTGATTTACCACAAGCTATCCTAGTAGGAGTGCCTGGTTGCTACTGTAATAGCTTTTTCACAGTAATTAAAAAGCCATTTTAACTATATTTTTTGCACTTGGGCTGCAAGATGTTTGTTGAATAAACACAGTTTTTGTTAGTTTTAATCCTTGATGCTTTGTGGCCATTTTTAATAATTCTTGGAAGTCTGTTATGACATTTTAATAGTTTTATCTACTTTTATTAACCTGATATATGTAACTATTTTTAAATTATGTTTTTAAGATAGACTATTTATCATTTTCAGGGTACTTCATCTTAAAAAGAAGCCTTTAACAAGGATGAATAAATAAAAAAATAAATGTATTCAATGTAAGCTACTTGTCAAAAGTATTTTTGGTTCCAAAAACTCAAGATATATTATTCCTTTGGCTGATGGTTTAGATCCATGATGGCGAACCTATGCAAAACCTATGCAAACAAAACCTATAGTTTGTTCAAAGAGAATTGAATAAGCTGCAGTTGATGAGTTAATGCATCCCTTGAATCCTTAATGTGGTTCACCTGGTTTCTCTTAAACTGTAGTATTGACTTAATTTTTTTATTCAAAAATCCTCTGATTGCTAGCTTAGATCACATATATATTAAGCCTGTAGCTGACCTGCCCTAATCTAATGAAAGTGTAGGAATTTCCCTCATGTCTATGGAGATTCTCAGTCATCCAGGTCATGGTTATCCCAAAGGTGCTTTTTCAAAAGGCAACTGGACTTCCTTTGTTTTTTTCTGAAGATGTCTTGCTTCTCATCCAATTGAAATTCAAGGAAACTTCAAGGAAAGACAAAGAAAGTCCAGTTGCCTTTTGAAAAAAAAGTACCTTTGGGACACTTGTCCCTTGTGAAATCAGATGATTATAGTAGGATTTACAGGGGTTTGAAAAGGCCTCCAATGAAGTCCATTTTGGATTAAAATAGTCCCACCTTTGTTATGACCTGTAGTTACAATAAATATATTTGCAATATAGTTCCATTCATATAATTTTACTAGCTGTTCCCGGCCACGCATTAAATGGCCAACCAATCTGTGTGTGGATCAACACCTGCACACACAAACACGTACACACAACCACTGTATAACCCTCAACATACCTACCTTCTGTATTTCTCCCTCTCTCCCTCTACCTACCTACCTGCCTATTTACTGTATTTCTCCCTCTCTCTCTCTATCCCTCTATCTACCTACCTACCTACTGCATTTCTCCCTTCCTCTCTCTATCCCTATAGCTGCCTACCTACCTACCTACTGAATCCTTGAATCTTATGGACAGAGAATCTTATGTCATAAAGGATGACATAATACCTGTGGCCCACTGCTCTCTCTGTATCCATCTACCTACCCTTTTTTTACAATTTTTTACATTTCCGTTGCGTGTACCTGGCACAGGTGTGACATCTACACAATCTATATATATATATATCATTGGTGCCATATTTGCAAGGAACATTGTGTGAAAATTTGGAAGCGATTGGTGCAGTACTTTTGGAGATTACCTGTTTTGAACAAACTCATAGTTACATTTTTATTTTTTTTATTTTTATATTGAAAACGTTTTATTGAGTTTTACAATTTTTTTCAGTAGGGTAGGGTAAGGTGAGATACAAAAATATTTTGAGAGCATTCACGTCGAGATTGTTGGCCCCCTCCGGGGCTTCTTAACAAAACATGGATAATATATATTTCAATAGTACTACAAGGTGAAAAGAAGTGGATACATCAATGTAAATTTTTAAATTCTATGCTAGCAATCGTGTACAAACATCCAAACAAAAGTTATACTGTATTAAAAAAGTCATTTTTTTGATCTAAGTCTCTTGGCAATTGTGTCTTCTTGTTCTCCTCCCTGACCCCCAGTGGGCGAGGCCGTGGCCCCCTCCGCTCCTCCAGTTTCATCCTCCAGGATTGAGGAATGTTTTTTAAGAAAGGCTTCCGCCTCAGCAACTGTTTTAATCCTTACTCTTCCTCCTTCCCAGAACACCAACATCCCTTCTGGCATCACCCACTTGAACCAAATCCCGTGGCTGAACAATTTTTTAGATAAGAAGGAATACTTCCTCCTCACCTCTCTAATCTTTTTTGGGATCTGCTTCAAGATGGCGACTTCCTTTTGTTGGTACATTAACGGACCCTCTCTCTGCGCCCTTAATATTCCCTCCCTGGTAGACCTTCTAACAAATTTAATATGTACAGTAACCCCCCGTTTTCCGCGGCTTCGTTTTCCGCGGCTTCAGTGCTTCGCGGATTTGTAAAAAATACACACACAAAAAAGCATTGGTAGAAGGCAAGCGCCCCCTAGTGGTTGCTTTAAACATGTCCACCAATTCAAGTTTCCTAGCGAATCCTACTTCGCGGATTTCCGGTTTTCGCGGATGGGTGCGGTCCCGATTAGCCGCGAAAAACGAGGGATTACTGTATCTCTCTGGGTAGTTCATTTATCCTGGCATATGCTGAATTTATTCTATAAACCAGGTCAATGTCCCCCCTGATCTCTTCCTTAGGTTTGTGTAAATAGTCTGCTAAGATTGTGCTCATAAGATCAGGAAGGCATTCACCAGATTCCTCCAAAATGTTTTGAAACCTTAAAAAATATGACATCCTTTCAAAATCCATCCTAGACACATGACCAGTTAAATCTCCAATTTCAGTATTAACATTTTTAAGTTCTCCCTTTGCCCCAGCCAGCCCCACTTCCAACTCTTCAGTCTTCTGTGTATTCTGCATCAGTTTCTTCTGTGTCTCCAAAAGCTCTAACTTGGAACTGCAGTGATCTTTTCTGAGCTCTTTAATTTAGAGGACCAAAGAGTGTAACACTTCATCCATAGCTGTTATTCTTTCTTCTATGCCTGGTTTTTCTGGTTGCTTTTTAGAAGCCATGGTGAGCTGTTTAAGTCAGTGCCACTAAGATGGCGATTTTTGGGTGCGGCCGCTGGAGCAAGTCCAGAGAAAGAGTTCAAATCAAAGTTATAGAAAGTTATCAAATCCAGAGAGAAAAGCAAATTTCACAATCAATTATGAAGACAAAGAAGGCACTCCAGGGAAGGAATCAATTAATCATTCAGGAAATCCTCCATTAGTAGAGAGAGACAGTCCAGGTCACAAAGGAATGTCGGAAATTTTCCATAAAAAATAGTCACTTAAGAACAAAGGGAAGCCATCTTCCCCCGCCCAATCTGGAAGCCAGCCGGAGAAAGTAACAGAGAAAATTGTTCCAATAAAGCCGGGCTTAGATACATTGTAGCGAGAAACAAACCGCAAAAGACTTTCACTTCTTCAGTAAAGTCCGGATGAGAAATATCGTTACATTTTTATTTATATAGATTATTAGCTTGCTTATTAGTCAGCATATATAGCATATAAACAATGTGTGCACTTTATATGTGCATGGCAGTGGTGGGTTCCTAACCAGTTTACTACCGGTTCGTTGAGAGAGCATTTTGCATGCACGTGCGCCACATGTTGCTGTGCATGTGCAGTTGACTGAAAACTGTTCTGTGTATGTCGGCCACAGCAGAAGAGACCGGGGAACCAATTTGGGGTGTGTGGCAGATCTGGGTCACTGTCGGTTCCAGCAGCCCAGGCTGCCATACCACTACCAGTTCAGCTGAACGGGTCCGAACTAGTGAGAACCCACCACGGTCCAACCCATGCACCAGTAAGAACTGGTGCATGGGTTGGAGGCATGAATATGTTTGTGCTTTTGTATGTAGATAAAATTGTGCTGCTGGCTGAGAACCCAAATGGTTTGCAGTGAATGTTGAATCGATACAATGAGAACGTATGGATCCCAAAATTAATGTACCAAAGCTCAATATAAATGTGTTTGGAAGAGAAAATGGAGAGTACAGTGGTACCTCGGTTCACGAACTGGTCGCGAACTGAATTGGTCGTGAACCGAGGTACAGTTTCCCATAGGGTTTAATGTAAATCCGGTTAATCTGTTCTGATCTTTTTTTTTGGTTTTTGAAGCACAAAAAATATGAAACAAATTACAATACACATTAGTACAGTATAGTAATGTATAAAGAGAGAACACTAACCTTGCTTGAGATGACTTCTGGCATAACAATAATAATAAAAAGTCACTGAAAGTACTCACAGTGTACTTTTTTCTGTGTCTCCTTCTCTCCACGATCTTCCTACAGGAAGTCACAACCATGACTTCAGGAAATACTTTAGCATTAAAATGGCTGCGGCTCCTGTTCGTGAACCGAAGCGGAGTTCGTGAACCGGAGCATATTTTGATGAACTTTTCTGTTCGTGAACCGAGTTGTTCGTGAACAGAAGCGTTTGTGAACCGAGGTACCACTGTACAATTGCAAGTTATACATCAATGGCAAAAAACTTGAGCAATCAGATTGATTTGTGTGAAGAAAAGTTAAGATGTGCACATGCTAAGAGAAGGATAGTGTGAGAGACTGTGTGGTGTACTGGTTAACATATTAAACTAGGAGTAGAGACGCAGATTCCAGTTATGCCTCCCATTCAACAGCTTAGTGCAGGGGTGTCAAACTCGATGTCATTGAGGGTGGTATCAGGGTTGTGTTTGACCTTGGGGGCCCAGGGTGGCCATGGCCAGCTCAATGTCACTCTTGTCAGGAGCGCCTATGGCGGCCCGAGCGCTCTGCCAGAGAAAATGGGCTCCTGAGCTCTGTTTTTAGCTGCAATGGCCTCTTGTAACCCTCTGCCAGGGAAAATGGAACTAGGGAGGGCAGTATGTGGCCCACCCAAGCTCTGTTTTTGCTGGCAGAGGCACAGAGGGCCAGTCCTTCACTGTTTCCAGGGGGCCCCCATGGGCCAGATCTAGGCATCCCGAATCCGGCCCACAGGCCCCGAGTTTGACACCCCTGGGTTAGTGGGTTATTTGGCCAGTCACATTCTCTCAATCAACCTTCCTCAAAAGATTTATATTTTTGGAGAAAGTTAGCTGGAGCAACCATTAGGTGTGAAATCTTGAGCTCCTAAATGAAAAACAGGATAGAAAATACATAAATAAACATTGGTAAGTAAAGTATTATCTTTTTAAAATACTAAATGCTTAGCAAAAAAAACAAAAAATGGCTATGCATAAGACCATTCTTCTTGCAAGAAAAATATAAAGATAAGCTAAATGCAATGGAAATGAAAACATGGGAATCCATGAGGGCCAAGACATGTATGACTATGTAATCACACAAGTGTTATCACTTACATATTTCTGTCAGCCTCTTAACACAATGCTAAATTGTGATGTTTGCACAATCATGCATCTCATGGATTTAGTATCGTTGTGTTGCAAACACCACTGAGTGGCGTTTTTAAGAAACATGAATTGGAAACAAGCACAGATAGAGATGAGAATGGATGGATGCTGAACAAAATGAAAAGTCCAAAAATGGTTTCCACCAGAGATATTTATGATATGTTCGAGTGGAAAAGTTTCACAGTCCAGAAATTCTAAACTAAATTGGAGCCCTTTCAAAAATCAACCATAACGCAGAGAGAGAAGGAGTGGAAAGAGGTGAGAGGAGAAGGAGAGGGGAAGGGGAAGAGAGGGATGGTAGAGGGAAGAGAAGAGAGGGATGGTAGAGGGAAGAAAGGAGGGAGAGAGGAGGAGGGAGGGAGAGGAAGCAGGATGGCAGCAGATGGGGTATAATATGGTGTATGGAAAGCAAAAGAGCAAATGATCGTTGTTGCAGGTTGATGGTAAGAGGAACTCATATAATATTGAACACAAAATAGTGCTGGTTAAGATGTAGTAGTATACCTGTCATTACTTGCATGAAAAGTTTTAAAAAACCTTTTTTCAACAATCAACCATAACACATCAGTCAAATTATGGTGCAGCACAATGTGGGAACTGTGAATTGATTTGAATCAGACTTGTGTGATGTTCTCCTTGCCAAACAAGTGGTCTTTGTCGCACAGTAGATGTAGAACACGGATAGAGCTGAGCCAAATAGGTTTGTGACTTTAATGATCTGATTACTGTACTCTACATGGGTCTTATAACGGAAGGCTGGAAATTAACTGAAGTAATTTTTCCATGTGTTATTAAACTTATTTTCCACTTAAGGTTGTATTGATTGTGTAATGAACCAGCGTGCATGAACCAAGTTTATATTTCATTAATGATGGGCATCACTCATAAGCATATACTGTAGATATAGTTCTTAAACTCTTTATAGGATGATATATAAATATATAGATATATTTACATTCATGGCCATACTGTAAAGTTTGCCTAGGCTTGAATCCAGATGACTTTAAATGAGAGGTCACTTAAATGTTAAAGAAAGAGAATGGGGGACAAGACAGATATAATTCTGTTTTACTATGACAAGCCTATGAGATTTTTTTTTTTTTTATATTGAAAAAGTTTTATTGGTTTTACATTTTTTAACAGGATAGGGTAATGGTTACAAAGAAATTTTGAGAGCATTCACGTCAGAGTCGTCGGACCTTCCAAGACCTCAAATTACACATTAAAAAAGTTATCATAGAAAACATTTTCCATACCACTACAAGATGAGAGCAAGTACATTTACCTAAATTCTCCCTTCCATGCTGTCAGACATTTACAAAAAGTCCGGATAGGAATATTATGCAAAATTGTTCAAGAAAAATCAAGGCAAAGTTATTTTTTTGATCTAAGTCTTTTGGCTATTGTATCTTCTTTCTCTCCTCCCTGGCCCCCGAGCGAGGCCGTGGCCCCCTCCGTCCCCCCTGGATCTTCCCCCAGGGCAGAGGAATGTTTTTTAAGAAAGGCTTCCGCCTCAGCAACTGTTTTAATCCTCACTCTTCCTCCTTCCCAGAACACCAGCATCCCTTCAGGGGTCATCCACTTGAACCAAATCCCGTGATCAAACAAGGTTTTAGACAAGAAGGAAAATTTCCTTCTTAAATCTCTAATTTTTCTAGGGATCTGCTTCAAGATAGTGACCGTTTTTCGTTGATACGTTAAAGGTTTCTCTCTCTGCGCTTTCAGGACTTCCTCTCTGGTTGACCTTCTAACAAATTTCACATGTATCTCTCTAGGCACTTCATTTATCCTGGCATATGCTGAGTTAATTCTGTAGGCTAGGTCAATATCCCCCCTGATCTCATCCTTAGGTTTTTGTAAATAGTCTGCTAAAATTATGCTCATAAGATCAGGGAGGTATTCACCAGATTCCTCAGAAACATTTTGAAATCTCAAAAAATATGTCATTCTTTCCATATCCATCCTAGACACATGCCCATTTATTTCCACAACCTCATTGGTAACATTTTTAATTTCCCCCTTGGCCCCCTCCAACCCCCCTTCCAGTTCTTTATTCTTCTGTGTGTTATCCAGCACTTGTCTTCTTGTATCCAACAACTCCTTCTTGAAGATAATACTTTCAGCCCTCTGGGCCTTTATTTCTGATATCAAAGTTAGTATAGAAGTTTCAAGAGAAGCCATCCTTTGTTCCAAATTTACAAGTGCTGCTTCTTGTGCCATGGTTAAAAGTTAGAGTCACTGCCACCAAGATGGCGTTTTCCGGGTGGGGCTGGTGGGGCTAACCAGGAGCTCAGTTCAGTTCAGGGCTGTGAAGTTGCAAACAATTCAGAAACCAAAGGAGACACAATTTCCCAAATAGTAATAACGAAGGTATTCCAGAGAAGAAGTCACAAATCCATCAAAAAAAAAATTTTTTTTTTCAAAAATCCGGAGAGAGTCCTGCTTTCAAAGAGACGCTGGAAATTTTCCTTAGTTGAAATAGTCAGGCAGGGACAAAAGGAATCCACTTCCACCGCTCATCTCAGCCAGAGGGAGAGAGTAGCAAAATAAATTTTTTTAAAACTCAGCCAGACCCAGAAACAATGTTGCAAAAAGTCACAATCCACTTTCCTTTGTTAGAGACCATCCGGAGTGAAAGTTTTCCGCTTTCTCTTTGCAGAGAAGCCATTTTAACGCGCCGCTTAAATTCGAGGGGGGGTTTTTGAAAATAAACACCCCCCTCCCATTCCGTTCAGCCTGGCTGGCAGCAAGGTAAAAAAAGTTTTTTTAGAAACTCACTCTCTCCTCGCAGCTGAAGCCTCGGGAGCCCTTCCGACTGAGCCGATCAGCCCTCCTCATTGCTGTAGATGGCGCCGTCTTCCTTAGGCGAAGGGAGAACCCCCCGCTAGCATGTTCTCCCTCACCTGAGCCGCGCCGGGAGCCGCTTCCTCCACCGCCGTGGGGGGCACGCCCCCCGACGAGCCGGCCCTACGGGAGACCCTCAAAAAAGAGGAGTCTCGCCCCCGTTGGGGGGCAGAAGAAGAAACAAAGCGGCGAGCGAGCGCTAGGCTCGCCCGTCGCCGCAGGAGCCGGAACCGGAAGTCAAGCCTATGAGATTTTGAAAAGATTAATGGACAGAGTGGGAAACCTTGCATGAATTCTGATGAACAAAAAGGTTGGAGAGAGGGTGAAACTTTTTAAAAGTGCTCAGCATGCCAGAAAGTGTGCAAGTAGTCATTACTTTTACTTTTAGAATTTCCATATGCATTATTTTTTTTCCAGCTGGTAATAGCTTTAATGACTCCAGAAATGTATGCTTAAAGTGTAAGTGTTGAATTACATGCTGCAAAATAATTGCATGTCACGGTGAGAGACTTGGAAGAGGTTTATTTATATACTGCACACACAGAGTGCTAAAAGGAAGTGAGATGTGTGATTGGTTCCTACCTTTTATTTTCTTATATCCCACTGAAATAAGCAAAGAAACAGGACAGAGGAATAGAGCGAAGGGTTGAATTATTTGAGGGGTGTGTGTGTTTGTCCCCCTCCTTCTGATTCAGCTCAGAGCAGGGTTCCTGGTGCACGTTACTTAAAGAGCCGGGGCTGAAGACTGAAATGTGCTGCTAGGTGTGGCTGCTTTCTACCCACATTTTCATTGCTTCCAGGGCATGGACAATGTTAATGCAAACCTCTCCAATATCTGGTTGACCCCTAGAAGATCAAAAGATCTGAGCCGCAGGATTCCTTTCATGTTCTCATTACAAGCAAGGGAGGGACAGCAAAATCTCTGCTCGTGTAGTTCATTCTTCATTTCCTACCTCCTATTCTCCAAACAACTGAGGCTCTGACATCACAGCTATCAGATCCGCTCATCGATTTTCATTACATTTTTCCAACAATCCCAGCTTTTCTTTCCTCTTCCAGGTCGTTATTTTATCACTACAAGCACAAGATATTCACGGTACAGCTCTCCTCCCCCTCCTCCCCTCCTCCTCCTCCTCCTCCTCCTTTTCTTCCTCATCTTTCCCTTTCACTTCCATGCATCCATTCATGGAATCAAAAGCACTTTGCGGAATCATGGTTTTCAATCTTGAGATTATTTAGGGGTGTTCTGCTACTTGGTGTGAGTTGTACATTTATTTTATTTTCATTTTATTTATTTTGTCAAGCATGTATAAGATAGATATAAGTATAAACATGATTATGAACATAGGAAATGAATATGAATTAGTGGGGACAGAAGGCTATATCTTATTCTTAAACATGCCATGAAATGTTACAAGTAAATATTCTAAACAAATGGAACAAAAGAAACACTTTTATAACGCTCCGTCTGTCTCCCCCACTGCCTCCTGCCCCCTGCCCGCCTGGGATCTAATTCCAGTGACACATCCTCCCAGTGGTGGGTTCCTACTGGTTTGGACTGATTTGGATGAACCAGTAGTGGTTTGTCAGCCTGGGTCATTGGAACCAGCAGCGACCCAGGCCACCATGTCCACGAACCGGTTCTCCAGGTGGCGCTATGGGCTCCACCATCTTGTTGGTGACCTGATTGAAGAGGTGACCTGATTGAAGTCTATAAAATCATGCGCGGTGTGGACAAAGTAGAAAAGGAAAAACTGTTTTCCTTATCGCACAACACTAGAACTAGGGGGCACTCCATGAAACTTTTGGAAGCTAGACCTCAAACAAATAAGAGGAAGTACTTTTTCACCCAGAGGATCACTGGTCTATGGAATTCCCTGCCAGAAGAAGTGGTGACAGCTGTCAGCCTCGACACCTTTAAGAAAGGATTAGACGAGTTCATGGAGAACAAGGGTATCCATGGCTATCATTATGGATGCCTAAGGACACCCTCCGGGTTGGAGAGATAGGCAGGATATTTCTCAATGCCATTTGCAGGGAATCATAAGCAGGTGAAGGCATCTGCTTGGGAATACCCTGAAGCAAATGGGGAGCCACTGTGTGAGACAGAATGCTGGACCAGATGGGCTGTGGCCTGTTCCAGCAAGGCTGTTCTTATGTTCTTATGTTTTTTTGCTTCTGTGCATGCGCAGAACAATTTTTATTGCACTGTGGGCATCATGCGTATCATGCCCATGCATCAAGCACACACCAGGTACGCGCATGAGTGAACCAGCAGTAGAGACTGCCAGAACCCACCCCTGCATCCTCTCATTGGGTTTTTTTTTCATTGAACCATGCTACAATCAACTGTGAGAAATTTGGGGACATTGTCTTAACTTTTGGCACATTTGATGGGCCATTTGAAAACACCATTTGACTGAGGTATGGTTGAACTACATTTTAAAAAACTGTAGGAATCAGAAATCTTTTGCTTTGTGTTGGAAGGAGAACTCTGGGAAGGGAATTTCTCTAATAAGAGTCACCGCTGAGAATGCTGGTCATCCCAATGAAAAGGAAGGAGATTTAAGCTGCCTTTTTCTGTGAAATGCAAGGAGGGTGGGTTGCCTTTGCAAATATGAATCTCTTTCATTCACAGCATCAGGCAGAGCAGTCTTCAAATGATTTATAGCTGCAGAATGCACTGTTTGTGGTAGGCCACATCTGAGTAACCTTTCCACTTTAAACATTTTGTGCACTTCTCATGACACAGTGGCTGAATTTAAATGGCACACTAGAGCACAATGTGGTTTGTTTGGTTTTGGCACAGCGAGAATATAGCCATATATTGATGGAAAGATTATCTATGTCACAAGTCCCTGATAGACTTTAAAAAAAACTGCAAAACAGATTGTTGAATGGATGTCTAAGGCCACTTTCCTCCCACAGGACTCCAGATCCTTAAATATCTTTGCAAATATTTCCTCCCTCATACCGCTCTGAGGAGCTTAAGGCTGCTTTTCATTATGAAAATCTATCAGAATTTTCCTCCACCAATTTGCTTTTACCCAAGAGCTTATACACTTGTCCAACTGTGCATCCCTGTCCTAAAAAAGTTTGCATATGCTTGTTCATTTTCCTGCAGAAAAACAAGAATTCGCTTTTGAACCAAATCAGTTGAATAAGTTGTGTTGCCATGAACATGAACCTAATTCTCACTATTGGCAGAATGATTCATTCAAGCCAGGGAATCATGGCCTGGCACCCTCAAGTAATCCTTGGCTTTGTGCCTACTGAGGTCTGGGAGACAGTGTTAAAAAACAGGATCTTTAGTGAAATAAAAGCAATTATTCTGAACTCAGTTTTTTTGCATCTAGTAAAGATACTACTGATTGTCATAGAAACATAGTAATCGTACAGGAAATCGGAATCCAAGTTTAAATCCACATCTACTCCAATACTTCCTCCTTCCCCTACTGGTTGGCTTAATCCAAAGTCTGAAATACTGTTTCAGGGGGGATCCAAAGACCATTCATCAAAAGAGATAGTGTAGCCATCGTGACCTTTTCTTCTTCACTGATTCTTTCTGGAAAAAAAATATTAAAAGCAGCATTGAGTAAAGAATATTGGGTTACCAATGGAAATAGAAAACCATCTTTATTGATCCATGGATGAAAAAAACCATACCAAAACCTTAGCTGGATGATACATTAATTGTGGCCAGCCAAAGTATCTGAAAATGGCACGTAAGCCTTCAAGCTACCCAGAACATTTATCAGGCAAGATGATATAAGAACAAGGGAACGAGAAGTATGAAACTTTGAACAGATTTTGAAGCATGCAAACTTGAGTTTTGCAAGTGCTTTGATTCTGATTGAAAAAAGTTCTTTGGAAAATATAAGAGGTATAACCAAATCAAGCCTTACACAATTGCTTCAGAAGTTGTTACACTTAGAATAACTTTATTGTCACTTTGAATGTACACTAATCGGTATACATTAAAATGAAATTTCACTGCATACAGCTCTCAAGGAGTCTTTACCTCTAATATACACTACATAAACATGACAAAATAAATAAATAAATACAAAATTATGCACATACCCACATATATTATATGACATGGAGAAACAACAACAGTCTGGTTCGGATGTATACATGTGCATGGCAAGAGTAATGAATCTTGCGAGTTTACCAGACGGATGGGCATAGGGAACAAAGCTGTTACAGAATCTGATTGTCCTGCTAGAAAATATTTTGAAACCTCCTCCCAGAGGGAAACAAAAGAAACAGACTGTAAAATCGGGGTGTGGGGGTCTCTAACAATGCTTTGAGCTCTAAGCACATAGCCTAAGCACATAGTATACTGAATGACAGGAAGTGAGCTTCCTATAATCTTCTCGACTCTCCTTACCACTCTCTGTATGGACTTTCTATCTGAGGCACTGCAGCCACCAAACAAACAGCAATGCAGTTCCTGGCTGTTTTGTGTCCGTGTGGGCACATGCACAACAAATTTGCTTCTTCCCCATCCCCAAGCATTCCAAAATACAACTTTTGAAGACATGTGCAGCCCTAATTCAAAGTATAAAGGAAAACTGACAACACATGGACCCTCACAAAGTTCCATTAAGAAGGTTTAGCATACCCACAAGCAAAATATCCTCAGGAAGCACATGTCTGCAGAACATTTTATCAGACTTCAATGTCAAATTTAATTTAAGTTGTTTGGCAAGGAAAACATCCACAGCAGGTCCTTCCAAAGTAGCCCTCCCTGTGCATAGTCTCACACTGTCATCTTTGTTCAGTTTCAGCTGATTCATTTCTGGTTCAACTGCAGTGTATGTAGTGTTGCCCAAAAGGCCATTTTACTATTTGGAGTAGTGAAGCTCTATAGAACTTGAGGGCAGACCACTTCCCCATTAATGGAAACTTGATTTGTTCCAACTCTTGGATTTAAGCCAGCCTCTCTCTCTCTCTCTCTTCTCTGTAGAGGTTGAGCTGCCATGGCATCATGCCAAAATGCTTGTTTCAACAAACTCTCTTAATGTTAAAGACGATTGTGCCTTCACAGCTTTGTTTTCTGTTCCCAGCATTAGTTCATGGGAAGAGGGGAATCCATAGGCCAGGGATGTCCAAACTTGGGAACTTTAAGAGTTGTGGACTTCAACTCCCAGAATTCCCCAGCTGCCATGTCTGGCTGGGGAATTCTGGGAGTTGAAATCCACAACTCTTAAAGTTCCCAAGTTTGGACATCCCTGCCATAGGCAAATGTAAAGGTAAAGGTTCCCCTCACACATATGTGCTACTTATTCCTGACTCTAGGGGGCGGTGTTTATCTCTGCTTCAAAACCAAAGAGCCAGCGCTGTCCAAAGAGGTCTTTGTGGTGATGTGGCTGGCATGACTAAATGCCGAAGGCGCATGGAACACTGTTACCTTCCCACCAAACTGGTTTCTATTTTTTCTACTTGCGCTTCATTACACAGCACTAAGGATTCAAACTGCTGAACTGCCAACCTTTCTGATCGATAAGTTCAGCGTCTAAGCCACTGAGCCACTGCATACACTGCTTGACATAAAGCAAGGATGTCCAAACTTGGGAACTTTAAGACTTGTGGACTTCAACTCCCAGAATTCCCCAGCCAGCTATGCTGGCTGGGGAATTCTGGGAGTTGAAGTCCACAAGTCTTAAAGTTCCCAAGTTTGGACATCCCTGACATAAAGCAATGGATGGGAATGCAAGCCTTAATTGGAGGCTACTCATTGCATTCTCCTTAAGAAATATTAGTTCATGCCATTCTCAGTGTTTGTGAGGCACGTTTGTGGACAAGAAGGTGATCGCAGAAGCTTCCAATTGTTTTTGAACAAGTAGAGATAGTGATGGTGAGGAAATGTCATGTTTTTAAATAAAGACTTGGATTAGGGTCTGTTGCTCATTTTCAAACAACAACATTGCTTATGAATACAATAAAGTCACATGCTATATGTGATGCTCAGCTTTTGAATAGTTTCTCCCCATGTAATCGTACGTTGCACGAAGAGAGTGTGTTCCTCGCCCCCTCCACCCCCAACATTTTTTCCTCTAAAATTCAGCACAAGTTGCCTTTTTTATACGTTTCTGCTCCCTTACCCACTATAAACAGAGGAACTCAACGTTAAAAAGAGAGTATAAAAGCAATATGAAACTACATAATCATTAGCATCTGAAAATATGTGTAACTTTCCCTAATTTAATTTTTTGAGATACACTATTTGGGTGTATCAACCTTATTTGTATTGAAAAAGTTTTATTGGTTTTACAGTTTTTCAATAGGGTAGGGTAAGGGATACAAAGAAATTTTGAGAGCATTCACGTCAAAGTCGTCGGCCCTTCCGGGACTTCAAAATAGATCATTAACAAAAAACATTTTTCATACACTACAAAGTGAAAGCAAGTACATATTTCTAAGTTCTCAGTTCTATGCTGTCAGTCATTTGTAAAAATCCAGATACACATGTTATACAATATTACTCAAAAAATCAAAGCAAAGTTATTTTTTAGATCTAAGTCTCTTGGCAATTGTATCTTCTATCTCTCCTTCCAGGCCCCCAGCGGGCAGGGCCGTGGCCCCCTTCCCCCCCCTGGATCTTCCCCCAGGAAAGAGGAATGTTTTTTAAGAAAGGCTTCCACCTCAGCAACTGTTTTAATCCTCACTCTTCCTCCTTCCCAGAACACCAGCATCCCTTCGGGCATCACCCACCTGAACCAGATCCCGTGGTCAAACAATTTTTTGGACAACAAAGAAAATTTCCTTCTCGCTTCTCTAATCTTTCTTGGGATCTGCTTCAGGATGGCAACCTCCTTTTGTTGGTAAATTAACGGACCTCCTCTTTGCACTTTGAAGATTTCCGTGTATCAACCTTATTGACTGGATGTTCAATTGGAAATTGGAGCATTCTGTGCATATGTTTGAGGTTTTCTGAGACCTGAAATCTAACCTGAGCAAGGATTATTGAGGATTTGTAACTATAAGAGCATGAAAATTTCTTTAACATAAAGATAGGCAAAGCCCACTTAACCACATCTTAGCAGGAGAGGGTTCAAGAACATATGCTCCATGCTTGGGAGAAAATCAGAAGGAAGTGATTCAAGATTAGCACTCTCTTAAAGACCAGACAGAATAACAAATATGAAGGAGTTACAGAGCAAAACTGTAATATCATGAAGAAAGGAGAAGATCTCATGTTTTCCTCAACCTTGCCCCCCACTCCCAAGTTTACAATGCAATTACTTTTTCAAAAAATAAAACACCCCAGGAAACAGAAAAGGAGGCAGCTTATTCTCTCTTTCTGTCCGTGCACTTTCAGAAACAGGTAATTGCACAAAGAAACAGAGAGCAATTTACCAGGATGGAAATAGGTCTAATAAAACGATGACTATGATATACGGCATAATCAAATGCTGTGATAGCAGCAATTCATTGTCTGGGTATATAACCCTTCACATTCCTTATAGTCCTCCTGCTAATAACCTTAAAAGTGCTGAAAGGACCTGAAATATGTTGGGAGAACTTTACACAAAATGGCTTTTCACATGGCTACCTGAATATGTCTTATTGAATAAGCCCCAATCAATTAAATGTATACGTCATACAAAATCATGATGGCCGGACCAATATGATGGACTGCACCAAAAGCAGACCAACCTTTACAGTTGGTTGTCAGGAAGCACATGAGGGCCTATAAATCTCCCACAGGCCAGATATAAGGAAGCTTCAGTTCAATTTCAAAATCAGGTTGGCAGCTGCTACCCTTTGATCAAAGTTCATCCTCTTTTTTAAACTCCATTTCTTTTGCAGATGCTCCTGATTTTCATGCTCCTCTAATGGGCAAATATTCCTTCACCTGCATCATATTAATTGAACATTGCTAGGACCCCACATGCTTCATCACTCTTTCTCCTTGCAGCTTGGTCTCCAGTGTTAGGATATTCAGCCTTATATTGGGTTGACAATATATATGAGCCTATGTTCTTAAGGAGCTATGTAGCTTTAAGAACTAAGTATAACCTGATTGGCTGTGTTTCCTACCTCTACCATATAAGCAAGGTCAGGATCACAGTCTACCCTTTTTGATTCCCTTTGATTCCTGTGCTGAGGAGCTGAAACTGTGAAGAAGGAGGAGTATTTGTTTTGCATCACTGTAAGATAAATCTGTTGGGTGAAGGACTGTTGTTATTGTTTGAGCAGTAAGAATCTCTGGTCGGAAGATGTATTTTAGTTACTACAAAGTAAAGACTATTTATTTTCTTACTATCACTGTTTTAGAGTTTCTTTGTGGTTACAGCAACGTATCTCTTTACTGTCCGGTGAATTACACTATTCCGCATTTATTTGCTAACACTGGTTAAGGGACCAGAGTTGTAACACTGGTTCTGAACCCAGTGTTGCTAACATCCAGGATCTAATCCGATGATCGGGTAGCTGTCAAGAACCAAGCTGCATGCTTTTTTTCTGTTATTAATGGCATAAAAAAAAACCCTTACTGACCAGCTTTCAATCAGCCAATTAAGTAAATTTACATCCAGCTTTCCATCTATAGCACGGGTGTCAAACTGGCGGTATCACGTTGTCATCATGTGACGTTTTGTGACATTTTGCCCCTCAGCAGAGGTGGGGTGGGTGTGGCCCGCACATGGCACATCTGCCAGCTTGACACCCCTGACCTATAGGGTTCATAAATGGGATAATAATAATAATATAAAGACATTCAAAGTTAAAAAAAACCAAACATTATTAATGGTATGTGCGTGTGTGTATAAATAGATGTAAATGTGTTAGGACTGTATTTTTAAAATAAAAAAATACATAATTTAAATTTTAAATATTTAATATTTATGTGAAGTTTGTTATTCATTGTTTTATAATTGAACCATATTTTATTACTGTTATAAAGCTTCTGTTTGAAGCATCTCAACTGTAGCTATTCTATAGAATACTGTCAATTTTTGTTTTTGTTTTTTTTGCTTTTTCTCCTAACAGTCATGAGATGAACCAGAACACGTTTTAATTTCTTCAGTAGGTTTTTCCCTAAAGATTTGTACTTCTGCAAAATAATAATAATAATAATAATAATAATAATAATAATAATAATAATAATAATAATAATAATTCAATAGTATTTGTAATATGCATTTTTAAATGTTCAGTTGGTTGACTTTCATGTTTTATGAATAAAGTAAATAACAACAACAACAACAACAACAACAACAATTTGTGCCAGAAGTTTGGATTTGAGTACAGCAAAAATCACTGGGAACATGAGGTTGAGAAAGTTTTAGAGAATGAGAAAGTCAAGATCTTGTGGGACTTCAGAATTCAGACTGACAGGCACTTGTCCTACAACACACCTGATATAACAATCATTGAAAAGAAAAAAGTATGGTTCGTTGACATTGCAATACCTGGTCATGCACGAATTGAAAATAAGCAGCAAGAAAAAAAATCACAAAATACCAGGACTTGCAAATTGAAGTTGAGCGACTGTGGAAGAGAAAGTCGTGTGTCGTCCCAATTGTGATTGGAGCCCTTGGAGTAATACCTAGGGGATTGCCTCACTATTTGGAGGTTCTAGGTTTGAGCATTCTGACTCTACAAAGGGCCACCCTGCTTGGAACAGCTTATATCCTCCAACGTTACCTTGACAGCTCCTAGGTCCTTGGTTAGGACTCGAGCTGTTGAGCTACCAACCAGCCCCAAAGGCTGTGAATCCCACTAAAGATTAACCACAGAATAATAATACTAATAATAATTCCCTGAAGCTTGCTGAAATTCCTCTAGTGCACCAATGATATCATTTTAGCTACCCGAACCATGGCGTGTTCAGCCATAACATTTGAGATAGCTGAAATGTTTTTGCTCTATAGGTTTTCATAGGGTTCCCAAACTTCACTAAATCATAGGGTGTTCAACTATAATTAACTAAACCTATCAAATCTTGCTGGCTTCACATCAATCATTGAACCATAACCCACTGTTTTCTAACTAGGGCAGCCAGGTTTGTCCACAGCAAAATGTGCAGTTATCAAAATAGCAAGTACTAGTGAAGGAAATTATTTGTAGCTCAAGGTTGAAACGAGAGGACTTTGGTGATCTCAGAGCTTGGTTGTTTTCTTGCAAATATTCTTTACCTGAACAAGGTAAACATCATCAGTGCTAGTCACAAGTACCGAGGATGTTATTTAGTTTGGTAATGAAACATCTGCAAGAAAACTATCAAGCTCAGAGAACACCAAGGACCCCTCAGAATGACAAGTGCCCAATGATGTCATCACACAAACCCCCACTGTTATCTATTTACTTATTTCTCAACATCCAATGAAAGTACATACTGTAAGTCACAGAATCTGCATTAAGACATCTTCAGAAACATATCATCCTTTCCCTCTTTCCTACCTGGGAAGCCAAAAGCAAATTACACTTTGGCTTAGTACAGTCTTTGTGCTTCTCCAACAGACATGGGTCAGGATGAGCGCAGTATGCATTTGGAAAATTACATGATACCATACGTTCTTAGAACACCTTTTTTTTGCGGTCAAATTTAAAAGATTATGCAGAGTTCAGACAGAAGAAGTTTCCCTTTTTACAGGTATATTGACATTTGTACCTTAATGGAAGACTTGTCAGGTTGAAATACTTGGGTTATTTCCAGGGGTGGGCTTCAAAAATTTCTGCTCGGTTGGTGGGTGGGTGTGGCCATGGTGGGCGTGGCCTAGTCAGCCTCCTGCACCATGGCGGAGGGCCCATTTTTGCTTTTCTCAAGCTCCAGAGGTTTTCCTGAAGCCTTTGGGAGGACAAAGCGGCCTCCCCCAGCCTCCGGAGGCCAGAAATGGGTCCATTTTCAGCCTTCCGGAACTTCCGGGAGGTCCATTTTTCAACCTCCCCGAGCCTCCATATGGGCCCTGCATCCAAAACGGCCCATGTGGAGACTCCTGGAAGGGGCAGGGAGGGTTGGGAGGGGCAGAGCCAGCCAGGGGTGTGATTTGGAGGTTCTCTGAACTAGCCATAATGTCCTCCTGGATACCCAGCTGTCTATGGAAGAGCAAGTGACAGCCGTGGCCAGGAGGGCGTTTTACCAGGTTCGCCTGGTTCGCCAATTGCGCCCCCTATTGGATCGGGTCGCCCTTCGCACAGTCACTCATGCCCTTGTGACATCCCGACTGGACTATTGTAACTCTCTCTACATGGGGCTTCTCTTGAGGTGCACCCGGAGGCTTCAGTTAGTTCAGAATGCAGCCGCGCGAGCAATTATGGGGACCACTAGGTTCACCCACGTTACACCGCTCTTGCGCGAGCTGCACTGGCTGCCTGTCGTCTTCCGGGTGCGCTTCAAGGTGCTAATTATCATCTTCAAGGCGCTCCATGGCTCGGGACCTAGCTATCTGCGGGATCGGATCCTGCCCCATACATCCTCACGGCCGATTCGTTCCCACAGAGAGGGACTTCTCCGGGTGCCGTCCACTAGACTTTGTCAGCGGGCGACGCCCAGGGGAAGGGCTCTCTCTGTGGCGGGCCCGGCCCTCTGGAACGACCTTCCCCCCGATATCAGAACGACCACTGACCTCCGCTCCTTCCGTACGAAATTGAAGACCCATTTCTTTCGACTGGCCGGCCTTGGATAGTCTCTCTGTCTATAGATTTCAAATGTATTTTAATGGGTTTTTAATTATTTTTAGCACGGGATAATATTGTTTAATTGTGTTTTAAAGTATGTATTTTTGTATTTATTGTTTATATTGTTTTTAGTTCCTCCTGTGCACCGCCCCGGGTCCCTGTGGGGAGAGGGAGCGGTTAATAAATTCGAATTTATTATTTATTATTATTATTATATAGCTACAAGTTCTCCCAAACCCAGGTGAACCTGTAGCAGCCCACCCCTGGTTATTTCCAAGATTTTTTTCCTAATAGGTAAAGTTTCCCCTATAGGTCAACCTTATCTCCTGATAACTGTGTTCATGCAATTTTCTTGTCAGGCTTTTCCCTAGCATAGCTGTAAATCTTGATTTCTCCAGACATTGACCCTTGTTCTATAACAGGCAGAAGTCTCATAGAGAATCTTAGATGGATTAGGGTTTGTTTTATTGTGGACAAGGATGAAACCAAACCCATATAGAAGGCCACTTGTTGAGAGTTTGCTAAATGTCCTTGATTTCTCAGCCAGAAACCAAGAAATATTTGGGGGCTTTCTGCAAGGAAATACATTTAAAGAGCTGTGGAAATTTGCTGGCAAGGCTGTTTGGAATTAAGAATATACATTATTTGGGTTGCAGCTGCCTCCTTTGAAGCATCTTTGGGATTTGTTTGTTGAATAATAAGGCAACTCTGTTTTATGCACAACCATAATGTACATTTCAAATGCATCGCCAGATACTTAGTGAGCTACTAGGGATAGCAGACTATCAATAATGCAAGTAGAAAGGCAAGGAAAGTGGATTATGCATATCATTATGCATGAACATGCTACAGTGGTTGATATCCCAACATATTAGGACCATCCAGAGATGGTAGCTATATACAATCCAGATGGCAAGAAAAATCCCATTGAAGCAGAGGGATTGGTTGATAGCAACTTAGTCAATTAGCCAGGAGAAATTAACTAAATTTGCCAACGGATTCATTACCCTCAGAGGATCAGAATCAGAGATTCTGAAACTCCAGCACATCAAATAAAATCAGCTTATTGACAATCTGAACAGGTTTCTAGATGTTTGTGATGTTTGAAAATACATGGAATATCCTCAGGGGCATATTAAAATGCAGAGAGGGATTCAGAAGGGCTTAGATCTTCAATATCTGTGACAGAAGGCTGAGATTTCATCTGAAGAAGATATTAAATCCATAACATGCATCTAATTTCACTTCTGTCATTACAGTAGAACAGCCTTTTTGCTTCCTGAATTTTATCTTCAACCTTGTGGAGTTTCCCTCCCCCCGCTCCAAACTACGCAATTTGCTCCATTACTGTAGTGGGTTCCGGATCCTGTTCCAACAGGTACGGTTGGAATGGGCCCGGCGGTGTCCACATGCGCCTGCAGTGCGCACATGCATCTTAGCACATCTGTGAGCCTCCATGATGCTCCAACTGCTCAGTGGAGCGTCACACAGGTGCTGTACGCACTGTGCGTGGAAGCGCCAAAGACTTAAAAGACCAGTAAGGAGCTTGGGCGGGCAGGTGTGCTCTCTGGAGCACCGTACCGGAACAGTAATCAGTGCTCTGGGCAGGCTCCAGTATGCCCGTACTGGGGCGTACCGCCTGCAAACCCTAACCCTAACCCTAACCCTAACCCTAACCCTAACCCCAGCCCCTAACCCTAACCCTAACCCTAACCTTCACCCCTACCCCTACCCCTACCCTAACCCTAATCACTACTCCAATATAAACAAAGAAAAGAAGAACTATCCATAACATTTATCTGAATGCTTCCCTCCAATGTGAACTTGACCATATCTCACAAAAGTGAACATCTGATTTTGGAAAATCCTAACACTGTCCCAATACACTGAAACCCTCTCTTTGTATAGCAAGCTTATTCATTGTGATGAGTAAGAAGGGAATCAGAAAAGTTTTAAACCAATACTAGTTGTTTGGAAATTATTTTAAATGCTACCCTTATTAACACAACTGGGACTAAATTGCCAGAAAAAAGCATTACATGCCTGTGTACTACATACTGTAGGATTTGAAAAGTGATCCAGAAATCACTTTCTGTACAGTTAAGTTGTTGCTGGCAAAGGCAAGATTTCTAGTTCCACATACCAGTGATGTAAAGAGTTAGAAAGATGACTGTGATGGAAATATGCAAGAACCATTACTTAGGCAAAGGGGATTGAAACATTTTTTAAGCCTTAAGAAATAAAATGCCATTTGGAAGTGGCCCAGGCAGATACAGCCCTCATTCCCTGGAGTATAAGAAGGTAGAGGAGGTGCAGATACATAAGCAGACCTACAGGGTTCTGTTATTATAACCAACCTCAATAAAAGTACTTCTAATTTTCTTTGGAGTTGATTTTATACAATAATACAATAATACAATAGCAAAGTTGGAAGGGACCTTGGAGGTCATCTAGTCCAACTCCCTGCCTAGGCAGGAAACCCTATACCATTTCAGACAAATGGCTATCCAACATCTTCTTAAAGACTTTCAGTGTTGGGGCATTCACAACTCCTGGAGGCAAGCTGTTCCACTGATTAACTGTTCTAACTGTCAGGAAATTTCTCCTCAGTTCTAAGTTGCTTCTCTCCTTGATTAGTTTCCACCCATTGCTTCTTGTTCTACCCTCAGGTGCTTTGGAGAATAGTTTGACTCCCTCTTCTTTGTGGCAACCCCTGAGCTATTGTAACTCTGCTATCATGTCATCTCTAGTCCTTGTTTTCATTAAACTAGACATACCCAGTTCCTGCAACCGTTCTTCATATGTTGCAGGTGGTCTGGTCTTCCTAGTTTGGATGAGAGAGTATGTATTTGCAGGAGAAGATTGAGAGTAAACTCAATATGAAAAGAGTTAGCAATCAGAGAAGTTGGCTGAGTCTTGGAATCTACGCAATTTTATTTAACTATCCATTTTTTTTCCTTTTCCAACATATCCAGTGACAATTCTACCATGTGACAGACTGGCTTTGTGATTGTGATTCAAAAATTTGTACTACCGGTTCTTGTGGGCGTGGCTTTGTGGGTGTGGCTTTGTGGGCATGGCAGGGGAAGGATACTGCAAAATCCCCATTCTCCCCCCCCCCCACTAACCTGCTTTCCAGCTCCGTTCTGTTATTCAGAGCAACAAAAAGATCAGCTGGGAGGCTGGGAAACAGTAGGGGCGGGGCCAGTCTATTTGCCAGTTCGCCAAACTACTCAAACTTTCTGCTACTGGCTCTCCAGAACCTGTCAGAACTGGCTGAATACCACCTCTGATTTGAATCTCTTCTAGGCAGATTTCCCAAAGGTGCCTTTTCAAGAGGCAACTGGATGCTCTTGTTTTTCTTTGAAGATGTTTCGCTTCTCATTCAGGAAGCTTCTTCAGTTCTGAACTACTCAGCAGATGTTGACTAAGTTATTCTTAAGGATTTTTAAAAAGAAATTATTACCTTTTGCGCAATTTTATTTTCAACTGTTTAAAGGTTTTATTATAGTAGCTTCAAACCCAAAGCTTGCAGGATAAAAGGAAAGAAAAAAAACCCTATTCTAGCATTGCTCTCTCATTAAACACTTTTAAATCTCTCTTTCTCTAGTACTGGATAAATGAATACACCTCCACATTGGGTATTGGAGTCTTTCATTCTGGAATTGAGATCTACGGTAGAGGTATGGAGTTTTCTTTGAATTGTGCCTGAAAATAGCTATAATATTCCACTTTAAAAAAAAAACAAAGGGTGTGGTATTTCCTTGGGGTTGTTTTAGCGAAAGTTAAAAATGGTATTTTTGCTCCTCTTTGAGGTTGTTTTAGGGAGAATTAAAATGATATTTTTGAATAGGTTGCAAACAAAAAACCTACATGAGTGAAGGGCTGTGACAGTTAAGTGTTAAGAGCAACAGTCACTTAGGAAACAAAAATGCAGATGGAAACCCACTGAATAGATTAAAAATTATATTAAAAATAATATAATGGTTTTTCTAATGATATAATGCATGGCTTTGAGAACTAGATCCTAAGAAGGAGCAAGGGAGAAGAGATACTCTTGAATTATGGATTTGGAAATGGTTACTAAGATTATCATGAACTGCAAGAAGAATCAATCAGTCCATCCTGGATGAAATTAAGATTGATGGCTCCCCTGAGGCAACAATCAGCAAGCAGCACTCAGCTACTACGGGCATCTGATACAAATGGATGACAGTCCACACTTGGCAAAGTTGAAGCAAGTAAGAGAAGGGAAAGACAACAGATGGACAGAAAGATCTGGATAACTGAAATGTCTGGAAGATCTGGAAAACTGAAAAGATCTGGATAACTGAAATGTGGGGGCAGGACAAGGAGCAATGGGTGGAAACTAACCAAGGAGAGAAGCAACTTAGAACTAAGGAGAAATTTCCTAACAGTAAGAACAATTAACCTCTGGAACAGCTTGCCTCCAGAAGTTGTGAATGCCCCAACCCTGGAAGTCTTTAAAAAGATGTTAGACAGCCATTTGTCTGAAATGGTATAAGGTTCCTGCCCATGCAGGGGGTTGGACTAGAAGACCTACAAGGTCCCTTCCAACTCTGCTATTGTATTATTGTATTATTGTCCTTAAAAGATCTGTGGATTGCTGCTGAGACAGGCAGAGATGGTGAACATTTGTCCACAGTCCTCGGGGTTGATCCTGATTCAAAGACACCTCAGTAACTGATCTCACTAAGTGAGATCGCCTTCTGCCACCAAGAGCCTCCCACCGGCCAGTACGCTCCCATAGAGGGTCTCCTCATGGTGCCGTTGGCTAGACAATGTCAACTGGCGACACCCAGGGGGAGAGCCTTCTCCGTGGGAGCACCTGTCCTCTGGAACAAATTGCCCCCAGAATGAAGAACTATCCCTGACTTCCACACCTTCCGCCGTGGTCTCCAAACCTTTTTCTTCCAACAAGCCGGGCTGGCATAAAACATGATTTTTAAATTCAAATTTTTATTAATTTTAATTAGGGTTAGTTTGGGTTTTTTTCCCCACGTTTCGGCCAAGGTTTAATATGTCTTTTAAAAGCTTTTTTAACTTTTATATATTTGTTTTTATTCTGGCTGTACACCGCCCTGAGTCCTTCAGGAGTAGGGCGGTATACAAAACCAATAAAACTCAAACTCAATAAAACTCAAAACTAAGTGAACCAAGTCTTTATATCAAAAGCTGTAAACAGCAACATGAATGAAGATATGATCAGGTACATTAAAACTGTATGCCAATGCCTTATATCAGGGGTCTCCAACCTTTGCAATTTTAAGTCTGAAGGACTTCAGCTCCCAGACTTCTCCAGCCAGCTTTGCTGGCTGGAGAATTCTGGGAGCTGAAGTCCTTCAGACTTAAAGTTGCAAAGGTTGGAGACCCCTGCTCTAAATGATCATCACAAATTAGGGTAGGAAACGGCTTAGCCTTCTCTGCAGGCTGCAAAATGTACTCTTTCAAACCACTGTTTTCAGCCGCAGCCCTGATTCTTTGCATTAGGTTTACCGAACCTCTTCTATGAGAATTCACTGTTCTTTGAAATAGAGGCATGGCCTGTTCTGTTCTTGGAATATTTCCATTTCTGGGAGCTGAAGTCCTTCAGATTTAAAGTTGCAATGGTTGGAAACCCTTGCCTTATATCATCCGGAGTCACTGTGAGATTCGAGGCAGCAATTTTAGAAACTCAACATCTTTGAAATGGAAAATCTCTAGCAGTGCAGATATTTCCCTTTGTTTCAATGTATTTCTTAGCTCACTCCAAAAGAAAGTTGTCTTTTCTTGCATTTTTACAAATGCTGAATCCATTTTGGAAGCAGAAAGCAACTCAGACTTTGCAATTTTACACCATTCTGTTCCAAAAGCGATGAGTCACCTCAAAGCAGGGGCCAAACTATGGCCCTTTCATGACCTATGGACTTCAACTCCCAGAATTCCTGGCCAGGAATTCCTCAGCCAGGTATTCCGGGAGTTCACAGGTTAAAAAGGGTCCATAGTTCCCCACCTCTGCCTTAAAGAGTTGAGGAGAGGGCTCAAAGGTGCAGGCAAAGAAGGAAGTGCCGAGCTGCCTTGAGTAGCCAGGAGGTACATGATAGCTCTGCAGAGCTTGAAGTATTGTGAAGATTGGGGTGATCCCAGTTGAACTTCATCTTCCATCATGGCTTATGTTTGGACTATTTTCTTCATAGGGTTGTCACTATTAGGATAATTTGAAGGAGGATTCTCAAATAAATTGCCTTAAATTCTTAGTGGAAAGGCACATGTAATAAATAAAAATAATCTGAAGATCTTTGTCACATTGCTCTTGGATGCAAAACATGTTTTGTATTTTAATGGATACATCACTCCGCCTTCCCATGACTGACCTTCAGATTCGTTCAGCTACAATTCCAATAATTCCTAGCCACTGCTAGGAATTGTATGAAGTTGCTAAGACTTGGGCATAATTAGTCCAATTGTTTCTGACTAATTCAAGAATGAATGCAACCCCATTTGCAAAGCTGTATATTTTCAGTGTCCTATTTTAAAAATAAAAGCCAGGGGCTAAGACTATTTAGTTCTTCCTTTTGAGGAAAGAACAAATATATTATCACCCAGTTCCTGAATCTGACTATTAATCATTGGACTCATTTCTCAGAGCAGATTCCAAGGGAAATTAGAATTGCAACAAGATAATCAGAGAGTTCGGCTGAGTTTCAGAGGCTGCATTTTCTCCTTTGCTCTACACAATTTATGCTGTTGCTTAAAACTCTACTACAAAGCTATGATGAAAAAAAAATCCTTTAGGGATCAAGGTAGTTCAATGAGGTTGAATCAGCTCAGGGCCCACAGAATTAGGTCTTGGAAGATTTAATGGAACGTAGGATTGAAGTAGAGGACATCTTCCTGTCTGGACTACTGCAATGCTTTCTACATGGGGCTCCCTTTGAAGAGCACCCGGAGGCTCCAACTGGTCCAGAATGTGGCCACATGGGTAATTATGAGGGCAACGCGACGCTCCCATGTAACACCCCTCCTGCGCGAGCTGCACTGGCTTCCGGTGGTTTTCCGGGTGCGATTCAAGGTGTTGGTTACTATCTTTAAAGCGCTCCATGGCTTAGGACCTGGGTACCTACGAGATCGCCTTCTGCCACCGAGAGCCTCCCACTGGCCCGTACGCTCCCATAGAGAGGGTCTTTTCATGGTGCCATCGGCTAGACAATGTCGACTGGCGACACCCAGGGGGAGAGCCTTCTCCGTGGGAGCACCTGTCCTTTGGAACGAATTGCCCCCGGAATTACGAATTATCCCTGGCTTACGCACCTTCCATCGCGGTCTCAAAACCTTTTTCTTCCAACAAGCTGGGCTGGCATAAAAGATTTTTTTTAAATTTTTATTATTTTAATCAGGGTTAGTTTGGGTTTTTTTCCCCACGTTTCAGCCAATAGTTTAATTATGTCTTTTAAAAGCTTTCTTTTAACTTTTATACACTTGTTTTTATTCTGGCTGTACACTGCCCTGAGTCCTTCGGAAGTAGGGCGGTATAATAAACCAATAAACTAAACTAAACTAAACATCTTATGGAAAGTCAAATACCATGTACAGCAGTAGTGGGTTCCTCTCCCTGTCGCTACTGGTATGCTGCTCATGGGGCCAAGTGTCCTGTTTGTGCACACACGCTGTGCGCGCATATGCATTCTACTGCCCCTGTGACACCCAGTTGCTTGTTGGAGGTCTCACAGGCGCTACATGCTATGTGCGGGTGCGCAATTGGCGAGTTGCTTTAAAAACAGGTACTGTATGGAACACGGGCAGACAGGTAGGCCAAACCGGCCACCATATCAGTAGTTAGTTAGTTAGTTAGTTAGTTAGTTAGTTTCTTGGTTTTTTATACCGCCCTATTCCTGAAGGACTCAGGGCGGTGTACAGCCAAAATAAAAACAAATATATAAAGGTTAAAAGAAAGCGATTAAAAGACATAATTAAAATATTGGCCGAAATGTGGAAAAAAACCAAACTAACCCTGATTAAAATAATAAAAATTTAAATTTAAAAATTTAAAAATCATGCTTTATGCCAGCCCAGCTTGTTGGAAAAAAAAGGTTTTGAGAGCACGGTGGAAGGTGCATAAGTCAGGGATAGTTTTTAATTCCAGGGGCAATTCGTTCCAGAAGGCAGGTGCTCCCACGGAGATGGATCTCCCCCTGGGTGTCGCCAGTCAACATTGTCTAGCCGATGGAACCATGAGGAGACCCTCTCTATGGGAGCGTACAGGTTGGTAGGAGGCTCTCAGTGGCAGAAGGCGATCTCGTAGGTACCCAGGTCCTAAGCCATGGAGCGCTTTAAAGATGCTAACCAACACCTTGAATCGCACCTGGAAAACCACCGGAAGCCAGTGCAGCTCGCGCAGGAGGGGTTTTAAAATATTGGCCGAAACATGAAAAAACCCCAAACTAACCCTGATTAAAATAATAAAAATTTAAATTTTAAATTTTAAAATTTAAATTTAAAAATTTAAAAATCATGCTTTATGCCAGCCCGGCTTATTGGAAAAAAAAGGTTTTGAGAGCACGGCGGAAGGTGCATAAATCGGGGATAGTTTTTAATTCCAGGGGCAATTCGTTCCAGAGGACAGGTGCTCCCACGGAGATGACTCTCCCCCTGGGTGTCGCCAGTCAACATTGCCTAGCCGACGGCTCTATGGGCGCGTACAGGTTGGTAGGAGGCTCTCGGTGGCAGAAGGTGATCTCGTAGGTACCAAGGTCCTAAGCCATGGAGCGCTTTATAGATGGTAATCAACACCTTGAATCGCACCCGGAAAACTACATCTTCCACCACCCCTACCACCACCCAGTCATTGGATGACACTTCCAAAGCAGCTGACCATTCGGGATTTACATCTGACATGCATGAAACATGATTGCCACCCTTGAAATTGAAGATGTGATCATAATACTTAGTGAATTCATATTAAATATTTGTTTTCGCACATGGTATTATATATGGATTGGAGCAAGCTGCAGAATATTCCAGAAATCTATCAGCTTACCTTTCAGTCTTGGTGCTTGATGCTGACTGGAAGCCAGCTCAGCAAAAATGCCATTTGACAAAATACATTGGGAGAAGATTGCAGTAGATTGGAGTCGATTGCAGACTAAGGGGGACACTGGTTAAAGATGCTGAGCTTGTCAGCTGGAGAACTGACAGCCTGTGTTTGAGATCTGAGCTCTGTGCACCAGGGTGAGCGCCTGTTACTTACCACAGCTCCTGTCCACCTAGCAGTTCCAAAGCATGTAAATGCAAGTAGATTAATAGGTACCACTTTGGTGGGAAAGTAAGAGTGTCCTGTGCATCTTTGGCATATAGCCATGATGGCCGCATGACCACGACTGAGAGAGAAACCTTTACCTTAGATTGCAGACCATTCCAGTCTCTTTGAAGGAGGAAGAGAAGCAAGTTACGTAACTGTTGGTGGAAAGTGTCACACTGTACCTTAACTTGAGTCAGAGTCCCACCACAGATGCTGCTCTTACATTCTTAATTACAGTCTTTTTCTTCTCTTGCTAGAGTTTGCCTATGGAGGACATCCCTACCCTTTCAGTGGGATTTTTGAGATCACACCAGGCAGTGCGGTGGAGCTTGGCGAGACCTTTAAATTCAAGTAAGAGCTCTTCTACTGGATTGGCCACCTGCAGGGCATTGTCCCATTTTCTGCTCCCTTTTCCAAGGCATTTTTCCTTTCTTTCATGCCTTCTGAAAACCAAGGAAGCAGGTGAAAATCAGCATATGCACAAATCTGTAGGGTTGTCACCTTAATTTTATAGTACAATATAAAAGAGCCATGGACAAAATCTCATTTTGTACTCTTCAGAGCTGCTTCTGACCATGAAACTTGAAAACTGCCAGCAAAATTTCTCACGTTAAGGTGGAAAACAGAAAATAACTGCAGCCTAACTTTTTAAAGAAATCCATCACAGGTAGCAAACAAAGAACCTCCCTGAACTCCATCTTGCTAAAATGAACGTGCTCCCGGCTTCTTTCCCCAGACTTAAGTGCAGACCTTTTCTATTAAATGGTCTCCACGTCTTCCCCACCATTCTATTTGGAACAATGCAGGTTGTAGATTTGAGAGGGTTGAAACCAGGTGTGGGTTGCTGCCGGCATTACTGCCAGTTGGGTGTGCACAATTTTTTTACATGCGCACATGCACATTTGCACAAAAATAGGGCTGCGCATGTGCAAAATGTTAAACAAGGGAAAAAATAATTTGTGCAAAGAAAATCATTCTGCACATGTGCAGAACCGAAAATCAAAATTATTTAATTAATTAATTATTAGTTATATGCGAGACCGCCTCCTGCCCCATACATCCCTCAGACCGATACGCTCCCACAGAGAGGGCCTCCTCATGGTGCCGTCGGCTGGACAATGCCGACTGGCGACACCCAGGGGAAGAGCCTTCTCTGTGGCGGGCCCTGCCCTTTGGAATGACCTACCCCCTGAACTCCGCACCATCTCCGACCTCCGCCTCTTCCGCAAGTGTCTGAAGACACACCTATTCCATCTAGCCGGCCTAGCGTAACCTCCATTACTGACTCTTAGATAGTTTTAAATTTGGGTTTTTTAAATTCGGTTTTTAGCGCAGGGTCTATTAGAATAAGTTTTTTAAAATTTTATATGTTTTATATGTGTTTTAACATCCCTGTGCGCCGCCCTGGGTCCGTTTGGAGAAGGGCGGGGTATAAATTTAATAAAATAAATAAATAAATAAATAAATAAATAAAATGGCGCTGCCATATGAGAACCGGCTCAGGGGCGTGGCAGGCCTGGGTCACTGCCGGTTCCAGCGACCCATGCTACCAAACCACTACCGGTTTGGCTGAACCGGTTTGAACCAGTAGGAACCCACCTCTGGTTGAACCCTGTCCTATCCTGCAGTGGAGCAGCTTCTTCCAACCTGGTGTCTACCATGTGTTTGGGTCAACTTCTAACATCCCCAGTCAATATAGTGAATTGCCTTGGCAATCATAATTCTTTCCCAGTTTCGAATCCTCTTATACTTAAGGTTGTGCAACCTTAGGACAGTCTCTATCCCTCTATCCTCTATGAGTTCATTATAATGATAAAATGAGAAATACTGTGTGTTGTGTATGGCTGGTTAAGAATGCACTCACTATATTCAATACTAAGAGATGCACGTAGCATATAGAAATGCATCTATAATATGCATCTGTAACAAAACAACAGCAACAAAAAACCCTTTGCTACCTCCATTGATTGAATGATTGCACCCGTTCTGGCATTCTTTTAATTCAGAGCCATGCTGAGTTAATGAGTCAAAAAAGCATAAGAACACATGCTATAGTTCTCACATGCTTTCCCCCCTAGGTTCACCTTCCCCCCGCATTTAAACTGCTATTGTGAATACCTATTTTCCTCCCACAATGTATCAACTGTTATTGCTGCACAATTTCACCTTGTGTTACTGGGATGTGCTCTGGATTGTACAAATGCAGGCCATCCTGTGGCTTATCAGATTGCTTCTTTGTCACCGGAGGAATAACATTAGATTCAGGGTCAGTTGTCTTCCACCCAGGTCTCTCTTGTGTGGAAGAAATGCAGGAACATCCCTGCAGCTGTCAACATATGGGAAGCTAAACTATAGTAAATGAAATCACCCGGAAACAGGAGGGATCGGAAGGGACAAACGCATGTCTGGATATGGAGGCCTTTGACCCGCTCATCTCGACAGCAAACCCGGAGAGGCAACAGAGTAATTGCTCAATCTTAATATTGGAAACTTTTGAAATATATAATTGATGAGGTCCCTGAAGAACTTTGGGTGAGGGGGAGAAACACATTTCAAGGGGGAGGGGAATTTCTAGAAAAAGCAAGCTGGGGAGCAGGTGCTGGCTGCCACACAGAGCCGCCCTTTAATTGTTCCGCTTTGCTTGCTTGCTTGCTTTGTTAGCCAAACAGAGGTCAGTGACAAGAACGCAAGGCAAAGAAAGATACAAAATCCAGGGCTAACCAATGCAATCTTAACGAACTCTTTGCAACATAAACATGGTGTATAACATTGCTTTTGAAATAAGGGGACCAGAACGACACAAAGTGGATCTCATACTCAAAACACCGCAAGGACATTTGAATAGATTTGCTCAAAAATGCCTTCTTTGACCCCCACTGTGGAAAAAAGTACTGATTCAGATGGATTTATTTACTTTATAATTTATGACTTGCCCCCTCCAGCAGACCTGTGGGTGGCTCATGTGGCTGTGGTTAGAGTCCCTTCGGGGAGAGGAGGCGGTTAATAAGTCGAATAAATTGAAATTGAAATTGAATGTAAAAGATCACCGTTAGCCATCGGTTTCGACAGTAAAACAATTAAAGCAAATTAAGATTTATTTTTGAGTCGCCTCTAGACAAGATGGGTGGCACTCAACTTAATAAAGAAAGAAAGATTTAAGACCTAGAACTGAAAGAAATTTAACAATAAGAATTAATTAGGTTTAAAAGTAAGCCTTGGGAAAACAGCTTAGCAAAATACCCCAAAGCCTAAACAGGCAATAGTCTCCACTGTTCTTTTGCTAGCAAAAAGCGTCACACCACTCAATTTTGGGAAGGCAAAAGGCTTCCCCAAAGAGCTAGAGGAACTACAGAAAAAGCCACCAGTGTTTGTTTTAAAGCACCCATTTAATGTCTGAAGTGGAAGGCATGAGATGATTGCAAAAGACAGATAGATTCTCTCTGGAGAAGATGGTGCCAAAGGTTACCTGGACCAAATCCCATAGGGCTTTCTTGGTCAAAAGCATCATCTGGAATTTTGCACATAAAACATCTTGGCAACAAACGCAGCCCCTGAAATCAAGAGCCAACGTCGCCAAAGCGATTTCCCACACACTGCATTCTGCTCCCACTGTGGATCGTATTCAAAGGCAGCCCTTTGCTGTAATTCTGCTGTGAGCAATGGGGGCGTGAATGATGGCTCCAGAAAGGGGTGTGGTTAGTGCACTAGTCAAAGCTGCAGAAACAGCACAGATCAGCAATGTACCATAGAGTTATCTTTCCAGGGCGGTATAAGGCTATCCATGTGAAAGGCACTCGCTATGATTGATGCTTTGGGGAAGAAGAAGAAAAAACATTTGCCAACAGACAAATCTGAATCTCAGCAGCGAGAATCTCAAAGAATATCCTTGCCAAAATCCCAGCATGACAGCATGAGTTCCTGACAACTCCCTATGGCAGAGGTCTGCAAAGTCGGCTCTTTTAAGACTGGTGGACTTCAACTCCCAGAATTCCCCAGCCAGCTATGCTATATAGCTATGCTGGCTGGGGAACTCTGGGAGTTGAAGTCCACCAGTCTTAAAAGAGCCGACTTTGCAGACCCCTGCCCTATGGGATTAGGTTCCTGGCTGGCTGGCTGGCTGTTTGTCATACAGCTGCTTGGAATGCCATTGAGACTCTGAATAGGATTGTGCTGGGAACAGTGGTGGGATTCAAATAATTTAACAACTGGTTCTCTGCCCTAATGACCAGCTGGGTAGGCGGGGCTTGTTGGTCATGTGACTGGGTGGGCATGGCCAACTCAACGTCACTCATGCCAATGGGCGCTTCACCTTAGCTGTTACAATGTAATAAGGATTAATGGAGAGACACTTTCTGTAAGCAGGGCAATAAAAATTAGGCTAGAAACAACACCAGAATGTTTGTTTCCTTCCTGCCTTCCTTACAGGATTAGCCCTGTGAAGTGGAAAAAAACAAAATGAGATTTCTTCCAACAACCGGTTCTCCAAACTGCTTAGGAAGTTAATAACCGGTTCTCTTGAATAGATGTGAACAAACTGAACCCCATCACTGGCTGGGAAGAAGAAAGGGCAGGGATAACTTTTTCTCCAAGAACATATAGATTCAGTATTAAAATAGTCAGTGTAGACATTAGGTGTTTGTTTTAAAGCATATGCTATGTAAATGCTAAATAATTATAGTGGTACTATTTGCACCCCATGCATGTGTTGCTATTTGTTTAATGGGGATATAAATATAGACCAAATTGAACAATGGCTTTCAGTTATTTGGGAATTTAAAGTGAATGCTATGGTGAATTAATCTGAAAGGATATTTAAATGCATAGTACTGGCTGTGCCTGGAGGCTTCATTAAACACTAGATAGACCAGGCAGATAAATAGACTGAGGTATGCGTCTGTCTGTGTTTCTGTTTGTTTGTGTGTGTGTGTATGTGTGTGTGTGTGTTTGCACTGTGCAGTTTGAAAAAGACTTGGATGAAGTTATTCAGGTCCCATTTCCACTTTTCATTAAAGTAGCCTGAAAAAAGATGCTGCTGCTTTAAAAGACTTCACTCTTCAAAATGAAGCAGGGCTATTTTAATTCATTGCAAGGATTCACTTTCAAAGCAGGCCTGGTGCCTTGTCTTTCTGACATGCCCGTTTTCAGTTGTTTGACTTTTCTTATCTTTTTCTTTTCCCCCCAACTAGAGAATCCATTGCCTTGGGGACCACAGACTTCACTGAAGAAGATGTAGATAAAATCATGGAGGAACTAGGCAAAGAGTACAAGGGCAATGCTTACCATCTCATGCACAAGAATTGCAATCACTTCTCAGCTGCTCTGGCAGAGGTGGACTCACCTTCTATTCTTTCTCTGGGTATTACTTTATAATCCTCCAGCAATGTTGGTGAGGCAGTTTGTGGGCCAAAACAATTCCCACTATGATTAGATCACTATGGCTGAATCACTTATCATAACACAACAGAGTACCCTAACTGATGCCATCACATCTGTCCTGCTTAGTATCTGTGGCTTCTATTTGTTAAGAATCCAAGAATGAATGTTTTATATCAGGGCAAGATCCAAGCAATCTGAAACAGTTTCTTACCCTGATATTTTCTTACAGCCTTTATGTCCAAAAGAGGATGTGTAATTCAGATCCAAAAATTCTTCTGGGCAATTATCCTGCTTTATTTATTCATGTATGGAAATAATGGTGATTCAATTTGTTGTCTTCTTTCGAATCTTCTCATGTTTCCGAATATTTTGTCCGCCTTCCTCGTTTATTTATCACCGAACATCCCTTAAAATGGAATGAAAGTGTATCTTTTGGTGCAAGGGTCTCTAACCTTGGCAACTTGAAGACGTGCGGATTTCAACTCCCAGAGTCCCTCAGCCAGCAAAGCTGGCTGAGGAACTCTGGGAGTTGAAGTCCGCACGTCTTCAAGTTGCCAAGGTTGGAGACCCCTGTTTTAGTGGTTAGTGCTGGCAGCTGTCCAGCTGGAGGGGGACAGGAGGCTCACTGAGTATTTCCCCTGTGCCCTTTTGGTAGCCATAGACAAACACAACACATCAATCCATTCTAGCAACAGACAATTATTGTCTTGGTTGATGTTTTCTTAAGACGAAGGTTCCGTGATTAAGGGACAAAACGATTGGGTGACATTCGCGTGCTTTTCTTGAGCACTGAAATTATTAAGTGGGGCTTATCAGGTAAGGATCGGGTACCTTCCTCTTTACCAAAAAGAAAGAAGGGGGGAAAAGCTCACATCTCATTTCTCTTGACATTGATCTCTTTGATATTTGTAGGTACAATCTAAATGTAGTGTCACCGAAAAGGTCACCAACTGCAATTTCTTTTGAAGCAGTTTCCCATTTCCTGAGTTATTTATGTGTCTCTGGACTGTCATGAAATAGCTGTGCATTTTTTTTTTACATAATGAGAATGGAAAAGAGGAAAAGGCCAGATCAGTCATTTTGACCTGCCTGGTGGTCTCTAGGACCACAGATGAAAAACTTGTTTGCTCTGACAGAGGAGCAGATTTCCCCCATTCTCCCCCCCCCCCTCAAATAATCCTTCCCTAACACTTGGTTTTCTACAGGTATCCAGTCCAGTATCCCCTGCTGACTGGGGATACAGACCAGTGGTGGGTTTCAAATTTTTTAGAACCTACTCTGTAGGTGTGGCCTATTTTGTGGGCATGGCTTGGCAGTCATGTGACAGGGTGGGAGTGGCCACCTTTTAAAATGTGGTGAAACTCATTTAACAACGCTCTTGCTTAGCAACCAAAATTTTGGACTCAATTGTGATGATAAATTCTTTCTTTCTTTCTTTCTTTCTTTCTTTCTTTCTTTCTTTCTTTCTTTCTTTCTTTCCTTCCTTCCTTCCTTTCCTTTCCTTTCCTTTCCTTCCTGTTGGGTCACTGGCAGCGGCGGGCCAGATTTACTTCCAGGTACGCCGGTGGAACCCCCTCTCACCGGTTCTCTAAATTTCACCAACCGGCTCTCGCGAGTAGGTGCGAGCCTGCAGAAACCCACCACTGATACAGACATACATTGCAAGACAAAATCTGGGTTTATAAGACTAGCAGACATCAAAGGAATCAAGGGGAACTTAGAGGAAATCAAGTGGCAAGGAGAAAAGAGTTAATTTTCCTATCCCCAGCCCAGAAGGTGCGCAAAGCCTATTCCACAGCAGCATTTTGCAATGAAAAAAGGGTTGATTGCTTCATGCAGATGACTGCAAGGAAACTGCAGTTTCAGAGGTCAGATTACTGAGATGTATTCAAACTTCCTTTGCAGTGGAGAATTGGGCTGTGTAGGCGTGTGGTGTGGGTTCCCCCCCCCCTAAAAGACTTTGTGGGATATTGAGGCAGAATTAAGCATCTCAAAGCATTTTCCCATTTGCTGCGCTCTCTCTCTCTCTCTCTCTCTCTCTCTCTTCTGAAAGAAGCTAAATAAATGTACCTTAAGCTGGAAATTATTACACATCAGTGGAAGAACCAAGTGCTATTACTGGAAGGCACTTTTTTTTGCCTGCTCTATTTGATTTGATTGACTTATGGAAAGCGGTATTCTCTTAGTGACAAAACATTTTCTTTAAGAGATTGGCACCATAGTTCCCATTCTGGGGACTGTAAAGTAGATTAACTGATTGATTTATATATATAGCTGCCGTCTTAGCAATCATCTGAGGATGGTGCGCATCATTAATAAACAGCCATTAAATTTTTATAAATACAATACACTAAGAAAATAATTTAAAAAAAACCACGAAAACAGGGTCAGAAAAAAAATGCCCATATTGTTTCCTGGCTCTTTGCCAAAATGCCCATCATGAGCAGAATTTGGGAAAGAAATTGGCTGGGCTCACAAATTGGGCTAAGCTATTAGTTTGAACATTTACTTGTTTTGACATGATGTTATGTGCAAACCCATCCAGTATGCTTGTAGTATTACAGTATTTTTAATTTAAATCATATCCTTTTGTTTAGTAAAAGGTTTAGCTGAGCTTGACTTCTAATGACTACATATAGTTTTCTTGGCAACAATATGAGAATATGAGCTTTTTGGAGGCCAGTCATTAATGTATGGGCATCTACAGGGGATTGGGGAGAACACGTTTATTGGACATCTATTCTGCAAATAAATAATAAAGGGAGCAAATCATGATTCTTCAGGAAATATTACTACTACTGTAGAGTAATAGTACAGAAAAAGAAGAGATGAAGTATTTTGTTACACAAGTTAACACTTAAACTAGAATGAAAAAGGCACAGTAGGAATGTATTTTAAGCTACTTACTGTGTCAGAAGATTTAGGGAAGTACTGACATTAAAAGACAAATTACTCTAGGTGCAATGATGATTGATGATTATATATCAACAAGTTGATATTGACTCTTAGTGACCAATTAGATACATTGTCTTCAGGAAGATTTGTTCCTAATTGGTGTTTCAGGTCCCCCAATACTGCATTCAGTTTTGTTGTAATTCAGAACATCCACTTTGCTGTTAGTCATCACCTTGTTCTCTTTCTTTCCATTGTTCCTAGCATGATAGACTTAGCCAGAGAAAATGTGTCCAACATTTATATTCAAAATATGACAATTTGAGCCTGGCCTCATGTGTCTGGAGGGAGAAGTCTAGGCTGATTTCTTCAATGATCTATTTGTTTGCTTTAGTTATACCTGATGTTCTCAAGAATCTTCTCCAAGATGAAAGTTCAAAAGTTTCAAAACCCTTCCTATATCCCAATTTTTCAAAGCCAGCATTTGCTTCCATAGAGTGTCACGTAGAAATGATTGCCTGTGTCATTCTGATTTTGGTAGGCAGATACATCTCGGCATCTGAATATCTGTTCCAAGGCTTTTCATAGCTGCTTTACCAACTGCTATTCTGCAGAGAATTTCTTGGCTGCTTCTTCCTTCCTTTAGGATAGTTCATCCTAAAAGGGAAAAGCTGCCCACAATTTTAATATCTTCACTGCCAATTCTAAGGCTGGTTGCTATGCCTTTATCATTAATTTGGGTTTTTTATATGGAATTTTAATCCTATTTTTTTCTGTGCTCCTTGATTTTCATTAGTGCAGTGTGCAGATATGATTTGCAATTTCAGTAGTCAGAGTAGTGTCATCAGCATTGCCTAGGCTATTGATGTTTTAAAAACCATGGTGGCTTAGTGGTTAGAATGCTGTATTCTGTCCACTTACAGGAGTTCAATCCTGATGGGCTCAAGATGGACTCATCCTTCCAAGATCAGTAAAATGAGGTCTAAGATTGTTAGGGCCACATGCTGACATTGTAAACTACTCAGGCAGTACTGTATGGAGAAGTATATAAAACTATTGCTATTGCTGTTTAAAATCATGTTCATCTTCTTCCAATACAAGTTTCTTCAATACGTGTTTTGCATGTAGATGGAACATATACATTTTGTTTCTTTGGCCAACTTGGAGCCAGTCTGTTTCACCATGTTTTGTACATATAGTGGCTTTCTGACTTTTATACAGGTGAGGAGAATGAAATATTCTGGGATTGTCATATTTTTAAGCACGTTCCACAGCTTAAAAGGATTAATATAACTGAAAGTCTTTCTATAGCCAATGAAGCATACATTTCCAGTTTGCCTTCTTCTCTTTCCTGGTCTTTGGAAATCATCTCTGCCACATTCATCCTTAACAATCTCTTTAAGTTCATCCCACAGTTTCTCTGGTTCTGCATCAATGGGATTCAGCATTTTCTGGTGTTCTCTTGCTTCAGATCCTACTGTACTGATTGGCTTCCCCCTTCCACTTTAGCTTAACATGGAATGTGCACACCAACAGTTTGTGACCTGTTCCAAAGTCGGTTCCATGACATGTCTTTGCTTTTATAACTATGCACTTTCACCTTTTTTGCGGGATAAGTGGGGAAAATAAGATTGAGGGAGCCTCTGAACTCTACTAGTAAGGATACTCTAAACTTATGCATTCTGAACAAAAATTCATAGGTGCAGAGAAGGTTCTGCTAAGAAGCAGCAAAGAGTGTACCATCCTACTCTCCTCTCCATCACTGCTGATCAGCTAGTGTTCTAATCTAGTGGGTGCAAGGGAGAGGCCACTGTAAAAGAACTAACCTGCTTCAATGCCCTGTGAGATATTATGATGGTGCCAGAGGAGAAGGGGCATGCTTGTAAAGTGCTAAAGTGCTCAAAGGATGCTGGGTTCATCCCATCTCTTCAGAGTCATCAGAGTGCACCAGTGGCGAGATTCAATTTTTTTTAACTACCGGTTCTGTGGATGTGGCTTGGTGGATGTGGCATGACTTGGTAGGTGTGGCAGGGGAAGGATACTGTAAACTCTCCATTCCCTCCCCACCACAGATAGGGGCGGGGCCAGGGATGAAATCCAGCAGGTTCTAGCAGGTTCTGGAGAGCCGATAGCAGAAATTTTGAATAGTTCAGAGAACCAGCAAATGCCACCTCTGGTTGGCCCCTGAGTGGGGTGGGAATGGAGATTTTACAATATCCTTTTCCCACCATGGCCACCAAGCCACGCCCACCAAGCCACGCCAGTAGTAAAAAAAATTGCATTTCACCACTGGGCGGGACCAGTCAGAGGTGGTATTTACTGGTTCTCCAAACTACTCAAAATTTCAGCTACTGGTTCTCCAGAACTGGTCAGAATCTACTGAATACCACCTCTGGATTGCCCCACAATGTGATGCAGATTTCATCCACAACAACAAAAACCCCGGTGGAGCCTGTTGCTTGCTTAAAGGAGAAAACACCACTGTGACACCAGGTCAGTCAGCAACAACTTTACGCAGCTTCAAGCATGAGCTGGGGATGAAATGGAGACAACCTGATGACCTGGCAGAAAACAAGGCAAAAAGCATGCTTGGCCTGTCCTTAGGTGTAAGAGGAGAGAAAACATAAAAGACAGTAGAGAGCTTGGATGTGGTTGTTTTTGTTATTTTTTTGACAATCCTAAAACCAGAAACCATGTGACCACAGAAAGCTCTTGGCCAAGTGCTTTTGGAAGGAAATCAAGTACTTATTAAATCTTTCACTGAATAAGATTTCCTGGTATGCAATGCAGGACTTGTGTTCATCACATTCATCACATTTTGAACTATACACTCTTAGCACCGCAGGAAGAAAATTGCTCTATTTCTGGAATGTGCCTGCAGAATAAACTACATGGCATCCTGCCATTTTCTCCAGATGTTATTGATTCCTGTAAGCTTCTGTTTTTCTCTGCAGGGAAGTTCACAGCAGAGTACCCCATTCCCACAGGCAACCCCGTTTTCAGGGTAATCGTAAGGTCTGAAAAATAGTAACGTTCACACATCAATGGGGCGAGTAATTTTTAACTCTCAAGATCCTTCAGTGTAAGGATTAAACATAGATTAAGCTATGCTGGCTAGCTTGTTGAAAGGTCACCTTGCTTCTCCCCCCCCAATCCATCTATTCGGTTTAGGTTTAGGTTTATTGGTTTTTTTATACTGCCCTACTCCCGAAGGACTCAGGGCGGTGTACAGCCAAAATAAAAACAAATATATAAAAGTTAAAAAAGCTTTTAAAACAGGGGTCCCCAACCTTTGCAACTGAAGGACTTCAGCTGGAGAAGTCTGAGAGCTGAAGTCCTTCAGACTTAAAGTTGCAAAGGTTGGGGACCAGTGGTGGGTTTCTCGCACCTACTCGCGAGAACCGGTTGATGAAATTTAGAGAACCGGTGAGAGGGGGTTCCACTGGTGTACCTGGAATCTGGCCTGCTGCTGCCAGTGACCCAATGGGAAGGAAAGGAAAGGAAAGGAAAGGAGGGAGGGAGGGAGAGAGAAAGAGAGAAAGAGAGAAAGAAAGAAAGAAAGAAAGAAAGAAAGAAAGAAAGAAAGAAAGAAAGAAAGAAAGAAAGAATTTATCATCACAATTGAGTCCAAAATTTTGGTTGGTAAGCAAGAGCATTGTTAAATGAGTTTCACCACATTTTAAAAGGTGGCCACTCCCACCCTGTCACATGACTGCCAAGCCACGCCCACAAAATAGGCCACACCTACAGAGTAGGTTCTAAAAAATTTGAAACCCACCACTGTTGGGGACCCCTGTTTTAAAAGACATGGTTAGTTGGTTAGTAAATTTCATTGGATTATTTTTCTTGCTTCTATGCCTCATGGTCAAGGCCACGGATTTTCTTTTCTCTTGCCAGCAGGGAGAGAAAATGAGGCAGGGGCAAATTATTCTGCGAATCGAACAATAATTGTTTTGTACGTGTGTGTTCCCCTATCGTTTCTCAGATCCTGTGTGGGAGGGAAATCCCACGCTGGGTGAACCGCCTGGCCTACTTCAGCTCCTGCATTCCTTTCCTGCAAAGCTGCCTCCCCAAGGAATGGCTGACCCCGGCTGCTCTGCAGACTCATATCAACCTTGGCCTTCATAAGGAAGAGCACGGAGACACGACGGATGAGGAATCGCCATCGACATCCGCAGGTGCTTCAGCCCCAGGCCCTTCGCGAACCTGCCGGCACACGAGGGTCTGAACTCTGCCCGTGGAAGCGGCCCTCAAATCTTTCCCCCTGCCCCATTGGCTGCTCCTCCATCTTTTCCTGCAGCTGCTCGACCTTTATCCCGAGAACCCGTGGCGCATCCTTGCCAGGGCGAGACGAAACCCTTGCCCTTTTTCAAAGGGCTGCTGTGACTTAAAGCAACGTTTAGAACCGTTATCAATACGTGTCTTGAGATTAAACCTCTGGCGCTGACGTTCTCCGTATTGTGAAAATGAAGCAAAAAGTACTACGATCTCTGGAATGTGGCACAGCAGCCCTGAAAGGAAGCCATATTGAGGGACAGATGCTTCGTCTGGAACTCTTTTAATTCTCTATCTCCAGTCATACATTCACAAGGTCTTCTCTCCCATCCCTCCAAAGCTGTATCTCCTTTAAATATCGAAAAGAGGAGCTGAAACCAGAGCCTCACTTTCTCCTCCCTCAGACCAGCAGAAAGCTCCACTTAACTGTCTCTGCATTCTTTTTAAACCACTAGTTTCTTAAAGCCACTGGAAGGGTCAACGAAAGGTGCTCCTATTCAACCACTGCAGATTTTGTGTGTGTGTGTGAATTCAAATACTGTATAATAGACTAAAGGACACTTTAATCTCCAACTACAGTAGCAAAAATTATCTAGAAATATGCGTCTGAGTCCATTTTTTTTTAACCAAGAAAGAAAAACTTTGTGATTACACAACATCCTAAATTGTGAAATTCAATTAATGAACAGACCCGCCCTGGGTCCTTTTAGGAGAAGGTGCGGGGTATAAATCTAAAAAACAAACAAACATGAAGGTGCCACCATGTTAGAGGTACTTTGGAAGGGCTCCAAGTACTCCACCTTGGAAGCCCAGGTAGTACTTGACTTATGCCCAAACTGAACCCGAAATGTATGTTGTTAAGTGAGTTTCCTCCTTGTTATGACATTTCTTGTCACAGTTGTTCAGTGAATCACTGCAACTGATACGTTGGTAACCTGGTTTTGCAGTAGTGGCAAATATCTGTAGCTCGGATGTAGGATGAGGGGGAAGATTCATTGTCCAAGCTCGGAGAACGAACCTTCACCCCCAGTAACCTGGATGTTAAGAGAATCTGACATTTACCCTGTTAGTCAGAAGGTTGCAAAATGTGATCACATGACCCTGGGACACTGCAACAGTCATAAGTATGAACCAGTCGCCAAGCATCCGGATTTTCATCACGATTACAGGAATCCTGCAAAGGTTGTAACTGTGAAAAATAATCATAAGTCACTGTTTTTAGTGCTGTTGTAACTTTGAACAGTCACTAAACGAATTGTTGTAAGTCAAGGACTACCTGTAGGTCTTTAACTGAGATTTGCAGTTTGCCATGTCTCCTTATTTGGACATCCACGATGCCATTGCTTTGAATCCAAATAGAATAGTAAACTGCCACCTCTTTAAGGAACTGTATTTAAAGATGGCAACATGGTAGCCCATGCATAGCCATTAATAATACATAATAGTTTCAGCCACTGGTGAAATTCAATTTTTTTTACTACCAGTTCTGTGGGAGTGGCTTGGTGGGCATGGCAAGGGAAGGATACTTCAAAATCCCCATTCCCTCCACATTCCTGAGTGAAAGATATTGCAAAACCCCTATTCCTTTCCCACTCTGGGGCCAGAGAGAGGTGGCATTTGCCAGTTCCCCAAACTACTCAAAATTTCCACTACTGGTTCTCCCGAACCTGCTGAATTTCACCCCTGGTTTCAGTGGTATCTGGGGTGGCAGCGGTAAAAGAATGGTGAATATGACCACAGAATCAAAGATTTGTCTTTCTAAAATATTGGTTCATATAACAGATATACAATAGGGTGGGATTTAATCTTGTGGTCACCATCTTGGCAATTTTGACCTACATATGAGCACACACAGACACACAGAGGTCCTCTTAAACAGCTTAGCATGGTTTATATCTAATGCATTACCTTCATACTATTCCTGTCAGATAAGCAATATCACACAGTTATTCCCAGAAAATAGTAACTTTAAAAAATTAAAAGCATCCGAAAAGAAAAAGGAAAATAAAGGAAGTAGAGTTAAAGTTAGTACATACCAACATTTACTATATTTTATCATGGTTTTCTATCATTGAAATCTTTGTTTTAACCATGTCATTCTGTGCATTACTTCTTGTTCTCTTGTTTCAATATCATGATATCATATCTCAGCGATGGCGAACCTTGTTTTGCTTGCGTGCCATAAGTGGGGGGAGCGCAGGGGGGTTGTATGCGGGTGTGCCACACCCATAATGCAATCCGTGACCCCCCCAGTGCGCATGCACGCACTACAGGCATGACACCTCCCCATTTTTTGCATGCTCTTTTCGCCCTCCCCAGGCTCCAGAGGCTTTATAGGAGCCTAGGAAGGGAGAAAATAGCCTCCCCCGCCCTCCCGGAGGCCCTCCAGAGGCTTCAGCAACCTTCAGGAGGCTTCCCTGAAGCCCCCGGAGCGTTCAAAATGACGCTCCAAGCCGGTTTGGTCGGAACGTCGTTTTGAGTGCTCTGAAGGCTTCAGGGAAGCATCCTGAAGGTCTCTGAAGTCTTCGGAGCACTCAAAACGACGCTCTGAGAAAATCGGAGGTCACTTCCGGTTTGGTCGGAACATTGTTTTGAGTGCTCCGGAGGCTTCAAGGAAGCTCATGAAGCCTCTGGAGGGCTGGGTGGGGGAGGCGCTTTTTGCCCTCCCTGGCTCCTATAAAGCCTCTGGAGCCTGGGAAAGTTGAAAAATGGCTTCAAAATAGGACAAATTCAGCTGCCCAGTGCGCACATGCGTGCTGGCCAGCTGAGAGGGTAGCGCCTCGCGTGTCCTGACAAATGACAGGTGGCACGCGAGCCATAGGTTCACCATCATGGTCATATGTTATCCCATTCTCACTACATTAACTTACTGGCATGCCAGTTCTTATTGCTATGGAAAATATAAGCAAAATCATGCTCTTATATACTGCCATATTTTTTTTACTTTGACAAACATTCATTTCTCTCAACCAATGGTGGGATTCAAATTTTTTAACAACTCTGCCTTAATATCTGACTGGGTGAACGTGGCTGGGTGGTCATGTGACTGGGTAGCCCTATGCACGGTCACTCAAGCCCTCGTCATTTCCTGCCTGGACTACTGTAACGCTCTCTACGTGGGGCTCCCCTTGAGGTGCACCCGGAGGCTCCAGCTAGTACAGAATGTGGCTGCGCGGGGGATTCTGGGAGTTTTAAGATACTCCCATATAACACCTCTCCTGCGCGAGCTGCACTGGCTGCCTGTGGCCCTCCGGGTGAGCTTCAAGGTGCTAGTAACCATCTTTAAAGCACTCCATGGCACGGGTCCTGGTTACCTTCGGGACCGCCTCCTACCACATACCTCCGTTCGACCTGTCCGCTTCCACAGAGAGGGTCTCCTCAGGGTGCCGTTTGGCGGACAATGCCGGCTGGCGACCCCCAGGGGGAGAGCCTTCTCTGTGGCAGGTCCCACCCTCTGGAACGACTTGCCCATCGACCTCCGCACCATCACGGACTTGCGCCTCTTCCGCCGGGCACTAAAAACACACCTATTTTATGTGGCCGGCCTGGCATAGTTTTAACGGTATAGTTTTAATATAGTGATTTTAATAGCTTTTAACCATAATTTTAGCACAGACCCCTAAATTTAATTCATTTTTACATTATTATTGTATGTATTGTCTTTTTATCCTTTCTGTGCACCGCCCTGAGTCCCACCAGGGAGATAGGGCAGTATACAAATACGATTAATAAATAAATAAATAAATAAAATAAATAGTCATGGCCAACTCAACATCACTCACATCAAGGGATGCCTCGCCCGGCCCCTCCTCTCCCAGCCCCTCGTCATAACCGGCCTCAATGTATCTATAGTTCTGTAAAAATGTTGTCTACCTTTTTTCGACTTTATGATCCACATCTACATACTATAGATTTACTTTCATAGACCACTGAAAGGAGGAAACGGATCACGTGCTCCAGACCACTCAAAATGACACTCTTGGTCAGAGTGTGATAGGCAGGTCACAAAACAGGCTATTGATGGGCTGCTACAAAGAAGTGGGGGAAAGGCACTGTCCAAAGCACCAGAAGAAAACACAAGAGGCAACGGATGGAAAATGAACAAAGAGCAACCTAAAACTAAGGAGAAACTTCCTGACAGTGAGAACAATTAGCCAGTGGAACTGCTTGTCTCCAGACGTCCTGGGTGTTTGATCACTGGAAATTTTTCAGAAAAGACAGGACAGCAATTTCTCTGAAATGGAATAGGGCCGTGATGGTGAACCTATGGCACGTGTGCCACAAGTGGCACCCGGAGCCATTTGTCAGGGCATGTGAGGCGATGCCCTGTCAGCTGGTCAGCACGCATGCGTGCGCTGGCCAACTGAATTCACCCTTTTTTGCATGCCAGAGGCTTTATAGGATGCTGGAGAGGGCGAAAAGAGCCTCCTGCACCCCCTCCAGAGGCCCTCCAGAGGCTTCATGAACTTCCCCGAAGCCTCCGAGCACACAAAATGACGCGCGACCCAAACTGGAAGTGACGTCCAATTTGTTTGGAGCGTCATTTTGAGTGGTTCAGAGGCTTAAGGGAAACCTCCTGAAGGTCGCTGAAGCCTCTGGAGGGGGGGTGGGGAGGGGGGAGGCTGTTTTTGCCCTCCCCAGGCTCCTATAAAGCCTCTGGAGCCTGGGGAGGGCGAAAAGAGCATGCAAAAAATGGGGGTCGCGCCTGTAGTGCCTGCATGCATGTGCACTGGGGGGGGGGGGTTGCACACTGCATTATGGGCGTGACACGCCCGTGCACGACCCCCCTGTGCTCCCCCCACTTATGGCACATGAGCCAAAAAAGGTTCGCCATCGCTGGAATACAGTGTCCTGTCCCCCAGTCCCTTCTAAGTGTTATGCTGTTATTCTGACACCTTTCCCAGGGCCTCCACTCAGATTTTGACATCCTCAGTTTTCCTGCCTGCACAAGAGGCTGGACTAGAAGACTTCCAAAGTCCCTTCCAACTCTGTTATTCTGGTTATTCCTGAGCTGAATAGCTAAAACTCTCATTGGGTTCCTATCTCTTTTGCTCCCTCTGGACTAATGAATTAAAGAGCTGCCTCTAGGCATTCAGACTGTTCGAATCCTGCAGTTGAAAGTTTTTCATGCCTCCTTACCCTGAAGTTCCAATTTCATGTGGAATTTAATCCCAAACTGATTGCCCTTTTAGAATTTCTCTTGACACTTCTCCAAAATGTACCTCCAAGAAATCACATCTCTCTCATTCATGCGCGCACACACACACTATATAATCATAGGCTAGAAGGTACCTCATAGGCCTTCTAGTTCAACCTTATGCTCAAAGCAGAACACCTCATACACACTTGCAGGTTCGGAGACATCCCGGCTTTGGCTTCAAGAACTACAAGCAGCCTTCCTGGCCACACACTGCCTCCTCCCGCCACCCAATGTGAGGCAGGAGGCCTGAGAGAAAATGCCTGGTCTGGGCACGCAGCCCTCCATGATGGAGCTCTTCCCAGGAAGCAAAGCCTTAGATGATCTGTACTGTCCCAAAGGTCTCAAGGACCTCCAGACCTTCCATGCGCCTCTGCCAACTCAAGTGCCCTGCTCTTCAGATCCCAATGGGGGCAGCACCCAGCAGCAGCACCGGTGCTTTGGGAAGACAGGTGGATGTCCTGGGATTGTATGTGTGCACTGAAGCAGAGCAGCTGTCTTGCCCCCAGTGCACCGTCTTCCCCGAGGGCTGCCCAGCCACCCACTGGTTGGGCAGAAAGGGTGCATCCCCCCATCATGGGCTGGATGTGAGACCAGAGGCAGAAGTCATCACGGAGGCCCCGTGGAAACTTAGCATGCCAGGCCCAAAAGGTGAGCGCGCCTCACCATGTCCATCCGAGGAAGCTCTTTGGCAGCAGATCTCTCTCCCTTGCCATTGGCATCGGCCTTACCTTCCAGAGCTTCAGTGTGCCTTCCCCGGCCAGAACGCCATGCCCTTCAGATTCCAATGGGGCCAGCGCATGGTAAGGCTGGCAGCAGGCAGCCCTTGGGGAAGACGCTGCGCTGGGACCCAGACTGCAGCTCCACTGTGGTGTGCACATGCAGCCCTGGGACATCCACTCACCTTCCGGGAGTGCCACCACTGTGAGGCGCTGGCCATTCAGATCTGAAGGTTAGGGCACTTGGGCCGGCAGATGTGTATGGAAAGTCTGGAGCTCCTCAAGGCCTTTGGGACAGATCAGGTTGTCCAAGGCTTTACTCCCCAGGAAGGGCTCTGTTGTGGAGGGCTATGTGCCCAGACCAGGTGCTTTCTCTCGGGCCTCGAAAAGCAGTAGGAGGCAGAGGGAGAAAATGATAGGAGGCAGATGGAGAGAAACAATAGAAGCAGTGGGAGAGAAATGGATTGGGCTGAGAGAAGCAATAGGAGGCGGAGGGCAAGAGAAACGGGAGGCTTTGGAGATGACCACCTTTCCCAGACCTGCTTCTCCAATGGGGCTCCTGGCCATGCTTACCTCTGCCTTGAGGCTTCTGCTACTGGAGTGGGCAGGAGCAGGATGAGGCAGCTGGTAGGCACAGCAGAAGGCAGGCAAGACAGTGGGGCCACATGGGAGGCAGCTAGGCTGGGATTCGGCCCTTGCTTGCAGGCTCACCCAGGCAAATCAGGGCCGCTGAGCTGGGCTGCAGGGAGAGCGCCATTTGGGATGCAGCCATGCCGGCTAAGGCAGGCAAGCCTGCTGACCCGCAGAGAGGCAAGTGACGGAGCCAGAGCAGATATGCTGGGTGAGTGGGAGAGATGAAGAATGACTAGGTGGGGTGGGGTGGGGACAGCCAGTGGTGGGATTTGCTGGTTCACCAAACTGCAGAATCTTAACAACCGGTTTGGCGAAACCGGTCAGAACCGGCTGAAGCCCACCTCTGTTCACAATGCATTTTATACAACCTTTTTACCAGCATATGCATACCTTTAAATTTAGCCTTTCATTTTCCCCATCTTTCGGAAGCATTCTATCATGGTACCCCTATTTATCTACTTTATTTTTCTTACCAAAAATACATTAATCTTCAAACCCATATATCACATTGTATCACAAAAACTAAGTTAAAGCAAGCATTGAGCCTTCAGTCAACATAGCATCACTAGTAAACAAAAATGCACACCAATGTAGACATCTGCAGGCAACATTTTTCAATTATCCCCATAAGATTCCTTTGATTTTGTGCACATCTAATGCTCTTTTCATATTCAGCAACCAACTCTGAACTCCATATCTATATACAGTATGTTGTTTTGTAATTCAAGGCTATTTGATGTATCCATACTTCCTTTAAACCAACTTATGGATAGTTTCCCATCCATACACATATATTTCTCAATGAACAATGTCTATGGAGATTCTCAGAGATCCAGGTCATGGTTGTCGAAAAGGTGCTTTTTCAAAAGTCCAAGGTGGGTACAATGAGGTCCCACACTGTTGGGCACAATATGCTAATTCTGTAAAACCATTTAGGGAGGGCTGTAAAATACCATTTAGGGAGGGCTGTAAAATAATAATAATAATAATAATAATAATAATAATAATAATAATAATAATAATAATAATAATAATAATAATAAATTTATAAACCACTCTGTCTCCCCGAAGGGACTCGAGGCGGTGCACAGGGAATTTAAAAATACATATATAAAACCACAGACATAATACAATATTAAAATGAATTAAACTAAAACCCTGCGCTAAAATCCCATATTAAAACTAAACTCAACCCCTAAAAAACCCTAAAAACAGTTAAATTACCCCAGGCCGGCCAAGCAGAAGAAGTGTGTTTTTAGTTTTTGACAGAAGGAGTGGAGGTCCGTGGTTGTTCTAATTTCGGGGGGAAGGTCGTTCCAGAGGGTCAGGCCCGCCACAGAGAAGGCCCTTCCCCTGGGCGTCGCCCGCTGGCATAGCCTAGTGGACGGCACCCGGAGAAGTCCCTCTCTGTGGGAGCGAATCGGCCGCAGGGATGTATGGGGCAGGATGCGATCCCGCAGATAGCTAGGTCCCGTGCCATGGAGCGCTTTAAAGATGATAACCAACAATTATTTATGGGAAATAAAAATGATGGGTGGGTAATACATTAGGCTTTTATATAGTTGTCCAGTTTAATTGCAAAACTAAGCTAAGCTGAATGTCTGTAGATTCTCAGTCATCCAAATTTTGGTTGTCTTTTTTTTTAAGGCAACTGGATCCCAAACCCTGACAAACTGATGTAATTTTTAAAACTCAACAAAGGACACCAAAATAATAGCACTAAGCATTATTATTTACTATTTAAAATTCCTCTTCACCATTAAAAAATGAAGAAAGAATAGCAGTTTCTTAAAGACCTTACTATTTTTTTCAGTCATAGCCCTATCTACTACAACCTGGGTATAATAATTGTGAATTTAGCATGAAAAAAGTACAAAAAGTAAGCTGAAAAAGCTTACGAATTCATATCTATGTTGTCATCCTTGGTTACTAGGTAGTCAAATTATTGATTAATCATGCCTACACTTCAGTCCTAGATTTATGAACTCTTATAAGGACACAGTAGCTCTCATTCTCTTCCCTCTGACGCAGCAAAGCTTGTTTTGTTACCTGGTCTCTGACATGTCTTAAACATTACTTCAATTTTTGCTATTCTTAGTTCTTGGTGTTATTTTTTCCTTCTCAGAACAGGTGTCTCCATATTGTCTCCATATTGTCTGTTATTCTGTTTATGTTTCAAATGGCCACTGCACTGTCTCTCCTAAGCATATTCACCGATCATTTTTGATCATTATTAGAAACATAACAGTGTCTCCTATTAAAGGGGGGGAAATCTAAGAGATTTTTATACATTTGCTATATAAAAGGGCAGCTGAAGTAGTACAAAATGCCTGTTTTTTAGATGTTGCAATCATTTATTTGAGCTATATACAATTTCATTTTTAGGCTTTATTTCAAAATAGGCAAAGTTCTACCTCTGGGTACCAATACGTCTAGAGATATCTCCCTTGGTGCCTGTCAGTTTCCCTACCTCATCTGATTAAACTCTTTATCTTTAGATTCTTTCATTTTCTGTGCTCATCTGCACAGAAAAATGATGGAGATGGATGGAACATGGAAGCCTCCAGGGAGTGGTGCCAAAGGAGATGGCAAGGAGCAATCTCTTTTTTTGAGAATGCCCATACAATGGTACTGTATACTTTTAACAGAAAGATCAACAGAATATCAGAGTTGGAAGGGACCTTGAAGGTCTTCTAGTCCAACCCCCTGCTCAAGCAGGAGACCCTATACCATTCCAGACAAGTGGCTGTCCAGTCTCTTCTTAAAAGCCTCCAATGGTGGTGTATCAATGGTGGGTTTCAAATTTTTTTAGAACCTACTCTCTAGGTGTGGCCTATTTTGTGGGTGTGGTTTGGCAGTCATGTGACAGGGTGGGAGTAGCCAACTTGCAAAATGTGGTGAAACTCATTTAACAACGCTCTTGCTTAGCAACCAAAATTTTGGGCTCAATTGTGATGATAAATTCTCTCTCTCTCTCTCTCTCTCTCTCTCTCTCTCTCTCTCTCTCTCTCTCTCTCTCTCTCTCCCTCCCTCCCTCCCTCCCTCCCTCCCTCCTTCCTTCCTTCCTTCTTTTCTTTCCTTTCTTACTTTCTGCCTTCCTTTCCTTTCCTTCTCATTGGGTTACTGGCAGCGGCAGGACAGACTTACTTCTGGTTCCGTCGGTGGAACCCCCTCTCACCGGTTCTCTAAATTTCACCATCCGGCTCTTGCGAGTAGGTGCGAGCCTGCAGAAACCCACCACTGTGGTGTACCCACAACTTCTGGAGGCAAGCAGTTCCACTGGTTTATTGTTCTCACTGTTAGGAAATTTCTCCTTAGTTCTAGGTTGCTTCTCTCCTTGTTTCAAGTTTTGACGTTTTAAGTTTTAAGAGAACTTATAAGTTCTCTTCTACAGCAGGGGTCCCCAACCTTTTTGGCATCAGGGACCAGTTTCATGTTAAAAAAATTCCACGGACCAGCATATAGGGTGAGTGGGGGGTAGAGGGAACAGGCGTCACATACGCGCGCAGGGCGGGTGAGTCAGCTCACTCGCCCCTCTCGGGCCCCCAACGGCACGAGCGGCCATGCCTGCACTCTCCCGCCCCCAGCACATGCTCTGCCCAGGGGGCTGCCCCCTCCTCCCTCCTCCTCCTCTCCGGCCCTTTCTAAGAGTTGCGCTGCTTCCTATCAAGCCACGGACCGGCACCGGTCCGCGGCTCGGGGGTTGGGGACCCCTATTCTACAGGATTGATCTTAACGTTTTTTCCTGAATATCTGTCCTGGTAAAGGAGAAAGCATAAATCCCTGAATGCTTGATTCTCATTGCTTTAGAACACCATCTCTTGATGTGGATTACCAGCAAGGCCATTGATAGCCTATTGCATGGTTTATATAGATATGGCATGTGGTCAATGGGCAGCAGTTACGTAAACATCATGCCAAATGCTTATTGACTTCACCTAGCTTTGCTCATGTAGGGCAGCAGTACATGTGATTTGCTTGGCCTGTGTCCAGCATCAGCAGCTGTTTGTGTGATATTTGCTGACATTTGGAAAAAAATGTAGAAAAAGTAAAACTTCCATTTTTAAAATGGTTTAATTTAGCAACTGTCTTCTTTTGGCACCTGTTTACATTTGACATAATGCTAATAGTAACATAGGTGAAAAAAGTACACACACACTATTTCTATATATAAAAAGAAAAGAGTTTCCACTCACCAGAGACCAACTAAAAATAAAAATACAAAAAAATGAAAAATACCGTATACAAATGTAAAGGTAGTAGATTAAAAAACAACACAAAGCAAAATCAGAAACAAACCACAAATAGAAATCAACAACAAAGCAAATATTACAAGGACTTCCATATGAAATGTAATTAACAGCTGTCCCAAGATAAGGTGGCCAATTCTTTGAGAAAGAAAGAGGAAAAAAGAGTAGTGAGAGAGGGGGGAGAAAGAAAGAAAGAAAGAAAGAAAGAAAGAAAGAAAGAAAGAAAGAAAGAAAGAAAGAAAGAAAGAAAGAAAGAAAGAAAGAAAGAAAGAAAGGCTGATATTTCTTTACTTCAAATGATCCCAGACCAAAACTCTTCCTACGCTCTGAATCAAAAACACAAGATAAAACAGAAATTGCTGGGGAAAATGTATTCAAAATACATTTATCCAAGCCCATGTGTCAGAACCCTGACACCATGACTGGCCCAGCCTTTTGTCTTGTTGGTACCAGAATGGAATATTTTATTTTATTTTTTTGAACTCACAGGCCAATTCTTCTGTGGTTCCGAAACTACTAAAAGGGACATGTGTAATGAGGATCAATTATGAAATGCCACAATTGCACATATGGTAGCTAATTTAAAAAGACAGAAACCAGTTTAGAAAGTTAGCACCCACCCTTCTCCTAGAACAGGGGTCCCCAACCCTTGCAACTTTAAGTCTGAAGGACTTCAGCTCCCAGACTTCTCCAGCCAGCAAAGCTTTGCTGGCTGGATAAGTCTGGGAGCTGAAGTCCTTCAGACTTAAAGTTGCAAAGGTTGGGGACCCCTGTTCTAGAAGACTGAAATATTCTAAGAAATATTAAAAAGGCAAAATATTATACCTCCCTGGATGAGAAAAGGAGAAAAAATGTCCTTGGAAAGCAAGCCCCACCTTTGTTAATAGTCCCAGAAAGACTGGTGCCAACAAGACAAAAGGCTGGGCCAGCTTATCTACAAAACAAAAGATATAATAGGATTAGCCCTCTATCCATCTCACCACATGGTACCTGAGAAGATCGCATCACCCAGCAAGGTTCAACCAAGCCTGGGACTTAAGACAGCCTACAAAGTTACCCCTGCATGGCCCCATGGGATAGCCTTCATGTTTCCCGTGTCTTTCTCTCCACTTGGAATTGAACTCAGATGGGCATTTCTTCCAACACCAGGAAGCAGACGCTCTTTCAAGAAAGGGGCAAAGAGAAAAGTTAAGAAGAGTTAGCCCTGGGAAATGTCAGTAGGCCTTAGAATTCAGACAGGAGCTGTACAATCATATTACCACATCAAAACAAGAAAGTGCAAATATGAAGAAGAAAAAACCAAGGAGAAGCTGAAAAGCCTGGAGTGCAGCAGGTGGCAATTATATATTTTTCGGATTCTTTTTGTAATCAGAGAAAGATGAAGAGGCAACATTAAGTGCTGCATTACTTAATGGGATAATTTCTCCTTCAAAAAGCTGTTCGTAAAATTAGAAACTAGGAAATTTTATATAGGATAATAATAACCTTGAATGCCCTTGCTCCAAAAGCCCAGCAGGTTGAAAAACAATAGGCAATTCAGTGTAATGCCTGCTGACCTACATTAAACATACTAAATTCAATGGGACAAGGAGGGCAGTGAAAATCCTGCTGCAGAAATGATTCGAAGACGATCCTCTATGTACAGATTAAGACACAGTGTTGTTATTCTTGGTGCAATGCAGCTACATGCTTATCTGGGAGTCCACAAAGCAGCAGAGAGTTGATTATAAACAGCTTATTTCTATTCTAGTTAAGTGCTGTTTGGACTAATATGGATACACCAAGCTTGATTATTTGTGGTGGTTTCTGAAATTCAGTGGGAAATAGAATTACCTCTGAAGCTGATCTTAATGAAAGTGTCTGGGTCAGGTGCTCCTAGGATTTTCTTCTCTTTTGAAGAGTATTGGCTTTAAAATATTGAATGCCTTTTCTTTGTTGCTTTTCTCTTTGTGGTCCTTCCTCAATTTTGTTGTTGTTTTTCATGCTGTCCTAGATTGCAGTTTGTTGTTTCTGATTTTATAAAGCCATTTGGATTTAAAAAAAAAAAAGGTAGTTAAAGAATTATTTAAATCTTGTTTATACAAATTGACAGGTCAAATTCTAACTGAATTCTAGCTCTGTATTATCATAACAAGAAAGAATCAGGGTTGCTCCTTCTTTCATACCCCTAAGTTTCATACCCCTAAGCAAATCTGAACCAGTTGCCATGGTTGATACTGGCATCGCCTATTATTCTCTACTATATCAGTACTATATCAGTACTGTATTGATGGACTGGCTGCTAAAGCAAGGTCATGGCACACCCTTGAAAAGAAATCAGAAAGACTGTAATAGGGGGGGTCTGTCTGTCTCACAAGAACAAAGAATGCTTATCAACAGGAAATATGCATGTGTAAAGCTTGTAGCAATTATGGGTAGTTGGAAAGTTGATAAAAGCAACGAGAATGAGACAATTTGCAGACCTCAGCTAAAAGTTAGGAATAGAGATGGATAGCAACAAATGAAATGTCTATTAGATAACTCCTGGAGCATTCATTAGCCAAGGCTTAGGAATGGGACAGCTATAGACCAATAGAACAAATTGTAGAATTAATGCTAAAATGTTTATTAGAGGATATTTCCTATTGTTTCACCTTGTCCCGCCTTCTTCTTTACTGAAAATGTATAAAGCTTTCTTAATTCTTTGTTCTTGGTTCTTGGCCTTTTGACCAGGAACCCTTTTCCTTGGAGTACTCCAATAAAAAGCAGTCAGAAAACCTGCACCTCATGTCTGGCGTCCATCATTGGCTTTGGCACCAGGCTCAGACCCGAATTGGGGACAACAGTATTTTTTGGACTATAAGACGCACATTAGCTTTAGAGAAGAAAAACAAGAAAAAAAATATCAGCCCATTCGCCATGGCCCATTTGCCACGGCCACCACCACCCATTTGTCGCCGTTGTCCCCGTTCACCGCTGCCTGTTTGTCACCGTTTGTCACCCATCTGCCGCTGCCCGTTTGCCTTTGCTGCCGCTGCCCATTCGCCATGGCCCATTTGCTGTTGTGGCTTGTTTACCATAGCCCAGGGGTCTGCAAAGTCGGCTCTTTTAAGACTGGTGGACTTCAACTCCCAGAATTCCCCAGCCAGCTATGCTGGCTGGGGAACTCTGGGAGTTGAAGTCCACCAGTCTTAAAAGAGCCGACTTTGCAGACCCCTGCCATAGCCCTTTCGCTGCTGCTGCAGCCTGTTTACCACAGTTCATTCGCCACCAATCTGCAGCAGCAAATGGGCCGCAGTGGCGGCGGTGAGTCTCACCGCCTAGAACAGCTGATGGGCGCCACACCACCCCTCCCCCACCCCGCCGCAACAGTCACTCTATAAGATGCACAGACATTTCCACTCACTTTTTTGTCAGGGGAAAAAGTGCATGTTATAGTCTGAAAAATATAGTAATCGGATTGATACAGATACAGCTATTTATTTAATTTACATATTTTGTGTGTGCAGATGAAACAAAAGTTACTACCACACACATATTGGATTATTTAGCAAGACAAGTATGCATTGAAATTGCTTTCCTGATATTTAGAATTAGAACTCAAATGTATCATATGCAAGAGCATAATACAATGATTTAAAAATAATAATAAGACAAGCAACTTCAAAAAATTAATGGACATTGACAGGCTCCAGTCATGAAACTCACTGTATGACTTTGGCCCAGTCTCTGTTCCTTGGTCTAACCTACCTCAATCAGAATTACAGTAAGGACAAATCAGGTGCACCATTTATGTTAGTTTGGGCTCATGGAAGGCAGGAAGAATATAACCAAATAAAGGAATAAATGAAAAGAAAACTCATAACTTAGAGTCTGAACAAACACTATAAATCTGAACCGATAATTATTTTGCAGGAGAATAGCATGATTGCTGATTTCATTACTAGAATATATGAGTCATCCTTGCTCAGGCAAACGGCTTTCTTGTGATGGTAAATATTATGTAGCCTTTTATTTCAAGTGGCATAAGCATAAAATGAAGCATCTGTGATGTATGGTTAGAAACACTTCAGGTTCATCTGCTATCACAGTATGTGCCTGTTATTAGAATCTTGCCTCTTCATCCATTTCTAATTTCTACCCATGTGGTTTTACTCCGTCAAAGGAGAAGAATAATTTGCCATTGGCTTCTCCCACACAGAATGCTTGAATTGATGCCTTTGCCAATGACATTAAAGTGACCCTCTGCCTCCAGCTTCTTTCTATGCTGCTGCTGCCCAATATAGGCCTGCTTTACTGAGAAGATGTCCTGGGTGAAGGTGACCCTTCTGGGTATATACTGTATATTCTTGACATATGTTCTCAATCAGGGGTTGGTTTCAAAAAAAATTTACTACCTATTCTGTGGGTGTGACCTATTCTGTGGGCATGGCTTGGTGGTCATGTGACTGTGGGCATGGCTAACTTGATGTCACTCACCAGGAGATGTCATGGATTAGGTAAAATGTGGTGAAGCTCACTTAACAACGCTCTTGCTTAGCAACCAAAATTTTGGGCTCAATTATAGCCATAAGTCAAAGACTGTCTCTGCCTTCCTCTGCATGGCAGCCTATTCCTAGTAAACTCTTTCTCCTTTCTGGCAATTTCCCTCTCTGTTAGAGGCACCAAAATAATCCAGAAGGCTACCTCTGAGTAGCCTTCTAGCCTTAAATTGCCTTTCTTTCTTTCTTTCTTTCTTTCTTTCTTTCTTTCTTTCTTTCTTTCTTTCTTTCTTTCTTTCTTTCTTTCTTTCTCCCTTCCCCCAAAGAAAATATTACTCCCAGAAAGGCTCCCAGGAAAGGAAAAATCAAGCTGCTAACAAAGAAACCTGCCTGAGGCTCATTCCACATTCCTGCTAGATAAGAGATAATGAGATATGAGCCTATAGAAAGTTTGGCTCCATTCACACAAGCAGGGAACCATTCAAACACAAAGCCCATATTGCACAAACCCCAAAACTTCAAAAACATAGAACCTTATAAGAATCCTGTCTTTTATCCCATTTGTTGTTCAGCTGACCCAGAAACAAACTGCTGAATGTCACTTTGCAAACCTCCTTCCGAGCAGCCTTTCAGTTTGGAGTCTCCAACGTTTACAGTATTCAGACTTGTGGACTTCAGCTCCCAGAATTCCACAGGCAGGCATGCTCAGTTCCAATTTAAAGTGACAGCATTTGTTTTTCTCCTTTGCTGAATCTCCCGGCTAAAAAGTGAGTTTCCTTCTTTCTTTCTCTTTCTCTTTCTTTCTTTCTCCCTCCCTCTCTCTCTTTCAGTTTTTAAAGTCTTTTTTCCCTTGCCTGAACTGGCAGTGAACCAGCAGGAAAAAAGGGTTGGTGTTTTTTTTAAAAAAAAAAAGCTTTTGCCGAAGCTTCTGACGGGAGAATAGGTTGGGGGTCATGGCCAGGCTACCGTTACTACTGGTCTTGTCCAGTACGCCAGATTTTCAACACCTCTTCTGGTGTACCATACCGTACCAGGAGGAACTCACCTCTGTTCTCAATGTTCTCAGCTCATTCTTCCTAGGAACAAGTTCCCTGCCACAAGGAGGCAGTACAGCAGTCTGTGTGTATGTATTTGTGTTTAATATTTCTGTGTGTGTGCGCGCACATGCGCACGTGTGCGTGCATTCACATACTCACTAGTTGATGCTGATCTGATGACACATAATCAAGCAATTCCTATCCATTTCTAAATTGAACACTTCTCAATCTATTACTCAGATAGAGAATATTAAGAAATTAAACAAAAGAGATGCCCTTCCTTCTTGGAATGTAGGGTCATACTTAATATATCTGTGGGGAGAAAAGGCTACAGGTATGATGTAAATGGAGTTGTGTCCTGCACACGGGCAGGGCCAGATTTCCCATCCTATTTTGGTGGAGGTATTTGTTTTAAAGCTATGCAAGTCTTTGTGGCTTCTATAGATTCCACGGGTTTCCAATCTCAGAAAACTATGCCATAGATTATTTTTTTTAACTGCTCCAATCAGTGGCGTAGCGTGGGTTGTCAGCACCCGGGGCAAGGCAAGTAATTTGCGCCCCCTAACCCGTGGATTTTAGCACTCGAGTCTCTTCCACTAGATTAGTTAAAGAAACCCTTACCCCCTAAGCACATGTATTGTTTGTTATGAAAATACTGATGTAATTAAAGTAAAATGCATCTAAATACAAGTTTATTTTCAAACACTTTATTGAGTGCGAACATGCATTACACATTCTCCACATTTTCAGCAGGTCTATGAATACAAATCTACAAATGTAGTAACCTAGCATGGGCCATGCTATTATTTCACAACTCGCTGTAGAAACAGTGATAGTAAGAAAGATTCTTAATGTGACAACAAAGTTAGTTAAACTTTCTTGCAGCTTCCACTTATACACCCAGCGAAGCAAATCTAAAGCTGACCAGTTTGCAACCTGCTCATCAGGATTGACCTCCTTATACAAGATAATGTGGTGCCGAAGTCGAGTTATTTCGGTGAGCATAGATGCAGCATTCAATTCCGTGTACTGAGCACACGTGTGCTGAATTTGTTTCTTAATAAAATCATCTTTTTTAGTATCCAACGTTTGGATTTGCAAAAAAGCAAATCGCTGGTGCAGCGTATTCATCTGCGTAGTACGTTTTTTAATTTCTGCTTGAAGCTGATCAATTGCTTCCAGTTGTTCTCTGCTTGTTTCCTGTATTAAGGTCAAGCCAGCATCGCAACTGTTCTCACCATCCATCTGCTTCCGTCTTCCAACTCTTCTCTCTGTAGGTTATGCAATAGGTTTTGCATACCTGCAGAGCTTTCTCAGTTGCCATTCGACTCTGCCGCACACTGGACAAGAGACCCCCACGACGCAGCCTCCCCACCAACCGCCACTCTTCTGCCCCACGCACAGCCAGCAGCAAATTGGGCTCGGACGAAGTTTCCACAGCGGGTGGAGAGGAAAAAAAACCCCAAAAAACCCGTGTTGGCGATGCCGGTCAAAAGAGGATGGAGGCTTTTTTTTTTTGTTAAAGCCCCGGGTGGGTCGTCGGCATGACACACCTCAGAGGCTTGCTCTTTTCTGGCTTCCCCCTTTCCCTGCAGAGAAGTGCAAAACTAGACCAAGCCTCGCCTAAGAGACGTTGCTGGGAACCTGCCAACCCCCAGACGCCCTCTTCTTCACCCGCCCTTTTCCCCGAGCTGCGAAGACTCCCCTCAGCCATTCAAGGCCTAATTTAACCTCGCTAGAGAGACCTAAGAAGACCGGGAAAGGGGAGGGGGGGCGTCTGAATCCCTGCTGCAGGCCTTGCTATTCTAAATTAACCCCTCCCCTCCTCCTCGGGCAGCCCTGAGGAGAGCGGCGGCAGAGTGGGGAAAGCGCGAGCGAGTGAGCGAGCGAGCAAACGGGCGAGCAAGCGAGAGGGGTTGTGGAAAGGAGGGGAGGAGGCGGGGGGTTAGCTGCAGAGCGCCGGGGAGCTTGCTGCTTTCTCCTCGGCATGCTGGTGTTGCCGCCTTCTCTTCAGCCGCCCTCCTCCTCCTCCTCCCTCAGCCGCCGCTGGAGAGCTTCCGCACAGGACTCTTCCAATCCCCACTCTTTTCATGCAGAAACAAACAAGACACACAAGACTAACAAAAATGGGGGTGGGGGGGTGGGAGGAAGGGATGGGGAAAGGGAGCAGCAGCCCAAGGGCTTCTTCTGCCACTTCCAAGTCCGCTTGGGGGGAGCCGGCGGGAGGGGCGGGGGAAGGAGGGGAGGGGGCGAAAAGTTTGCGCGGGTTCGCTGCTCCGGGCCGGCGGCTCATCGGGTGTCCTTCTCCCGGGTCAACTCCTGGCGATGCCAACGGGGAGCAGAGGTTGCAAAGGGGGGGCTGGCGGTGCTGCTGGGATGCCGCTGCCCCCCGACCGGGCGCGGGGGATGCCAAGCGCTGTTGCCACGCCAAAAACTCGCGGAGGCAATGTTTTCATTTACAAGGTTGATTTCTGACCTTCCCGCGCCCCCCTCCAACGCGCGCGTACTCACGCCCTTGGGGCTTTCCTCCTTCTCCGACTCCCTTCTTTTTCCGTGGCTGTTTGGAAAAGTTACTTCGGAGACCAAACAAAGCTCGCCCGCCTCGTGCCGCGCGCCCCCCCAGATGTTGCGCCCGGTGCGGCCGGCCCCCCCTGCACCCCCCACGCTACGCCTCTGGCTCCAATGTAGATGTCTATGGATATTCTCAATCATCCAGATCATGGTTGTCCCAAAGATACTTTGGCAACTGGACTTTCTTGGCCTTTTTCCTTGAAAACATTTCACTTTTCAGCCAAGAAGCTTCTGATACCAGTGAAATCTATATTCTATGGCATGGAAGTTGACTGGAAGACTGAGAAATGTGGGAATTTATGTACACCACTTGAACTTTTGAGTTAAAAGTGGGATAAAAATCAATCAAATAAATAAATCCTGTCTCTTTGTCTCCAGCACTGAGAAAGCTAAAATATACTGTTCATCTCTACTGCAGGTTTAACAGACAGCAATATCATTACCATTTTAAAATGGACTGCAGCTAGACATCCAAGTACATTTTTCTATATTTATGAGGTTTATATATCTTGCTTTTCTCCAGCAGATGGCACTCAAGGTGGCTAATAAGAATAATTTTAAAACAATACATTAAAAGCTTAATAAAAACATAATTGAAATATATAGTAAAATAACTGTAAACAACTTAAAACAATCTTGCAGCATTTTAGTTTTTAAATAGTATAGTGCTGTGACTCAAGTTTATTTGAAAATTAAAGGTTGTGGTTTAGGCCATTCTAAGACTGATTGCTGGTGAATGTTGGCTCAAAATTATCTTTAAGTTCACGACAGTTTTTACTGAAAGTCAGATTTGCATCTCAGTTTGATGCATTTGTGTTGTCATTAATGTGGACTTTTAAACATAGATCTTGTCTTATAAATATCTATGTAAAAGTCATTCGATACTAAATACATTATGATGTCAGACACAATATTCTTGGTAAAAGACTAAGAGCCCCATATTTATACTAAGCATTACTTCTCTTCCTTCTCTAAAACAGAATTCTATGACAAAAACAATTTTTGAAGTTAGTTCTTTGCATTCCTTTCAGAGCTTCGGGTTGAAAAGCAGTATAAGTGTTGTCTTGATTCTGGAAAAAAATGTTGTATAAATCCAAATCCTGAATGGATCATACTTCAAAAAGCTAAACAAAATTGAATTTGTTGGAACCTAGATGGTTCCAGAATACACCACTAGGCGGAATTAGATGCTGGCTGGGAAATTTAGGGAGTCCACCCATCTTAAAGTGATTGAGAGTGTAAAGTGCTAGTGTAAGTTATTGCGTGTCCCTTGCCCAATATGTATGCCTTCTCTTTTGGGTACTGAAGTCTGAGTGGTGCAAAGAAGAACAGCAAAGATGATTAGGGGACTGGAAGCTAAACCGTATGATAAACAGTTGCAGGAATTGGGTATGTCTAGCAAAAAGAAGAATTAGTGATGACATGATAGCAGTTTTCCAACATTTGAGGAGCTGACTGAAAGAAGAGGGGAGCAGCATATTCTCCAAAGCACCTGAGGATAAGACAAGAAGCAATGGGTAGAAGTTTGGTGAAGAGAGATCCAACCTGAAACTAAGGGAGACATTTATTGAAAGTGAGAAGAATTAATCAGTGGAAGAGCTTGCCTTTTGGAGCTGTGGTGCCCCATCCCTGGAGGTTTTCAATAAAAGATTGGACAACTATTTGTCTGGCATGGAATAAGGTCACCTGTCCTGGGCAGTGGTTTGGAGTAGAAGATATCTAAGGTCCCTTCCAGCTGATAGCCTTCATATTTTCAGAATGCAATTCTCTACAAGCATTAAGAGTATTATCGACATTTGACATAAAGAAAGTGCCATCTAGTGGAGAAATTAAGTACAATGTTCTGGGTCACCCTGAAATATTTTAAACCTTTAACTGACCTTGAGCAATACATTTATTTTCAATCAATTTTAGGAAATTCCACTAAACCCACCCACCCCGTTTCCCAGATCTGCATTCATTTAGTAGCCCCAGTTTCAGTATGTCTTGCATTGCCTGCTAAATATTATGTTACTACTGCTATGTCAGCCGTGGTGAGAGCATCTGAGGAAGTGCATGTTTCTGAGGGCGATATTTATTGACAGAACGTAGCTCACCAACCAGAGCTTTCTTTCTAGAAAAAGGGATATTTCTATGTAACCTGACTGATGGCAGGAGAAATGAATAAGGTCAATTGAAGGGGCAGCATTGAAGAGGAGAGAGGGCGGTCTGAATGATCCGTTTGATGGCTGAGATCAGATGCTAGTGATTCCGCAATGTCCAGCACCAGCAACGTTTCAGTCCGAAAAAAAGTACTTGGAAGAGGGAACTGTCTCATTCAGTTAAGAGAAACGAGATCTTTAGTTGAAGAGATTAAGCTACTATCACATGGATCTTTAGCCCTTTCGAACTTGCTTCCGAGCAGAAGCACAATATGAAATGTGCAGGGTGATGCACCCACTCTGATACTTCAACGGAGTGAAGAATGGAGTGTCGTTGGCGAAACGTTATGGCCTAGTATTGCCTCGCTTTACATCAAACAGTGGCAAGACTGTTCCGTGACTAGACTCGCCAGGGAGCCTTCACGAGATCTCCCTTCGGCAAGCTTCCTCCTCCGCTGCAGGCTCGTCCTGCATTCAGCCTTTCGCCTGTGCGCCCTTTCGAGAAGCGGAACCTTGTTGCTTCCGGCCTCCGAATCCAGGGGAATGAAATTTCTGCTGGATCGCGGCACCGGTAAAGAGATGACCTCCCTCCGAGGCTGCACAGTGAGCCATGGCCTGGATGCAGAGGCTGCGGAAGAACAAGTCGCTGCAATATGGACTCCCGATGATGGTGAGCGGTCGGTGATAGGACGAAGGGCAGCTAATTTGATGCTTGGAGGTGAGGGGGAGCTAGTAAGTGGTTGCACTTTGCAGGTGAGCATACCATAGAGGAGATGGTATTCTCGGGAGTCGCGGCGCAAGAGCTGCTCCCACGCATTCTTTGGGGCGAACAAGTGAAAAATCCTATTGGCTAAAATCCTATTGAAGGCTCACCTTTTTCCTCGAGGCTCGCTCGTCGTTGAGCGCCACTCCTGTCAGTCTGAGAAAGGGGCGTGCGTTTGCCACTTGGAAGGGGAAACATTGGAAATATTCCCCATTCTGAGCAGGGTGTCATTATTTGTGTTGTGTCCTTTCCTTTCTATGCTTGTGGATGGCTTATGCCAGCATTCAGCGTTTCTCAATCCACAGCTCTCCAGAGGGATTGGACTACATGTTCCATTATTCACTTGACTGTTTGGATGAGGATAATAAATATTGGACAACACTTGGTTGAAGACAACAGTGTTGTGGAATGACTTGTATAAATTAACCTTTTATGTGCCATGAAGTCAGTGTTGATTCTTTGTAGTGATCATATATTTTAGCTTTACTCCACGATGAGCTGTCCCTAACCTTGTCTTTCAGATCTTCTGACAGTACACGCGTTACTACTACAATTTGAGTCTTTGACCATCCTTCCACCTTTCCCTGAGGCAGCTACCCTGTTTCCTCAAAAATAAGACCTCCCCGGATAATAAACCCAATCGGGCTTTTGAGCGCATGTGCTAAAATAAGCCCTCTCCTGAAAATAAGCCCTCCCTGAAACTATTGCAACACAGCAGCAGCCATGAGGTGACCATGCTCACCGCATCCTGCACCTCAAAAATAATAAGATAAGACCTCCACAATAATAAGGTCAAGCGCTTATTTTTGGGGTCAAAAGAAAATAAGACCCTGTCTTATTTTCGGGGAAGCACGGTAAGTCTTCACATAATGTCCTCAAAATACAATAACCTTGGCGTAATACATAGCCAGTTAGTTCCATCTCTGGCTATTGGAGCCAAGTTATTAGCCCCCGCAGAAAGGGCGTGCAACTTGGGTGTTCTCCTGGACTCTCGGCTGTCCTTAGATGACCACCTGACAGCCGTAGCCAGGGGGGGCTTCTATCAGGTTTACCTGATACGCCAGTTGCGCTCCTTTCTGGATCGTGGCGCCCTACACACAGTCACTCAAGCTCTCATCATCTCCCGCCTGGACTACTGTAATGCTCTCTACAAGGGGCTCCCCTTGAGGTGCACCCAGAGGCTCCAGTTAGTGCAGAATGCGGCCGCGCGGGGGATCTTGGGAGCCTCAAAATACTCCCATATAACACCTCTCCTGCGCGAGCTGCACTGGCTGCTTGTGGCCTTCCGGGTGCGTTTCAAGGTCTTAGTGACCATCTTTAAAGCGCTCCATGGCAGTGGACCTGGTTACCTACAGGACCGCCTACTACCACATACCTCCACCTCCGCTCCCAAAGGGAGGGCCTCCTTAGGGTGCCGTCCGCCGGACAATGCCGGCTGGCGACTCCCAGGGAAAGAGCCTTCTCTGTGGCAGGTCCCGCCCTCTGGAATGACCTCCCCCCAGATCTTCGCACAATCACAGACGTTCGCCTCTTCCGTCGGACATTAAAAACTTACTTCTTTCGTTTGGCTGGCCTGGCATAGCTGGTACAGCTATTACTATTTTAATTGGATTTTAATTAACGTTTTTAGCATGGGCAAAATCTTATTTAATCTTAATTTTAACTATTTGATTGTTTGTACTTTTATATTTTATATATTATAGCTCCTGTGCACTGCCCTGAGTCCCATGTCGGGAGATAGGGCGGTATAGAAATGAAATTAAAGTTAAAGTTAAAGTTAGTAGTTTGTGTCTCAAGTGAGAACTCTGGCTTTATTTTTTTCAAAGGTGCATTTGTTTGTCAATTTGTTTTCTTGGGCTATCACTCTCAACCCAACATACTTCACAGCGTTGTTATGGGGAAAATAGGAAAAAGTATGAGATATTTCGCTTGCTTTGAGTTATTTATAAAAAATAATAAAGGTAGGATACGTACAGAAAGTCTAGAATGAAAAAAGTATTTCGATCCTTCTTTAGAGGTCAATTTTCACTTCTATAGAATGTCACAGAGAAAATCTTTGTTTCCACATTCTGAAGTTTAATTGTCCAATCTAAGCCTGAAAGCCACCATGTACAATAACTTGTTCTGTGTGGTGGCTGCAACTAGTATAGTACCTATTCTCCTTTACAATTTCAAACAAAATTCACTTCTTCAGTGAACCCTTTGAATGCCGGTTTCTCATCCAGTTCACTAGAGACCTATCTACTGATGTCTATAAGGAGATAAATATGTACTACAATTTCACAATGCAAACTTAACCCCTCGCATGTAAGATCACCACACACATTTTGCCATCATCATAAAACTGCCTGTTGTTTTGAAAACTATTTAATATTTTAAGAATACTCTCTCTTTTTATTATAAAATTGTCTAGATCTGGTCCATCCATCTAGAACTACCTGCAATTATGCATCATAATTACTGCATACAAAATAAAACTAAATTTTAATTGTATGAACTCACTGAATCTAGAAGTCTGGGAGTGTTAGATTGCTTCTGAGTTCTGGAAGATTTCACCCTACAACTTGGGGATACAATTCCTTTATTTTCTTCCTCACAGCCAGTTGCTACTCTCTGAGGAAATTCAAAAGAACAAAATTTATTGCATATATTTTTGTTAATTACATCCTGCCTTCATTTAACACCTGCCTTAAGTTACTTTACATGAAATTACTTTTCACTGATCCTTAGATGAACATATCTGGGTCCTCTTGTAAGAGCTTTCTCTCCTTTTGGGGTTTTCATATTTCCTTGCCATTTCCTTTTTTATAATAAGCCTCACACTTGATTTCAAAGAGAAAGTGAACTATACCTTCCCTTTTTACAGCTTATAGTGCACGTAGCTCTCAAATACAGTAGGTGGTGCTCCAGTTTGTAAAATGCAATAAGAGAAATATTACAGTCAATTTCTGATCAGGGTTGCAGCACCTGGTGATTCACCCTATGTGACTTTTGCTTACAGCACGGGGATGACAAGTTTTCTGACCCTGCTATAACAAATTGTTCATCAAGATAAAATTATATAATTGCACAAATAAGCTTGTTTTTAATGGTGCTTAAAAGAGCTGGTTTACGAAGCAGATAGAAAAAAGAATCTGAGCTGAATGGTAAATTGTTCCCCATGTCTGTTCCTGGGCCTGAATTTTGTGTCAATCCAATTTTATTGTTTCAACTACTGATTATAAGAAAAAGATTTCAAGCTTTATCTACCCGTTGCAGACACACAGGTGGCAACGGGTAGATAAAGCTTGAAAACCTTGCTGTTCTCTGTCCCTTCCAGAACAGCATTGCCCTGCAATTGCAGGCAGTCCTCATTTAGCAACTGTCACATAAAGTGGCCATTCACATTTACAGCAGTGATTAAAAAGTAAGTTTCTGATTAGTTTTTGCATGTATGGCCTTTGTAGGTTTACAACCAAAGAAAAACTACAGTAATGTCAGCCCTGTATAAGCAGATCCATACTTGAAATGTTCAATTATCTGTTTAGTGCCGGCAGGTAAGACTAGATAAGGTTTAACTGCATTCAATTGGGGGGGTGTCACACTTTGCCCTCTCATGCCCACAGATGGATTCCAGACTAATTCCCTGTTTGGCTCCTCTTCATGACTCAGCCATTTTCTCTCCCACAAATCAGATCATAAACCCAGACACAGTTTCACATAGCAACCACTTCCTTTAATGAACAAGTTGCTGATTCAGTTTATATTTTGATCATAGGACCTATCCCAAAATGAAATATGAGTACCTTAAGGATGTCTTATGTAAAAGGAAGAAAAATAGAGACCACTTAAAGAGCTACTTAACACAAACTTTGTGTTGTGCAATGAAAGTGGTGAATTCAGCATATTCTGTCACGACTTCACTGCTCTTAGTCAAATACTCTCACCATTAACCAGTGTTTTGCTTTGTGATTCTCATCACCTCCTGCTATTATGTTCGTGAGGGTTGTAATTAACTAGCTTTGCTGTAGTTCGTTTCAGTAACCAAGTGAGTGCCTAATGGAAAGAGTTGCAGCATTTACTTCTGAGATAATGCCTCAATATTATATTATTCTTTTGTTCCTGGCTGATATCTGTTAGTCTAAAATATTTTAACAGAATAACAAAGTTGGAGTGGACCTTGGAGGTCTTCTAGTCCAACCCTCTGCTCAGGTAGGAAACCCTAAACCATTTCAGACATGAGATTGTCCAATCTGTTCTTAAAAATCTCCAGTGTTGGAGCGCCCACAATTTCTGAAGGCAAACTGTTCGACTGATTGATTGTTCTAACAGGAACATTTTCCTTAGTTCTTGGTATCCTTGATTAGTTTCTATTTATTACTTCTTGTCCAGTGTAATCACATTGGCATTCCTTAGATTTTCTCCAGGAGGATTGTCTCCAAACTGGTCTTTCACATCTTCCAGTGGTATACATATGGTCATCTTTTTCCAATCCATCTTCCCTCAATATATATTACATATACAAATTGAATAAATAAGGGAAGTGTACAATCTCACTCCATTACCAACCCCAAACTAGTTTCTTTTGCCATGTTTTGGAATATCCATATGTCCAGCACATTCTACAGCTTGGTATAATTAATGCAACCAAACCCTTCTATAATCAGTGAAGCACACACTGACTTCTTTTTGGTATCCTTTGGCTTTGTTGATTATTTAGTACACATCAGTAGTATTGTGTTGTGTTCCTCTGCTATTTCTAAAACAATCTTTAACATCTGGCATTGTGCTGTAATCTGCGTTCAATAATCCCAGTCAGTATTTTGCTTTCACCTGAAATTAAGAATATTGCATGATAATTTTCAGACTCTACTAAGTCTCTTTTCTTGGCATTGGCATGTAGATTTATCTCCTCCAATCTGTTTTGTTCTTTAGATTTGCTGGTTCTTTGTCATTTGCCATATTTTTTTTAATTATGAAAAAGAAGTGAAATACATATTTTATTGTAACATTATTTTTTTTAAATGAGCCAGTGTAGTTTGCTGATTAGGTGTTGGACTAGGACTGGTGAGATCCAAGTTCATGTTTATCCTCAGCCATGAAAACACATTGAATAACCTCGGACCAATCACCTCCTCTCAGCCCAATCTACTTCACAGCATTGGAAAAAATAGGTGGAATGGTACATATGATCCCTTGAGTTCAGGGAGGAGATGGGATGCATAAAACCTATCAAATAATGCGGCGTGTCCTTCTTCGGAGAAACTTTGAGGGGAAGTTGTTTTTGACTCCCCACAATAGAGTTGCTTGTCAGACAGTTCCAATGGTGTTCATTCTGAACTGGCCAAGCCTGTAATTCAAAATGACTACAGTGTGGTTCAAAGAACCATTTACTCTTGCTTGCACTATGGAATACAGCTTCCCTTGTTAAAATTAGATTTGCAAAATGCCTTCTGTATTCCCTCACCAATTTTGAACTACATGTGTTAATCTTGCTTAAGGAACCTCCCCCCTCCCCATGAACCTCCTTGTGTGTTTTATCTAGTACATATATTTCCATGCTGAAAATGTTGTACTGAAAGAGGTTGAGAGTCCCTGTACTCTCCAGCCACAAGGAATTCCCAGCTGTTGAAGCATCACAACCATAGTGACAAACTGTTGACACTCCTTTATAAATGTCAGTGAAGCAAACTTATGAGTTAAACATCCATGCAAGAGAAGGGTAAGTGATGTTTATTCATGTGTTAAACAGTGATGTAGAAAAAAACTAGTCAGGCAGTACTGGACGCCAAATTTGTTGGATTGTTGATGAATAGGGAGCAATCAAGATGCCTCTCTTAAAACTGCTGCATAAGCGAGGGCAGTTAAACAGGTAGCACTAAATAGCATTAACATATGGATAAGATAAGATGAAGGTGCCGACACTAGACCTTTTGATTGAGGCTCTGAGATATCTTTGGAACAAGCCCAATATGTATAAAAACAATAGCATATAAACTAGTAGGGCATTATACTGCTGCTATAACCTCAACAAGATGTTGGAACAGATAGTGTCTATAAGCAAGCAGAAAAGAAACACCCAATAGATATCGAATAAAATAGATTGGAAAGTCTTGGACAAAGGTCATTATCAGAAAATCCAGCTGTCATTATATAAAAATACAGGCAATCTCAGAGATTGGCAACTGGTTAATAATCAGAACTCAAAAAAGTAGAAATAAATGAGCAATTCACACCCTGGTGAGTTATGTATAGTAGGGTTCTATGTGGATAATTTTATTATTATTAAACACATATGCTTTACATCTCACTGCCAAGCAATGGCTGTACGAATGAGTGGAGAGGTGGCCATTTTTGTTCCGGTGTCAATCTGAAATGGTAAAATCAAAAAGAGATTGTGAAAGAGTTCAAAAAGAATCTCTCCAAAGTGACTGAGTGGGCTTCAAAATATCAAACAAAATCCAACATAAATAAGTTGCTTGATGCATCTTGGCAAAGGGAAATGACAATCCAAACCAGCGTGGATTTTATTTAAATCAAGTCAATTTAAATCATGATTTAAATCACTAGTAAAAAAAAAAGGCTTGATTTAAATCAACTTGAGTCAAATCATAATATTTATCGAGCAGCTGTTATCTCTGTCCCGCAGCAGTTCCTCCTCTCACCCGTTGTTGACTCACCAACAGTCCTAATATTGCAGAATATACAGCTTCATGCTACATAACTAAGCTCCATTTCATGCTGAATAAACTAAATTATTACTGTATCTTAAATAGAAAACTATTTTAAGAGATTTTTACTCCAAATGCATTTTATTGAAATAAATTTGATTAAATAAAAAAATCCAATTTAAATAAAAAAAAGTTTTTTTGATTTTTTTTTTTTAAGCATCAATTTGTATCCTCTCTGATCCAAACTTCACCTGTGTAAGAATGGAATCTGAGTCATGGAAAGGAAAGGGAATGTGAGTGAAAATACCCAGTGTGCAATTGCTGTGAAAACGTTTATAAGTCCATATTTGGAATAATGAGAAAGGTAATTGGAAATAGAAATGACAATATAATAATGCTTTTACATAAACGTGGCACCATATTTGGAGTACCAGATACAATATTTATAAACATGGTTTAAGAAGGACATCCCAAAGGTGATTTTTCAAGAGGCAACTGCAAAGTTCATTTGCCTCTTGAAAAAGCACCTTTGGGACAACCATGACCTGAGTGTCTCCATCGACATTTAAGAAGGACATTATTGAGCTAGAAGAGGTACAAAAGTATTTGGGAATTGAAGCTGTTCTGCCATAAGGAAGGACAACAATAATGACAATTCTATAGCTTGGATCAAAGGAATGTAAATGGAGACATGATAAGGAAATGTAAAATCATCATGAATGGCAAAGATCAGGTAAAAAGAAATTTATTCTCCTCACTATGTTAAAACTTGGTTATCCATTGAAATATAGGGAGACACAGGGCTTACAGAAATATTTTTTAATATACAGAACAGTGGTGGGTTTCAAAATTTTTTAGAACCTCTTCTTTAGGTATGGCCTGCTTTGTAGGAGTGGTTTGCCGGCCATGTGATTGGGTGGGAGTGGCTTGCTGGCCATGTGACCAGATGAGAGTGGCTTGCCAGCTATGTGATTGGGTGGATGTGGCCAACTTGTAAAACTCAGTGGTGAAACTCACTTAACAGCGCTCTTGCTTAGCAATCAAAATGTTGGCTCAGAAACTCTGGCATTTGAAGCACGCAAGTCTTACAGCTGTCAAGTTACAAGACCCTTGCACCCCTAACCCTTCAGGAAAAAAAAACCAGGGGTGTTCAGACTTGACAGCTTTAAGACTTGTGGACTTCAACTCCCAGAATTCCTCCTCTCGCTCTTCATCTTGATGATGTGCGGACGGGCGGGGGGAGGGAGCTGGAACCGGTTCTAAATGGCACTGTACATTTGTGGAACATCTTCAGGAACCCATCCGATACAGTTAAATTGTGGAGCCTTGTTGCCAGCAGTTGTGCTATTGTTAACCAATTTGAATAGGACCAGACAGATTCATGGAGGTTTTGAGGAACTACTAATATCAAGAACTATTTACACCCTTTTGAATCATAAGTGAAAATCTTAAAAGTAAGTTACTAGGAGGCAACAAGGGGAGGGAGTTATTTTTCTCCATTCCAGGCTTGTGAGCTTCCCAAAAAACATTCAGATTGACATCATTACACTGAGGACTGGATGGTCCTTTGGCTTGACCTAACAAGACTGTTACGCTTTTATACATTTCCTTGCCCAGAGCTGTTACTTGTTTCTGTTCACGTTGTCTTTTGCTCAGTGGGGTGCTTTGTGCAAACATACAGTCTCTATTATGTTTCTCCAAGATGGGTGAGAGTGTTAAAGTTGCATTTGTCTCCTCACATAAAAGATGCCTTGGAATGAGAGGTTTATCTAGAATCAATAATGTATTACCGTAAACTGTACCCCAAACATGTGTGAAGGTCAAGAGTTATGTACAAATTTTCAATGAAGTCTTTCACTTTGATCAAAACTTAGATTGAAGCAACGCTGCACAGCACTTGGAAAGAGAGTTCTTACAAAGCGGCTACACCAGGGGTCCCCAACCCCTGGTCCGCGGATTCATAGGAACCGGGCCGCAGGGCCGGCGAGGAGGAGGGAGCAGCGCCCTGGGCAGAGGATGGGCGAGCGCGCCTCCATGCCTCCTTCCGACAGCCACTTCAGCGCCCTGCACTTTCCGGGGCTTCCTGGAGGGGCCAGCATCTCAACTGGGGAGGTTATCCCGCAGCGGGCGGGCGAAGGACCCAAGCTGCGTGCCGCCAAAGCCATCCGGGCGCCGCACGCCCAGCCCCGGACGGCTTCGACAGCACGCAGCTTGGGTCCTTCGCCCGCTCGCCCGCCCGCCCGCCCGCTGCGGGATAACCTTCCCAGTCGACATGCTGGCCCCTCCTCCTTGCCTGCACTAGCCGCAGCTTGGGTCCTCTGTCCGCTCGCTGCGGGATAACCTCCGCAACCGACATGCTGCTTCCCCGGGTGGAGGGAGGGAGAGAATGGCAGACGCACAGAGAGGCAGACTTAGAGAGACAGAAAGAGAGAGAGGGGGAAACAGACACACACACAGACACACACACACACAGAGTGACAGATGGGGGGGAGGGGAGAGAGAGAGAGAGAGAAACAGAGAAGGAGAAAGAAAGAAAAATAGAAAAAAAGATGAATGGAGGGTGGGAGGGAGGGAGGGAGTGAAAGAAAGAAGGGGGAGGGAGGAGGAAGGGAGGAGTGAAAGAAGGAAGGAAGGAAAGAAAGAAAGAAAAAGAAAGAGGGATGGAGGGTAAGAGGGAAGGAAGGAAAGAAGGGAGGGAGGGGGAGGGAGGCAATGGAAGGAAGGAAAGGAATGGAGAGGAATGGAAAGGAAAGGAATGGAAAGGAATGGAGAGGAATGGAAAGGAAAGGAATGGAATGGAATGGAATGGAATCGAAAGGAATGGAATGGAAAGGAATGGAGAGGAATGGAAAGGAAAGGAATGGAAAGGAAAGGAATGGAAAGGAAAGGAATGGAGAGGAATGGAGAGGAATGGAAAGGAAAGGAAAGGAATGGAATCGAAAGGAATGGAATGGAAAGGAATGGAGAGGAATGGAAAGGAATGGAAAGGAAAGGAAAGGAATGGAGAGGAATGGAGAGGAATGGAAAGGAAAGGAAAGGAAAGGAATGGAAAGGAATGGAATGGAAAGGAATGGAAAGGAATGGAAAGGAAAGGAATGGAAAGGAAAGGAATGGAATGGAAAGGAATGGAAAGGAAAGGAAAGGAATGGAAAGGAAAGGAAAGGAATGGAAAGGAAAGGAATGGAAAGGAAAGGAAAGGAATGGAATGAAAAGGAATGGAATGGAAAGGAGTGGAAAGGAATGGAATGGAAAGGAATGGAAAGGAATGGAAAGGAAAGGAAGAAATCTATTTTCCTATTTCCTTCCACCTCAAGCTACCTGTTTAGTTAACCAGGTTAAAGATCTATTTTTCTCCCAGCGGTCATTTCAAAGGAATCACATCCTCTGAGTCATTTCCTGGATTCAAACCAGCATCCCAAAGAGTCATGGGCTGCCTTTATATATAACGAGTGCCCATAAATCCATTTTTACCATCTTCAGAAGACCAAAGACCAGCCAGAAATGGAAGGAAGGAAGGAAGGAAGGAAGGAAGGAAGGAAGGAAGGAAGGAAGGAAGGAAGAACTTATGACCACTATTGAGCCCAAAATTTTGGTTGCTAAGCAAGACCGTTAAGTGAGTTTCACCACATTTTCCAAGTTGGCCACGGGTCACATGACAACTGAGCCACTCCCACAAAAAAGGCCACACCTTCTGGCTCTCAAAAGAAATTTCAGTAGTGGTACTGTTGATATTTGGCTCTATTGACTAATAAGTTTTCCCACCACTGCCCTAGAGGGCCAAGTGAGCCGACTCCCCCCCCCCCCACGTGCGCATGCTCCCCCTCCCCCTCTCCTCCTCTAGGCCAGCCGGTCCGCAGAATTTTCTTTAAAATGAAACCGGTCCCTGGTGCAAAAAAGGTTGGGGACCCCTGGGCTACACTATTTTGAGTTGATAAGGGTGATTCTTAGACATAGATGTCGACACTTGTGCAGACGCCTCTCTTACTGAATTGAGCCAGCAGCTCAACTTGAATTGATCAAACTTCAGTTCTTCACAGAAGTACAGCTGTTTGTGTGCCTTTGAGTAACATTAAGTGTAATTTATGTTGCTTTTAGCAACATAAACTACATTGGATGAGCCATTTCTTTTACAGTCAAGAAATACTAGGAAAATAAATCATTTCTAGGAAAATAAATATTTTTTCTTTTTTTTAAAATAGAACATGCCTAGTCACGTGCCTTTACCTATTTAACATCAATGATTTACTACCTGTCTGCTTACCTTAGTCGTTTATCATGAGAAAATGTGGTCTGCAAACTTTGTAATATGACATGGAATTTTGAATAACATAAAGTTGACTTTAAAAAGTTTTTTAAAAAGTAACTTCTGCCATGTGTTTAATACAGGTCAATGATGTGAAAGCTGTGGCTTCATGGTGCTCATAATGCCAGTTATTTTAAAATATATAAGCCATTATTTGTCCTTCTTAGACATGGTTAATAGCATGTTACTATTTCCAGCATCAATTTCTGAACTGGTACTATAATTACCCCCACCCCCAAACAGAACATGTATGGTTGATATTTGCAATGCTATGCATTCTTATCTGCAGGATCCCTCCATGCCAGATCAACAAAAAGTGGCAGGTGATCTTTAAACTGAGTGTTATGCATCTAATAATCAGACAAAAAGAAAATTCCAAGGAGAACATTTGCAATATATGTTGCTATCCCTACATTTCCAGATAAATAATCCTCAGGCAAATTTTCAAGAAAATCCATGACTATCAACAAAATCTCTTTTATTAATCCATGCTAAAGCCCCATGTGTTGAACTGAGAATCACAATTGAGGGTCCGCAATGAATTACGGTGTTCAGTATGGATTATATAAGACCCAGATTGTGCAAGGCTGTTTCATTATCATTGTTATGCAAGGCAGCATGTGTAAAATCAGTTAAATAAGGAAGCTAATAATGATATATTTCTTTGTGGGCATGCAGTCACTTTAATTCATTTTTCATTGGTTGAATTACTAAATCTGCTTCCAGTTAGCCATTTTCATTCAGCAGAAAAAGTGACAAAATATGAAGACTCTTACATTTTTAAAATGTCATCACATATTGCTAAAGTGCAGAATAGCTTATTTTGGGCAAAAATGTTTTAGTTGATGTATGTTCCCTAGTGCAGGATAAATAAAATTGCCTCTTAGTCTGAAACATAAGAAATGCAAGAGACATTGTAATATATTTTTCTCTAAGAAAGAAGCTGAATAATATTTCTATGCCAAAATTGCCTCTTGTACTTGCCTAGTGAAAAAATTAAGGACTGCAGTTTCCAGATGTCAGATTGGAACCTTATAGTAATGGTAGACTACACATATTGTAATTTTTTCCAAAATTGAAATATCCCATGCCTTTCCCATTCTTATTGAGTAAAGGGAGGGGGGAATACAATTTAAGTATTTCACTTGACTTTTCCAGTTCTGCAGTTTTGTAATGATTAAAGAAAACGTTTGATTTAACAGACCAATGGGTAAAGCATAGCTATTACAGCCAAATGTCAATTAAGTTGCAATGCTTTTTGTCAATCATAAGAATACATTTGTACATAAGAAGACCTGCTATATTGTATGAGTGATTACCATTTTTGAGGGAAAGCAGTGAACATTTTCCGAACCTGTTTAAGAACAGGCAGTGTTGTTTCTTGAAATTCAGACAAAATTCAGGTCAGGCAGATTTTTGTTGTTGTAGTTGAATTGGATGGCCTTTGGGAGAGAGAGAGAAAGAGACAGAGAAAGATGAAGTACATTTGAATTTTGCATTTTTGCTAGTTTTAGGTTTTAAGTAGTAACTCTATTCAGCTCATGGTTTATGGGCTTGAGAAGCAGAAGTCTTACACAAGAGACTTGAAAATAAAATATTTGTTCCTTAAGTAAAATGTTGCCTTTTTCCTTCTATACTACAATAATCTATGCTACCATCAGTGAACATAAATTTAGGAATTTAGGTACAATGAATGCAGTTTTGTGATTGGCTTTCAGAGTCAATGATTCAGACCGGTGGTGGCGTGGAGGTTAGACTGTAGTATTGCAGGTTGACTGTCCACTGCCAGGAGTTCGATCTTGACCAGCTCAATTCAGCCTTCCATTCTTCGAAGGTCGATAAAATGAGGACCCGGATTGCTGGGGGCAATATGCTAACTCTGTAAATAGCTTAGAGAGGGCCGTAAAGCACTGTGAAGCGGTATATAAGTCTACGCGCTATTGCTATACAGATGTGTTAAGCCCTTCTGGAAAGAGAGGAGAGTCTAATAGAACAAGTTGCAGAGATGGAGCAATTTCTGCCTATTTTATTAACAAAGAGTTCAACTTTTGGAGTTGTGCTGAATAGCAGGTGATTGGATAATCAGAGGTGTGACTGAATGTATTAAATTGGTGTATTGATGAGTGATAACCAACTTTAATAGTTTACAGATGCTTTCTGTAGCATAACATGCTTTCTTTCAGAAAGAAAATTGAAATAGGTTTTTAAGAATCAGCTAAGGAAACATTAATGTCACTTCATGAAACATTTACATCAAATTGGTCAGCTTTGCCATTTCAGCAAATTCTGACATTTTCACAATCCATTCCCCCACTGTGGGAATTTGATTATTCTTCCGTCATTGAGCATACAATGGTCTTCCTGCAGTTCCCATATACAAAATCAATCTTCCACGAGTCGTTTCTAATCCATTGTCCATAAATCCCAATGAAAAAAAGTTCTGGTTTCTTCACAATATTTATCTTTAAACCTTTTGTATGGTTATATGAATTTGTATCCCAATTTCTTTGCTTCCAGACAATTCCACCATGCATGATAAAATGCCCCCTCATGTTTTTCACATTTTCAACAATGGTGTCAAAAATACACCTTTATATATTTTTATTATATTCTCTGGTGTACCTGCTGTTCATTCTCTCATAAGTATCCATCTGCATATCCTATTCAAAATTAGTACTTGCTTGACTGCTACCATTCGCTTAATAACTGTTTGAAGGAGTGACGGATTGCAAATTCTGTTCCAACTGGTACGGTTGGAATGGGGATGGCAGCGTCATGGATGTGCGCAGAATGCAGGTGCACACGCACAGCGCTGCAGATGCGTCTTAGCGCTTCCGCAATGCTCCAGCTGCTCCACAGAGCGTCGCGCGGGCGCTGTATGTGCCATTCACCTGCGCTGAAGCACAGAAGCCTTTAAACACCGGTAAGGAGCGTGGGCGGGCAGGCCCTCCAGAGCACCGTACTGCAACGGTATCTGGTGCTCCTAGCTGGCTCCGGTACACCCATACCGGGGCATACCACCTGCAACCCACCATTGGTTTGAAGTTTCCATAGACCTACCTAAAGGATACTTAGGACCTTGTTTCAAAGTTCTAATGGTTGCCCATTCTCCCATGTAGTCACATGACCACACTTTATGCTCAGCAACTGGACTGCACTTATGGTTGTTTGCATCATCCTGCAGGTATATGACCATATTTATGAATACTTTTGCCTGAAAACTGCAAGAAAACTAGCTCCATAGTGAACCACTGATTTATTTAACAACTGCAGCATTTACTTAATGGCCCTGGTGGTCTCTTTACAAAATAGGCGGTCATTTAACTACCACCACAAAAATGGTTGTAAAATTGCTTTAACCTGTTTGTTTCACCAAAATGTGCTAAAGAATGTAGGTTCAGCAAATGGTGTTCACCCGAGGCTTTGAGCCTGCGCCTCCTGGCACTCCATTTGACAAGGTCCCTCTGGAACTTGCTAGACTTCTCTCAAAGGACTGTCCCTCCAAAAAGTGAAGTGTGTAATCTCATGGCTTCCTCCTTGTCCAGGAAAGCTCCTTTGGCTCTGGCACAAAGCCCAGCTGCTGGTAATCACTCAGCCTCTTTAACTAGAGTTGGGTTGTTAAGTCACTATTGTTCTACCCAAATGTCAAATTTGTTACATCTCTTGTACCACACATTCTATGCATATGTAATGTGCTTTTGGTTTACAGTCATCTGTTTATATTTTTTCTTTTGTCTTGTGTCAGATTCTTGAAGGCTTACTAGACGAATCTATGTGTGCAAATACATTAGTCTGAATTATTGGTATTACATTTTGTAATATGGAAAGGATGTAACTACTTTTTCATAACTTTACAACAGGCAGAGTAAATATAATATAACTCTATGCAATTTTTGTTATTTAGTTTGGCATGTAGAATATTAACACTTAGTTTGCTAATTTAAACTTGGAAAACATTTGTTAAAAAATATGTGTAGTAAGTAGTTCTTGCAATGATTCCAACAACGATGCAAATAGGTTGTGTAAACAGCCAAAATTCAGTTTAGATTTGAAAATAAGTTCTGCTTTGGTTTTTGATTTAAAGTTTTAAAAATTGACATTTAATTTGTTTAAAGATTTAATAGTATTAGGGAAACATTGGAATCGGCATAGCAGAGCATAATTACATTTTAAAACTTGAAGGCATTTTTAATGGCATCTCATTCTAAAAGGTCATTTTATTTTCTTCATGCCAATATCTCTTGTTTTATTATTCCTGTTCCTAAATCTTAGTGATTTAAACCTATAAATGAATTGATGAAAACGTAGGTGCAGCAAAAATTTATTTAACTATATAACAGGACCACCACATATAAGCATCCTGCAGCAAGAGAGTTTCCAGCCATAACGGTGCCCTATGCCTCTGGAGTAAAGTCTCTTCTTCTGAGAGAGTTGTGCCATGGCCATTCCACCGTCACACACAAGTTTCTCATGTGCAATTCGTCTTCAACTACGCGCTTCCACTGTGGGACTGCAGAGTCACCTCTGTGTCCACAGATGAACTGCATAACAGCATGTCTTTTTTGAACCCAAAGGACCACCATATATATAGGGTCCTAATTTGTTGAAAAGTTCCAGGAATATAACTGGATCTTTGTTTACCTTCGTGTCTGAATTCATCTAGTGATCACTGTTACTTCAGCTGTTACAAGCTAGACATTGCTGAATTTAAAGTTCCAGAGAAATGAGATACAGAAAGATAAGGATACTAGAAAACTGCAGTCCTTGCATTGAGGATGCTAATATAAACAATATCCAATATTATTATTGAAGTCCTGTTACCATAGTTTCGCAAGAAAAATCAGCATGTTGGATGGACAGTTTCTCATAATCTTATACTTGGGCTGTTCTCTCCTTTCCTATCCTGATTATTTTTTCCTTATTTTAATATTTTAGGTCTTAATAGTTGGTGGGTCATTTGGGCTCCGTGAATTTGCACAGATTCGATATGATATTCAAAAGATTCGTGGCAAGGTAAGCAGAATTCTTCTCCTTGTAGGATATAAGATTCAAGAATATTAGCCAACTTTTAAAGGGAAGGACAGTGTTTACTTTCCAACATATAACTGAAATTTTGAAATTTTCATCTCAAATACTGGGTTCAAATATTGTATTAAATAACAATGCCATTTTTTTAGGTTTGACCTTGTAAATCAAGTAATTTCAAGTAATATAGTAAATAAAATATAGATACATACATACATACATACATACATACATACATACATACATACATACATACATATAAGATGACCAGAAGCAACCATAATATTATGAGAAAAAAAGAGCTACTTCAACAATACAACTTTGTATGTACTTCTTCTTGTTGTGAACCATCTCTTTCAAAGGAAATACATAGCCCTGCTATATATTAGTACTTGTCTAGCTACTTATACAATATAATAGCAGAGTTGGAAGGGACCTTGGAGGTCTTCTAGTCCAACCTCCTGCCTAGGCAGGAAACACTATACCATTTCAGACAATGGCTATCCAACATCTTCTTAAAGACTTCTTAAAGATCTCACACAAGCCCTTTCTATTGTATTTTTCTTGCCCATTTTCAAAGCCCAAGAGAACAGTATATTGACAACAATTTATTCATTCATTCATTCAAATCAATCAATCAATTTGCATTCTTATTTTTGCCCACAAGACAGGTGATGAGAGTCTACATCTATGTTTTTTATTTTTATTTTATTTTATCTATTTATGTATTTTGTATTAGTATTTTTAATTTTCCTGTGCACTGCTCCGAGTCCCTTTGGGGAGAGGAGGCGGTCTACAAATAAATTTTATTATTATTATTATTATTATTATTTTTTACATTTATATACAGTTTTTCTGCCATTATACGCAAGGAAATTCAATCCCTGTGCCAGCCAGTACAAAACAGAAAGCTATGAGAATAAAATCTGAAAGGCTTTAGTTCCAAGTTATAAACTTCCCAAGAGCAATTAATAGAACAGTGGAGCTTGCCTTGAAATAAATTGTCAGCATTCTACTAGCAGGGAAAAGGTAGAAGTGGTGATAAAACTGTTTGTTGCTTTATTTATTTATTGGTTAATGTGATCCAGGGCAGTGTACAAAATCATTAAACAAAAATACAAAAGAAAAGCAACACACACCAATACAGGAAGCTGAAGCAATTAATTGTTGATGAGGACTAAAATGCATTAAACTTCACCAGTTGGCAGCTATATTTATCCTGACCAAGTCTTCCCAAACATCTGCAAGGTTAGAGTCAACTATGTGTGGGGAGGTTGAGGGGAGATCATTCCAAAAGGAAGGGGCTGCTATTGAGAAAACACATACCTCTTGGTGATATTGTTTCAGAAAAAGGACCAGGAATGATTCTTCTCTGTGGGACCACATGGGGTGGGAAGATACCATGATAAAATAAGGCTACTCATGACAGGCAAGGCTTTTGGCAGCAGGGAATTGCATGAATTGGTCTGAATGTCAAGCCAAGTGTAGGGCAAGCAAAAATAGCAATAGAAGTTGCAGCGTTGCTTCTGATAGAAGAGCAAAGGCTGTTCTTGTATAGTTCCAGGTCTAGGATAGCTTGATTGCTACTGCTCTCTCCTTGAAGGAGACATAGTGATGGCCTTTCTCTGCCCTTCATAGCTTCTGACATGTTTGGAGGCTAAGCACCGTTTCAGAATTTCAAGCTCTCATTATCTAAGATAAGTCTTTATCTTCTAGGGCTGTCAGATGGCCGTTGTTCACGCACATGGAAGTGCACGCCCACACTCTCCCGCTTCTCGCGCAAGTGGGAAGATGCACTTGCTCGCTGCTTTGCAGCCCAGTTCCAAAGGGCTCACAGCCCAGTAGTGGGCCAGAGCCCAGGGGTTAGGGACCCCTGTTATAGGGGCTTTAGAACTGATTTAAACTTAAATATTTATAAAGCGCTTCGGTTTGAAAAGCACAAGGTAAATAGTTAATTTACAGACTCCCCCTGTACTGTTGTAAAAGTTTACTAGATGTCACTACAGAAGCTATTTTAGCTGATATTTAACAAAACTTAAATGGAGTCCTGATTTTATTACCATCAAGGAGAAATGAATCAATTGGATGAAAGATCTAATGCCTTTAATGAAACCGTCAAGAACATTTCAGTTCATATATAAATCAAAAGAGTGGGTTAAATTCCATAATTTATTTACACCCTACATGAATTAGATTTCCTGGTTGCTTTCAGAGAGGCACCATTTTGAAACTAATTACTACTGTGCAAGTAGGTAATATCTATTTGGTAGGTAATAGAATTTGATTGCAATGTCTCTCTGGACAGTCACAAAGAGGAATATCTTTGGGAACATGTCGTTTCAATATAGTCAGATTTTGTTAAAATTTTGGAGTTCCAAAGGGCCACATGGAAAGAAAAGTAAGAGTTATAGAATAAACTAATTTTAATCAAACTTAAAAACAAAAGTCAAATCTTAGCCCATGCAAAGAAGAAATCGCGATGACCTAAAAGTTCTATCTATAAAGACACAGTATTAGATGCGAGCCCATGTTTGCATATTCAAAGTTAAATTTTCAGACAAGAATATTCTTTTTGAAGAAGGAAAGTTTTGAAGCATTGCAATATAAAACATTTCCACTTTCGCACCCAAGCCTCAAGGGCATTTTGTTTCAAATCTTGCACTTCAGGCTATTTAAGTGGTTTGTAAAAGTACAGGTACAGCATATTAAACAGGCTTTACAAAGGCACCTTCAGGAATTGTCTTTTAATATTTTAAACATAGGTGTCTTACTTTTCTTATTCCCTTGTCCCTTATTCTTCCATTATATTCAGGATGAGTCAGCCGGCTATTCAGTTACAGTTCCAAAAGAAGAGCTTGTGTACCAAGATAGGCATTCAAGTGAAGTCGAATCAAGTCTTTTTGACACAATTTTAATTGGAGATGGTGGTAAATAAATGGTCTCAATATGATTTTTTATTTCCTCTGAACCAGAGAGCACTTTTACATTTCAAAGAAGTCCATTCAGGAGAGCACATCATTTAATTAACTATTTGACAAAGAGTTCTTTAGAATTCACAAGCTTGTATGTATTTTGTAGTTCTTCAGATGGTCTCATAAAAGGTAGTGATTGCCTGAACAGGTTTCTAGAATATTTTTCTATCAGAGACACAGGTAGTCCTTGACTCACAACCACAATTGAGCCCAAAATGCCTGCTGCTGTGAGACATTTGTTAAATGAGTTTTGATCCATTTGCTTGCCCCACAGTTGTTAAGTGAATCACTGTTGCCGTTAAGTGAATTGGGCTTCCCCACTGACTTTGCTTCTCAGAAGGTCACAAAAGGTGATCACACCTTTTGTGACCACACGGCCCCAGGGAATTGCAACTGTCATCAATGCAAATCAGTTGCCAAGCATCTGAATTTTAATCACATGACCACGAGGATGCTGCAACAGTCATAACTATGAAAAATGGTCATAAGTCATTTTTTTCAGTGCCGTAACTTTGAATGGTTGTAAATCGAGGACTACTGCCTTTAACTTTTTCTTGGTGTCAGCCACATCTTCATTTCTCTTTCCTCTCTTCATAGTTTAGTCTTGTTTAGCCTTTTGCTTATTAGAGTGCAATGTTCTGAATTTCATACTTTTTCTTCTGTTGCACATATATGAAACTGTGTGTGTACACACACACTTATCTTTCGACACACCTATCTCATTTTTTTTACAATTTAACAGATTAACAGAGTTGGAAAGGACGTTGCAGGCCATCTAGTCCAACCCCCTGCCCAAGCAGGAGACCCTACATTTGCATCTTGTTCTTCAATAACTTGCCATTGCAGTATTTTCTGCCTTGTAGAAGGCTGATTTTTAAATAGATTTGGACCATGTTAATTGTCTGCTTTCTTCCTCTTATATTACCCAAAGCTCATGTCCCTGCATTTTGGAATCTTGGCTATAGCCAGAAAGAGGAAATAAATCTTAAGTATCAGAGCCATTGTGATTTAATCATTCACGAGGCTTTTTCATTTGTTTGTGATTTAATCATTCATAAGGTCGGTCGGTCGGTCGGTCGGTCTGTCTGTCTGTCTGTTTGTTTGTTTGTTAGATTCATTTGCTGCCCAACATGCCTAATGATGATTCTGGGCTTCTTATAAAATTAAAAATGATAAAACCATAACAATAATTATTTCTATAAACAATAAAAATAGAATCATACTGAAAATAACACTACAACAATTCTGTGAGATAAATTAGCCTGAGAGTGGTTGACTGGTCCTAGGTCACTCCGTGATGCTTAGAACAAGTGGAATTTAATCTCTTTTTTTTTTTACCATTACACCATATTGGCTCCAAAGAATCCATTTAACCTATTGCTCTTCTGCAATAGTAGCTAATTGGCTGCTTCATGGAAGTTTATCAACGAGGCTAAAAAGTCCCCAGCATCCAGTTTCTGCACTTGAAAACTATTGTGGCTGATTAGATTGAGTGTTTATGTCCTATAAAGTAAGCTAATTCGTTTTAAAACCAAGCTTGCTTTTCTGTGGGTCTTCCAGGTTTATGCTTTATGCTTCTCATTGGTCTTCCAGTTTTAAACTTGCCTCAAATCAAGAATTAGCTCCTCAGCTTTCTCCAGCTATATACCACTAGGAGAGCTCATTTCAGAATTTACTATAGCTCCACATCTTTGGTCACACAGTGTTGGTAATAGTGGCCACCATTATATTTTATATAGATTTTTTTTCAGCTTGGGGGGGGGGAATTCTCTCCCCTTCCCTTCTCTTTTTCTAACAGCCTGTCATAATAGCACAGCTAAAATCCATCTGAAGATAGCACTGGCTAACTCAATATGAAATATGTGCTCGAGGGTGTATTATGATAACAGGTGACATGAGCATGCCTTTCTATTCTAGTTATTGTTTGAACAAGTGACCTTTCTGATAATGTAGCTGAAATAATACATTGGGGCAGACTTAAATATTTTATGGGGCCCACCTTGGCTTCACCAGAATGAGTAAAATGTAAGAAGTAGATCAATTAGTTTAAAAAAAATAAATTGCACTACAGGCTACTCTCGGAATTGCAAACTGAAAAGAGAGGGAGAACACGTTTTCTGTATTCAAACATTATATGTGTATAACAAAAGCACTCCAATGTAACTTTCTTTGTACTGATCATCACTTTGCATTCAATCTCAAATACTTCGCTGTTGATCCTATGTCTTACTAGTCTGTTTCCCCATAGTTCTTATCACTTTAAAAGCATTACAGCAGGCATTCAAATTTTGTTCAATCAATTCCGTATTTTTCTGAGAGCCCAATGTCTTAATATATGCCACAGTTCTGGCAGTTGAATTTCTCTTCAACTTACTAGCATTCCAGCATTGGGGGGGGGGGGGGGGGAATCTTGAATAATGAGTTTTGTAAATATAATCAGTCTTGAGACATTGCATTTTAATGAGGCTTCTGCAATCTGGAGCTATTTATTTTGTGATTGCTTTGGTCTAAACCAAAGTTCAGGGAACATTCTTACCTATGAAAATAAATAAACCTGAACTTCCTTTGAGATTTATTTCAGCTTCCCATTTTATGAATAGAAATTAATATGAAAGATTATCTATAAAATGCTTATAATGATATAGTTTATCTTTCTTCTTCTTACTTGAAATAATTAAGGTTTTCATGCTAAGTATAAATTATTGGCCAAACCAACTATGATGGGGCCTGTTGCAATTTTGATTATCTGAGAATGAGCTGTGTACGAATTCCTTTTCCTTTTTTCTATAAAGAGAATTGCCTGTATTTGAAGGTGCAGGGAAATTACAGCCCTTCATAGGTTACATTTTCTTTCTAATTAGAAGTATTTAATTGTTATATTTTATTAATCAGATGGATCCAGAATTGGAAAAAAAGCTCAAAAAGAGTAAGGTGACACTGGAAAAAGAATATGAGGTATGATATTGGTATATTTGCTTTATTATATGGCTATTTGGTTACAATATGTATTCTAGCCATGTCTAACATTAAATGAACTTTAACTTTGATTCATAGAGACCCAGAAAAAAACAAATTGCTTTGAAAATTCAAAGCTTTGTAGGTTGCAACCCCCATTTTTCATGTTCCTACAGTGCTGCAAATGCAGTTTTACTGTTAAGAAAAACTGCAGATCCAATTAAAATGTGTATGTATTGTGGTGTTGCATTTGCCAGCTTTAAGATAGGATCCATGTGGCTAATTGCAAATATGTATTATTCTTTAGTGATATAGACTGTTAATCTATCAGCTCCTTGGACTCGCTGTACAATTCTAGCCTCATTTTGTGGTCAGCGTTAAAATGTATACCAGATTTTAGAACCCCAAATCCAATGGATTCACATATTATTTAAATGGACATTAATGCTATTCCAAATTAACTTTTATATACAGGCATAATCCAACCAATAGGAACAGCAAAATACTCCAGTAAAGAGCCATACTGTTGCAATGGTTAAAATGCAGCATTGCAGGCTAATTCTGCTAACTGCCAGCAGTTAAATTCTCACTGGCTCAAGGTTGACGTAGCTTTCCATCTTTCTGAGGTCGGTAAAATGAGGACCCAGATTATTGGGGGCAATATGCTGACTCCATAAATCGCTTAGAGAGGGCTGTGAAGCGGTATATAAATCTAAGTGCTATTGCTAATTATAAAACTAAAACTCAAAAATAGTACTTTTTTATATTCCTCAGATGAATTAATTCAGTACTACTGATTACACAATCAGCAAAAGAATCCTGCTCCTTAATTCATTTTTAATGAAAATAATGTAAAACAAATATCCCCATTGATAAGATAAGAAGCAAGGGAAACAATAGTAAAACAGGATTACAATGGATGACATGGTATACACACTTTCATTTGCACTAATGAAGTATATCTTTCCTAGCTTTTAGACAGAAGGTGATGGTGACAGACAAAGGTGGAATATTCACTATCATAAATTTTTAATCTGATCCTCTATAGAAGCTAAAAAGAAAATCTCAAGCACCTCTTTCTGCCCAATAAAATTTCATAGCTTTTCAGTATGAAAAAGCTGATTCTAGCTGATACACTTATTTCATTGTCTAGGCTGCTGGGTGGAGGAGGGGAAATGGGAATTCAGGGTCACTTCCCTTAAAGATCATGAATTGGAATGGACAGAAACAAGCAATGGCTTTACATAAATGTATCTGTTTTACAGTACTTATCAGTCCAACTTCAAATGTTGTGCTGGACAACGTATCACATCAATAGAAAAAAAACACCAACCTATCGTTGTCTAAACCCAAAAATAATTATAATATCAAAAATAAACCCGATAGTCAGTCAAATGACCAAAGAGGGAAGAATAGAGTGAGAAACTGTTCTCATCTAAACTATCCTAATTTTAGCTATGCTAAAGATTCTCTACTTTAGACCTCAGACAATGTAGACTGGATCTGTAGTTGGCGAAGTGTTACGGAATTGAATTTTATTGACATACTTTATTTTAATGCTGTAATCCATTCTGTATCTGTGAAAAACATAATAAAAATGTTTTTGTAATCTATCTAAAACTACGTGGGAAACGCATATAAATTAAACGTCTGCTTTTTCTGTCTCTCTCTGTGTGCATATGTATGCATAAGCACACACACAAACAATTCTCTAATTTTTCCAATAGTTATGGAGGTAGGAAAGCAGTATGGAAGTAATAATTTGTATTGAAACACGCAGGCCTAGCAAGGTGCCCTGTCTAAATCAGATTGCACTTCAGATACTTGAAGGATAATAATGATGCAAAAATAACATAATGTTCTAATTTGGAACATAATGCTATGATCTGAAAGCTGAGAGTGTTGGTTCTAATTTGTTAATTTTCAGTATATCCAGACAGAAGGGAATTTCTAGCTGATAATATACAATCAAACATTCCCATTTCACTCTCCCTGAGTTTTAAAAATATTGTTTTATTGCCTATTTCAAAGCACCACAGACTGTTTCAACCTTCTTTCATAATCCTGAATGAATCAGTTGCATCATTTTTGTTAACTAAAGTTATATGTGCTGTCCACCCCTGATTCTAATAAAATGAGATGCTATTCTGAGTTGAGCTGCAATTGTCATTTATATTTTAGAAAATCTTGCACTTTTCAGTGGTGATGAGCTTGGATAATAAATCACTCAACAGTCTCTTATTTTCCATTTATTAGGGATTACCTAGTATTACCTAGATTTGAGCTGGGAATTTCATTTTGTTGATCTGAGAGCTGAAGAAATAATTTGCTTTAGGCTGATGGATCATGTTCAGAAGAGAATGTTTTAACACATCCCCTTCCTTTTCCACCCCACAAAACACACTATTTTAGATAAAAAGGTGTTTAGAATGGAAAATGCTTCTTAGAACAAGGGGAGGGGTATTGCTTTTTGCTTTCTATGTAGTTTTCACCTTCCTTAGAAATTGTAATAAGGTAATAACAGTTTCTGAGCACAGTGAAGTGGGTTGAAAAGAGCCAGATGGAAATTCATGATTCCGACCATATCCATCTAACCCAGGAGTCCCATTTTTTTTTACTTTAGCTACAGAGAAAAAAGTGATTATGCCAAAGTATGCTTTTATTTGAGTTCATTATTAGAATATTGCCTTGCTATTTATCTCTACAATCTTTTAAAGTCATAGTTGAGTTCGCATACTGCAATACTCACCCATCCCCATAAACTAGCTGATTGTTACTTTAGATTATAGTTGGTTTCATGCTCAGCCAGATGTTTAGATTGCATTTGGCATTTTTGTCCACCTATCAAGTCCTTCCCAAGGATCTGGGATAGGGAGGTGTTGCTGTTTAATAACATTAAAAGAATTGTCCCACTGATGTAAGCTGTTTCAAGTAAAGCTGACTTTTGCTAATGACTGATGGCGAATTTATCAATGCTGATGGGGTTCAAGTGATGATCCAGATGTTTTGGAATTGCACCCAACATACCTATTATTATTGTTGCTATCTGTCAGGTCTGCAGCCATCTTTTCTTTTGGATCTTTGGCCTGCCACACTTTCTATTATTCTACTATGCATTTTCTATTGTGGAAACTGGGAGGGGGGATTGTAGGAGTGAGATGCAATGTAGCCATAACAAAATTCTTTCTAGAAAGCCAAGGTCATCCTTTGTCTTTGCACCTCTGCACCTGACCGGAACAGGTTGGGTAGAACTGCCAGCATGGTAGTGGAAGATTGGACCATGTGATGGACTTGTGGGTGTGGGGACAAGATCTTGAATTTTCAACTAGGTGTAAAAAACCAGGAAGCTTTCAGATTCGGGTCTTCCCAAATGTGCCAACATGGCTCTCTTAATAAATTGGAACTTTGAGCAATACTTTGCTTTGGATTCTGATTTACTTTTTGATGCTATTTGGAACCCTGCCTCTATCTTTGCTTTGATTTGCCACAGTCATTCTTCCCCTATTTGCACGTATTAACCTGTTTCCCCCAAAATAAGACCTCCCTGGATAATAAGGCTAATCGGGTTTTTGGGTGCATGCGCTAAAATAAGTCCTCCCCTGAAAATAAGCCCTCCCCCCCAAAATATTGCAACACAGCAGCAGACATGAGGTGAACATACTCGCCGCCTCCTGCACCTCAAAAATAATAAGACCTCCTTGAAATAAGGCCAAGCGCTTATTTGGAGGGGGGGTGAAAAGAAAGTAAGACCCTGTCTTATTTTCGGGGAAACAGTATTATTATATACACATCGGCTGACAATTCTTTTCATGACATTGATGGTCATCTGCATCAAGTTCTTCCCTAGGATGTCATAATGTATTGGCATAGTATATGTGCAGATGCATGCAGTATGGCCTTTTAGAATTGACAGGGAGAAATTTTTATCAACGTGCTGATTTTCTAAGTGCTGTCCAAGATTTTTCGGTATGGCACCCAAAAAGAGGTGCTGATAAACTCTGGGACCACCACAGCCAGTTTATACCACTATCTTTCCATTTTGAAATTATTACTATTCAACATTATGTTAAACATATTATTATTCAACTTATTGTTTAACAAAATAATTGTTATGCATTGTTAGACCGAGTGGCTGTGGTTCTCGGCTGCCCGATTCAACCAGTTGACTCCATCACTGGCCATAGGGGACGAACATCTTACCCCTGTGGATGGGGCGCGCAACTTGGGCGTCCTCCTGGATACCCGGCTGTCTATGGAAGATCAAGTGACGGCCGTGGCCAGGAGGGCGTTTTACCAGGTTCGCCTGGTACGCCAGTTGCGCCCCCTATTGGATCGGAATGCCCTTTGCACAGTCACTCATGCCCTCGTGACATCCCGACTGGACTACTGTAATTCTCTCTACATGGGGCTCCCCTTGAGGTGCACCCGAAGACTTCAGCTGGTCCAGAACGCAGCCGTGCGAGCAATAATGGGAACTTCTAGGTTTACCCATATAACACCACTCTTACGCGAGCTGCACTGGCTGGCTGTCGTCTTTCGGGTGCGCTTCAAGGTGTTAGTGATCATCTTTAAAGCGCTCCATAGCTCGGGACCTAGTTATCTGCGGGATCGGATTCTGCCCCATACATCCTCACGGCCGATTCGCTCCCACAGAGAGGGACTTCTCCGGGTGCCGTCCACTAGGCTATGCCAGCGGGCGACGCCCAGGGGAAGGGCCTTCTCTGTGGTGGGCCAGGCCCTCTGGAACGACCTTCCCCCCGAAATCAGAACAACTACGGACCTCCGCTCCTTCCGTCAAAAACTTAAAACACACTTTTTCTGCTTGGCCGGCCTTGGTTAGTCTCCGTCTAATAGGGTGAAAGAGATTTTAGGTAATTTATATTTGGGGATTTTAGCGCAGGGATAATCTAGTTTAATCTGTTTTTATTCATTCTATTTATGTATTTTTATAGTTATTTTAATTTCCCTGTGCACCGCTCCGAGTCCCCCTGGGGAGAGGATGCGGTATACAAATAAAATTAATAAATAAATAAATAATAAATAAATAAATATTGTTACGTTTTGTCTCACAGTCAGCCAGTATGAGCCCTTGCAGTTCATTGTTCAGTATGTTGTGTGATGCCAGCAAACGGGGTTGAGTCAGTTAATTAATGATGCTTTTAGTATGTTCCCATTTAATAGCATGCATATTGCAGAAGTAGGCAAATAAACAATATTTCTACGTTATGATTTCCCTTCTTTTCTTTTTCCATAGAAAATAAAAGAAACCTCCTTTGATGACTGGAAGAACATCAGAGGGCCCCGTCCATGGGAAGAGACTGGGTCTGGTCAAGAGAAGCAGCAGTAGCAGTACATTTTGCCTAAAAGCCAACAACTTTACTGATTAACTAGTTGCGCCCTTGAACTGTTTTCTTCCTCCTGTAAGATGAATAAGATGGGTGAATGAATCGAATCAACTATCAAGAATATGGCTGTGTTGGGCATGGCTAAGCAGAAGCCTTATCAATAAATATTTTGAACTTTGCCGTGGCAATAGATATTGCTACACCAGTGAAATAAATATAGCTAAGAACATGAGTTTTTATATTCTTAATGACTTGAAAGGCAAAATATAAAGGTAAGTTATGTCCCAGTGATTTAATTTCAGACACTTGCCTTTTTATTAGATTTGTGTTATTAGGACAAAAATCTCTTCCATCCATATCCATTTATATTTGCAATTCATCCTAACTTTTGTATGCAACTTTACTTAATATACAGTATGTAATCAAAATGTGGTTTCTTGGGGAACTGACATTGACGTAACTTTTCCTAACATACTTTGCTCATGAGAGTCTCTAAAGATAAATTAAGTGATGCTCAATTCTTCTCATTCTGCTGTTCATCTGTCCCAGGGGGTATCGAACTCAAGGCCCAGAGGCCTGATCCGGGCCATGGGTTGTTTAAATCTGGCCCACAAGGCTACCCTGGAAACAGCAAAGGACCAGCCTGCGGTGCCTCTGTCAGTGAAAATGGAGCTCAGGAGGGCCATGCGGCTCTGTTTTTGCTGGCAGAGGGCTGTAGGAGGCAGTTGCAGCCAAAAACAGGGCCCGAAGGAGAGCATGTGCAGCCCTTTTGAGCTCTGTTTTTGCTGGCAGAGGGTTGTAGGAGCCGTTGTAGCTGCAAACGAGATTGAGAGTTTGTTTTGCTGGCAGAGCGCTTGGGCCACCACAGGCGCCCCCTACATGAGTGATGTCAAGCTGGCTATGCCCACCCTGGCCACGCCCACCCCAGTCCCTGAGGTCAAACACAACCCTGATGCGACCCTCAATGACATCGAGTTTGACACCCCTGATCTATCCTACACATAAGAATTCTAATAGTTGTCCAAGGCATGTCCTAAGAATTCACCTCAACTGGAGGCATATAATCAAAGTAATTGCTAACCATAATGACTTCCAGTTTTGAGAGCCAGTTTTGTGTAATGGTTAAAGCAGCTAGTCTAAAATAATAATAATAATAATAATAATTTAATTTATAACCCGCTCTCTCTCCCAGAAGGGACTCGAGGCGGGGCACAGGGAATTTAAAATACATATAAAATACAAAGAGTATACAATAATAAAATGAAATTAAACTAACCCTGCGCTAAAATCCCATATTAAAACTAACCCCAATCTAAAAAGAGACTACCCTAGGCCGGCCAAGCGAAACAGATGTGTCTTTAATTTTAGGCGGAAGGAGCGGAGGTCCGTGGTTGTCCTGATATCGGGGGGAAAGTCATTCCAGAGGGCTGGGCCCGCCACAGAGAAGGCCCTTCCCCTGGGCGTCACCCGCTGACAAAGTCTAGTGGACGGCACCCGGAGAAGTCCCTCTCTGTGGGAGCGAATCGGCCGTGAGGATGTATAGGGCAGGATCCGATCCTGCAGATAGCTAGGTCCCGAGCCATGGAGCGCTTTGAAGATGAAAGCGCTCCATGGTAAAAACCAGGAGACACCCCCCCCCCTTAGGAATACAGTGAGCTGTGTGACTTTGGACAAGTCACTTTCTCTTAGCCTTCTCTTAGGCAATGACACACCATTTCTGAAAAAAACTTGCCATATAAACTTCAGGGATTTGTCTAAGCCAGTGTTTCTCAACCTTGGCGACTTTAGGTCCTGTGGACTTCAACTCCCAGAATTCCCCAGCCAGGATTCTGGGAGTTGAAGTCCGCAGGACTTAAAGTCGCCAAGGTTGAGAAACACTGGTCAAGACAATCTCCGAGAATCGGACATGACTGAACAAAAGAAAAAAGTTTTACACGTTCTCATCAGGATCATTTTAAGGGCTCATAATGTATGAAGCAGCATTTAATCCCCCCCCCCTCCCCCTGGCAGAGCATTATTGTATGCTAAAGTATGAGAAAGGATCAAAAATGAAGAAACTATAGCTACCTGCCTTCACCTTGAATGTCTTGTGTTGATCTTAGGCGTCTCTTATAGGCAAATTATATTGTTTTAATATTTTTCAAATAATGGTTCCCCCCCCCCCAACTCTTTTGAGGAGTATTTGCTCCATTTATATTCCATGTTAAGATTTGTAGCCTAGAATCAAGCCAAAAATGTAGAAAAACTGATACTTGTAGCACCTAATTCAGTATCATCCCTTTCAGTTTCCTATTTACCTGTTGGGAGTTTTTGTGTAGGCAGGCAGCAAGCAGGCATGCAGACTTAACTGACTGACTGACAGGCAGACTACCATCAATATATTAATGATACCAAATCCCAAACGGTCAGATGATTTTCTCCAGTGGTATCACAATCACATAGGAGCCTTAAATGTTGCCTCTGACACAAACAGGAGGGGACATAGATGTTAAATAAGAGAGAGGAGAGAAGATCAAACCCTGATTTTCCAGAGACCTTTGCAGTTGATAGCCCATCTCTTTCTCATGTTGTGTGAACCTGGCCAGTATTGTTTTGCTTAGCCATGATATATTCAACAAACCAAACTATAGCAGTGTAGGCCATTGACTCAGGATTACAGCCCATATTTTCTGTTCCGAATAGAAATTACTCTGAGTTGAGAATTCTGTACTCATAATATTGAGATCTATCCCTGTTTTCTTACCCAAAATCCTTTTAAGTGCAAGTGCTAGGCATGGAATCTATTATATTGGACAACTGAGTTCTGTATGGGGGAAAGCGAAGTTATTTTCCTTGGTTACTTTCCTTGAGAACATTTCAACCATTCAATGATCATTTACCAGGGAGAATTTGGTTTGTTTACACAAGAATATACTAATTTCTTGTTCTATGCAGCACTGGCATTTGACTAAATATAAGTTCATAAAGCCACAGGAGTTTATGTGGCCCATAAATTGCTCACTCTGCATGCCAAACATTTCATTCTTCACTGTCCTCATTCTCTGCAATTTGCTAGCGGCAGCTTTTTCCTATGAAATCAGTGAGTGTTGACATGCAACAAGTCATCCAATAAAGCTATGGAAATTTTTTTAACACAGCAGTTTTAGGTACAAGCATCTTCCAGCAATATTTTCTCATGCTCTGTATGTATTTAGATTCCAGGAGGCTGTGAATAATTCATGCGAGGCCTTCTGTTCATTTGTGCCATTTTGTTTGTGTCGTTATTTAAAATATATTTATTTCAGAGATATTTGTATTTCACCTTTCATTAATGTAAGTTCAAGTGGCAAGCAAAATAAATGAAACTGGAAAACCTTTTGCTCTAAGACTATTCCAGCTCATAGAAAAAAACTAAAGTTAGTTAGATTTAGGCATTGAGCTGCAGTATAATAATCCTTGTTCATGCTTATTGAGGTGTAAACAGTGCTGTATTTACCATTAAGCAGATTAAGCACGTGCTTAGGGCACCAGGCCCAAGGGGGCACCACAAAGTTGATAAAGAAAGAAAAACCAATGAAGATTTGTACAGTATGTACAAAGGAGGAGGGGGGGGGGCGGCATCAAGATTTGTCAGTGCTTAGGGCACCAGTGAGCCTTAATCTGCCACTGGGTGTAAACCCTACTGAATGCAGATCAGCTTGGATAGTCATGCCATGGATTGGATTGTATGTGGTGTATTTACCAAGGTAACACAAGAGCAGAAGAAAAGACCATGAATAAAAGCTATCATAAATTTTATTTTGTTCACTGTTTATCCCTTCCGGTACATTAGTGATGTTTTCCATTGTTTCATTTGAAATCAATATGAATCATTGGTTGGAAGCCTACATACGATTCTGAGTAAACCTGAGTAAATTTAACTAATGCATAGAATAAATGTAACCTGGGCATGGAGTTGACTGCAGCAATGCTTTCTTTACAAATGCATCCTGAGGTTCAAAACTTGTGGCTGTATTTTGAGCATTTTGGAACCCGAATTGAGCAGACTATAACACATAATTACAACGTGCTTAAAGCGGTGATGACAAACATATGAGACGTGAATCACAGATGACATGTCATTTTTGGTGCCACATCAGGCCTCTGGGCCTTTTGGAAGTAATCTGAGGGGGCCCTGCTCTCAAGCCCCCTTTGGGCCCTTCAAAAAGGGCACGAGAATGAGGCGTGTTTTCCTGCTGTTTTCAGAGGCTGCAAGGCCACATAAGAGCATTTTCTGAGGTTTCCAAACCTTGCACAACTCAGAGATATCTGGAAGAAGTCTCGTCTCCCCCCCTCCGAGGTACAAAGACAAATAAAAGAAATTTACAATTATATAAGTGTTTGTTTATTCTCTCTCTCCCCTCCCTCCCTCCCCTCTTATCTCTGGTATAACATGCCAGCAGAATCAAGTTAAGCATTTTCTGAATTTTTGACATGCTCAGCAGGGGTGGGTTGCTGCCACTTTTACTACTGGTTCACAAGCCATGCACGCTTGCGCTGTTCAATGTAAATTGTTTTTCATGCATGCGCAGAACAATTTACAGTGAACCGCACATGTGCAGTCACTAATAGCCAAAATGGCGACCCAGCAGCAGCGAGGGAAACGGTTTGGGGGCATGGCACGCCTTAGTCACTGCCAGTTCTGTGACCCAGGCCAGAATTCCACTACCGGTTCGCCTGAGCCGGGCTGAACCAGGAGCAACCCACCTCTGATGCTGAGCCCAAACGTTTCACCGTCACTGGCTACAGGGTACAAACTTGCCTGATTCATTTAAATTTAGATTGTGTTCTTTATACACAATCCTTGTCAATGATTTTTGGATGACTTACAGCTTTAAAGAAAAATAAAATCCTGAAAAAGTTAATAGGAGCAGTGCCACCCTCACTTCCACAAAAACTGATTGACTGTGCAGTTGTCACGTATTAAGAAACTTCTTTCTGCTTAAGCCTCTAGATATTTCTTTTCATTATATAGAAAATCCCCCAGGACATGTTGATAATATTAAGACTTGCATTGCAAAGAGTCCTGTTTTCTTGGGCCATTCTTTGGCATCTAAGCCCCAGAAAATCATCCAAAGTAGAGATAGGCTACCTGTGGCCTGTAAAAGCCCTGGGTGTAGGCATCAAAGGCTTTTCCTAAAAGCTGCTTTCGTATAATGATATTTTTTTTAAAAGATGAAACATATGGGACATAGTTGTACGTGTTGCATAAATACATTTTATTTATGTAAATTAAACTACGGACTAAATTTTGCCCTAACTCCATCTGTTTTTTAAAATAGGACTCCTGGCATATTATATAACAATTTAGTGTGGCTGGACTACTAAATGTCCCTGTCTAAATTTTATCTAGCTATATCAAGTAGGGAAAATATTTTACTAATATAATTTGATACAATACTGCTGTGTTGGCTTCCGGTTCCGGCTCCAGCGGCGACGGGCGAGCCTGGGGCTCGCTCGCCGCTTTGTTGCCTTTTCTGCCCCCCCCCCCCCACGGGGGCGAGACACTCCGGTTACCGGAGGTCTCCCGTAGGGTCGGCTCGGAGGAGACGTTCTTCCTCACGGCGGTGGGGAGAGCGATCCCCTCCGCGACCTAGGTGAGGAGGAACATGCTGCGGGGGGTTCTCCCTTCGCCAACGGCTGTCGGTGCCATTCACTTCAATGTAGAGGGCTGAGCGGAAGAGATCGGAAGGTTTGCCGAGGCTTCAGCTGCGAGGGAGAGTGAGTTTAAAAAGACTTTTTTTCCTTGCTGCCAGCCAGGCTGAACGGACTGGGAGGGGGGTGTTTGTTTTCAAAAAAAAACCCTCGGACTTAAGCGGCACTCTAAAATGGCTTCTCTGGAAGAGAAAGCGTAAATCTTAAATCCGGACTGTCTCTAACAAGGGAAAGTGGTATGCGGCTACTTGCAACATTGTTTCTAGGTCTGGCTGGTTAAAAAAATTATTTTTCTACTCTCTCCTCTGGGCTCTGAGATGGGCGGTGGAAGGTGGCTTTTCTTTGTCCCTGCCTGACTATTTTAACTATGGAAAATTCCCAGCATCTCTTTACAATTGGGACTCTCTCTGGATATTAATGAAAAAAAATTTTCTTGTTGGATTTGTGGTTCCTTTCTGGATTACCTTCGCTATTATAACTATTGAGTTGGAAAATTGTCTCTCTCTTGGTTCCTGAATTTTACAATGTTTCAACCTTGATCTGAACTTTTGGCTCCCGGTTAGTCTCACCAACCCCACCCTGAAAACGCCATTTTGGTGGCACTGACTCTAACAGTTAAGATGGCTCAAGAAACAGCACTGACAAGTTTAGAACAACGGATGGCTTCTCTTGAAACTGTTATACAAACTTTGGTAAAAGAAATTCAGGCCTAGAGGGCTGAAAACATCAATTTCAAGAAGGAGCTATTGGACACACGGAAGCAAGTGCTGGAAAACACACAGAAGACTGAAGAATTGGAAGGGGGGTTGGTGGGGGTTAAGGGAGAGATTAAAAATGTTACTAAAGAGGTTGGGGAAACAGATGGGCATGTGTCTAGGATTGATATGGAAAGAATGACATATTTTTTGAGATTTCAGAACGTTCTTGAGGAATCTGGTGAATGCCTCCCTGATCTTATGAGTACAATTTTAGCAGACTATTTACAAAAACCTAAAGATGAGATCAGGGGGGACATTGACCTAGCCTATAGAATTAACTCAGCATATGCCAGGATAAATGAAGTGCCTAGAGAGATACATGTGAAATTTGTTAGAAGGTCAACCAGAGAGGAAATCCTGAAAGTGCAGAGAGAAAGTCCGTTAATCTATCAACAAAAAACGGTTGCTATCTTGAAGCAGATCCCTAGAAAGATTAGAGATGCAAGAAGGAAATTTTCCTTCTTGTCTAAAACATTGTTTGATCACGGGATTTGGTTCAAGTGGGTGACACCTGAAGGGATGCTGGTGTTCTGGGAAGGAGGAAGAGTGAGGATTAAAACAGTTGCTGAGGCGGAAGCCTTTCTTAAAAAACATTCCTCTGCCCTGGGGGAAGATCCAGGGGGGACGGAGGGGGCCACGGCCCCGCCCGCTGGGGGCCAGGGAGGAGAAAAAGAAGATACAATAGCCAAGAGACTTAGATCGAAAAAATAACTTTGCCTTGATTTTTCTGAACAATTTTGCATAATATTTTCTGGATTTTTTGTAAATGTCTGACAGCATGGAACTGAGAATTTAGGTATATGTACTTGCTTTTACCTTGTAGTGTTATGAAAAATGCTTTTTTTTTTGTTATTTTTTTATTGTGTATTTTGAGGTCTCGGAAGGGCCGACGACTCTGACGTGAATGCTCTCAAAATTTCTTTGTATCCCTTACCCTACCCTATAGAAAAAATGTAAAACCAATAAAACTTTTTCAATATAAAAAAAAAAAATACTGCTGTGTCAATGTCTTTTATTAATAGGTCCAGGACTTTATTGAAACAGAGTTAGAATCTTCCACTTCTTACAAAGGTAGCCAATGTGATTCCCTGTAGATCTTTAGGGAAAGGAAGGACAGGGAAAAGTGAGTTCTCTGAGAGGTTTAGATTGTTTCTTAAGTTCATCCCACTCACAAATGAAATTCATGGAATGTTTCCTGAAAACAAACAAACAAACAAATAAATGTTTGCTTTGGGTTGTACTTGACTGCTGGTGACTTGAGAAACATCCTTACAGATTTATTTGGCAACAATATGGAATCGCTTGCCATTGCAGCTTTTCTGATATGCTTTTTCAATTTTCAGGATATTTTACTTTATTTCAAAGATTCAAACGGTCATGCATCTTAAGCCTGGATGCCAACATCAATAAAAAAAATACAAATATTCCCTCCTCTCAAAAATGAAAGACTACCACATTCTAATCAGGTACCATAACAACTTCAACTATGGAAATAATGAACATAACTATGTTTTACAATATCATGTATTTAAAAAGAGGTTATACAATATCTGTGATGGCAAACCTATGGCACGCGTGAGCCCTCTCTGAGCACGCAAGCTGTCACCCAGTTCAGCTCCACCACTCGTGCGCATGCCTCCTGCCGGCCAGCTAATTTTCAGGTCTCTGCTGCACATGTGAGAGATGTGCGTGCATGTGCAGGGTCAACTGCACATGTGCGGGAGTCAACTGCATGGAGTGTGGGGGGAGCACGGGGGTGCAGCGCTCTCCCCCACATTCCATTTTTGGTGCTAGGAGGCTCCAGGGAGGGCCTCCGGAGTCCGGGGGAAGCCGTTTTCGCCCTCCTTGAGGTGTGAGGAAAGCCTCCGGAGCCTGGGGAGGGCAAACACACACACGCCGTGGTGCAGGAGCCTGAGTAGCCACCAGGAGGGGCAGGTGTAGCCACATGCGCATGCGCAGGGGGCATGTAAAATAAATGGAAAAAGGACAATAAAAACATTTATTAAAAAAATAACTTCCTAGCAACTGTACATGTCCTTGATCCAACTCGCTTCCTGGCCCAGGACCTGAAGGAAAAGCCAAGTCTTCCCAACCTTCTTGGAGGCCAAGAAGATGGAATATTGTTTGATAGAGGGGAACCAGAATGTGGTGTGATGGAATGTGCACCTGCAGCATTGGGGGGAGGGAGGATTTTATCAACTCAGAGCCTTCCCAGAAAATGATTTAGCTTAAGAGACTGCACTGTCCGAAGCTAGAAGGGGAAGGGAGAAGAAAGGTTCAGGCCACCACACTCTAAAATCTCTCGGAATATATCTAGCAGATTAAAAAGCTTTATTTTGACAAAATTCTGTCTATTACATACCAGCAAAAAAGGATTGAATTTCATTGGATTCCAGTGTCATGCCTCTCGACGTGTCACATGTTGAGTCCACATGCTTGGACTCGACATGTGGTCACTCTATAGATCTGGTGGGATGGGGGAGATACCCTCTGGAATAAGAACTACTGCAGGATCCAATCTGCGTCAGTCACTGGGGCCAGAGCTTTATACCACACATAGAACAGTACGCTCACTGCTAGAGAGAAGTTCCCTGAAGAGGGGCTCCAGCACGAGTCCGAAAGCTCAGAAGACAAATCCCTGGTCCCGGTGACTGACCCAGATTGGATCCTGCAACATTATCCTGGGACATGTATATTTGCCTTCATTCATAAGAAGTACTGCTTATAGCCCTGGAGATTCCCTGAAAGTTTTTCATGTTGGCACCAAGCATGGCTGACGCTGCTTAAATTTCCTGCCCAGGCGAGAATAGTTATGGTGCTGCCACCTTAATGGAAATGGGGAATTTCTTTGGCTATCAGATTTGGCTGGGCTTGTGGCAGGCTGGCCTTGTACATTTTCATTAAGGTCCCAATTGTTGCTGTCCTAAATTGTTGCAGGAATTTTCATGTCCCACAGTCGAGGTCTTTTGCTGGGAGAAGAGAAGCTCATTACCAGCTCCCAGATGGCTGTTCTGTGCCAGCATGTCGGGAAAAATGGGTATAGCTGCCAGGCTTCTGCCTCATTCAGTTTTTGGCTAAATTTGCATCTGAATTCCATTGCACTTTTTTTTTTTTATAATGCTGCCATTCATTCGTTACACCTTGCACTTCAACATGTCCATACATAAACAATATGCAAGAAATTAACAAAGCTGAATCAGGATATTGAGGAAAACAAGCACGGTCGCAATCTTACTGCTTAAGTCAGCTGTTCCCAACCTGGTTCTCTTTAAATGTACTGGCACCATAACTTTTAAAATCTCTAGCCAGCCATTCTGGAAATGACAAACCCAAAACATCTGAAGGTTACCCATTTGGAGGAAGATTAAAGAAGAGTCTCTATCCAATTTCAGAATATTCTTCTCTTTAAGAATGGAAGGACACCAAAACGAATTAGCCATTTAACCCTGTTTGTGTTTTAACTAACTCAAACTAATCAACTGTGTGTTTAAATGGATGACCAGGGAGTTAAATAATCTTTTTGCCAACTAGGGCTATCCTTACAAGAACCCATAAAACAGTTCCTGTTTAGACACTTCTTCTATGTGACAAGTTTAGTTTTTATATATCTCCTGTGGCCCCATGGGTATAAAGAATGAAGAAATAAGTAGGTGATATTTGTCTGTTTGTATCCTGCCTTTATTGCTGATGTTCGTCCATCATGTTCGAAGAGGACCTTGACATCTAACAGGTTGCGGCTGTCCACAATGTGTCCACAGGTGGCTGGTAAGGTCTATACGGGTACAAAATGTTCTGCCACATGTTGGGCAGACATGTGTGGGCACCATTGCAGCATTTGCAGCTCTGGCTTTGTGGAGTGCTTGCTTCTCTTGTGCTATGGTTGTTCTTCTGTCCTCAGATGTATGGCAGCCTTGGTGGATCAGCATGCACCATGTCAATTGATCTTGTGCCAGGGTTTCCCAGGAGGTGGTGTCAATTTCCAAGGAGTTGAAGGAGACTTTTAATGTGTCTTTGTATTGCTTTCTTTGTCTCCTGTGAGATCGCTTTCCTTGAGACAACTCACCATAGAGAAACTGTTTGGGGATGCGATGGTCTGACATCCTTGCAACATGGCCTGCAAACCTCAGCATGTTTGAGCTTTCATCAGCAGGGTGTGAACTGATTGCAAACCTGCTCTGGAGAGCAGACACATCTGTGTCTTGCAGCTTGTCCTGCCACCAAATCCTTAGATTTCTATGGAGGCAGGTCATGTGGAAGTGGTTCAATTGCCTAGCGTGCTTCCTGTATACAGTCCAAGTATTTGTTTTTACAAATTACTCAACATAAGAACATAAGAACAGCCTTGCTGGAACAGGCCACAGCCCATCCAGTCCAGCATTCTGTCTCACACAGTGGCTCACCATTTGCTTCAGGGTATTCCCAAGCAGATGTCTTCACCTGCTTATGATTCCCTGCAAATGGCATTGAGAAATATTCTGCCTATCTCTCCATCCCAGAGGGTGTCCTTAGGCATCCATAATGATAGCCATTGATACCCTTGTTCTCCATGAACTCGTCTAATCCTTTCTTAAAGGTGTCAATAATAATAATAATAATAATAATAATAATAATAATAATAATAATAATAATAATAATAATAATAATAATAATAATAATAATAATAATAAATTGAGATTTATTAACCGCACCCTCTCCCCACAGGGACCCGGGGCGGTGCACAGGCATAGTTAAAAACAGTATACAATAATACAAACATACTTAAAATAGAATTAAATAAAATTACCCGTGCTAAAAATATAAATTAAGAACCCAATTAAAATATTTGTAGTTAAAAGACAGAGAGAACTATTCAAGGCCGGCCAGTCGAAAGAGATGGGTCTTCAATTTTACACGGAAGGAGCGGAGGTCGGTGGTCGTTCTAATATCAGGGGGAAGGTCGTTCCAGAGGGCCGGGCCCGCCACAGAGAGCGCCCTTCCCCTGGGCGTCGCCCGCTGACAAAGTCTAGTGGACGGCACCCGGAGAAGCCCCTCTCTGTGGGAGCGAATCGGTCGTGAGGATGTGTGGGGCAGGATCCGATCTCGCAGATAGCTAGGTCCCGAGCCATGTCAAGGCTGACAGCTGTCACCACTTCTTCTGGCAGGGAGTTCCATAGACCAGTAATCCTCTGGGTGAAAAAGTACTTCAAGGCTGTGAACATATCCAACACACCTTCCTCCTTCTATTTCACCTACCACAACAACTCTGCAAGGTGAGTTGGAGTGAGAGAGGCTGTCCAAGGTCACCCCAATAGCTCTCATGGCTAAGGTGGAGCTTGAATTCACAGTCTCCCACTTTCTGGCCTGGTGACTTAACTACTAGACCAAACGGGCTCTGGTTAATGTCCCTGTATTACTTTTCTCAGGTACATATTCTGTTCACAGTTGCACAACCACATTTATTTTTTCACTCCAACAAATTGAAATACAAAATTTCCCGAAAATGGGGAGGGCGTATCAGTCCCTAAACTTCTTTGTAACAGCTGGAGAACAGCAAAATTGGTTGCCAGTTGACTGATTGGAATATTCCTAACTGTGCCCTGCTAGTAGAAGAAAGTGTGATAAATAGAAGGGGTAGCATCTTAGTCATCCTTGTTGAGCAAACATGACCAAACTCTTCGTGAATCACATTAATAAGCAGTTATGATTTAATCAATCATAATAAAACAATCCTTCATCAGAGTAATGCATTATTTTTATAATGAGCTTTGTAAATCTTAGTCTATTTGCTGAATATATTTTGCTGCTTTGAATGATATACTGTAAGTTCAATCTTTTTTCTTACGTTTATTAAATCTCACAAAGCAAGATAACTAACAGTTATGAAAGGTTCCAAATTTCATTTAAAATTAAAGGACCCTTTTCACTACTATGTAAAATTATGCATAGTGTAGTGGGAAGAACAGCACACATATGAAGTAAAAATAGGGTGATGTTGTCAGTGAAGGGCCCATAAGGCCCATACATATAGCCCAAAATTGACCGATGCTAGAAAGCTGAAGCTCGGAATTATCTTGGATTTAGGAAAAATGCTAACAACTTATTTATATACTAGCCATTCCCGGCCATGCGTTGCTGTGACCCAGGCTGCTTAAATGGCCAACCAATCTGTGTGTAGATCTACACCTGCACACACAACACATACACACAACCACCGTATAACGCCCAACCTACCTACCTACCTACTCCCTTTCTCCCTCTATCTACCTACTGTATTTCTCCCTCTCTATCCCTCTACCTATCTACCTACCTACCGCATTTCTCCCTCCCTCTCTCTATCCCTATAGCTGCCTACCTACCTACCTACTGTATCTCTCCTTGAATCTTATGGGCAGAGTATTATGTCATCCTTTAGGACATAATACCTGTGGCACACTGCTCTCTTTGTATCTATCTACCTACCTTTTTTACAATTTTTTACATTTCTGTTGCGTGTACCTAGCACAAGTGTGATATCTACACAATCTCTATATATATCATTGGTGCCGTACTTGAAAGGAACGTTGTGTGAAAATTTGGAAGCGATTGGTGCAGTAATTTCGGAGATGAGCAGTTTTGAACAAACTCTTGTTACATTTTTATTTATATAGATATTGAAAATGAAAGGAAAGATACATCAGTCTCTCAGTGAAGATGAAAAATACTAACAGGTAATAAGGAAAATGCAAAGTTAGTCTATTACTCCTTTTTAGTTCAGTCTTTACCGACAAGAAAATATATGTTTCATTAGATAATGGTGATGAAGAGATACAGGGATGCAACTGGAGAGTGATGGAAACATGGACTGGGAATAAATCTCCAGGATTGGATGAACTAAATTATAGAGCACTAAAGAAGCTCTGTAGTTTGGCTGAACTGCTATCTGTTACATTTGAGAAATCCTGGAGAATTGGTTAAGTGCCAGATGAGTGAGGAACAAATGGGGTGGGGTGGGGGGGAGGGTGATCTATAGACCTGATGTGAATATCTGGGAAAAGACTAGAAGTCAAAATATAAGCACATTGAAAACAATGTGATAATTATCAGAAATAAAGATGGGTTCATCAAGTAAAATCTTGTGATATTAATCTTACCTTATTTTTTAATTAGATAACTGCCTGAAAGATTTTGGGAACGTGTAGACATCATATATTACAGCAAAATACTTGTCAAAGTACATGAAGACATTCTAATTAGTAAATTAGTTAAATATAGGCTGGATGGCAAGATAGTTAACTGAATATATAGCCAGCTTGAAAATCATATTTAGAGAGCGTTCATCAATATCAATTGAAGAGGGATCCCAAATGGGATGTCAGAAAACTTAGTCTTTAAAAGTTTTACTAATGAATGACTTGGACAAAGAGGCGAAGAGAAGGCTTATCAGTTTTGCAGATGACATACCATTGGGTGGTATAACTAATGCCTGAAAAAAAGGAAACACCTCCCCCCCACACACACACAGAGAGATGGGGGGGGGGGAGAGAATGTGTTAGGGGTAAAAAAAACACCCCCATTGGAAAATAAACAGGCAGAATAGTGCAATACACTGGACAGCAAGAGATACGTTGCTTAAACCACACAAAACTCTACAACACTGATAGTAGAAAAAATAAATAGTCTTTACTCTTGATGTAACTAAAATATTTCTTCCAAACAGTGATACTAACTCCTCTAACAATAAACAGTCCTTCACCAAAACCACAGTTATCTTACAGTAAGTCAAAACAATGATACTTCTTCCGTCTTCAGGTTCAGCTTCTTCTTCAATGGCAATCAGGAAGCAAAGGAAAGCAAAAAGGATGAACTGTGTTTCCAGCTGCCTTTTTATGATTGAGCTGGGAAGTACAGCCAATCAGATTCCACATATTCCTTAAAGTTACATATACTCTTTAAGAGTCCTGGCTTATATATATTGTCAACCCAACATCAGGATAAATATCCTAACAGAATGAATACAAAGTAATGCAAAGTATATTTACAATAATTGCGTGCATGTTTGTGTGCAAGTGCGTGTGTAATGCATGCAATGCACATAGGTACACTAACTAAATCTTCTAACAATTTAACACATTTGATAACTAAATAATAAAATATACTAAGAATTATAACCAAGTGATTCGGACTTCTACTCCTTTACTTTGTAATAGAAAACACAACAGCTTCTAGTTTCTTTCCTCCTCCCACACATCATTATCTACAGGCTTAGCAATTTTAACAACTTTTTCTGACTGCCTGACCCAAACTGTAATAAACTTTGCTATTCTCCGTCCTGTTAACTCACTCTTGCCCAGTTTTCCACCTGATGATTGGCCTGCCACTGTTTATAGTCCAAGATTGTCATTGTCTACAGCAGAGGTAGGGAACTATGACTCTTTTATGACTCATGGACTTCACTACCCAGAATTCCTGAGCCAGCGTGAACTCAATTTACCTGAGGGCCGCTGGAGGCAGAATCTGGGTGCGGCTGGGATTCACTCCCCCTGCGGGCCGCACTAATATTATACTTTCATATCACGGTGGGGGCCACAAGATACTGTCCTGCGGGCCACAATTGGGCTGCGGGCCGCGAGTTTGGGACCCCTGCTGTAGATAAAGACTGTGTATTCCTTTCGGCCATCTCTTTCTATATTCCTCCTCTGGCTTCAACATCTTGGTTTCCTCTTTCCCCTGACCAGGAATCATCTGGTTCCTCTCTCTCTCTGTTGCTCCTTCTTCTGCTCCACATCTTGGCCAATCACCTCTTGGCAGCATCTCCTACCCAAGGGTGGGCTTCAAATTTTTTTTAGCAAGGGATATCTGCCCAGTTGCTGAGTGGGCATGGCCATGGTGGGTGTTGTCTAGTCAGCCTCCTGCACCATGGCAGGGAGTGTGTGTGTGTGTTTGTCCTCCTTGTGGTCCAGAGGCTTTCCTCAAGCCTCCAATAGGGCAAAAAGAGCCTCCCCAGCTCTGGAAGCCCTCCAGAGGCCAGAAACGGGCCCATTTCTGGTCTCTGGAGGGCTTCCAGTGCTCGGGGAGGGCAAAAAATGGGCCTACTGGAAGTTTGGTAAGGCCAGAAACAGGCCTGTTTCTGGCCTTACCAAACTTCCGGTAGGCCCATTTTTTGCCCTCCCCGAGCCTCCACACTCGCCCTGAACTTACCTGCATCCAAAATGGGCTGTGTGGAGACTCCTGGGAGGGGTGAGGCCAGCCAGGAATGGGATTTGGGGGTTCTCCGAACTGCAAAGAATCTTAACTAGAAGTTCTCCCAAAAAACCCTGCAGATCCCCCAGCAGCCCACCCCTGCTCCTACCCCATCTAGACCATCACCCCTTAGTTTGCCTGTTCTCGTTTCTTCTATATTTCTTTCAAAACCTTCATGCCAGCTTGCACGTGACTCTAAGTGGGCTAAGCTGTTTTCCCTCTTTTCTCTCTCTCCTGTGGCTACTTATGTGCTTAAGCTGTGCACCTGACAGTCAGACCACCAAAGAATTGACCTTGACGGACTCATGTAACATTTCCTTTGTTTCAGGGCAGTTCTTCCTTCCATACTAAGAAGTACCAGTGAAGTTGCACAACAGAGCGCCTCTAACTAACTTGTTATCTAACAAAGCTAACCTTTCCATCCACCTCTTGTAAATCTGAGGATGCCCTCTGTGTGTAATATATAGGCACCTGAGGGCAGAACAAGAAGCAATGGCTGGAAACTAATCAAGGAGAGAAGCAACTTAGAACTGAGGAGAAATTTCCTGACAGTTAGGACAATTAATCAGTGGAACAGCTTGCCTCCAGAAGTTGTGAATGCCCCAACACTGGAAGTCTTTAAGAAGATGTTGGATAGTCATTTGTCTGAAGTGGTATAGGGCTTCCTGCCTAGGCAGGGGGTTGGACTAGAAGACATCCAAGGTCCCTTCTAATTCTGCTATTGTATTGCATTGTATCAGATAACTGATTATTTATCCCTTAGATAAATGGGAGTGGTTGCCCTTGTTTCTCTTCTTCACAAGCAATAGAAGTTGAAAGGTTATATTGAAGAGTCACTGTCTGCAAAGGAAACTCCTCTTTGCTCCTTTTATGTGGCTGTTTTCTATTTGAAAGTTCATTATGGCACGATAAGTATCTCCAATATGCCTTGTCACTCACTGCCAGGTACAAATGGATGAAGTGGAAACCTTGAGTTTGTGGATTGCATTAGCCCTCGATCTAACGCTTTTTGGTTTTCAACACCGCCTCTGCAGATAGTCTCATACGCTTTGCACCATCCCTCTGAGAATCACTTCATTGTCTGCAGCACAGGCACGCATACATACAGACACACTAACATTAAAGACAGGGATAAAGAAGGCATAGAACATCACACAAATGAAAAAGCCGTGCAATTCTAAAAGCTTCTTCCTCTTTGTTTGCCTGCAGGGATTGTCTTCTCCTGGGGGGAAAAGGAAGACTAAATGAAGGAATAGGTAGGGATCACTGGCGTTTCCAAAGCCAAAGTCCCACGCCAAACGAACTCTTATTGTACTGTCAAAGTCAAGTGCTCAGCAATTAACTAATGAGAAATTAATTGAAGTACATGTGTTTGCCAATTTTTTTTAATCTTATACCACACAAACACTGCTCGCTTGTTGATAAAAGGAGACATTTGATGGTTGCAAGTGTTTTATTTGCAATAGCCACAGTATTAGCACATTTCAATCAAACTACCCCAAAGAATGCCAAAATACCTCAAAATAGCATTTCAAAATTAATTGATGTGAAGAACATCATCCATATATAGAAAGTTAGCTACTTTTCTTGCAAAGCAGTGTTACTGAGTCCTAGAATATCTTTTCCCAACCTGGAAGCTTGCAAATTTGTCACATTACACCTCCCACCCAAAAGAGTTGTGTAATGTGCTTATAGTACAAGCATCTTTGAATGATGCCAGACTAAAGAAGACTGAGCTAGTGTTATCTCCTGCAGAAGAAGGCATTCACAAGCTGGTATTCATTCTGGAAGGAGGAGCTACTGCTCCCTTTGAAGTAGGGAGGAGACTTGATGTCTTATTTCTGGGTAAGACAGCTATTTTTAGCTGGACCAGTGACAATAATGAGAATTCTGCTCAGACAGCATCCCTTCAGCTAGATCTCAATCTGCATGAGCAATGAGGTCAGAGCCATCGGCTTCCAGATCACATCCAAATCAACGGAATGAGTAATGTTCAGATGTCTTCTACCATTAATGATTGTGTTGCATGTGGTGACCAATTTTTTTTTAAAGGGCAGTAAGGGGTCTTAGTTTGTCTCACTAATTCTTTCAAGTTTTTTTACAATGCATAATTCTCGTTGAGAGCAAATTCAAACCGAGTCTTGGAAACTCTCCCCGTTCTTTGTGTGTGTTATGAGACACATTTTTTAAAAAAACTGGCAGAGTCGCAATTATTTATTAATTAAATGTATTTGCCACCCATCTCATTTCAAGTCTGGATGGCTTATTGTACCATTGCAGCTGCTGCCTTGACTTTTGTGACCACATTTCATGAACGTTCCTGATTGTTAAACTGCAACTAAAAAAATATGTCAGTGAAGATTCTCAGTCATCCAGGTAGACTTGTCTGGAAGTTGAGACTGAAGAAACTACTTGGATAAGCAGTGAAACCTTTCAAACAAACCAACAAAAAGAAAAGGAAATCCAGTTGCCATGACTCAACTTGCAAACATTTAAAAAAAAATAACAGAGTTTTTTTGGGGGGTGGGGAGAGGAGAAAACCTTAAATAAGCAAAACACACAAAACTGACAGAGCGAAGACTGAGCACTTTCAGAGCCCATTATTTGGAAAGCAACGATTATCAGGAACTCTATGAAGGACCCTCCTTCAAGAGTCTCCTCAGGCAGGGCTCAAATAAGTCAAGAAGGGGGCTGCAGCTGCCCTCTTGATCTTTCTGAAATTACTTCCCCCCATCCCTGTATGCCCTGGCTGTCAGACCTGGAAGCCATCTTTGACATTTGGGCCTTCAGGCCTGCCACATTTTCTACTGTGGGAAAATGGGAGGGGGGATGACAGAGTGTGTGGGTGATATATAGTCAAAATAACATTCTTTCTCAGAAAGTCAAGGCCATCGTGCCCTTCAGCTGTGAAGAGGTGACTGGGAGACATCTTCAGGTTTGAACAGTGCCCGATTGGACCATGTGATGGACATGAGGGTGCTGCACAGGGACTTGAACTTTCACTTGTGTGGGGAAAACCTGGAACATTTCAGATTCGGGTTCTCCCATATGTGCCAATATGACATCTCAACTAAAACGGAACTTTGAGGAAACTCCAGCCTCCGAGTCTTCTTTCGTTAGGGGTGTTACTTGGAACCCTGACAGTGGCCTTCCTTTCAGAAGGAAGGATATTACAGAACTCTCCAAACCCTCAGAAGCACAACTGCATGATTGACTTCAATTCTATGGTTTTGAAATGCTTGGAACAAGGAGTTAAAAAATCCCTGCCCCACTCCAAGTTGCTGGAGATCCCAAGGCAACAAAAATCCCATCTCCATCCTGCAAACAAAAAATGAAAGGACAAGTTGAACACAACTAGTCCGGCACAATCTATGTGTTGTGGCCCGCCAGCTGCCAACAGAGCTGACAGCGGACTCGGACAATGAAGAAGTTGAGGAAGAACTTGGGCCAGTTCTGGAGCCTGGGGCTCTGATGGATGCTCAGCACGGGAACAACTCAGCAAATTGAATATATTTATTTAAAATAATTTCAAAAATATTTTAATTTTTGTCATTCACATTTCATGTTGTCTCTCCTTTGGCATCCTTTATTTAATGATTATATTCCAACATTTCTTTGACATTAGTGTAACTTGTTGCACAGCAAATTGCCCATGGTGAGTTGTCCCACGGCAAGTTGGCTGTGCTGAGTTGTCCATGGTGAGTTGCAGTGGTGGGTTTCTGCAGGCTCGCACCTACTCGCAAGAGCCAGATGGTGAAATTTAGAGAACCGGTGAGAGGGGGTTCCACCGGCGGACCCAGAAGTAAGTCTGGCCTGCTGCTGCCAGTAACCCAATGGGAAGGAAAGGAAGGCAGAAAGTAAGAAAGGAAAGAAAGGAAAGGAAAGAAAAGGAAGGAAAGAAAGAAAGGAAGAAAGAAAGAAAGAAAGAAAGAAAGAAAGAAAGAAAGAAAGAAAGAAAGAAAGAAAGAAAGAATTTATCATCACAATTGAGCCCAAAATTTTGGTTGCTAAGCAAGAGCGTTGTTAAATGAGCTTCACCACATTTTACAAGTTGGCCACTCCCACCCTGTCACATGACTGTCAAGCCACGCCCACAAAATAGGCCACACCTAGAAAGTAGGTTCTAAAAAAATTTGAAACCCACCACTGGTGAGTTGGCTGTGGCAGATTATCTCCGGTCAGTTCTCCATGGTGAGTTGGCTGCGATGCGTTGTCCTGCGGCAAGCTGGCTGCGGTGAGTAGTCCTAGAACTGCAGATCTAGAATCAGGAGGATGGACAAAGTGAAACCATTCCCTCAGCATATTGGGGAAAACGGGGCTACAGTGTCTTTAAAAAGCCTGACCTTGCAGCAGCTTTGGTTATACTGTATTGCAGCTGAACCAGAAATGAACTGCCAGCCCTGCTGATCATGCAAGCACAGAGTCCAAAGCTGTTTTTAGCACAGAAGCACTTCAATAGAGTTGATATAGCCCATGCATAGATTCTACAAGTTCCATTATCCTGCTTGCTGTATAGGACATGGGACATGATTTGATGCTTGGGGGCGGGGGGAGCTTTTCTGAATCAATCTATCATAGATCTTGGATATGTTAAAAATGTTAAAATCACTGCACAGTCAGTTGAACTATAGAAAGTAACAGTCTCTTTCTCTGCACATAACATGTAATTTGGCATGGGAAAAGGTTGCTATTTATTTCTCACATTTCTGAACTGCCCGTGTAGGGGCCCTATAGTATAATTTCTAGAAGGATCCAGGGATTTAATATATACCTATATTTCCTCCTCAGTGTCTTTCAGTCTAATCAGGCAGCTCGAAAAGACAAAGGGCAGGCAATTTTGTGTTGGAGAATCAAAGCATTTGGTCTGGTTATAAAATGATTTCTGGTGTGCTTAATTGGAAATTGCTTTCTGCAGGAGAGTTAGCAGTGTGCTCTGAGAAAAACCAAGAAAAATCATTCTTGGAAATTTAAAGTCGCATTGAGAATACAGCCTGGATCTTACCACTAGGCATGGCAAGCCACCCAAGTTTGGGTGACATGTTAAGGGAGCAAATTGTATTTTATAATTTATTATTGTTTGCCAGGGAGGTGGAAAGAGATTATCCCCTTTCTGGTGGCCCAGAAATGAAGCAAGCAATTGGGCAATGATAAGGGGGGGGGGGGGGGGAGTTCCTGACTATAGTGAACAGTGGTGGGTTTCAAATTTTTTAGAACCTACTCTATTTTGTGGGCGTGGCTTGACAGTCATGTGACAGGGTGGGAGTGGCCACCTTTTAAAATGTGGTGAAACTCATTTAACAACGCTCTTGCTTAGCAACCAAAATTTTGGACTCAATTGTGATAATAAATTCTTTCTTTCTTTCTTTCTTTCTTTCTTTCTTTCTTTCTTTCTTTCTTTCTTTCTTTCTTTCTTTCTTTCTTTCTTCCTTCTTTCTTTTCCTTTCCTTTCCTTTCCTTTCCGTTGGGTCACTGGCAGCGGCAGGCCAGATTTACTTCCAAGTACGCCAGTGGAACCCCCTCTCACCGGTTCTCTAAATTTCACCAACCGGCTTTCGCGAGTAGGTGGGAGCCTGCAGAAACCCACCACTGTAGTGAACATATTTGAACAACCTCCAGAAATTGCTGATTCTAATTCCAAAGATCCCTTGTTGTTATTAATCCTGCTCGTGCATTGGTTGTGTCATTAGACTAGGTATGGCAGTCTACACGGCTTCCCACTGAAAGACAGGAGATGCCTTCGAAGGACATGTAAATAGCTCTCTGTTTGGACTGCTGTCAGTCCTTGAATAGCTCTTTTTTCTGAGCGGCTGTGTAGTTCCCGGTCTAGTTTAATGAATCAACTAAGCCCTTTGAGAACTCCTGGAATACAGACTGCTTGAGCACAGGAGATGTGTGTTCTTAGTTATCCCCCGTGATATGACAAAGTGTGCATTGGCTAATACATGCCCTTTGCTGACTTTATGAATATATAGAAACCCAGAGCATGGCTTTTCTGCCAATAATGTAGAAGTGGTCTGCACGCACGTCTTCTGGGGCTTTTTCAGACTTCCTAGATTCGATTTTTAGACTTCCTAGATTACAGCCACTCATCCAAGTCCTGATTATGCTTAGTTTATGAGGCCGGATGAAGTCAGCTAAATGCTGCCAAAAACTGAGATACTTGTTTTCAATACTAATCTTCCCTTGCATCTGGCTTTGTGCCAGTCCTTTAGGAGGAATATTTTGCCAATCACCAGAAAATTGCACATACAAATACATGTAGACAAATGCATGACTGAATATATGCAGTGGTAGGATTCAAATAATTTAACAACCGATTCACCCAGGGTCAGCTTGGCTGTCGTGGGAGGCATGGCCCACACCATCCTCCACCTCCGCCACACATGCAGGACGAGCGTCTCACGACGGCAATCTGACCCTGGGCAAACTGGTTGTTAAATCCCCCCCCCCACCTATCAAAATGGATCGTAGGTGCTGCACTGCACTGCAATGGAGAAACGGGCAATGGACCGGCCAGCATGAGGGAAGGAAAGTGGCCGGCTGCTCCTTCCCTCATGTCAGCTGCTCTGTTGTCCATTTCTCCATTATAGTGTAGTGCCAAGGATCCACTTTGATAACTTGTGTGTGTGTGTGTGTGTGCATGTGTGTTAATCCAGTTTGCACCAGTTTGTGTGAACTGGCTGAATCCCATCACTGAGGGAGTGTGTGTGAGAGAGAGAGATGGGAGGTGGGAGGGAGGGAGAGAGGGATGGAAGGAGGGGGAGAGAGAGAGAGAGAACACAAGAGAAAATGGATCTCTCTGAAACAAAGTGGAAGGGTAATTTAGAGTGCAAGAAATTCTCTTGGAAGGGCAAAATGGTAAACTTGGCAATTGTAAGTTTGAAGCAGAAAGTGCTGGTTGGCTAGCATTCTTTGTGCTCAGGATAAGCAGTTGTTTAATAAGCCCTAAAAGGACCCTCTATGAGCATCAGAGGCCGAAATATCGAGCTAATATGATGAGCAGGTTTTTGATCTGCAGATGGTGATAGCAAAGTTGAAGAATCGTGGGAATGATTAGAAAATGGGAGGGTGGATGAAGGGGCAGGCCTCCATTAATGAATCTATTTATTCATGAGTAAGCTCAGTGAGTGGAACAGAATATACGTGGGGGAACAAACAAAAATTCTGAATTTGGATGCACCGCAAAATTCTTGTCTTGCTCATAGATGAGCTGCTCCTTTGACAGAACCAACCTTTTCTCCATATGAGACTGATGGCATGTAATACTCCTTGGCAACTCGGAGTGATTAATGACCGTGATAGAGAAAGAAGGAATGAAGCTATTTTTTTGATTGATTGTTGCTTTCCCTTACTACCTGTTTTACCTTTTCTTTTTCTTTTTTGGGGGTAATGCAGTGTTTTCTAAAAATAAAATTGCGCAGTCCTATCTTGTTTTGGGAAGCTATGAACAGATGGCATAGTTATTAAGTAGCAGCCTTCCCATAATTACCTGTGTCATGATAAAGTCCCATTTGCCGTGGTGTCTTAGACATGGGTATTCTTTGAAGATGGCTAACAAATCGGTGATGGTAGTTTAAAATGCAGAGCTCAGAATTTGAGCTGATATGGCTCACTTGGATTCATATCAGGGAACTGGTTGCTTGCTCCCAGCTGAAGACAATGCAAAGAGATGGTAATTTCTTTGAAGAGGGCTTGCTTTTCTATCACACTGCCCCATTAGGCCAGGGTCTCTCAATAATCTTCTTCAGCAGGGGTGGGTTCCTGCCAGTTCTAACCTCTCCTATAGAAGAGGTTCCACAAATCTACAGTGCCGTTTAGAACCGGTTCCAGCTCCCTCCCTCCGCCCGTCCACACATCATCAAAATGAAGACTGAGAGGAGGAATTCTGGGAGTTGAAGTCCACAAGTCTTAAAGCTGTCAAGTTTGAACACCCCTGGGTTTTTTTCTAAAGGGTTAGGGGTGCAAGGGTCTTGTAACTTGACAGCTTTAAGACTTGCGTGCTTCAAATGCCAGAGTTTCTGAGCCAACATTTTGGTTGCTAAGCAAGAGCATTGTTAAATGAGTTTCACCACATTTTACAAGTTGGCCATGCCCACCCAGTCATATGGCTGGCAAGCCACTCCCACCCAGTCACATGGCCAGCAAGCCATTCCCACAAAGCAGGTCACACCTACAGAAGAGGTTCTAAAAAAATTTGAAACCCACTACTGTTCTCCAGGTACCATTTATCTAAAGGGTTCGCCTGATTTACCAGTTGCGTCCCTTCCTAGATCGGGATGCCCTACGCACAGTCACTCACACCCTTGTCTCTTCCCGTCTGGACTACTGCAATGCTTTCTACATGGGGCTCCCCTTGAAGTACACCCAGAGGCTTCAACTGGTCCAGAATGCGGCCGCACAGGTAATTATGGGGGCAACGCGACGCTCCCATGTAACACCCCTCCTGCGCGAGCTGCACTGGCTTCCGGTGGTTTTCCAGGTGTGATTCAAGGTGTTGGTTAGCATCTTTAAAGCGCTCCATGGCTTAGGACCTGGGTACCTACGAGATCGCCTTCTGCCACCGAGAGCCTCCCACTGGCCCATACGCTCCTATAGAGAGGGTCTCTTCATGCCGTCGGCTAGACAATGTTGACTGGCGACACCCAGGGGGAATTCACATCCCATCGTGAATTCCATCTTGTATGTATTCCAGAGCTAGCCTCTTATTGCTGCGAGAGTCCCCGCTCTCGCAGGTTTGGCCCTCTGAATTATCGAGGGCCCGTCTTGAGGAAGGATTTATTAATCCGGAGAGACGGGCGAAGCGCGGCCTCAGGGGATTTTTAGTTAGGAAATTTTTATCTATTTTAGGGGGCACCAGGGAGGGGGGTGGGTATAGACAGATTGAGACAAAACAACTATATGAAAGAAAGGGCCGGACCAGTAGCCGACGGGAGGGGACGGAAGGTACCGATTTGAGGGGGGAACTACTAGTCGTTCCATTGGAGGGCATGCCAATCCAGACGGTTGTGGGGAGGGGCAGGGCCGAGGGGAGACCATCCTCCCGGTTGTTGGCACGTAGCCGTTGTTTACGAACGGTCAGGTGCCACAACCCCCGCAGGCTAGGTGGTCAGGGAATACAGAGCCTGGGCCTGCGGCTGATGTTCTGCAATGCCAGGTCCGTTGTCAACAAAGCCCCCCTCGTCCATGACCTTGTGTCAGAGGGGGAGCCGGACCTGGTAGGAATTGCGGAAACCTGGTTGGGCCACGAGGGAGGACTTCCCCTCGTTGAAATGTGCCCACCAGGCTACCGCGCTTTTCATCAGCCCCGGGCCCAAGGTAGGGGTGGAGGGGTGGCGGTCATTATCAAGGAAGGTCTTGAGCCAAGAGAGACCATTGTGCCACAGACTACCGGTTGTGAGTCCCTCTGCGTGAAGTGGGGCCTGGGGAGGCAGTTGAGCTTGCTGGTTATATACCTGGCTCCTCGCTATGTAGCAGCAGCCCTGCCCGAGCTCCTGGAGGTGATCGCTGCGGTGGCAGTGGAGACCCCCAGACTTATAGTCATGGGGGACTTTAATCTGCCATCGTTGGGCGAATCATCCGAGGTAGCTCGGGAGTTCATGGCTTCCATGACGGCCATGGACCTGACCCACTAATTCAAGGCCCCACCCACGAGGGTGGTCACACACCGGACCTCATCTTTGTCTCAGGCCAATGGAAGAGTGATCTGGGCTTAGGGGATATAGTCATCACACCCTTGTCATGGTCAGATCACTCACTTCTCCGGCTCGACTTTCCGACCGCTACTCCCCGCCGCGAGGAGGCGGCACCAGAACCACCTATCTGGTTCCGCCCCAGGTGCCTGATGGACCCAGATGGGTTCCAGATGGCGCTTGGGCCACTTCCTGTACCCCTGACCCGTGCCCCGATGGAGGATCTCGTGGCCGCATGGAATACTGCGACCACGGGAGCCTTGGATCGGGTCGCGCCCTTGCGGCCTCTCTTGCAGCGCCGAACCGCCCCGGCCCCTTGGTTTACCGAGGAGCTGAGGGCGATGAAACGCCACAAGAGATGCCTAGAGAGAAGATGGAGGGCTACTCGATCTGGATCTGACCGGACACAGGTAAGAGCCCATTTACGGACTTACATTGTGGCGTTGAGAGTGGCCAAACGCCATCATTGTGCCACTCTCATAGCATCCGCAGAAAACCGCCCTGCCGCCCTGTTTAGGGTGACCCGTTCCCTCCTTCAGCAGAGGGTGCGGGAAGCCCGGTTACAGGGTAGAGCAGAGGAATTTGTGACTTTTCTGCAGGATAAAATCGCTCAGATACAGAACGAGTTAGCCCCCATTCATGGCCCAGTGGGATGCCACGAGGCTGATCTTGTTTGGGAGGAGTTTGACTCCGTTGCTTCCGAGGATATGGACAGGTTACGTGGGCGACTGCGAGCCACCACATGTTTATTGGACCCGTGTCCCTCCTGGCTTGTACTGGCATCCTGGGAGGTGACACGAGGCTGGCTCCAAGAGGTTATCAACGCATCCTTGAGTGAGGGTTCCTTGCCTGCTTCCCTAAAAGAGGCTATGGTGAGGCCCCTCCTTAAGAAGCCCTCTTTGGACCCAGCTCTTTTAACAAACTATCGTCCCGTCTCCAACCTTCCCTTCTTGGCGAAGGTTGTCGAGAGTGTGGTGGCACAACAGTTTCCCCGTCACCTGGAGGAAGTTGATAATCTAGACCCACGCCAGTCCGGCTTTCGGCCCGGGCATAGCACTGAGACGGCATTGGTCGCGTTGGTTGATGATCTCTGCAGGGCCAGAGATGGGGGTTGTTCCTCCATCCTGGTCCTATTAGATCTCTCGGCAGCTTTCGATACCATCGACCATGGTATCCTATTGCATCGGCTGGGGAGGTTGGGGGTGGGAGGCACCGTCCTACGGTGGTTCTCCTCCTACCTCTCTGGCCGATCGCAATTTGTGTTGGCAGGGGAGCAGAGGTCGACCCCGAGACCCCTCACATGTGGGGTGCCTCAGGGGTCGGTCCTTTCGCCTCTCCTGTTTAATGCATACATGAAGCCGCTGGGTGAGATCATCCGTGGTTTTGGGGTAGAGTATCATCTCTACGCTGATGATACTCAGCTGTATATATCTACCCCAAACCACCCCAACGATGCCGTAGCGGTGATGTGCCAGTGCCTGGAAGCCGTGCGGATCTGGATGGGAAGTAACGGACTTAGGCTCAACCCGACCAAGACCGAGTGGCTGTGGTTTCCGGCTGCCCGATTCAACCACCTTTCTCCAACGCTGGCCATAGGGGGCGAACATCTTGCCCCTGTGGATGGGGCGCGCAATTTGGGTGTCCTCCTGGATACCCGGCTGTCTATGGAAGAGCAAGTGACAGCCGTGGCCAGGAGGGCGTTTTACCAGGTTCGCCTGGTTCGCCAATTGCGCCCCCTATTGGATCGGGACGCCCTTCGCACAGTCACTCATGCCCTCGTGACATCTCGACTGGACTATTGTAACTCTCTCTACATGGGGCTCCCCTTGAGGTGCACCCGGAGGCTTCAGTTAGTTCAGAATGCAGCCGCGCGAGCAATTATGGGAACCACCAGGTTCACCCACGTTACACCGCTCTTGCGCGAGCTGCAATGGCTACCTGTTGTCTTCCGGGTGTGCTTCAAGGTATTAATCATCATCTTTAAAGCGCTCCATGGCTCGGGACCTAGCTACCTGCGGGATCGGATCCTGCCTCATACATCCTCACGGCCGATTCGCTCCCACAGAGAGGGACTGCTCCGGGTGCCGTCCACTAGACTCTGTCAGCGGGCGACGCCCAGGGGAAGGGCTCTCTCTGTGGCGGGCCCGGCCCTCTGGAACGACCTTCCCCCCGATATTAGAACGACCACGGACCTCCGCTCCTTCCGCCTGAAATTGAAGTCTCATCTTTTCCGCCTGGCCGGCCTAGGGTAGTCTCTCTGTCTATGGGTTTTTAAATGTATACTATATTTATTGGATGTTTTTAGTTAAGGGGATTTTAGCACAGGATTGATTGAGTTTAATTCGTTTTAATTTGTATGTATTTTGTATATTTTTCGTTTTTTAATTTCCCTGTGCACCGCCCCGAGTCCCTGTGGGGAGAGGGTGCGGTCAATAAATGCAACTTTATTATTATTATTATATTATTATATAGAGCCTTCTCTTTGGGAGCACCTGCCCTCTGGAACGAATTGCCCCCGGAATTAAGAACTATCCCTGACCTACGCACCTTCCGCCGCGGTCTCAAAGCCTTTCTCTTTCAACAAGCTGGGGTGGCATAAAGTATGATTTTTAAATGTTTAAACTTACATTTTTAAATTTAAATTTCTATTATTTTAATTAGGGTTAGTTTGGGTTTTTTACACATTTCGGCCAATATTTTAATTAAGTTTTTAAAAATCTTTTTAAAATATATAACTTTTATATATGTGTTTTTATATTTTTTTATATTTGTTTTTATTTTGGCTGTACACCGCCCTGAGTCCCTTGGGAGTAGGGCAGTATAAAAAACCAATAAATTAACTCTAAAAGCTAAGATGGATAGCCAGGAAAATATAAATACATAAATACATAAATAGCTTTTTCTGTAGTGGCAGCTATAATTCTTGAATGCTCTACTCCAAGAGCCTAGACACCAGTAAGATATTCCTTTGTACTAACTTAAGCATTTTCATTGCTGTTTATATTGAAGGATTTTATATCTCATTGCTCTTAGAACAAGTATGGACAACCTTTTATAGTCATAGGCCTTTGCAGAGCTGCAGAGAGCATTTTGGGGGCGGGGGGTGGATTCAGACAGTCAGTCATCCCCTCATCCTTTCACAGTTTGACTGCTGCAATATACTCTACATCGGGTTGCCCTTGAAGACGACTCGGAAGTTGAGAATCAGAAGTAATTGAATTATGAAATAACAACAACAAATATAGCTTTATTTCCTGACCATAACATGTGACCTACTGTTTCTTATTAAACTATTTTATTTTATTTTATTTTATTTTATTTTATTTTATTTTATTTTATTTTATTTTATTATTTTATTTTATTTTATTTTATTATTTTATTTTATTTTATTTTATTTTATTTTATTTTATTTTATTTTATTTTATTTTATTTTATTTTATTTTATTTTATTTTATTTTATTTTATTTTAATAGCTGCCCATCTCAGCCAAGTAACACTGAGCAAGAAACACTTAAACAATTAAAAACAATGCAAAACAATGTATACAGCAGTCAAGAAAATGATCATAACCATTGTCAGTTATTTATTTATTTCATTTTGACAGCTGTTTTTTGTTGCTGTAGTTTTTAATTATTTTATGTGAATTTTATTATGCAAAGTCATGTTCTAAACTCTGCACATTGAGATGACACTCTGTTCTCAGTGAAAGAGTCCAGCATTTTAATAAGCCTCCCTTTGATGTTGAAATGAAGCTCTGCAGTCACATTTTTAGCTCTGAAACTTTGAAGGTATAATAATTCACAACATCCTCATACTAAGTAAATGACTTGGTTTTTATATTAATCTAAATATGTCATAATTTACTTTTTTGTGAATGGTAGCATTAACACTTAAAAGGAGTTTTAAAAAATATAATTGTACAGGTAGTCCTCAACCTATGACCACAATTGAGCCCAAAATTTTTCTGGTTAAGTGAGATATTTGTTAATTGAATTTGGCCCCATTTTATACAGTTGTTTCTTTCTTGCCACAGTTGTTAACTGGATCACTGCAGTTGTTAAGTTAGTAACATGGTTGTTAAGTTCATGTGGTTTCCCCATTGATGTGGCTTGTCAGGAGGTCACAAAAGGGAACCTTGGGACACAGCAAGTAAAAATACACTTTATAAGTTTAGTCATATATCTTAATCTTCAAAGGTCGCTTTAATTAGATCTTTTCCTTGGTCTTACAGTTCAGCTATCCAATGGCCACAGAATAGATAAATATAGAAGAGTAATTATCACTATAGGACTCCAGATAGATGTTGTTTATTCCTCTTATCAAACATTTTCCCAGGCTTGTAGGGGTATGTTATATTTTCTATTCAACAGTATGTGGTGCCCTCAGCTTAGGTTTCAACATTTGTCTCAATTCTAACTGGTATTTAATTCAAATTTCATTCAATTTATAGAAGCAAAGTCAGTTATTTAAGTAAAAAGTTCCAGCATTTTAAAATGCCTTTCCAAAACAGTACCTACCCAGCTTAAAATTCCAATTTTCTATATTTTTTTATATTTTTTAAAAATGCTTTTCTCCTCTTAATTCCTTTCTTTCAGGTCTGAGATTATTCTCTGAATAATTGTTTGCCACTTTGACAAAAAGTCTCTTTCCTAGATATTTTTTCCTATTAGTGTTAAATTTTAAGTAGCAAGAGAATCATCTCACCCAATTCCGATCACTGTTCATTTACACTGCTCCTGCACTTTCTTTGTTGCCTCGGCTGTCCCAGTTTCATGGCAGCCATGGTAGCTGCCTCTTCTTGTAGAAAGCAAGAGGGATCAAGGAAGAGAGTTGCAACTCCCCCGTGACCTGCAGGGCACCCCTCTTTCCTTCACCACCCCTACTGGGTAGCTTTAGCTCCTTTTGGATCCTCCAATGGAGAAAACTCAGTGCAGGAGTGCAGAGATCCACACTTCGCGTCCAAACATGCCGTGACATCAGCCGGAAGTAGCACTGAAATCATTTCTGAGATGGAGATTGGAATAAACTTTGCCCCAGATTCTGACTTAAATATTGATCATTGCAACGTTGTTATCATTACAAGGTATTCCAGACAAAAAAAACCAAAACCAAGAGTGCTAAACTACTTTTTACAACTAATCCTTGTTGAGTGACCACTCATTTAGTAACTGTTGAAAATAACCAAGTGCTATATATGTGTACCATGTACGTACCATGAAGGGGGACTTACAACAAGTCCTTGTAATTCTGACCTATGCAGCATCTCTGTGGTTATGTGATTGTGATTTGGGCATCTGGTGACCAGCTCACAAATACAATGTTGCCGTGTACCAGTCTCATGATCATCATTTGTGACCTTCCAACAAGCGAAGTTGATGAGGAAGTCAGCAGGAAGGCTTTAAATGTGGTTATGTGACCATGGGAATGCTCCGAGCATGTGGCATTTGCCTAATGATGGCAACTGGAACTGCCATAACTGCTGTCATAAGTCAATGAGAACACATGATGTCATACTGTATGACTATATTAGTGACAGAGTTGCCAGTCCCAATTATTATAGTTAAGTCAGGACTATCTGTATTATAAGGTTACAGTAACGGAATCATGCAAATCTCGGAAAACACCTCTTCTCTCCCTTGCCTTTCTTTCTAGAAAACCAATGAGGGTTCCTTCTGAGATGCTTTTTCTAACTCCCCCCTCCTTCTTGGGCTGAGGTATAGTTTATCTGACTTGGCTCTTCCTCTTGTCTACCAAGGTTGTTCTCACAGTTCATTATATTCCCTTCTTGAACTATGGAAGAGTTGCCCTATATTTCTAAACTCTCCTGTTAGAGAAGGGCACTGCCTCCCAAAACCCTGAAGGCAGAACAAAGAAGATAATTAAATGTGGCTGATCACTGCCTATCTGTATGTACACAGTGTACAGAAAAAAGGATTTTAAAATATCCAAATATTTGATGATTCAAAAAGAGGATAACAAAGGGAAGGATTTTGACCTCAAGGAGAACCTGCTGACGTCTGGGAAAATGTTCTATAGTTCCTCTCTCATAAACTTATGAGCTGGTCATCTACTGTTTGTAACAACCACTTCTGAGGTTATATTGGTTCTATCTTCCATTACCTGTAAATAATTCTCAATATTGCTTTCAAGAAGCTGGCTGTTGAAAAACAAAAGCAGCATCAACAACAACAACAAACAATAGCAACAGGTTTTACTTCCCAGGCAGTTATTTTATTATTATTTATTGGACTTCTAGACTGCCCCCTCTCCCCGAAGGGACTCGTGCAGTTGTGCAGTGTGCATATACGTTGGCATTTTATTCATAAAAATCTCTAAATTGGCTTGCCTTCACACCCTTATTCCATGGATGTGTAACAGAAATAACAACCGATGACAGGAAATTGAACATGTGCTCCATGACAGAAGCCAAGGGGGAATGAGATTGAGTTTTCTGTCTGATGGAATATCTTTGGGTGACTCCAAAAGCCTCTGAAAGACAGTGTCAAATATTGTATCCAATTTCCTGTTAGTCTTTAGGCATGTCAGTTGAATCTACCTCCTGTCATTATCAGACCATTCATCACAGAAAAACAAAGGGAGCAAGGAAATGAATGCTATATATCTTTCTGAGAAACAGAAATCAAGAACCCCCCTATCCATCTCTGCCCATCAAACTATGACTTGGCTAGCTTGCACCCAGGTTCAGTTCCTGCCCAAAACGGATGCTCAAAAGATGCAGTGCAGAGCTAATGATCCGTAGCACCAAGAAGGCATGTAGGAGCACGACTAAACCAGAAGCAAGAATATTTGTGTTCTGCAGTTCCCAGATGTCATCTGGATGCTGCATTATGCTAGATTATTGGGAAACAGGGTAACACAAATTGTATGGATCTGCAAAAGGACAAATTGCTTAACCTCCACCTGGGAAGGGTTTTGAAGAAAATGAACAAATGTTTTAACATAGTGGCATGTTTGGTTTTCATTAATAGAATGGAATTCTTAAAACATTTACTATTGCTTAGAGACAGCATACAGAATATGTACTAAATGTGAAGTGTGGGGAATCAGGAATCCAGGCAATTCAAATGAACATAAAGGTTTATTGCAAGCATAAGTGCTCTACAAGAATCTGAACTCAAAGCAAAATGGCAGTAGATAAGAATCAATGAAATTCAAGGAGGGCTGGGTGTCGATCTCATGGGCACAAAGGGATTTGAGACTGAGGATGCTTTTGACCCCTCCCTCGGGCTCAGTCTGGTTATAGTCTACACCAGGGGTCTGCAAAGTCGGCTCTTTTAAGACTGGTGGACTTCAACTCCCAGAGTTCCCCAGCCAGCAGGGAGTTGAAGTCCACCAGTCTTAAAAGAGCCGACTTTGCAGACCCCTGGTCTACACTAAAGATACAAATTCTGTAAGAATTTTAAACTGCTGTTTTCTATAAACTGGTCACAAAAGGGCATCTTCTTTGCAGAAGCATCTCTTCTCTGGAATGAGGTTTCCCTTGAGATCCTCAAGGCCCTCCACTCTTGTGAAGCTTCAAAGGATCTTGGAAACATGGCTTTTTGCCCAGGATAATCTAAATTTTGCTGCCACCGATTCTGTGGGCATGGCTTGGGGGGGGGGGGTGTCATGTGACTGGGTGGGTATGGCCAATTTTTTTCAATTTTTAAAATTTTTCTATTTGCCCGAACTGGCAGGAAAAAAAATGGTTTAAAAAGTGTGTGTGTGGGGGGGGGGGGTTCCGACGATCGCATGGCACAGCTGAGTGTCAGGAAACCTTTCCCCCCACTTTTTAAAGCTTTTTTTACTACAGGTTCAGGCAAAGCTTAGCATTTTTTGCTACCGGTTCTAGTGAGCCGGTTAAACTGGTAGCATTTCACCCCAGGTGTAGCCCATTTGGAGGAGTAACTACCATATTTTTGGGAGTATAAGATGCACCCAGATTTTGAAGAGGCAATTCTTTTTAAAAAAGTAGGTAGGGAGAGAGAAGGAGAGAGAGAGAGAGAAAGAGAGAGAAATACAGTAGGGAGGGAGGAGTGTAGATAGGTAGGTAGGTAGGTAGAGGGATAGAGAGAGAAATATATATAGCGAGAAATACAGTAGGGAGGGAGGGAGGGGGAGAGAGTAGGTAGGTTGGTAGGTAGAGGGATAGAGAGAGAGAAATAGAGAGAGAGAAATACAGTAGATAGGGAGAGAGAGAGGGAGAGAGAGAGAGAGAGAGAGAAGGTAGGTAGATGTTTCCAGGTGTATTTACCCATGTGCTGGAGAAAGAAATTGCTGTAGAACCTAAAACTTTGTTTCTGCTGGCACAGCACTTGATCAATGCAATTCTCATCAACCACTCTAACTAAACAGCTTTCCGAAAAGGAAAAAAAAAGTTTTTGCACTCTGCAAACCTCCCCAAAATGGCCCATTTTTCATGAAAACAGGCCCGTTTTTTCCAAATAAAAGCCATGAATAGCCTTGGGGGGGGGGGCTTGCAGAGTGCTGGGGGGGGCAAAAATGATTAAAAAACAGCCCATTTTTTGCAAAAACGGGCCATTTTTTGGTCACAAAAATTGCATGCATAGCCTTATGGAGGCTTATAGAGTGCTGCTGGAAGATGGGGTGGGGGGAATGGCCCATTTTTTGCTCATTTCTGCACTCCCCAGCCCCCAGGAGCTCTCTGCAAAGCCTTCATAAGGCTCTGCACGGCCATTTTGGTGAAGGGGCGGGGCTTCAGGAGGCAAAAAACCACTGTATTCGGAGTATAAGATGCACCCAGATTTTCAGCCTCTTTTTAGAGGAAAAAAGGTGCGTCTTATACTCAGAAAAAATACGTATACGTATATGTATATGTATTCATTGCTTCCTGGTTTTTGCCATCTTTGCTTTTTCTTTCACTGATGTATTGTTTTTATTGTTTTAGAGTTATTATAGTTTAAGTGAACTGTCCAGAGTCATTGGGAGTCGGCTAATACACATATTGAATAACTAAGCACTGAATTCAGGAGCTAACACAAAAGGGAGCAAGGGGGCAGGTGAAACACTGGAAGCATGTTATGGTTGCAGTTGGTCCAGAATGCGGCCGCGCGGGTGATTATGGGTGCTTCAAGGCAATCCCACATAACACCGCTCCTGCGCGAGCTGCACTGGCTGCCTGTGACCTTCCGGGTGCGTTACAAGGTTTTGATGACCATCTTCAAGGTGCTCCATGGCATGGGGCCTAGCTACCTACGAGATCGTCTGCTGCCCCCTACAACCAATACGCTCTCACAGAGAGGGTCTGCTCCGGGTGCCGTCAACCGGGCAATGCCGGTTGGCGACGCCCAGGGGAAGACCCTTCTGTGTGATGGGCCCTACCCTCTGGAACGCTCTTCCCCCCGACCTCCGTGTCATCTCGGACCTCCGCCTGTTCCGCCAGCGGTTAAAAACGCACTTCTTCCAACAAGCCGGCCTGGCATGATCTTACTCGAACACCGTACTGCTTTTAGTTACCAAAGTTTTAATTCAAGGGTTTTAATATGGGTTTTAGCACAGGGTGGGTTGATTTAATTTAGTTTTAAGAATGTTTTATTTTTTGTATATTTGTATATCTATATTTTTATATTCCCTGTGCACCGCCCCGAGTCCCTATGTGGTGAGATGGGTGCGGCTTATAAATTTGAATAATAATAATAAATAATAATTTGAATAATGGACATGCTCAAAAAAAGTTGCCATGATGGAGGTGGCCAATCTTTGTGACAACATGGCAACCAAAGCCTTTCACAGTAGCTATCCACTATATTGCGTTCTACTAGACTTCTAAGGTATGGATAAGGCCCAAATATATTGTTAGAAATATAAGCTATGCTTGCAGATGATACTTTGCTTTGCACAGTTGCATATTGTCCTCTCTGGGTTTCAATATTCAGCAACATAAGACAAGATTTTCAGAGGCTTTGTCCAACCAATCTTTCAAATTTTCATATTCATATTGTCTTTTCCTAAGCAAGCCCTTAAGTGTCTTGTTTTACAGTCTCTATAATAATAATGATGATGACAATGATGGGCATGCATTCAATCAGTGGACTAACCTCATAATCACAATAACCTTTTTGCTTGTGCTGGAAACCCTCACCCTCTTTTGCTTTGCATGACACTGGATAAAGCTCTTTCCACATAGCCACGAAAGAGGTCAGTGGAGCAACTAGGCAAAGTGAGAATAATTTTGCTGCTGTGATTGCATTGGCCACACTGAGGCTTTGGTCTTCACCTTTTGTGTGAAAATTACACTTATAAAATTAAACAGCAATTTCACACATCTTGATACACCATGGAAATGATTAGCCACGGCTGCAGCTGGAGACGGGGAAGGGAAGATCTACCGTGGTCAGATTTCCGTAAATAATCTTGTTTTCTGAAGGCAATTATTTTTCACTTCATTCTGCCAGACCCTGCGGATGGAAGGTCTGCATTCATGCCCAGATGGCATCATTCTGGATGGCAAAATTATGATTAGTAAAGGTAGCTGGATAGATTCTCTGCTGTTCCAGTAATTACTACAGCAGCATTGGCTGGGGAATTTGGGGAGTTGAAGTCCATGCCTCTTAAAGTTGCTGAGATTGAGAAACTCTGTATTAGGAACTTATCTTTATATCCCCCTAACCAAGCATGACTATGACCTAGTAGCTGTTTATGCGTGGCGCATAAACACGACTGCTTTCCTCTTTATCCCCAGCTCACAGTTGAGGCAGCAAAACTATTGTGATTTGGAAGTAGGCTTTACTGCTTTTCCCAACACAATTGTGGCCAAAAATGTGACTGAGCATACTTCATCACAGACGTTTTGCTGATATGGCCAGGGATAGGCTTTGCCTTTTAAAATTCTTTATTGGCCAAGTGTGATTGGACACACAAGGGACTTGTTTTTGGTGCATATTATTGAATGCTTTAGTACCATGATGGCGAACCTATGGTGCGGGTGCCACAGGTGGCACGCGAAGCCATTTCTGAGGGCACGCGAGGCGTTGCCCTGTCAGCTCCAGTGCACATGAGCGTGCTGGCCAGCTGATTTTCAGCCATTTTTTGCCCTTCTGAAGCCTCCAGAGGGAGAAAAATGGCCCAACGGTCAACCTGGAAGTCCATTCCTCAACTTCCAGTTTGTGTGTTGGGCCTTTTTTCGCCCTCCCCAGGCTTCTAGAAAGCTTTTGGAGCCTTGGGAGGGCGAAAAATGGACTTACCGGGCCCACCGGAAGTTAGAAAATGGGATTTTTCTGGCTGCTGAGGGAGGCCATTTTTGCCCTCCCCAGGCTCCGAAAAAGCCGTGTGTACATGTGCTGGACAGCAGGGGGTGTCACACATGTATTCTCAGGGGGCACGTAATAGGAGGCATTAAATTATGGGGGTGGGCACACGAGCGTGCACCTGAGGTGAAAAAGGTTCGCCATCACTGCTTTAGTAGGTTAGACCCATTCCCTCTCCAGTTGATGGGAATTGCCCTCCATGATGATTCTCGTTTAGGCTGTAGGAAAACCAGACCGCTCACTTTCTTAGTGGCATCAGCCATCATAGTGCCTGACTGACACTTTTCAAAACACCTACCAGGACCTTTTATGGGCCTCTCATAAACCCAGGTTTAGCTTTCTTTTGAAAGAGCATTAGACATACAGCCGTGGTTAGTGCTTTCTTGATTAGCACTTTGCCCCTGTCCTGTACCATGCATTGATTCAAACCAAAGAAAACAGCCAGGTTCTTCCAGCTGTTCTGCCACCACTGGTTTTGCCGCCACTGGTGCATTATAGTTTTTATCAACAAGTCATTTCATGTGCCCATATTTTTTTCCAGTTTTCTTGGTGAAGGAAGGGTACACCATTTTGCTTAACCTAGTGACTATCTGCAGGGTCCTTCTGGAATTATAGGCTACAAGTCTGGTACTGTGCCAAAGATCCTTTTTTCAGGAGACAACTGGACTTTCTGGGTTTTCTTTGAAGACGTTTCGCTTCTCATCCAAGAAGCTTCTTCAGCTCTGAGTGGATGGTGGGGAATGGAAGGATTAATATTCCATGCAGGAAGCTGGTTATTTGCACTCTTTTAGAGAGTTGTTGAAGCTTCTTGGAAGTTTATCTGTGTCCTCAGGGTCACCTGAGTAGTGCAAACATTTATGGAGACCCCTTGGCTGTAGGATGTGTTCTGCCCTGTGTCCCTTCACTGTTAGAGACAGGCGCAGGCTGTTGGGGATGAGTCCATGTTGTCTGCATCTCAAAGCGAAGCACATATGGCTCCTGTAATCTGCAATTTTTGGGAAATCCATTCATACTCCATTTGAAGGGTGTTCATCCCAAAGTGCATAGCTAAATATTTATGGAAATTCTCAGTCATCTAGGTCATGTCAACCATGACCTGGATGACTAAAGATCTCCATAGACAAGTCTGATACTACAGCACTACAGCAATTGAGACTACAGTTCTTATCACCCATTGTCTCCAACTTCACCCTACACTTTTCCTCCAAGTTTGAGACCTGTCAGACAGGCTAATTTTGAACACAGTTTTAGTGCTGCTTCAGAAAAACAGTGAACCTATATTCAGAAGCAACCCAGCTAACAGATTATAAGTGCAGAATACATTTGCTCCTTTTACCACTTCCTTAGGCAACTTAAAAAATGATAAAAGGCATTTTCCATTGGTCCAAGAACCTGCCCATACTTGCCCCACTACATGCTAGGAAGAATGATCTGTGGTTCTCACAAGCAGAAATGCTTGGTGGGAGATGAAGCAAAGCCACAAAATTCACCTGTCATTTTTCTTAATTTGTCTTCCATAAAATTTTTGGGACTACATGAGACCTCTGCCTCACCACTGTAACAGAATAGCTCATAAATCAAGGCAGCAAATTTTATGTTGGCATCATTTTCGGCCAGCTCAAAGAATTATGAATAGTATTTTAATGTGACCATCTGGCTCTGCCTCCTGAATCTATTATTTTGATACCAAATAGGGATTCATCTGGAAAAGTCCAAGCAAGGGCCACCCAATTTCTGTAAGAAGATTTCTTGAGAGACTTGTCCTCCTCTCATTTTTTATAGCTCTATGTGAGTTCAAGGATTATTGCTATGATTTATGATTAGTCAAAAGATCAACAAGTAGAATGGCCTTACATGAACAATTGTCAACCATCCCCCCCATGAGTTTCACAACTATGGCACCATCTACTATCAAGCACACATATTTTATTTTACATGCTTTATAGGAGGGGGGAAATTCCCTCCTATAGTCAACCTGGTCCCTACAGCCCATTAGTGGGCGTTCCAGCTTTCATGGTGGGCAGTAGGGGTTTTGTCCGATACTGAAGCACTTTCCTTTTTTAAAATTTAATTGACTTAATTACTTTATAAATCACCATTACTGTGGAACCGGTGAGCGGTTAGAAAATTTTACTACTAGCAGAGATACAAAAGTGGACGGTAGGCATAAAAAAGTTGACTACCCCTGCTATACAACCTGGATTTCCTTTGAAAGATCTAAATCGAGAGAATGCATAGAGGGAAAGATGCACTGTTAAGTTTCCTTCTCTACCACCATCCCCCTCATTCCACCAAAGTTGGACTGATCATAACCAGATTCTCCTAGAATGTTCAAATCATCCTTCTCTTTTTTTAAAAAAAGAATTTTTTATTTTATTTTAATCAAACAAAAACACAAAAAAGCATTATCCTTCACTACATCTTGTAGAAAGTGTGTCGACTGGTTACAGATGACTTTCCTGCATTTCTTTCACACTCATTACTTAGGGTTCATATTAAGTCGTGTACCAGGGGAGACATGATAGCAGTGTTCCAATATCTCAGGGGGTGCCACATAGAAGAGGGAGTTAAACTATTCTCCAAGGCACCTGAGGGCAGGACAAGAAGCAATGGGTGGAAACTAATCAAGGAGAGAAGCAACTTAGAACTAAGGAGAAATTTCCTGACAGTTAGAACAATTAACCTCTGGAACAGCTTGCCTCCAGAAGTTGTGAATGCCCCAACCCTGGAAGTCTTTAAAAAGATGTTAGATAGCCATTTGTCTGAAATGGTATAAGGTTCCTGCCCATGCAGGGGGTTGGACTAGAAGACCTCCAAGGTCCCTTCTAACTCTGCTATTGTATTGTATTATTGTATTGTATTGTATTGTATTATTTTAAATCAAAAATCTTTATATATCTTACTATCAATGTACCACAATTCCCATTTGACTACAATTATTTAAACGTCCTTTTGCCTGAAATAATTCATACTTCGAAACACAACCACACATTGGCATTCAGTAGCTATTTCAAAAATCCTCGACTTCCGGTTCCGCCTTCCAGCGGTGACGGATGAGTCTTGGACTCGTTCGCCGCTTTTCCTTCTTTCTGCCCCCCATCGGGGGCGAGGCACCCCCATTTTGGGAGGCCTCCCATAGGGCTGGCTTGCCTGGGTCTGTTCCTCTCAGCGGCAGCTGGAGAACGACCCTCGTCTTCGGTCTAGGCGAGGGGAGGCATGCTGCGGGGGGAGTTTCCCTTCGCCAATGGAGGACGGTAACGATCAGCGAATTTAAAAAGAACTGAGCGTGCGGGTCGGAAGGCTCCCTGGGGCTTTGGCGGCGAGGTGAAGAGTGAGTGATTTACAACATTATTTATGCTGGCAGCCTGGATTGAAAGAACGTAGAGGGGGGTGTTTGTTGGTTAAACCCCCCCTCGGATTTAAAGCGGTGTTTGGAAATGGCTCCTCGTTGCGAGGAAGCGGATACTTTGTTTCCGGACTGCTTTGAAATAAGCGAAAGTGATCTGCGGCTTATTTTCTTACAATGTATCTAAGTCCGGCTGGCTTGATACAATTTTTCTTTGGTTATTTTCTCCTCCTGGCTCTCAGACGGGGCGGTGGAGGATGGTTCCCTTTGTTCCTGAATGACTATTTTTACCTTTGGAAAATTACCATCTCTTTGTGAAATGGACTCTCTCTCTCTACTAATGAAGAAATTTCTGGATTGATTGATTCCTTCCCTGAGTGCCTTCTCTGCTAAAAATTTTGACTGTGAAAAGTGTTTCTCTGCTGGGTCTTGAATTCTTTTACAACTTTCACTTGAACTGTTTTGCTCCTGATTTGCCTCAACGGCCCCACCCAAAAAACGCCATCTTAGTGACACTGACTTTAACAGCTTACCATGGCATCAAAATCAGAATTGGCAAGATTGGAACAAAGAATGTCATCTTTGGAATCAGTGTTACAAGTTCTGGTGCAGGAAATTAAAGCTTTGAGAGCTGATAATAAAAGTTTCAAGGAGGACCTTCTGGAAACACGGAAGCAAGTGCTGGAGAATTCACAGAAGACTGAGGAGCTGGAAGGGGGGCTGGCTGGGGCAAAGGGAGAACTTAAAAATGTCAACATTGAAATTGCAGATTTGTCTGGTCATATGTCTAGGATGGATTTTGAAAGGATGTCATATTTTTTAAGATTTCAGAATATTTCTGAAGAATCTGGTGAATGCCTTCCTGATCTCATGAGTACAATTTTAGCAGACTATTTACAGAAACTTAAAGATGAGATCAGGGGGGACGTTGACCTAGTCTACAGAATAAATTCAGCATATGCCAGGATAAATGAAGTACCCAGAGAGATACATATTAAATTTGTTAGAAGGTCAACCAGAGAGGGAATTTTGAAGGCGCAGAGAGGGAGGCCGTTAATTTACCAACAAAAGGAAGTCACCATCTTGAAGCAGATCCCCAAAAAAATTAGGGAGGTGAGAAGGAGGTATTCCTTCTTATCCAGAAAATTGTTTGACCACAGGATCTGGTTTAAGTGGGCGATGCCGGAAGGGATGTTGGTGTTCTGGGATGAAGGAAGAGTAAGGATTAAAACAGTTGCTGAGGCGGAAGCCTTTCTTAAAAAACATTCCTCTATCCTGGGGGAAGATCCAGGGGGGACGGAGGGGGCCACAGCCCCGCCCGCTGGGGGCCAGGGAGGAGAAAAAGAAGATACAATTGCCAAGAGACTTAGATCGAAAAAATAACTTTGCTTTTTTTTAATTATTATTAATATTGCATAACCTTATGTCTGGATGTTTGTACACGACTGCTAGCATAGAATGGAGAATTTAGGAATCTTGTACTTATTTTCACCTTGTAGTACTTTTGGAAAAATGTTCTTTTAATGTTTTATTATGAAGCCCTAGAAGGGCCAATGATCCCGACGCGAAAGTTCTTAATATGTTTCTGTATCCCTTACCCTACCCTTTTCGAAAATGGTAAAAACCAATAAAACTTTTTCAATATAAAAATCCTCCAATAACAGTACACCTTTATGACATGTTCTAAATAAAGGTTAATTAATAAGATTTAGCCTTTTTTTCCAACTCGCTATTTAGAAATTGTATCCAAATTTCTTTTACCAAAACCAGTGCATATATATATATTATTAAACAATATCCATTACCATTTCATTGTTATGGTTATATTGAAAATCATCCTTCTCTTTTAATCACCCAATAATACCTTGCGGGGTGAAGTCTGGGCAACTAAATAGAGCTGAATGTTTACTGGCTGGCTGCCCTTCCTGTCGCCAATGCTGAATTTTTTTCAACAGATATATTCTCAGTATGCCCAAAGAGATAAATATCAGCCTCTACCTAGGATTGAACTCACAGCCTCCAGATTGTGAGGCGAGAGCTCTACCTCTAGGCCACTGCACCACTGACTCCTAGAATCTCCAAATGCTATGAGAAAATTGGATGGAGAATGAGTTTCCGCAAGTAGTGTGAAACTTGAGCCAATTTAGCATAGTGATTAAGATACCAGGCAAGAGATTGTAGGACTGTGAGTTTTAGTCCTGCCTAAGGCACAAAGCCAGATGGGTGATCTTGGATCAGAAATACACTCTCAGCCCTACGGAGAAGGCAATAGCAAACTACTTCTAAAAAATCTTGCCATGAAAACTGCAGGGACCGGACTAGACTCTGGCTGAGGAATTCTGGGAGTTGAAGTCCAGACATCTTCCAAGTTGTCAAGGTTGGGAAACACTGCCCTAAAGGCCAAAGGAGCACTTGGAAGCTAACAATGGTGCAGTGCACGACATGAAGTGCAAGTGTATATGCTTAGATTGGTAGAAGCCTTATGGTATCTTATTCCATTTCCCCCATTTTTCCATATTAGGTCTTCACAATCTCGAATTGAGTTGAGGTGAGCCAGATTCTTTTAATAGGAACTGCTAACCTTTTTCCTGGCAAAGTTCCAGTGCTTTAATAGCTTCAATTCCAATAAAAATTCATCAGGTGAAGCTGTTAATGATATGCCAGGAAAACCTGGTGTATTACACTTATATATTGTGTTCCTCACATTGATTAGCAATGAGGGTGAGAACTATTATATAATTTGGATATCAGTTTCGGGAACAAAACCTTCTTGAGAGGCTGCTGTTGGAATGGAATTAAAAGGCAATAGAGCCACATAAGCATCACAAAGTGTCCATTGCTATGCAAGATTCTGTATTAATAAACCTAACCTTAGGTGACTTCTGTGCTGAGCAGGAATCGCTTGCATTAACTGAACAAGCAGATAAGTGCAATAGTGAAGTGAAGCTGCTCTACCAAAAGAAGAAAAAGAAGAAGGAGAAGGAGAGGGAGAGGGAGAGGAAGAAGAAGAGGAAGAATTTGAGAGGGTGAAAAACCCACAGAGAAGTAAAACAAGCCATCCTTTCAGTGGTTAGATTTTTTAAGATGTTTTAATGAAAAGAATAATAATAGAAAGGCAACGTACAATAGCCATTGTATTAGACAGATCGATCAATAATGGAGATTAAGGAGAAATGGAAGAAGAGAAAAATAAAAATCTGGATCACTAAGCCAGAAGCAGTTTTTACACTCCTGTCCTGATGAGCAAAGAAGCTGAATTACTAAGTGCCACCTGTGATCAAATGGTTCCTGGCAGCTTCTCTGCCCCCACCTAGGCTCTTCTAGTTATAGTGGTGTACAATTCCCATCAGCCCAGTCAAAGTGAGGAATGATGGCAGCTATATTTAAGAGGTTTATCATCCAAAGTTTGGCCCATAAGAGACCTGCTAGAGAAGGGGTGTGCTATGGTTTTTTATACATGGGTGTGCAATGGGTTTATACATGGGAACAGATGTACAATGGGTTTATACATGGTGTGCAATGGGTTATATATGATCCCCAAGAGGGCTTCATATGGAGGTGGCACAATTTACTTAGTCAAGGCCTACAGTGCATAACCTTTAGCCTTAGATCAGCCTTCTTGTCAAGATGCTTTATGACACCTCAAGATTTTTTCCAGTGTTGCCAATTAAAAGATTTTGCTGATTGTTTGGGTTGTGTGTGTGATATTCTCCCATTATTCTTTTTTTATAAGATTTTAGATCATTGCATTTATTTTAGATAATGATAAATAGTAGTAACCTCAATAGCAAGTCTAGAGTTTTGTCCTGATTTAGTGATTATTACATTTATTTGTTACCCATCTCCTTGTTCCAAAAGGAGCTTACAACGTATAAGTGTATATATAAGAGCGGCTTACAATGTATAAGTTTATATATAATTGTAGATATAAAACAGGCTATTTTTTTAAAAAAAAATCAAACAATTCATGTTATTTTTCATGATATAATGAATTTGTTTTTATTTGATAAATAATTGATATTTGATTATTTAATCAATGACATTGAAAATTCCATTTATTTCATATATATATATTCAAGAAATATATATGCTGTGTACACACACACACACACACACAATATCTCTCTCTAAGCAGTTTACAGAGTCAGCATATTACACCCCCCACCCAAATAATTTGGGTCCTCATTTTACTGACCTTGGAAGGATGGAAAGCTGAGTCAACATGGAGCCTGGTGAGATTCGAACTGTCAAATTGTAGGCAGCCAGCAATCAGCAGAAGTAGTCTGCAATACTGCATTCTAACCACCACGGCTCTTTTATTTATTATGCCTTTTCTCACCTTCTTTTCCTTATTGTAGTCATTTCAGTGGTGGGATTCAAATAATTAGGCCATTCTCTGCCCTAATGACCAGCTGGATAGGTGGGGCTTGGTGGTCATGTGACTGGGTGGGCATGGCCAACTCAACATCACTTCTGGGCACTTCTCCTTAGCTGTTACCGTGTAATAAGGGTTAACCGGAGAGGCAGTTTCTGTAGCAGGGCAATAAAGATTAGGCTAGGAACAACACCAGAATGTTTCCTCCCTGCCTTACTATTAGTTTAGCCCTGTAAAGTGGGGAAAAAACCAAAATGAGATTTCTTCCAACAACTGCTTCTCCAAACTGCTTAGAAAGTTAACAACCAGTTCTCCTGAATAGGTGCGAACTGGCTGAATCCCACCACTGAGTCATTTGTTTTAGTCTTTAAATCAGAGGTTCCCAAACTTGGCCACTTGAAGACTTGTGGACTTCAACTCCCAGAATTCTCCAGCCAGCTCTGCTCTGCTGGCTGGAGAATTCTGGGAGTTGAAGTCCACAAGTCTTCAAAGTGCCAGGTTTGGGAACCTCGGATTTAAATGTTTTAAAATAAATTAATAACAGCTTAAACAAATAAAGGGTTGGAGGGGATTTGGAAACTTCTGTGGTAATCAAGGCCTTGAAATGAAGCAACATTGCTGCTCTGCTTTTTGAAGCATCCATGAGAGAAGGAATACATTGCTTTTTGCAAGCATTTGTTGAAATGAAGTATCCCTCTGAAGCTTCTTTAGAGCCTAATAATAAAATAATTGTGTATATGTATTATGCATCATATCTGATGTTACATTATTATTGCCAATATACTTCGATTCGCCAATATTCTTGTGTAACTAGAACATTAACTCATTTTTAATGGCAATTTTGAGTGCCCCCATGAACTAAGATTCTTTTGCACATCTGGCAGTTGTAATATGGACCAGTGATTTTCATCTGGTGGTAATTGCAAATGCTTTTGATGAGAATGTAATGGTTTGCATAAAGCAACAAGCTGGAAACAATGATCTAGAAGGCTCCAGAGCGCAGAAAGCTTGTTTAGTGACTTTTGGAAGAAATGCAAAATAATTAGCAAATACATATCAGACAAAGTAGGGTAAAGAGACTTTTACAATTCTTATTTCATTCATAATCTATATCCGTGATGGCAAGCCTATGGCATGGGTGCCACAGGTGGTACGCGTAGCCATTTGTCAGGGCACGCGAGCCGCTGCCCTGTCAGCTGGCCAGCGCGCACGCGTGCGCTGGGCAGCTGAATTTATCCTTTTTTGAAGCCATTTTTCACCCTCCCCAGGCTCCCCAGGTTTTATGGGAGCCTGGGAAGGGCTAAAAGAGCCTCCCCTGTGCCCCCCCAGCCCTCCGGTGGCTTCATGAGCTTCCCTGAAGCCTTCGGAAGACTCAAAATGACGCTCCGAGCAAATTGGAGGTCACTTCCGGTTTGGTCGGAGCGTCATTTTGAGTGCTCCAGAGGCTTCAGGAAAGCCTCCTGAAGGTCGCTGAAGCCTCCAGAGGGCCTCCCAGGGGGGCAGGGGGGCTGTTTTCACTCTCCCCAGGCTCCTATAAAGCCTCTGGGGGGTTGTGGCTGTAGTGCATGCATGCGCACTGGGGGGTTGCGCATTGCATTATGGGTGCAGTGCGCTCACGCACCAGTCCCCCTGAGCTCCCCTCATCTATGGCACATGAGCCAAAAAAGGTTCACCATCATTGATCTATATGTTACCAAAGCTCTCATTCCCGCAACCTTTAACTCAGTGAATCGGTGCACCACAGGGCAAAACCTTTTAGACCAAGGTGCCTCAAATGGGCTGACAGAATGCATCCAAAATCTGGAACCTATGACTCCTGTGAAATTAAAGTTTTGGCAAATTTTATAAAACCATTTATGACATAATACAAAATGTCATAAAACATTTCCTGTGCTGATGTTTGACTGTGCCCACAGATAATGGAATTGTGGCTAAGACAGCTTCCTATAGAGGCATTTGAGGAATATAAGCCTTCATCCAGAATATTTATTTGATCTTAAAATAACTGCTTTCTTTGACTAAACAAGTCCTAGATCTACACACTACATGTGATCTAACCCAAATGCTAGTAACAATTAATTTACTAATCCTCTATGAATTTGTGTAACCTGTTTTAAAGCTCTCCAAGTTGATTACCATCACTGCATTTTTGTGTAGTAAATTCCTGAGGTCAGCTACATAAAGTGTTTTCCCCAAAATAAGACAGGGTCTTATTTTCTTTTGGCCCCTGAAATAAGCACTTAGCTTTATTTTTGGGCAGGTCTTATTATTTTTGAGGTGCAGGAGGCGGCAACCCTGGTCACCTCATGGCTGCTGCTGTATGGCAATATTTTCAGGGAGGGCTTATTTTGAAGGGAGGGCTTATATCAGCACATGCGCTCAAAAGCCAGATTGGTCTTATTATTCGGGGAGGTCTTACTTTGGGGAAAACAGGGTATTGTACAAATTATTTTAGGCTCTAGTACTTTTGTGATAGTTTTCACACAGAAATAAACAATCTGAAACAAGACGAGGCCAGTTATAAAATAAGGAAGAGTTGCAAACTGTTTCCCCCATTTCAAGTTTCACTTCTAGCATTTTACTTAGAATGGTCAGAAGAGAGAGGGGTGAGAAATCTGAATACTGAGTTACTACTTGAGCTTACATTTGATATATAGCCTTACCTGAAATTTATTCACAATGACATCATAGTTTTACTATAATAAGTCTACTTATTTGAGCCATCATGTCCTGGGAGATATATTCTTGCAGTGCTTGGCTTTATAAATCAAGAGGGATTGGAATATTATGGAAGTGGATTGTTGTTACTGTTCTGTGACCACAACATAGTGACTTGCTTAACAACTGACTTATAACTGTAACTCTGGGCTCAATTATAGTCCTATTTTGAGGACTACCTGTATATGCATTGATCTTTTTTTTCCTTTTAATTGTAATTTTTATTAATTCATGCAGGATAGAATGTAAAGTATGATCTTTCAGACCTCATTTTAAAAACTGGCACTATACTAGCTACTTTGTAGACTTCTGGTTCACTCGATGAAGTTAAGGACATGTTATATATTTTTATTAGAAGATCAGGAAGTTCTTTAGGACCATAAGAAAGGCTAAGCACCAAAGAATTGAGGCCTTTGAACTATGGTGCTGAAGAAGACTTCTGCGAGTCCCTTGGACTGCAAGATGATCAAACCAGTCAGTCCTAGAGGAGATCAAGCCTGACTGCTCTTTAGAAGGCCAGATCCTGAAGTTGAAACTCAAATACTTTGGCCACCTAATGAGAAGGAAGGACACAATGGAGAAGAGCCTAATGCTGGGAAAGATTGAGGGCAAAAGAAGAACAGGATGGCAGAGAATGAGGTGGCTGGATGAAGTCATCGAAGCAGTAGGCGTGAGCTTAAATGGACTCCAGAGGATGGTAGAGGACAAGAAGGCCTGGAGGAGTGTTGTCCATGTAGTCGCGATGGGTCAGACATGACTTTGCAACTAACAAAAAAGTTCTTTAAGAACAATTTGAAAGGTATTATCTAAGGCTGCTTAATTGTTTTTAATCCAACAAAAAGATTTTGAAGTTAATATTTTGCCATCACTGCTTGGTTCAATTCTTCAGGCTTTCTTCCTGGAAAAAAAGTAACAGGCACAGATATACCTTATACAACAAAAAAACAGAACTATCATCAAAAAGACTATCATTTTAGCCTTTTTCTCATTTTGTATTACTTTGATATGAACTAGGCATTTGATAGTATTGAAAAATATTTTGGTAATAAAGAAATGTATTCTAAGGTACATTTTGTTAAGAAAAGAATGGAAACCCAAATAAATACAATAGCAGCAATTTAAAAAAAGCCTTTGATAGAATATCTTTGATCTAAAAAATATTCGGTCTATGCAGACTTGAAAGTATAATGTTTCTCAACCTTGAAGACTTAAGGCACCAGGCTAGAAGCTGGAAGACTGTGGCTTCTAGTCCTGCCTTAGGCATGAAAGCTGACTAGGCGCAACTTTGGGCCAGTCCCTCTCTCCCAGTCCAACCCACCTCACAGGGTTGTTGTTGGGAAAGTATGAAAAGGTTGCCAAGTTTTAAGAAGCGCTGGCTTGGAGACTTCATGGACATGATCGTGTTGCATATTGTTCTTGGCAATAATATGCAAGTGGTTTATTATTGTTTTCTTCCAAGGTCCGGTTTTCCCATTTCCCAGCACAGTTCTGGTTCTATGCTGGACTTTTTCCATCCAAATACTAACCAGGTGTGACTGTTCAGCTCTAATCTCAGACTGGCTCAGGCTGCTGCTTGCTACATCTAAAACTGCTTGTTTTAATTGGAGCAGCTTGTAGTTGTTTTGTAAATAACAATCTGGGGGGGGAAAACCTCTATTCTCGCTTTATAGAGGAATAACATGTGCAGCCTTTGTAAAGACGACAAATGACATTATTGGAATCAAGTGCTAATGAAATGTTGTTTGGGGTGTTATTTTTTGACATCCAAGTTAAATAGGGTTGGAGCCCAAATAAGGTTTATAGCCTAAATTCAGTGCTAATTATCCAACATACTTAAAAATGAGTCTAATTTTTAAGAAACCTTTTTTTGAAAACAGTTGAAATTAGACTCTACACAGAATTGTTTTATTGGTATTTTTTATACAGTGTCTTGTGACTAAATTTATCATTTAATACAGATTTGGGAATATACATTTGATAGATAATAAATAAACTTCCAAGAGAGGTTCCAGGAGACAAATCAATAGATAATATTATAGTGTAAATTATGCCCTCTCTATAACACTGGCACATTTTTATGTTACCTTTGCTCTCCGCATAACAAACTGTTAATGGCTTTAACAATATTTGTCACTCTGTCTTGATAGGGATTTTGCAAAACTGTGAGGCTTAATAAATTTGTGAAACTAGGATTAGGAACTCTGCAACACAAACATTGGTGAAAAGCTATTTAAGATACGGTTCTATGGTCTGAAAAGTCCCCAATGATCATAATATATGTGTGTTTAATTGATTAAAGAAGGTACAGTCATAGACCAAAATAGCAGTAGCATTTAGGCTTGTATACTGCCCCATAATGCTTTACAGCACTCTCTGTGGGGTTTACAATGTCAGCATATTGCCCCCAATGATATGAGTCTTCATTTTACCAACCTCAGGAGGAGGAAAGCCAAGTCAACCTTGAGCCCCGTCAGTATTGAACTCCAGGCTGTGGGCAGAGTTTGCCTGCAATACTGCACTCTAACCACTGCACCACCAGGGCTCCAAAAGAATATATTGTACTTTTCCTTTCATGAAAGAGATGGAGGGTTTTCTTTGGGAAAAGGTCTGCTTAGAAGTCTTCCTTATACAGGTCCTTCCTATAGAAGATTTCTTCTATAACTGGCCAACCAGTAAGAAACAAGTGTAGAAGCAAGGAAGGAAAAATGATGGAAGATCAGTGGCAGGGGAAATATTAAAAAGGGAGATAAATGATGGAAAAAAGGGAAAGTGATATAGCCATTCATTTCTTGTTTGACTAATGGGAACACAGGAGCAATTAGAAAGTGTTGTTCTTCCACCACTGAGCTTCCCCCAATATTCATATTTTTCATTTGACCTTCCCAGTAAGTGCAGGGAAAAGCACTAGACTGAAAGCCCCAATTTTTGCCCCTGTCCAATGAAAATGGCTCTGGAGGATGATCTAAGGAAGGGAGGAAACATGTTTGCACCGGCCTAAAATATCCAACAGATGCTAAGTGGGCAAAATACTGAAACTCACAAATGCAATTGACCTTCTGTTGTGAAATAAATTTACCCCTTTTCCTTCATATACTTCCTCCAAATACTGGAAGGTGCCTCCCAGAGCAGCTGCATGTTACCACCTGCCTTATTTTCTTCCAATCCTTCCCACAGACCATTTTTTCTGTTAATGTGATGCCTCCCTGTGATACATGGGAGAAATTCATCAGTACTTTAGTGGATAATGAACTGGGTGGCAGAGATGAACTAAGTAGAACAGGACGTTCTTCTTAACTTATAGCCCATAATGCTTTAGTACCTTGTCTTAGTTGCAACTAAGCCAGTCACTAGAAGATGAATTCAGCTCATCTAAAAACTTAACTGCAGCATGCAAAGCAAACCTAGAATTCAGCAGAAGCATCAGAAGCAGTATTTAGAAACCGGAATGGGACCGTTCTCCTGCCCTTCGCTGTACCCCCAGGTTTCCACCCCCAGCCATTAACCTCTGCCATCTCACTTCCGCTGTTAGGACCCGAGCTGTTTGTGTTGGCCAATGGGACGCTGCCTCTTTAGTCCCACACCCTTCCTCATGGGCTTTTGGGAGAAACACTGTTTACCCTGGGCTTTTGGGCTCAGGTGAGAGTTCACCGCCAGCCAATCAGAGGAAGGGAAAGGAGAAAGAGAGAGGGGGGGAGGGAGAAAGTATTTGTGTGGCGTTTCCTCTCCAGGAACCCAAGATCGGAGGCTATAATGAATCCAGGAATGATCAGAAATATAGTAAAATAGTTCCTGCATTGGCTGCTAGAAAAGAAGAACTTATGAAACCAAGATTCCTGGTATCTCACTATGGCTTCAACTAGAACTACCAGTAATCCTTCCTATGAATAAAATTCTATTCTTGAACAAGTTTTTACTTAGAAGTAAGCCTGTTTCTCATTCTAATAGAATATTTTTCAATCTCAGTAACTTTAAGGTATGTGGAATTCAACTCCCAGAATTCTCCAGTATTTTTGCTGGGGGATTCTGGAAGTTGAACTCCACACATCTTGAAGTGGCTGAGATTGAAATACATTGTTCTAGCAGTATCCTTTTGGGTCTGGATGCTCTATTCCACGCAGGTTCAGCCTCTTTCTCCAAATTCAGCAAGAGGTTTCAGGGCACAAAATGGTCTTGAATGCTGTTCACAGAGTGTTCAGGATTTATCAGTGGCAGCCAGTCTCTGGAAAATGTAATATATCTCTTGATGATTGAGGATACATAGAAATTGTTCAGAAACAAACATTACAGAAATGTCTGGCTCACCCGATAGTTCACTGTTGTTTACAAAGCAAAATAAAATTAGGGCACTTCATCTTAAAACTAGCCTGGTGAATTATTGCAAATTCAAGTGTGCGTGAGTGTGTGTGCACATGTCTCATTTATTCCAAAGGACAACTGAACTTCTTAAGAGCCTGCTGCTCCCATGGAACAGCAGAAGGATGATGGGTGCTGTAGTCCATTACATTTAGAAGGCATCTTATCAAAGGAGGCTGCCCCCTCTAAAGCGCCACAAAAGAAGAGCTAGGCCACATTTCTTCAAGCTCCTTTCCCAGTGCTGGCTTCTGACAAATATAGAGAGGCAATTCTGGGTCAGGGAACTTCTCTGCTTGGCTTCCCTCAGTTCCAACATTCGGAGGTTAACCTCTTCCAGGCTGAACAAATCCACATTTTCCAGCAAGCTCATCCCTTACTGAAATCAAACAGTAATTTGCCAGGCGGCACGTCCTATTTTTTGCCTTCAAATATTCCCGCTGCCTCCCAAGTAGTTATTTGACTAGGGGGAAGAAAGGCTCCCAAGGGGACGAGCTCCTCCGTGCTAGACCAGCAGGTCAGGTGGCTTCCCCAACATCGCCACGCCGCCTCACTCAAGGCGGGCTCTCCTCAGCAATTTCCAAAGGGCTAATTTAAGGTGTCCCCTTTCCCCCCGGAGGTCCTTGGCAAAAAGCAAAGGACTCGGGCTGGCGGCGACGTTTCGCCACGTTTGAGCCCGCGGTTCACCCTCCCTCGTCTCTCGCGTTTTCTGTAGCCGAGTTCAAACCACCAAGCTCGAGCGCTCCTTGACCGCCGGCCTGTCTTTCCCTCTGCGGCCGAAAAGCCCCTGGCCCGGCTCCTAGAATAGCGAGGGGGCTTGCCTGTGGCTCCCAGCCTCGCGCTTTGCTTCAAAGTCCTCGTTTGAGTCCGAAACGCCTTTCCCTCCCCCTCCCCTCCCGCCGCCTTCCTCCTCCTCCTCGTGCGCGGCGTCGCGAAGGATAAATATGCAGGGCTTGTAATTCGCTTGCAGTTCTCGCTCCCGGCTGGCAGGGTGACGCGGAGCTTGGAAGAGGCTGGCAGATTGGCTTTTGTTGATTTGGTTCCTTCCTTCCCTCGCTGCAGCAGTTGTGCCCAAGGCGAGCTGTGCCCACCTTCTCGTCCACCACAAGCCGAGCGGGCGCTGAGCTTCCCCCGGCTGGTGCCCAGATTCTGGGAAACCTCTGAAACTGGGGGGGCGGCGGTGGTGTGAGAGGGAAGGGAAAAGCCCAGCCGATCCTTTGGACTGCAAGTCGTCACTTCCCTCTCTCTCTTGCCTTCCTCCCCCACCACCCTACGCTCTGCTTCTTCATCCTCCTCCTCCTCCTCTTCTTCTTCCCCGGGCTCCCTGCTCGCACGCCCCCCCTCCCTTCCCAATTCCTCTGTACACGGCCGAAAGCTAAGCAGTTCCCTAGGTTCCCCCCCTGACTCGTAGCGGCCCGAAGGCAAGGCAACTTCGACTGACATGTCAAGGAGATCCCCCCCGCCTCCCCACCCGGCAAATTCTGGCAACCATCTACCGCGGGATGCAATGAGACCGCGCTAAAAAAAAAAAAACCCAACAACAACCGGGAAGGATCTGTAACGGGGGAGTTCAGAAGGAACGCCCTCCCCCGCCCCCGCAGGAAAGGTAAGTCTCGGGGGATGTTTGGGGGGGGGGGAGAGGGAGGGGGGTCCTTCGATCCTATTTTAATAGCACGATCCCCGCAATGCAAGCTTGGCGGTTTGTAGCCCAGCGAAGTGGACTTGATATGCATTGCCTGTTTGGAGGCTGAAGGCTTTGGAGGAAGAGAAATGGGATGGTTTTGCAGAACCGGCCGCCGGGAACCTGCCAGGTATAAACGCTGCAAATGAAAATAAGAGGCGTTCTGGACTTCTTCTTTATTTGCTTCTTTTCTCGCCTGCCTGCCTGCCTGGTTGGTTGGAGCGGAGTCTTTGCTCCCGTGCAAATCTATGCGTTTGCGTGCGCGTGTTGAACCTGCAGGAGAAGATCAGCCTACTGCTGCCGCCGCCGTTGCAGCCTCTCTCGCTCGCTCCCCCCCCCCCCCCCCCCCCCCCCCAGGTCCGCACTCAAGACCAACAGAAAATTGCTGGGGGAAATTGCAGGGAAGGAGGCGGTCTGCTGGCTTGGCGCGCTCCATCCGAGGTGTAGTTTGAAGCTTTGCACCCGCTTGCTTTTGGGCGGCCGCTCAAAAAAACTCCTCTCCCTGGCAGTGATTATACCCGGGATCAGGTTTTGGCAATGGGGGAGAGCGCTGTAATGCCAATAAACCAGGGTGGCTACTAAGATGCACCAGGCGCAGGAGGGTGAGGGGGGGGGGAGTTCTTCCTTAAACCCAAGCCCGGGATTCCAATTTCTGCCGAACTTGCTGATAGACGCCGCAGGAAACCGGGGGGGGGGGGGGGGGGGAGAGACAGAAAGGGAGAAAGGGCAACAGAGGTGTCTTCTCGGGGCCGGAGACGAAAGACAAGAGAGGGCCTGGAGAGCAAGAGAGAGGCCGAATGAATTCAAAAGCAATCTCTTTCTTTCTTTCTTTCTTTCTTTCTTTCTTTCTTTCTTTCTTTCTTTCTTTCTTTCTTTTACTTTCCCCGGGTTTCTAGATTCAGAGGCAGCCTTGCTTCGTTTATTCTCGCGCCGGTGGCCAAGGAAAAACAAAACAAAATTGCCGTTCGGTGCCAAGTGGCAAAATGTTAATAAGGAGCAGAATAATCCCGCCGGGGCCATCTCCCCTCTCCCCCGCCCCGTTTAAACAGCAAAGGAGGGATTATTGGGGCGGAAAAGGGCTGGAATTGGAAAAAAGGAAGATCCGACCTGCTGGTTGGATTCCGGATCCGAGGCGGCTTTCAAACCGAAACCGGCGAAGGATTCCCCCCTCAAAGCCACTCACCACCCTCACTCTTTTAGGGAGTAATGCCTGCGCAAACCAGCCGCTTCCTCTCAACGCGTGCGATTAATCTTTGGCAGCTGTTGCGCTCCATCCGTGATGTTTACCTCGTTTTGCAAATATAGCTCCTGCGCCATCCTCGTCCCTAAATAGGACGAGAAGAGGGGACTTTTAATAGGAGGGGGGTCGGTGGGAGGCCATGCTTGCGAGGGGCCCTTAGCTCTGTCCCGAACTGAGTACTCGGGCCTATCAAAGACCCTTTTTATTTCCTTCAAAAGGGGGGGCGGGATAATGCCAGAGGAGAAACAGACGGGTCTTAACTTTATGTAGTTAAGGGGAGGTAGCCCTCTCCCTCTGGGGCAGCCGAAATAAAGGCTAAGACACAGGGATAAGCTTTGAAGACTTTTTAAGACTTTCTTCCAGTTCCACATAAGGGACACTTATACAATTGGTGCTGTTTCCTGGGAAGAAAGAGTTGGAAATATGGGCAGAGTGAAAAATATTGTAAGAAGTATCATTGGTATGTTTTAACTTATTTAATTGTTATGGTTTCCTCTCCTTTTCCTATGTAGGTGTTGTAAGCAGAAGTTAGCCCAACAAAATCTTTTTTCATTTTTTAACCAAAAGAACTCAAGCTTATCTTATTTTGTCTGGTAATAACTCTGCTGCTTCTTTCAACAGGGGGGTGGGTAGGTGGTTTTCAGGTTTGTGGACTCTTATGTTTCTTCCCTGAAATCCCAAGATCCATCAACCAGTATGTGATGCAAAAGGCATGGGTTCAATAATTAAACATTTTGCATGCATTTCCTGGTAGAGAAGCAAAATTTCTTCATATGAATTGTACAGTGGGAAGCAGAATTATTCTTGCTGCATTAAACCTATGGGAGTAAGAAGTCTATCTAGACAAGTAAACGTGTTTCCAGATGTGCCCTCTGCTCAGCCTTGATCCAAATAACATAGTAGTCCCTGAAAAATGATGGACAATGAATACTTGATGGTAGAATCTTGTAAGACCTCAGGCTGTCCAACTGCTGCATCTTTAATTCTAGTTGCTGTGTGTCTCCCCCCCCCCCCCCTGGCTGTTTTTAGATCTTGTGGTTCAGTGGTGAGGTCACTGCAAAAGTTCTAGCATGGTGCTTTTAGTGCATATATGTTGAGATTCCATACATTTATATTTAACCCTTATTTTGGAAAAGCAGGTAATGTGTCCTCAACAGATGCATAACAGAATGCATGTATTGTGGCCCCAAAGTGGAGGTTTCTCAGTTGGAAAGATTAATTGTTCAGAGAAAGTTACCGTTTTTCCAGTCTAAAATAAGATTGCCTCTTAAGAATGTTATAGGACAGGGAAAGTGGCAATACTTTCGAATGCATTTCGTCTTCATAATTAGTTGCAATGAAAAGACATTTGTATTTGTTTCAGAGATAGGGAAACAGCCCAGCTATAGACTGAGCTATATAAGACATGCCTAAATCCACTGATTCCTCTTAGCTTGACCTTCTCATCCATGATGGAAAAGAGGTAAAGGAGAAATCTGTGGGTTTGTGATCTATTATATGGCTCAATATTTGGCTGGCAGAAACCAGTCTTAGGCTGCCTATTATTAATTCACCATCAACCTTTAGATAGACTGAGATTGGAGGGAGTTCTGTGTAAATAATGAAAGATTATTGTGCCTGATTCTTCTCTTCCTAACCAAAACCTTTCACTCATGTATGGCTGTGCTCAATGACCCAAAATAGTTTCTTTCCTTCTACTTTGGCTGATAGAGGTTTTCTTTTACATATTGCATTATAATTTCAGTGTAGTTTACCTGGGTGTGGTATCTGTTAGTAATTATCCTGAATTAGTGGACTTTCTGTTCCGTGGGGATGTCTTTTCTGCAAATAGAAGTTGTTTGCAGTAGGAAGGCATGTTTAGTGGATACTGTAATTATAGGGAAAGGGAAAACCCAAATTAAAGAGAAGGATATGCAACTACTAGTGGGATCTTTGATTTCTAACCATCAGTATTTGTTTATCTAATCCAGGCACGCCACTCCAGTTTCTAAAATCTGCCTTTCTTAATTTAGCAGCCCTCAGATTGTTACTTAGACTACAGAGTCTATAAATCCATCCCACATAGCATATGAAGAAAGTTGCTTTTGATTAGCAGGTTTAATATCTATCATAATTCTGTGCATCAGGAAAGCAAAATACAAATGGTATTCGCAGAAAAAGAAAAAATTGCAGAGAAAGAGAAAAAAATGTTGAGTCTCTGGAAAGAGTGCACAGAAGAGCAGCAAAGATGATTAGGGGACTGGAGGCTAAAACATATGAAGAACATATTGCAGGAATTGGGTATTTCTAGTCTGGTGAAAAGAAGGACATGGGGTGACATGATAGCAGTGTTCTAATATTTGAGGGGATGCCACAAAGAAGAGGGGTTCAACCTACATTCCAAAGTGCCAGATGGCAGGACAAGACGCAATGGATGGAAACTAATCAAGGAGAGAAGCAACCTAGAACTAAAAAGAAATTTCCTGACATTTAGTACAATTAACCAGTGGAACAGCTTGCCTCCAGAAGGTGTGGGTGCTCCATCACTGGAGGTTTTAAAGAAGAGATTGGACAGCCATTTGTCTGAAATGGTATAGGGCCATGATGGCAAACCTGTGGCACACAGAGCCATATTTATTGGCACGCCAGCCATCAGCTGATTTTCAGCTTTCTGGAGGGCCAGGGGAGACTGTTTCTGTCCTCCCCAGGTTTCAGGAAAGCTTCTGGAGACTGGGGAGGGCAAAAAAATAGCCCCAATGAGCCAACCGGAAGTTTAGGAACAAACTTCCAGTTGGCCCATTGGGGCCATTTTTGCCCTTCCCAGTCTTCAGGAAAGCCTCCGGAGCCTGGGGAGGGGTCATGTAAGCATGCACACAGGTGTGTGTGTTTGTGTTGCACTCACATGTGCAGGTGGGTGGGGAGGAATTGGTGTGGGCACACATGCGTGCACGGTAGTGCCCGCCCATAGAAATGTGGCATGCCATAAGAAAAAAGGTTCGCCATCACTGTTTTAGGGTCTTCTGCTTGTTCAGGGGGTTGGACTGGAACATCTTCAAGGTCCTTTCCAACTTTGTCATTCTATTTTGTTTTGTTCTGTTCTATTCAAATGTTCTGGATTGGATTATTTGAGTGTGCCCCTTTTAATGGCAGAACTTCTTGAACATGCTTAGCATCAGCATCACACTCATGGAGAGCTGGGAGTTTTAGTTTCCTTCTAGGTATTCTGGGAAATGTACAAATCTGCAGGTCTGTAAATTTTAAAGGTTTGCAGATCTGGCTATTTGCTAACAGTGCTTGGAACCTGCTAGAATCTTATGTGGTTGTAGGGCAGTGTTGCTCATTGTGGGCAAGTGTAAGAGGGGGTTAAGAGGAGTGGGCTTTAACTCCCAGCATTCCACTACTCTTAAATTTGCCAAGGCCAAGTATCACTGTTGTAGGGTGACTGATAATGTACCTGGGTAATTGAAATTTGAAGCAGTTGATATCTCTATAAAATATTTAATGGAATTCTAGAATAACTAGAGATCCTGGGTTTAATTGCTTTTTTATTGGTAAAAATACGTATTTCATTTATACACTTTCCATTTTTAAGATTGAAGGGCAAATGGAATCGGTTTGAAACTGAAGAAACTAGAAACAGGCATGGCTTATCCTATATTTTGGATGCTGAATTAATTCCTGATCCAGATGCATATGAAGAAATTGAAGCTATGCAATATCTTCGTTTTTGGGGAGAGCAGGAAAGCTGTTAATCTACCATAGTGAATAAATAACATCATGGGCAAATCACAGAAAGGGGAAGAATGCCAGAGAGCTAGAGATGCATTACAGGCATTTATCTGAGTCACAAAAGAACCAAGTAAGCTGCATTCATAATAAGAAAATGCAAACTCCACATCCCTGCTCCACATTAAGCCTTATTTGTAAATGACAGATAGTCTCCTGATATTCAGAATCCTGATAATAATACAAACTTTGAAAACTTTTAGTCAAACCAGCCTTTTCGCCTCTTGCGTTTTGTAACTTTGGACTGATGAAGACATCTGAGGATCATTGACTAGCAATAACATTGTAATCTCTTGAGTGGGACCACCAAAGATTTTTGTATTTTGAAACATTTGTTGATTCAAGTCCTGGTGAAAGTGCATTTCCATAATACTCTGATGTTTGGTGTCCTCTGTACAGTTAGCATGATTGATTTTACATGTTGGAAAAGAATGCAGAAGATGGGCTACTGAAAATGTGAGGAAAAGTTGACTCTAAAATGAAACCTCTTATTGATATGATACCCCCCACTTCCAAGATTCATGTATTTGAGCATAAGTGGCTGTATCAGTCTAATAAATTAACTCTCTAAAATGGTGGTCTAATTTATAGTTATTGTACAAAGTTGTACGTGAAATTCTTTTTATTCATAAATAATGATATGCTATTATAATAGCATATTTTTAATGCCTGAAATCAGTTTTCTTGTAAAGGTCTATATGAATTGCTCCTCACTGATTTTATTGCATGATCAAGTCACTTAATTCATTTTTACATCTACCAAATCTACCAAAAAATCAGATTAGGTGGGTTTATTTCAAGACTCATGACATTCTCCTTGTGGGTATGGATCTGCTAAGAACTTTATGAGTTTATTTATGAGTTTAATTTGATATCTTGCCACACACATTGGCTATTTCTATAACTCTATTTTCAGAGACAGAAAAATGAGTCAACAACTTCTGATTAGAAATCGAACTAAAGTTAAAGACTCTAAAATTTATGATATGTAATATAATACTGAAATATATAAAACTCTACTGCCAACTTACCATTATACGTCATTCTACTGGAGATTGCAATTTCTCTGCTGCTGTCCTCTGGCAGAAATACACTCTTAATTAGGGATTCTTCAAAATCTGAGATATGCCAATGATTTATCTAGGCTTATTAAGTTCAGACCCTTTCAGAGACAGTAACAAGAATTAAACTGTTATTTTTTGATAACATAATAGTTTTTCTATATTTTAATTTCAGGTAAAGACACCTGCTGCTTTGAGATTGTTTACACCAGGGATGTCCAAACTTGGGAACTTTAAGACTTGTGGACTTCAACTCCCAGCATAGCTGGCTGGGGAATTCTGGGAGTTGAAGTCCACAAGTCTTAAAGTTCCCAAGTTTGGACATCCCTGGTTTACACAAATGAAGGAGAAAAGGTGCAACAAGAAGTATTCTGGCAGATTTGAATACTAAACTAGATAATTTTCCATTATCTCCATTGGTCAGGATTAAATTTACCTTTATATTAAAAACTGATGCTTAAATTTATCTCCATAAACAATTACTCCTTTCTTGCTTTCTAGACAGTTTCCATAGACTTAAATTATACTTACGATATTATATTTTGAGTTTACTCAGCATAATTTTTTTTTAAAAAATCTAATATCTAGCATTTATTTATACCTCCTACTGAAACCGTTTGGAGAAGGAAGTTGATTGGTGCTCCAATGCAGCTTTTATCTGCCCGAAGTTCAGTTGATTGATATTATCAGACATAGATAGAATTGGAGAATTGTGAGAATTGGAGAGTGAATTTCTCAATTCAGAAAATATTTGTGTCATTCTGACATCATTGTGGCTTGTGCTGGACAGCTGTAGTTCTTGCTCAAGGCAAAAATAACCAGGGTGAAATTGCCCTATTTTAGATAAATTATGTGAAGACCTTTCTCTCTGGAGAAGGTTGTCACGTTGGAAAGGAGGAAGGAGAGAAAAGAATAGGATGGCTGGCAGGAAGGTGGATGGACTCAGTTACAATGTTTGTGGGTACACAATTGGAAGATCTGAAATATGGAGTTAGAGACAGATTACCATCACTAGATAGTTACTAGGTGATTATCAGGATTGACTGATGGCTCATAATCAAAATCAATGAATGATGGCTAATAGTCCAAGAACATCTGAGAATTCTTAGATTTTCTATCAAACATGATCTGTTAACAAAAGAATATAATTGTAATGGAAGCAGTATATATTTGTACTTTTATAATAAAATATAGTTAAAATATTTAATCGGGGAGAGTTTTTCAGTGAGTAGAATATCTGCCCTCACTAAATATATTTCATGTAAGCACATAGACTTACAAAGGATATCGCCTGAACTTACCCAATCTGTAGTTGAACAAATTTGTTCGTTAGTATGTTGGGTGAACTTAGGTTTATAAACTGTACCTTACACTTGAATTTGTTATATTAATTCAATCAGTAGTGATTTGCTTAGAAAACAATGGCTTAGTATAATCTGCATGAATTCAGTCATAATCACTGTGCTCAGCATGGCTAATCACCATTATGTGTACAGTTGCATTGTTACAATATGGTCTTACTTATAACTAACTCTTCAGGAGAAAATCCTGAATTGGTTTCCTATTCCTCTAAGACTAACTGGAATTCTGAGTACACAATGGAGATTCACCCTACACAACACATGATCTGTGAACCACAGACCATCAGTGAGGCATGGTGGAACACTTCCATAAATTGTTGTAGGTAAACAGAATGAGAATTTAAGCAGTGGCAGGTGAGAGAGGCCAACATTGATGGCTTGGAAGTTGTACACACCTGATGAAGGATATTTCAAGATCCTTCGTTCTTGATGATTATGCAGGTTTGTTTAGAAAATGGGTAAAATAAAAACTGCATATGTATATGTTTATGATACTATATTGTTGCATTAGGAGTTTTTAATAAGTCAGTTCATTAAATTGGATCTGGACATTTAGGCTCATCCTTGAGATTATGTTTCAATCCCAAGTGTCTTATTTGGAGTGAATCTGAACAAAATAAGTAGCACTTAGTTCAAAAGCAAATTGTTTCCTCAACACTGTTTGTATTTTCAAGTCCTTCTAAAGCAATATGAAATCAACCTGCAATTTTCTTCCTGCTGGCTTGGAAACATAAGGAACATGCTGAGAACCCCATGAGTCACTTAGTGCTTCTTCCTGTTGACCAACAGGAGGTCCTGAACCCGGACATTCAATCAGTATTCTTCCTCCTGAGCTGCCATAAGTCTTGGAGGAAGAAAAATGTCTTTCCCCCCATTCCACACCAAAAAGGAAATAAAATAAATAGCTACCACATGCTGCTGTGAAGGGAAGCTTTGTAAGACATGATAATTTGTAAATCCAAGCCATCTTGTGTCACCATTGCATTGCACATAAAATTATCTAAAAGTACAATGATACCCTGTCTATAATACTGCAATCTAGTGCTTTTCACATTATTGCTAACCATGTTTGCCGAAGGATGATCACTTGGAAGCTAAAACTACTTCAGAATATGGCCATAGAAGCAGTGATGTTTAAGCTTCGTGGTGCTCACATAACACCACTGCTGTGTGAACTGTCCTGGCTGCCAGTTGGCTTCTGGGTGCCATTCAAAATGTAGAGGAGTGCAGGGACAACCTTGGAAAGGGGAATATAAGCATTGTTAAATAAATGTTAGCCCTAGAAAGGAAGAGAAGGAAAACTCAAGGTAACTCTATCTTGGTTCTGTTTGGAATAAGAAGGGGAAGAAAGAAACTCTGACACAAGTGTTCAAGGTTCCGTTATTATACCCTATAACAGGGGTGTTAAGCTCATGGCCCATGGGCCAGACGCGGGGGGGAAAGTCACGATACATCACATGACAGGAACGTGATGAAACAAGTTTGACACCCCTGCCCTATAATGTCGATTTCCAGTAGTCCTTGCATTTTCTGTCCCGTACTTGATCTACTTCGAAAGGCCAACAAGTCACCTACTTAGTCTAGCTGTCTGAAGGACCATTTATGTCTCATGTTGCCCATCCTTTTGTTCTGATAGGATTGGCTGTTTCATGTTCCTTCGATTAAGTAATGCCATGGGTTCTTAGGGGATTGTAGTTTAGTTTTAGTATAGTGGGTTTTAGCGCAGGGATAATTTGTTTAATTCTTATTTTAACTATTTATGTATTTTATATTTGCTTTTTTAACTTCCCTGTGCACCGCTCCAAGTCCCTTTGGGGAGAGGAGGCGGTCTATAAATAAAATTATTATTATTATTATTAGTTTCTAGGGAAATTTAGGAGGCAGCCTCTTCTGCCATGACACCTGCCTTTTGGGACAGTATCTCTTTAGAGATCCACAAGGGTTCTACCCTGTCTGTCTTTGGGTTGGATGGATGGGCTCCAGGAGTTGTGGGGATTATGGACAGGGTTTTGCTCCCTGAATGGACACTTTTTGTCACTATATTCATTTTGTACTGTATGGTGATTTTAACTTGTAAATCTGCCCAAGGCCATCTAGAACAGTACTCTTATTATTCAGTAAAAAATTCAACAAACAATAGAGGAATTTCATTTTAAAATGCAGATGGCTTTGATTGAAGCAATTAGTTTGCAGGTCCTTGAAGACTGCAGGGATGAAATTGACAAATTTTGTTTTTGTTTTCTCTTTCTTTTTGGTAGGGGACCAGAGATCATATAAGGCTGCCTTTAGGATTGATTAGTGTTTGATTGATTGATAGTTATGCCTTGAAAAGAATAGATCAAGGAAGCATAAAGCAGAATTTCCCACCACTAAGAGGGCAGACCATCAGTTCAAGTGCTGAAAAACTGTTTTGCTCCAGTTTCAAATGAAACTGGTATAAATACCAAAACAAAGAACTTTTAACATGAGTTGACATTACTTGATTAGACAATTACTGAGCCAATTTTGCACTAGCGCAAGCACTTGTGTAGAAGGATAAGAACATAAGAACATAAGAATAGCCTTGCTGGAACAGGCCACAGCCCATCCAGTCCAGCATTCTGTCTCACACAGTGGCTCCCCATTTGCTTCAGGGTCTTCCCAAGCTGATGTCTTCACCTGCTTATGATTCCCTGCAAATGGCATTGAGAGACATCCTGCCTATCTCTCCAACCCGGAGGGTGTCCTTAGGCATCCATCATGATAGCCATAGATACCCTTGTTCTCCATGAACTCGTCTAATCCTTTCTTAAAGGTGTCGAGGCTGACAGCTGTCACCACTTTTACTGGCAGGGAGTTCCATAGACCAGTGATCATCTGGGTGAAAAAGTACTTCCTCTTATTTGTTTGAGGTCTAGCTATCAAAAGTTTCATGGAGTGTCCCCTAGTTCTAGTGTTGTGCGATAGGGAAAACAGTTTCTCCTTTTCTACTTTGTCCTTAATCTTATTGAAGGATCCTTCGATAAGATTAGGAAATAAGGACCTCAAAAGTACAAAACTCCCCTTTTTTTTGAGTTTAAAAAAAACCCACCATTTTTTTTGGGGGAAAAAAAATCCAGTAGCTCCGGAGTCAGGAGGTTCTCGTGTGGAGTTCTTGGTGCTCTCTGAGATTGGTTGTTTGCTTATATGCAGTACATAATTTGTTTTGCCAAGTTTTGGTGAGGGTTTGGTTTCCTTGAACTTTGAAGGCAGCAAACCCCACTTCCTTTCACACTGATAACGTTACCTAATTGGGTAATGAAACATCTGCAAGCAAACAACCAACAAACCAAGAACTCCACAATTCCTGAACTGCATTCTTTGTTGTGAGATCCTTTTATCTACAGTGTCTGACAGGTCCAGTGGGTTTTACCTTACCTTCAGAGATTACATTCAGCCACAAAACTTGTAGTGTGATTTTTGGATTGTCACTCTCCCTCAACTCAATCTCACAGGTTTGTTATTGCGGGGGAAAAATAAGATTATTGAGGCATACCCAAAACAAAACAAAAACTCTAGAACAAAAGGCAGAATATAAATGTAACAAGTAAATGTAACAAACAAGCCATAATGTAGTTTGCCTAATATAATGTATGAACGTAGTCTTATGATTTATAAATCATGGTTTATCACTTATTAGATCTTTGTGTTTTATTTAACAAACCATGGTTTGGACAATCATATCTCTTTCTATAAACCCAGCATTGGTAAATTTTTGCATTAATTTAAAAAAGTGTTTTATATTTTAGCTAAAACTTCAGTTATCATTTTGGGGATATCTATTGAAAAGTGCTTCTCAGTAAAGTTTTATACAGCTGAACAATTCAGAATTCAGGCTGAAAGTTTGATTTTGGATTGTTTTTATATTTATACACAATAACGAATCAAATAAGTAAACATTTCTTCCTTTTAGCTAGACTGCACAATATATATATATTTAAAAAACCCTTCATATTAAACCCATGGAAAATTTTCTTCAGCTGGTCTCCAATTTTTTTTTTAATAAACGCCTAGTCAAAAACAGCTTTGATTGCCTGCCAAGTTTCATTTGTTTTTCAGTCAAGCAATAATATGATCTAATTCAATATTTCAAGAAATTAAATAAGTGCACAGAAGGTTTTCATGTTATGGCCAAAGCTCTCATCAAGACGTTTATCTGCAAATCTCCCAACTGAGATTCATATTCTTGATTTTGGTATTTATTACTTATATTGCAGAGGATTTTAATTGATTCTTCTTAATGATCATGTTTTAATGTAGTTAATGGACATGGATCATAATATGTGATGGATCTGTGAAAGCAGATGTCTCATTTCTTTCTAAAGCAACTTCCCTCCCATTAGTCATTTGTGACACATCACCAACTTCAATGACAAACTATAAGTAACTTTCATGGTCTCTGGGAAAATAATATCTCCATGGGTGACCATGTGAGAGACGGTTTTCTGCCTTCCTTTTGCCTTTCCTTGAGTTATCCATTCTACTAAGCCACAGTTTCTTTATCCTTTTTTATTGAGAATGATTATTATAATAATGTGTTTCCAAGGGAACCCAGAAAGGTGTGTGCATCAATAAAAAAATTAAAACAGTCACTTATAATGTAGCACACAAAAATAATTTAGCTGCATAGTAGTTTAAAATAAAATTAATATAAAAGATAACCTGGTCTTAGAGCAGATGGAAATACATCTTACATTTTGTTTAAAGCTGGAAGAGATGCTTGCAGAACTGTCGGAGGAAGACATGAAGTGTGTTTAAGTGGACATAGTCGGAGCCCCTATTAGGGATCACCTCAGGATGATAAGGACAATGAAATGTCCACATGTCTTCACCCTTATTGTGGCCACTGATAGCCATTTAGTGCAGTGGTGGGATTCAAAAAAATTTATTGCTGGTTCTGAGGGCATGGCTTGGTGGGCGTGGTGTGGCTTGGTGGGCGTGGTGTGGCTTGGTAGGTGTGGCAGATAAAGGATGCTGTAAAATCTCCATTCCCACTCCACTCCAGGGGAAGGTTACTGCAAAATCCCCATTCCCCCCCCCCCCCCCGATCAGCTGGGACTCAGGAGGCAGAGAATAGATGAGGGCGGGGCCAGTCAGAGGTGGTATTTACCAGTTCTCTGAACTACTCAGAATTTACGCTACTGGTTCTCCAGAACTGGTGAGAACCTGCTGGGTACCCCCTATGATTTAGTGGCTTTGTTTGGGGTAACCTTTTCCCTGTTGGATGACTGGATGGGGCTCAGAACATCTGTTGGGCTGCTGGAATATTCAGGCTATCTGATGAATAAAGTCATTCAGATTTGCTTTGACTTGGACTTTGATTGGACAAGGCAGGCTGAGGTGCCTGGAGCACCAGTATCTGGGGGAATGATCAGGTGAAAATAGGTGACCTAGACCTATTTCACTTGGGTTTCAGGCCAGGATTTAGTATTGAGACAGGCTTGGTTGTATGCATTGATAATTGGTGGTGGAGCTGGGATCAAAGTGGGGCATCAATCTTTGTGTTCCTTGATCTCTCATTGGCTTTTGAGATTGCTGGTGCCATTTGCCACCATTGATTGCTGTCGCCATTCACAGCCACCAATAACTGCTGGTCATTGCCGCTATTTGGCAGTGGTGATTGGTGGAGGTGGCAAGCAGCGGCGGCAGCAAATGGCAACCCCCGCAGCCTAGTTTAGTTTAGTTTAGTTTTATTTGATTTGTATACCGTCCTTCTCCCTTTCGGGACTCAACAGCTGATCAGCAGTATTCCAGGAGGCCGATCCAAACACCAATCAACTGTTTGGCAGCGAAGACTCCAGCGTTCCCTAGTAGCGGCAAAGGGTAATGTTGACAGGTGGAGGCAGCAGAAATGGAGGGGCAGCAATAGCAGTGTTTCCAGTCGGCCAGCCCACTCCCCATCAGTGGAGCTACAGGTGGCTGGGATCCAGCTGTCATTCAGCTGACCAGTGGTGGGTGCAATGGAGCGGAGCCCTGATGAGCTACGTGCTGGGACTGCAATTGCATGCTGAGGCTGACCAGGCTATTTGCTGTTTGCTGCAAGGATGCTAGCCAGATGAATACCAGAGGGAGGCTGGAAGGCAGTGGCAGATTTCCCCCCCCCCTTGTTTTTCTCCTTTAAAGCTAATGTGGGTCTTATGGTCCAGAGCGTCTTATAGATCAAAAAATATGGTTCTTTAAACCAATGTCACCAAATTTCCTCCCCTTTAATGTCATTCCTCTGGCTACAGTATCCCATAATCATTGATGTTAAAGCTGCTTAGAAATACAGTCAACACAATAAGGTCTCTAATTAAAACAAAAAGTACCATGTATTCAAGCAGCCAAGGCTGTTCTGATATTATAATCAGGCCTGAAGCCAGAATTATTTAGAAAAACTTCTTTCAGATAAATTTTATTATGTGCAAGCCCCACTCTTTTTATTACCTTGCCCAAGGAAAGGATACTTGGGGTGATGGACTTAAATTGTCCTACTGATACTAGGACTGCTATGAATGGATTGCAAAAATCCAGATGACAACTAAATGACAATTCAGTTTTCTGTATCTCTTTATTGCCAGTTAGTGTGGAGTTTGAAAATCTGACTTGATAAATAAATAGCCATTAACTATCTTGTTATTAAAGAGCCCTATTTGTTAAATCTACTGTACTAGATTTTAACATCTAGGAACAGAAAGAATGTAGGGAGGTGACACATTCCCAGATGTATGTATGTATGTATGTATTTATTGATTTATTGATTTAATATTTATTTATTTCTGCTGACTGCCAACTGCCAACAATTTGGCAGTTAAATTTTCACCAGATCAATGTTGACTCAGCCTTCCATCCTTCCGAGGTGGGTAAAATGAGGATCCAGATTGTTGGGGGTAAACTACTTAGAAAAGGATGTAAAAGCACTGTGAAGCAGCATATAAGTGCTATTGCTATCATTTAATTATAATTATGTAGCTATATTTTATAATTTATTTAATATTTTTAATTATATTTAGAAATATAAAATTCAGAAACAAATATTTATATTTAGGTTTTTATATTAAAATATAAAAGTCCAGTTTGGGGCAGGTACTTACAGAGCGCAGCTTATACCCCATACAGTTCTGCAGCAGTGTTCAGGGAATTAATTTTATATCTCAATCAAAATGCTCTTGACTTGCATTATCGCTCCACATCATTTCTGGAACAGATCCAGTGACTTAGAGGCTTCCCTTTCAGCATAAATGAAAAGCATGATCACAGCACAACTTCCAACTTGAAACCCTTCAAATATTTATTTATTTGTTTGTTTATTGCCCGCCTGCCTTTTTGGTGGATCCACAACTGCCAGAGTTTCCAGCTATCTTGATTTTCTTAAATTGCACCTACATATCATAGAACAGTGTTTGCTGACTGGCCCTCTCAGTGGTTTCAGTTGGTTATTTTGTCCTAAAAAGGATAAACCAGGTTGTGGAGCCAGGGTGGGGGGGTAGCTTGCATAGTGAGAATGGGGTTACGTGAATCTATGGAGAGTGTTGAATTTTGTACTATTGCTTGACAACCTTTTATCCTAGGTGCTTACTTTACTCCTCCCCCCTATTAATTTTGAGGTCACCTACTGACCCTCCGTAGCACCACAAGACTATTTTCATGAAGCCCAGACTATCAATTCAGTAGCGTCTGTCTATCGTATTGTTCCAGAGCAATATGCTGGGTCAGCAAAATGGCATTGTGTGACCGTATGCCAGCACTGCAGTCTTTCTGCTTGGACTACACATTTACTTGCTGAATTGGCAATTCATAAGTTACGGCTGTCGATGTTTTATGCCACTCCAGGTATCTACAGTGTATACCACCTGTTTGTACCCTTTCCCATTCGTTTCTTCAAGCTGCTTGTTGAGTGCACAATTGGGGGACAGCTCATAATTGTTTGTGTGTAGTGTCACAAAAAGATTCAAAGCTCCAGGGCAGCTTTCTGTGCCCGTGAAGACAATGCTGTAATCAGTATTATTGATATCTATCCTTTCTAAATGGCCTTGGAAATCATTGCTTGACTACCAAAATTTCAGGAGCATGAGGTGGCATCTAATATATTCAGTTCTGCTCCACCTTGGATCTAGGCATTGTCAGTTCAAAGGTCCATGGGCCTTTTAAATTAGCTGAATGTTGATCAGAACCTACAGTAGTTTGTAAGTTGTAATGCTGTGTATGATTCTACATGCACTGGGCAATTGGATATTCTATTCTTCAGATGTTTTTCAATCTGTGAATCTTTTAATATCAGAAAACAACCAGTTTGGATAACTAGATTAGGCTAATCCTGACTTTTGCAAAAATTGTGCACTTCAGAGTCATTGTGAGCAGAATGCAGGAATTTACAGCCAATTTTACTCAGCAGGTTTGGAAAACTGGGCTAAGTAACTGGAAATGAGTCTTCAGTTATCACTGAACTGCAATTTTTCTTAACTTGGCTCCAAATAAAACACAATTGTGGCTATAATCACAGAATGTGATTATATTAACGCAGTAACCTGGGTTTCCAAATTATTCTCATGGATTGTTTGCTGGGCTGCTAGCAATAGTGCATCAAAATATGATTTATAATCCCAGCGGAACTCTCTTTATTTAGAGGTATTTGTTTTTGATTTGCTGACATTTACAAACCATTAACACGGAATAAGGAGGAGGCTTGACAAGGGCAGATGGCTACATTCACAGCAGTTTTGAAATGAAATGATTGATTTATCAAAATAACACTCCTAGCTATCTTAGGGTAGCCTAGTTAATCTGAATGCTGGCTTTGTCTAACCAAAAGACATGAGAGAATGAAGCCATTTGGTTCCATTTGTTGATGATTTCATTTCTTAGCTTTTGAGGGAGGCTACATCGAGCCCTTTATTATTTTATCACAATAAGCCTTTCTAACCAAACAGCAACTACTGTTCAGTGGAAGCTATTCATGAACAGAACCAATGGATTCCATTGCATTGTCACTAACAAGCAGGGTCAGGCATGGTTAATTCAGTTGTGATATGATCAGAAAACCCAAGGTTTGGGGATTACTCTGGGAGGTTGAAAAAGGGGCACAGGCAAATTACTTCCATAGTGCTTACATAGCAATTCCAAGAAACTACATACAGTTAGATAAATCTAAGTGATCACAAAGTGTCAAATTTAATTAAAGAGAGTATTTACAATTCAGACCAAAAAGCTGATGTTATATATGAACCGATGTATAATGATTGGGGGGTTACACATTGCACTAACACATGGTTTGCTTAACCAAAGGCTATTGAGTTGGCCACAATTGGGTGGGTTACCATGACACTAAGTCCTAAATTACAAATCACAATAGCATGTTGCACAAACATTAGCTTCTAAATTTCATTTGAAGAACAGAGAAAATAGCTGAGATTATAATAATTAGCGGCAGTGATTGTCAGCTCTTACAGAAATGTAAACATGGCTTTTCGTTTCTGCTCAGGTTTTCATATGCATTTCCTGTAGAATCAGTAACATCTATTTCCACTTGAACAAAACGTGTGAAAGAGTCATACTGTTCTGGACTCTGCGTAAATGTATGGGTATTTTTCTTTTCTTTTCACACAAGGCAGTTTGTACTGTGTTTGTTGGATTTTGTTTGACACTTTTGCTATTCTTCTGCTACAGTAGCTTGTTTATCCAGCCTGGATTTCTATCAACATCTTCAAGGTTATTGTCTTGGTGAAGAGGAAAACGATATGGAAAGAACAGCTGTACCTAAGTTTGGACTAGTTTAAGACGATAGCTGAAACTGCTTCTCTGTATGGTAAATAGTAGGAGCAGATATGCTCCACATTATAGGAAAAAGAATTAAATTTGAAATAAATAAAATTGAAATAATTGCTGTAAGGAAAATGGCTTTGTAAGGGTTTGTCCTGTATTAAGGGGAGGGAAGGGGAGGGAAGAGAGAGCCAGGCCAGCGGGCGACGGAGGGAAGCGGAGGGTTCCGTTAGGAGGGGGGAGATTCTAGTCGTTCCGATAGAGGGCATTCCCATCCAGAAGGTCGTGGGGAGAGGCAGGTCCGAGGGGAGACAAGTGTTATCCTCCCGGTTGGGGGCACGAAGCCGTTGGCTACAAACGGTCAAGTGCCTCAACCCCCGCAGGCTAGGTGGCCAGGGAGTACAGAGCCAGGGCCTGCGGCTGATGTTCTGCAACGCCAGGTCCGTTGTCAACAAAGCCCCCCTCGTTCATGACCTTGTGTCAGAGGGGGAGCCGGACCTGGTGGGAATTGCGGAGACCTGGTTGGGCCACGAGGGTGGACTCCCCCTCGTTGAAATGTGCCCACCAGGTTACCGCGCGTTTCATCAGCCCCGGGCCCTAGGTAGGGGCGGTGGGGTAGCGGTCATTGTAAAGGAAGGTCTTGAGCCGAGAGAGACCGTTGTGCCACAGACCACCGGTTGTGAGTCCCTCTGCGTGAAGTGGGGCCTAGGGAGGCAGTTGGGCTTGCTGGTTGTATACCTGGCTCCCCGCTATGTAGCAGCAGCCCTGCCCGAGCTCCTCGAGGTGATCGCTACGGTGGCAGTTGAGACCCCCAGACTTGTAGTCATGGGGGACTTTAATCTGCCATCGGTGGGCGAATCATCCGAGGCAGCTCGGGAGTTCATGGCTTCCATGACGGCCATGGACCTGACCCAACTAATTCAAGGCCCCACTCACGAGGGTGGACATACACCGGATCTCATCTTTGTCTCAGGCCAATGGAAGAGTGATCTGGGTATAGGGGATATAGTCATCACACCCTTGTCATGGACAGACCACTCACTTCTCCGGCTCGACTTTCCGACCGCTGCTCCCCTCCGCGGGGAGGCGGAACCTGAGTCACCAATCTGGTTCCGCCCCAGGCGCCTGATGGACCCGGATGGGTTCCAGACGGCGCTTGGGCCACTTCCTGTACCCCTGGCCCGCGCCCCGATGGAGGACCTCGTGGCCGCATGGAATACTGCGACCACGGGAGCCTTGGATCGGGTCGCGCCCTTGCGGCCTCTCTTGCGGCGGCGAAACACCCTGGCTCCTTGGTTTTCCGAGGAGCTGAGGGTGATGAAACGCCGCAAGAGATGCCTAGAGAGAAGATGGAGGTATACTCGAACTGAATCTGACCGGACACAGGTAAGAGCCCATTTACGGACTTACATTGTGGCGCTGAGAGTGGCCAAACGTCATCATTGTGCCACTCTCATAGCATCCGCAGAAAACCGCCCTGCCGCCCTGTTTAGGGTGACCCGCTCCCTCCTTCAACAGAGGGTGCGGGAAGCCCCGTTACAGGGTAGAGCAGAGGAATTTGTGACTTTTCTGCAGGAGAAAATCGCTCAGATACAGAACGAGCTAGCCCCCATTCATGGCCCAGTGGGATGCCACGAGAGAGATCTTGTTTGGGAGGAGTTTGACTCCGTTACTTCCGAGGATATGGACAGGCTACGTGGGCGACTGCGAGCCACCACATGTTTATTGGACCCGTGTCCCTCCTGGCTTGTACTGGCATCCTGGGAGGTGACACGAGGCTGGCTCCAAGAGGTTGTCAACGCATCCTTGAGTGAGGGTGCCTTGCCTGCTTCCCTAAAAGAAGCGATGGTGAGGCCCCTCCTTAAGAAGCCCTCTTTGGATCCAGCTCTTTTGAACAACTACCGTCCTGTCTCCAACCTTCCCTTTCTGGCGAAGGTTGTCGAGAGTGTGGTGGCACAACAGTTCCCCCGGCACCTGGAGGAAGTTGATTATCTAGATCCGCGCCAGTCCGGCTTTCGGCCCGGGCATAGCACCGAGACGGCATTGGTCGCGTTGGTCGATGATCTCTGGAGGGCCAGAGATGGGGGTTGTTCCTCCATCCTGGTCCTATTAGACCTCTCGGCGGCTTTCGATACCATCGACCATGGTATCCTATTGCATCGGCTGGGGGGGTTGGGGGTGGGAGGCACCGTTTTACGGTGGTTCTCCTCCTACCTCTCTGGCCGATCGCAATTTGTGTTGGCAGGGGGGCAGAGATCGACCGCGAGACCCCTCGCATGTGGGGTGCCTCAGGGGTCGGTCCTCTCGCCCCTCCTGTTCAACACATACATGAAGCCGCTGGGTGAGATCATCCGTGGTTTTGGGGTAGAGTACCATCTGTACGCTGATGATACACAGCTGTACATTTCTACCCCAAACCACCCCAACGATGCCGTAGCGGTGATGTGCCAGTGCCTGGAAGCTGTACGGATCTGGATGGGAAGTAACGGACTCAGGCTCAACCCGACCAAGACCGAGTGGCTGTGGTTTCCGGCAGCCCGATTCAACCAGCTCACTCCATCGCTGGCCATAGGGGGCGAACATCTTGCCCCTGTGGATGGGGCGCGCAATTTGGGTGTCCTCCTGGATGCCCGGCTGTCCATGGAAGATCAAGTGACAGCCGTGGCCAGGAGGGCGTTTTACCAGGTTCGCCTGGTTCGCCAATTGCGCCCCCTATTGGATTGGGACGCCCTTTGCACAGTCACTCATGCTCTCGTGACATCCCGACTGGACTATTGTAACTCTCTCTACATGGGGCTGCCCTTGAGGTGCACCCGGAGGCTTCAGCTAGTCCAGAATGCAGCCGCGCGAGCAATTATGGGGACCGCTAGGTCTACCCATGTAACACCGCTCTTGCGCGAGCTGCACTGGCTACCTGTCGTCTTCCGGGTGCGCTTCAAGGTGTTAATTATCATCTTTAAAGCGCTCCATGGCTCGGGACCTAGCTATCTGCAGGATCGGATCCTGCCCCATACATCCTCACGGCCGATTCGCTCCCACAGAGCGGGGCTTCTCCGGGTGCCGTCCACTAGACTATGTCAGCGGGCGACACCCAGGGGAAGGGCTCTCTCTGTGGCGGGCCCGGCCCTCTGGAACGACCTTCCCCCCGATATTAGGACGACCACGGACCTCCGCTCCTTCCGTCTTAAATTGAAAACCTACTTTTTCCGTCTGGCCGGCTTGGGATAGCCTCCTTGTCCTGGGGTTTTTAGGTTTTAGTGCTTAGGGGTTTTAGGGACAGTTTTTTTAGTTTTTTATAGATGTTTTTAGCGCAGGATTTGTTGTTTAATTGTGATTTTAAATTATGTATTCTGTTGTGTTTACTGTTTTTTTTAACTTTCCTGTGCCCCGCCTCGAGTCCCCTGGGGAGAGAGAGCGGGTAACAAATAAAATTTATTATTATTTATTATTATTATTATTATTAAATTTTAATTAATTATTTTAAAAGTGTTTATATAGTTGCCCATTTTGTAACCGAGAGTGTCATGTCCCAATCAAAAGCCTTTAACAATATCGCAACTTTTATTTGGTTGGGATTCCACTTTTCTGAACAAAGGTCACTCAAGGGACTAACAGTAAAAGATAAATCAAAAGAAACAACATGAAAATAGATTACATTGCTATCCTGTTTTCCTGAAAATAAGACCTGCCCAGATAATAAGCCCAATTGGGCTTTTGAGTGCATGCGCCTCCTGCACCTTAAAAATAATAAGACCTCCCCCAAAATAAGGCCAAGCGTTTATTTTGGGCATCAAAAGAAAATAAGACCCTGTCTTATTTTGGGGAAAACAAGGTTTAACAAGGAAAGAGGAACAGGAAAGGTCTGGCTTTTTCTAAAAGCCCAAAAGATGGGCATTCAGCACAGCTCTTGAGGGAGCATATTCTGTAACCTTAAACAGCATAGAAGAAACAAAAGCATGTTGCAATCCCATACTAGGGGAATACTAACTTCCAAATATTTGCAGTGGTAACATTAATAAAGTTAAAGAATTTTTTTAAAAAAAACATGGACCTTTGAACGTGTGGAGAAAATTTAACACATCATTAATGATCCAAAGTGTTATATTAAAGCAACAATTTTATTAAATCCTGTGCAATTGTATAAAACGATGTATAGCATCTTGAATTTCCAATAATGCTTTATGATACAAGTTTATTCATAAATCAGAACAATGAGAACCGGAAAAAATTGGGTAGATTCTTTCAGTGGATTAGAATATAAATTACTCCTTAGATGCCAACATGGGATAAGCTTCGGATAAGAATTCTCCACAAATTGCAGGAAAGAAAAACAGGAGAATAAATGTTGATCCTCCATTTCTGGAAATACAAAATCCAGCAGTTAAAGTCAACATTATTTCCTACATTAACAAGATAAATATAACCTCTGCGCAATAGAAAACAAAAGAGATCGTATTTGCTAAAAAATTTTTTAACAAAACTGGAGATAATGTAAGATCTTGTATTAAATAAAAATAATAATTTGAAGACAAATGAGATTGGGCTCTCTAGCAGTGACTTTTAAAACATGAGTAAATATTTTAGTGTCATTTATGTCTACATATTTCACACATATTCACATCAATCAGTGAAAGTATCCAATGTTATAATATAAAATATGGCTTAAGTACTGAACAAAAGTAATCCTCCCACATCAGATATGTATCCTGAGGAAGAACATGCCAAATGAGAACCAGACATACATTTATTGTGAAATAAAATATTTCTGAAGAAAGGTTTTGAAATATAGCTACCCCAAAACAGGATGCCTTACAGAAGACAAATTCTTTCTTGATTTCACCAGTTTGTTGAGTCTTTGCCTGGTTCAATAAGAACTGAGTCTATGCCAGGGGTGGGCAAACTTTGCAACTTTAAGTCTGAAGGACTTCAGCTCTCAGACTTCTCCAGCCAGTTTTGCAGTTGCAAAGTTTGCCCACCCCTGGTCTATGCTATTCTTTAGTTTGTCATGGGCCAGGCATTGTTGTCCTTGACATTCATGCCATTCTCAGAGCTGGCTTTAGAGTTATTCAATTACTAATAACAGAACTAGGACAATCAGATTTTATCTAGGAACTTACATCTGATAGCTGTCATAACTCTATTCATTTCTGCCCCTCAAGCAACGAGAGACTCCTGTAATTCCCAAACAGAAATTAGTTGACAGGAGCTTAGGCACCATTTTTGGCTGAGACCAAGTGAACATCAGAAACTGTCTTTAGGCATTGGTGCAAGATTTTGTTTAAATTCTGCTCAAGAAAAGCAAGTCTGAATTTGGAAAAGAGCAAAACAAAATGTTGGGCATTCTAAAAATGGCATTTCTACCGTAGCTTTGTTAAATGGCTTTTAGTTTTGAACTAATAATGTTATGTTTTGTACTTTAAGCAGCTCTTAAAAGGTTTAATTTAAAATAGCCTAAAATATGATTAGGGACTTCTAAACAAATTTTCACCTAGTTCAGAAATGTGAAAGTATTGCGACCCAGACATTTTAGTTAGAGATCTCCAGTAAAGCTTGCTAGGAGGAGTTGATGAAATACCAGCAAAGCTATTTAAATACTTGCAAAATAATGCAGTGAAAGTACTACTTGTAGTCTTCAAACAGATAGAGACAACATAGCAGGAGCTAAGAGACTGGAAAAGATCAATTTATATTCTAATGTAGATGCCTCCAACCTTTTGGGCACCAGGGACCAGTTCCATGGAGGGAGGTTTTTTCGTGGCCTGGAGGTGGCGTGGTTTCATGTGCTGCATGCATCCCACAGAGGGGGGCTTCACTTGTTTGCGAGATCCAATTTCTGGCATGCTGCAGATCGGTACCAGTCTACAGATTGAGGGTTGGGGACCCCTATTCTAATACAGAAAAAGTACTAAAGCAATTTACCAATGCTAAAGAATACAGCGTTTATGACTGGTTGCATAGCAACCATTCAGAGTTATGACAGGAAACTCCCCTCTTCCAAGTGTCTATGGACAGGGTGGATTTGGTTTAAATCAAGTTGATTTAAATCACGATTTAAATCACGATTTAAATCACTAGTAAAAAAGCTTGATTTAAATCATAGTTTTCTACATAAAGACTAATTCTTGCTGGTATAACTTATAATATGCAAGTAGATGAAGATTTTTAGAATAACAACTTTTCATATTAGTTTTTTTATCCCCAGTTTAATAGGTTAATCATTCATATTTGGACAACTTTTCTGTTGTACTTAGGAAGGAGAAAAATAATCATTACCTTAATAATAACAATTTAAATAGATTTATTCAACTGAAACAATAATATTACAGCATATGTTATTTGCTTAAACAAACATCCATGTTTGTTAACTAATTTGGCTAAACAAAATATATATATTTTAAGAAACTTAGACTTTCATTTTGTAGTACTGCTTGTCTGCTTGCCCCTTCCTCCTCACACTTAGTTTCAATTTCTTCTTGTGCAGATCTATTCCACTCCAAACAATCAGAAAAATATTGTTTCTATTCTATTCACTGAACTTCTTGAAACGTAGCACTGAAGGGGTTGATTCTGTATTCATAGGTTTGTAGACGTTAGGATTAAGGTCTTTTTTTCAACTCTGTTCATGTTACAACATTTTTGCTGTGAAGAAGAGGCATGTGATCTCTGCTGAGTCAAATTCAGTTTTGAGAACTGCAAAAGTAAACCAAGCATCTGTGATAATATCTTGTAGGCAGAGAAACTGCCCAATAATCTTACAAAAACCTCTGGAAGAGCATGACATTGTGAATAGATTAATGGAATTTATTTACCAAAAGAAATTAAACATATACAGCCTTATTCTACATAATTAAAAAACTAATCTTTATTTCATGATGGAATAACCTTTGGATGGTAATATATTTTCCTCAAAAAGCATTTTATATAAAAAAAATCCGATTTAAATAAAAAAAATCATTGATTTTTATCCACCCTGTCTATGGAGATTCTCAATCATCCAGGCCATGGTTGTCTCGAAAATGCTTTTCCAAAAGGCAACTGGACTGTCTTGCTTCTCCCCCCCCCCCTGAAAATGTTTTACTTCTCATGCAAGAAGCTTGTTGGATGAGAAGGGAAACGTTTTTGAGGAAAAAAGCAAGACAGTTCAGTTGCCTTTTGGAAAAGCACTTTTGGGACAACCCCACCCCCAAGCAAGTTGTTGCTTGGTTCTGAAAGTGCCATGTTAGTCTTCCCCCTATGGCAGGGGTCTGCAAAGTTGGCTCTTTGAAGACTGGTGGACTTCAACTCCCAGAATTCCCCAGCCAGCCATGCTGGCTGGGGAATTCTGGGAGTTGAAGTCCACCAGTCTTCAAAGAGCCAACTTTGCAGACCCCTGCCCTATGGTCATCTGACTATTTTGGGCACTCAGAAACCATCCCATATTAGGCCCATTTGCAGCACATCATGATAATGTGACCATGGTTTTTAAAAAAATTCTCCCCCCCCTGAAGTACAGAAAAGAAAAATAGAAAAGAATAAAAGAATAAAGAAAAAGAAATATATTTTAAAAGTGATTCCTGCTTTCACCCACAAGAATAAGCAATTTTGGTAACTTACCACCTTCTCTTAAAATAAAACAAATTATCTCTTTTTCTCGTATTCATCTCTTTTATCTATAAACAAATCCTTAAAGTCCCCTCATTTCAGACAATCCATAGGTTCTAAAAGCAGGAAAGCAGTTAACAACTCATATTTATGACAGTTGCAGAGTCCTAGGGTCATGTGATCAGCTTTTGCAAAGTCAATACAGAATTCAGATTCACTTAACAAGCATGTTACTAACTTAACCAAGGCAATGGTTCACTTAACAACTGTGATGAGAAAAGTCATAAAATGGGGCACTTAACATATATTTCACTAAGCAACATAAAGTTTGGACTCAATTATGGTTGAAACTTGAGGACTACCTTTACCTCCATTTAAATCATTCTAGGGAATACATTCATTTTTATCAGAAAGATTCTATCAAATCATTCTAGGGAATACCTTCATTTTTATGAATGACAATTTTTCCTGATGGCAACAATAATGACTCGGTTCACACAGCATAAAATGCCAATGCGTGATTTGACTTTGGTTCATTGTGTTGTGTTAATCCAGCCACTGCAAACCTAGTCAACTGTACCTTATTTAATAACTATAATTAAACCATTTACAGTTTAACATGATAGTTTAACACGGTATGTAAGCTAAACCTGCATATTAAAGAGTTCAGATTCCATTTTCTGCTTCATGTTTTCTTACCAGAGTTCTCTTGATGAGAGAAATAAACAAAATAGTCATTACAGTGTATTAGGTGGCGGACAAGAGTCTCATTAAAAATCATGCCAGGTACGGTATATTCTCAGTGCCACATTCTGTTCCTAAGGGGCATTTAGAAGAGACTTCTACACCTAAAACGTGTGATGTAAATTCCCTCAACTGTATGTTCTTACTATATTGCAGGGGTGTCCAAACTTGGGAACTTTAAGACTTGTGGACTTCAACTCCCAGAATTCCCCAGCCAGCATTCGCTCCCAAGTTCCCAAGTTTGGACACCCCTGGTATATTGGGAATGGAACTCTCGCAGCTCCTAGTCAGCATTATACAGATTGAAATCCAGCACTTCTGGAGGGCATGGGAGTTGATCTTGTATTATTTTCCTGATGCAAACATCTTCATATAAAAGCAGTGTCAGGCAATTTCGGAACCAGGGAAATAAAGTAACTTTCCGTTCCTTTGCCAAAAATGCCAGGACGACATCACCAGATCACACCTGAGACACTGCCACAGGAAAAGGGGGGGGGGGGCTTAGATCTGCTGAGGTAATGCCATTTTTAAAACCAATTAGCATATAATAATAATAATAATAATAATAATAATAATAATAATAATAATAATAATAATAATAATAATAATAATAATAATAATAATTTATTTTATATACCGCGTCCTCTCCCCAGGGGGACTCGGAGCGGTGCACAGGGAAAACATTAAAACACATAAAATATATACATAAATAGATACAATAAGTAAAAACAGATTAAATCTAATTGTCCCTGCATTAAAATCCCCATTTTTAAAATTAACGTTCCCTAACCCCTAAGGTAGAGACTAACCTAGGCCGGCCAAGCAGAAAAAGTGTGTTTTAATTTCTGACGGAAGGAGCGGAGGTCCGTAGTTGGTCTAATATCGGGGGGAAGGTCGTTCCAGAGGGCTGGGCCCGCCACAGAGAAGGCCCTTCCCCTGGGCGTCGCCCGCTGACAAAGTCTAGTGGACGGCACCCGGAGAAGTCCCTCTCTGTGGGAGCGAATCGGCCGGGAGGATGTATGGGGCAGGATCCGATCCCGCAGATTTCTTGGCCCAAAGCCCAAAGACAAAGCTAATTTATGAATAAGAAGTTCAACATGGGGGACGGAGGGGGGGAGAAGGAAATCTACCTCAGAGATTGCATATGAGCAGAACAAAAATTTGGGAGCCAGGACAATGCTGGTTCAATGGAATATTGGTGGGAAGATCCTGCACTTCTCTTTGCCTTAGCATTTGCACACTAAAATCCCCACGTGTAACTCATTTCTTTTTGATGTACTATTTCAATAGTCAGGGCTCAAAACTCAAAAATGTGCTAAAAAATTCTTCCATTTGGCACCTTCCCAGATTGCCAGGATTCTGAGTAGGGGCGAAAGATCTGGTTGAAATAATCCAATTGTTACTATATGCATCTAACCAGTATATATTATTGCTTGGCTGTGTTTCAGTGGTGGGTTTCAAATTTTTTAGAACCTACTCTGTAGGTGTGGCCTATTTTGTGGGCGTGGCTTGGCAGCCATGTGACAGGGTGGGAGTGGCCACCTTTTAAAATGTGATGAAACTCATTTAACAACGCTCTTGCTTAGCAACCAAAATTTTGGACTCAATTGTGATGATAAATTCTTTCTTTCTTTCTTTCTTTCTTTCTTTCTTTCTTTCTTTCTTTCTTTCTTTCTTTCTTTCTTTCTTTCTTTCTTTCTTTCTTTCTTTCTTTCCTTCCTTCCTTCCTTCCTTCCTTCCTTCCTTCCTTCCTTCCTTCCTTCCTTCCTTCCTTCCTTCCTTCCTTCCTTCTTTCTTTCTTTCTTTCTTTCTTTCCTTCTTTCTTTACTTCCTTCCTTCCTTCCTTCCTTCCTTTCCTTTCCTTTCCTTTCCTTCCTGTTGGGTCACTGGCAGCGGCGGGCCAGATTTATTTCCAGGTACGCCACTGGAACCCCCTGTCACCGGTTCTCTAAATTTCACCAACCGGCTCTCGCGAGTAGGTGCGAGCCTGCAGAAACCCACCACTGCTGTGTTTCTTTAACAAGTCATTTATCCCCTTTCCCTTTAAGAGCTGCCTAGCTGGACAATGAAGCCATTTTAAAATGGCTTTTATTTAAGCAAATTAATTAATTCAAAGAGCAGCATCCAAAGAGGTCAGGAGAACAGAGGAAGTGGTGTAAGAGAGGTGGCAACCCTAATTTCATATGGCAGCTTGAACTTTCTTTTACGATTGCTCACGTGACTCCTTTTTCCAGTCCCATCTGGTTCATTTGACTTCAGATAAGAGAGGAGAACAAATATTCAGAGATGAATCTATATGCATGAGCACGAGCTGGGTGGATTAATCTTCAGGCTAGATGGACTTCTCTGTAATTTTTAAAGATGCAACATTTGCCCAAAGTACATTGGTGAACTTTAGTGACTGTGAAAAAGTGGTATTTAGGGAAAATGTTGACTCCATTGTGCGGTAAAGGTTTACCTGAGGCATTCTAATTGGCTCACATCTATGCATCTTGCACAATGAAAGACTGTATTGCAACAGGCATTCCCCCATCTTGGAGAAAGATCAGTGATGTGCAGAAAAGAATAGAGGCATGTTTTTTTTCATCTGCATTTACAAGTGAACAGAAGGAATTAATTGCAGATAAAATAATTTGGGAGCGCTGCAGGGGAGCCATAGAAACAAACCAGAGCAATAGGGAACATTGTATAAAGAAGGATAAGGAAACTACTTTTGAAGCAACATAGCATTTCTCCAATCAAGTATTTTCCACATGTGCCCATGCACAGCTCCTATTATCCACAGTCAGAATGGACTTTGTGAGAAGATCAGACAAACTGAGCAACATGGTTTATGAAGTACAATGCAGTGAGCCATGTGCAGATCTGTGCATTGGGGAAACAAAATAACCACTTCATTAATGCATGGCACAACATAAAAGAACAAATCCATCAGGACTAGATCCAGCAGTTCCATCTGCATTTTAAAGACAAAGTGTCCTCTTTTGAAGAGGACCACTGGTTTGAAAAAGGGGTCAAAGAGGCCATCTATGTCAAAATTGAACAACCCTCTCTCAATAGACTGGGAGAGATATGACACAGTCTTTTCAACAGTTCCAAGAAGGCTCTACACCCATTTGCATCAGGTGACCCTGATGACACAGATAAATCTCCAGGTGGCCTTAATGACTTGCTAAAATAATACAAATGACCAGCTGTCTGCAAGGAGTATAAATCTTTCCATTACCCACCATCCAGTCACAGCTGAAGAAGCTTCTTGGATGAGAAGCGAAATGCCTTCAAAGAAAAACCAGAAAGTCCAGTTGTCTCTTGAAAACGCACCTTTGGGGCAACCATGACCTGGATGACTGAGCTCCATAGATATCAGATTAGAAAGGGTGAACCTTAAAATGCATAAGGTATCAAGAAAGGAACAAAAGAACGGAGTGTGCAGCCCCAGGCAAAAGAAAATTCTGAGAAGAGTACTAGAGTTAATTGTAACAACGTGGAATAATGAGGTGAAGTTTATGAACTCAAGTTGACATGAAGTGGTCACACCAACATCAAGAGTAAAACGTATTGAGACCCATGAATTCCATGAGTTGGTTCAACCCATTTTGAAGCCTGTCAGCACATCTGGTGGTAAAATGCTCTTAACCAGATACCTCTTCAGATAAATTGGCTAGGAATTGTGGAATTTGGAGACCATTTGGGAAATATTCTTTGAATATGTGATGGGATGTCCCTGGGAAGACTTCTGTTATTTATTTCTTAAATTTATTGGCCACTCATCTCATAATGAAACGACTCTGGGCAGCTTACAACATAAAATGTATAAAACATAAAATATGTTCATAGACATATGAGGGATTTGCAGTATTTGTAATATTACATTTTGTAAGCTGCCTGGAGTCACCTATATGTGAGTTGGGCAGCTATATATAATTTTTTAAAATAAATAAATAAATATTGTTCACCAACCCCCTTAATCCTTCTTTGGCACAAGCCAGAAAAAAATAATGGAGCTGCTGTTAGGAGTTGCATTCATTGGAATTTTCTCCTTTAAACAACTGCATGCTTTTTTTTCAGCCTTGTACTGAAACTTAATAAAAGAAGGGCAGCTTTAATCAATAACAGAGCAGTTCTGAGGTTTTGCACATAGGAAGACTGACACTATTCTTCCAAGCCATCTTCAAAATTTGAAGTGATGAGCCCCATTGCTGTTTAGCTTCCCAGACTGGGAATAATCAGCTGGATATTGCTACCTGCTGAGACACATATAAAAAAGCATGTTTTCTATTTGGCCTTGTATAAACAGATGTTCATATCAGTGGGGAATTCTAGTAGTTGTTCAGAATATCTGGAGGGTATCCAGTTGGAAAGGAAAGCTTTTTCTTCATCTCCTAAATTAGAGACAGAGGGAGGGGCAGAGGGGGAGAGGGAGGGAGGGGGAGAGGGAGGGGGAAGAGAGAGAGAGAGGGAAGAGAGAGAGAGATTACATTTTATTGGCACAACTGTCATTGATTTTAAGGATTATAGTCTCAAGTAAAAAATGTTCCATCTGCATGTGACTGGATTGAATGAAAAATTATGTCATCAAGGCTGAATTTTATACTGACTCACAGTTTTATCTCAGCTCCCAGATTTGTGATTTTTTTTTCCTAATGATAAATCATGAAATGTAAAGTGGTAATGGTTAAATGTCTTTGTACTGTCATTTAGAAGCTAAAACTGTGCAATTATCACCGCCTCATCTCCCAGGGTTGTTGTGAGGAAAATAGTTTGCTGCCTTGAAGTATGAAGAAAAGGCAGGATAAAAATCTAATATATATATACTGTATATATCTGGACATTTTGGTTTATGATAGTCCAGTCCAGAGGATATTGAGATAGTCCAGTCCAGAGGATATTGAAAAAATGCTAAGCAGAACAGTAGAGTAAAATTGCAGTGACCTAATTTCATATTCTAGGCTGTGAAGAAAGTTTCTACTTTGGAGATCAATCAGATTGTAATACTAGCCCCTGGGGAGCCTGGAATATTTCATTTCTGGGCTAGTTTCAAAAGGAAAAGGGGCAATGTGAGAAAAATAGCATGCCTAAGAGACAAAACCGTCTTGGCTGCCATGAAGAGCAAAGAGGAAGAGAGCAGATGACTTAATAATTCTCTTGTCTCTAATGCCAGTAATTCTGTGAAATCCCTACTAATAGGACTAAGCTGGAGCATTGAGTAACTAACCATATCACAGCGTAGGCCTACCTCAACGAATTCTCCAGCATTTTAATTTACAGGAATTGGAATATAAAAGATCTTTCTTCTTGAAAATCACCATCCCTCCTCAACTTTTCTCGCCATTCCCTCATTTTCATTAATTCTCTTTTCACCATCTCTATTTAAGCCTAAGTAGGAGCAAGTCAATCAAGTCTGATAAAAAGATTTTGCATTTACCTGAGAGCTCCATTAATTGTAATGCTTACTTTGGAGGAAGTGCACTTAAAAATGATGGTCTCTTCTAGAATGACACATTATATTTTAGCCACTTGAGTTTCAGTGCCCAGCAATGGGAGCTGTGTAACTTTGACTGCTTTTCACACCAAGAATGCTCAAACAGTCTGAGGACATACCTGCCATAACTTAAAGTATGTCCTTTTGACGATATGGCACACGTGCTCGCTTGGCATAGCATAAGCATAAATAATTACTTTCCTAAAAGGCATGGTTGAGCCAAAGAACTTCTTTCTGTGTTCTTATTCTTTAAATATTTACAAAATGAATGACTAACCCCTTTTCCAAACACGTCACTCCAGATTGCAGATTTGGCAAGATGATTAATGGGTATGTGCCTGTTTAAGCATCATTTCCTTCAGAAAGCATTATTATTTTGGAGAAAGGAAGTAACCTTTCTCTTCTCTCTCCTTTTTCTTTTTCATGGCCACATTTTTATACCATTAAGTTCTTGAAATGAGTGGCATGAACAGGGCAGGATGTAAAGTTGGGGGGGGAAATCCCCTCCCATCAAACATGATAAAATTGTGGTTTTTATTTTCTATTTGTACCCTTTTCATTCTATATAAATCGGACATTTGGAGGATGATAGGCCAGGAAGAGAGATCTTTCTTCCCTGTTTTGAATTCAGGAGACAGTTGGAAGCTGTATCACTGTGATGTCAAAGGTTTGGATTGTGCATTTTGTCCTGCAACCTTGAACTTCCTTTGGAGCAAAACATCACATCTGGTGACTTTTGCAGCTGGCCAAACAAATAATGAAAGTCCTTTGTTATAAATACAATACAATACAATACAATAGCAGAGTTGGAAGGGACCTTGTAGGTCTTCTAGTCCAACCCCCTGCGTGGGCAGGAACCTTATACCATTTCAGACAAATGGCTATCTAACATCTTCTTAAAGACTTCCAGGGTTGGGGCATTTACAATTTCTGGAGGCAAGCTGTTCCAGAGGTTAATTGTTCTTACTGTTAGGAAATTTCTCCTTAGTTCTAAGTTGCTTCTCTCCTTGGTTAGTTTCCACCCATTGCTCCTTGTCCTGCCCCCAGGTGCCTTGGAGAAAAGTTTGACTCCCTCTTCTTTGTGGCACCCTCTGAGATATCGGAACACTGCTATCATGTCTCCCCTGGTCCTTCTCTTCATCAAACTAGACATACCCAGCTCCTGCAGCCGTTCTTCATATGTTTTAGTCTCCAGTCCCCAGTATTCCAAGTGTGGCCTTACCAAGGCACCATACAGTGGCATTAACACTTCACGTGATCTAGATTCTATCCCTCTGTTTATGCAGCCTAGAACTGTGTTGGCTTTTTTGGCAGCTGCTGCACACTGCTGGCTCATATTTAAATGGTTGTCCACTAGGATTCCTAGATCCCTCTCACAGTTATTACTACTGAGCAAGGTACCACCTATACTGTACTTGTGCATTTGGTTTTTCTTGCCTATATGTAGGACCTTACTTTTTTCACAATTGAATTTCATTTTATTAGATAGTGCCCAATGTTCAAGTTTGTCTAGATCCTTCTGTATCTGTATAAAGTTTCTTGGATCACAAAACAACCTTCAATGAATATCATGGGCTGCATTAGTGTAAACCAGGGGTGTCAAACGCGTGTTGTCATGGCAGCATCATGTGATGTATTGGAACCTTTTTCCCCTTCACTAAATCGGGTGTGGGCGTGGCCAGCACGTGATGCATCTGGCTTGCGGGCCACGAGTTTGACAGCCCTGCCGTAAACTAAACTAATGGATTGTTCAACAAAGATATCCCACAATGCAGCATCAATTGTCTATAATCAAACAGGATGACTAAGGTAGGCTCAAGAGGCCTTAAGTCCAGTACAAGTGCAGCATAACCTTTGGCCGGAGATCTGAGATTAGCATTTTTTTTACAATTATATTGATGTTTTTATTTTAATTGAAATGTTTAGGACTTAATGTTGCAATGGAGGTGCTTATGGATGCTTTCAGTATTTAAAGTTACCACCAATAAGGTAAAAGGTTGAGCAGCTCATCAACTCAGATCACAATTAACAAAAACTCAAAAGGCATAGGAAGCTAAAAGATATGTTATGAGACAAATTGTTCTATAATGTAGGTGCAGGCACTCTCTTTTATTCCACCAAATGTACTTTCATCCTAAATAGAACATCAGAAGGGCCTCTCTTCACAATTTAGGAAGCAGTTTGGATGATTTGGAAGAAGATAGTCCCTAAGCTATTTTGGGCCTAACACCATGTAGGACTTCATAGCTAGTCATTCTGAATAGTGCAGGACAGCTGTATCAATCAATTTGTTAGATGTTGCTAAATGTTGAAGCTTCTGAAGATTTCTCCAAGTAACCCTATGTCGAGAAAACGATATAAATCCAGTCTGAATGAAGCTATTGGTTTCATTTTTACAAGATTTACCTTGTAGCAGAGATGGGAAGCATGAAAATTTAATAAATAACAATGTATTTATCTTGCTTTTCCTCTGGAAATTCAAGGCAGAATTTACATGAAGTTTCCCTTATCTTATACTATGCCTTACATCTAAGAGCCATGGTGCCTCAGTGGTTAGACTGCAGTATTGCAGGCTAATTCTGCTGACGGTCAGGTGTTCGGTTTTCACCGGCTCAAGGTTGGCTCAGCTTTCCATCCTTCTGAGGTCAGAAAAAGGTCAGATTGTTGGGGGCAATATGCTGACTCTGTAAATTACTCAGAGGGCTGTAAAGCACTATGAAGCGGTATATAAATCTAAGTGCTGTTGTTATTATTATATCCACAACAATACTGTAGGTTATTTTGAGCTAAGGGAGAGTGACTGGGCCAATTTTTAAGATCTGTGGTCACTTTAATATCTTGACAGTGCCGGTTTGAAAGTGGCATTTGCCACCATAGGCAGACCTATCACCTGTGTACAATTTATGCGGGCCAATAGTACTCATAGCTTAAATGTATCTGGTATCCAGGGTTAATGCAAAGTCCAGAAAGAATCCAGATATCTCATTCCTCAGTAGACTACCACTTTCTGCAAAACAGAATAGATCTGTGACAAATAGCCTGAACAGATGCATCTTCGTCTTGTTTCCATTAAAGCTATATTTGTTTGTCACTATATCAGAACGCCCACAGTGTGTTTGATGAAAAAGAGCAGTAGCAAGGCATGTCATTTGCATATGGTGACAATTTACCCCACACTCCCCTGACAATCCCTCTCAGGGGGTTCTATGTAGATGCCATATATCTAAATGAAGTTGAATCTCAGCAGGAAACAATAAATTATTAACTAAAATGCAAAAGTAGATCCCCAAGCCCCCAATTCCTGGAACTGCCCCTCAGAGGAATAGTATTATCACAATAATCTTCTAGAATGATACAAGTTCAGAAGGATATAATGATCGGTGCAATTAAATGTTATTCAGTAAATATTCAATAAATAACCAATAAAATCAGTAGGCCTCCATTCCTCTTCCTAGTTCCTAGTACCTATCATCTAGCACAGGGATAGTCAACCTTTTTATACCTACCGCCCACTTTTGTATCTCTGTTAGTAATAAAATTTTCTAACCATCCACCGGTTCCACAGTAATGGTGATTTATAAAGTAGGGAAGTCAATTAAATTTAAAAAAAGGAAAGTGCTTCAGTATCGGACAAAACCCCTAGCGCCCACCATGAAAGCTGGAACGCCCACTAGTGGACGGTAGGGACCAGGTTGACTACCACTGATCTAGCATAAAGATCAAAGCAATTGCCACTGGCTCTGCTAAAACACCCTAGTGTGTAAATGGCACTAGAGGCTTGCATGTACAGGTAGTCCTCGGCTTATGACCACAATTGAGCCCAACATTTATGTTGTTACAGTAAGTGAGAAATTTTGTTAAATGAGTTTTGCCTCATTTTATGACTTTTCTTGCCACATTTGTTCAATGAATCACTGCAGTTGTTAAATGAGTAACATGGGGATTCAGTGAATCGGGCTTCCCCATTGTCAGAAGGTTGCAAATTCTATTACAATATTATTACAATGACAATAAAGATTATTATTATTATTATTATTATTAGGTAAATCACATTCATAAGGGTGAAAATTGGTAGTAAGTCACTTTTTCAGTGCCGTTGAAACTTCAAATGGTCACTAAACAAACTGTTGTAAGTTGAGGACTACCTGTATTGTCTAGGACTGGCAGAGCTGAGACTGATAGTTGACCAATCAGGTGAGATCTAGGAAGAGTTTTTTCAACAGAGATGTAACAAAGGATGTATTGATTGATGGGATGATACTTCCTCCAAAGAGGCATTCGGCACAGTCCTTGCCAACACAATGTTTCTGACTGCCTTAATTGGAGAGAATGGCTAAGACTCTCAGGCTAAACAAGCTGAAATGTATGCTTTACAACTGAAAACATTAGGATCTTGTTTAACTGTACATATTTTAATTAGCGTGGATTGATTACCAGCCATTCAGCAAGATTGTCACAGCAGGATTCTCTGAATAAATAATTTCTAATCCTAGAAGTCAGTGGCAGTATTGGCAAAGACTCGCATTTGGCTCTTCCAGGTGCAGAAAAGGTTGAAGAGATTAATTATGTTATTCATATTAGCCCTGCTTATTATCCTTCAGTTTGCTTGCCCTTACCTTGATTAAATTGTCATAAGTTCTTTACTTTTTTTTAAGAGAGAGAATAAAATTGCCAATAATTATTTTTGTTGTTTTTATTATTTTAAAATGTTTTTATTGTTCTAAATTGTAGTATGTATTTTTAATTGTAAGCTGCCCAGAGTCATTGATTGAGATGGGTAACTATAGAAACTGAATAAAATAAATACATTATACAGCTGAATGTAGAAATTCAGGAACATTTCTTATTCACTTCCTTTGGAAACATTTGCTCTCCTCATTTTAATACGTAAAATCTATACGTTGTTATTCTACTTTTTTTTAACTGGGTCAAATTAGATGTTGTAGAGATTTTTGCAAGTTAAAAAATACTTGGTGTAGCCTGCCTCTACTTGAAGAAACTGGACGATTTGAACCTTTCCCCCATTTATTTTCCTAGCCAAAAAATAATAATTACTCAAATGCTTACTTGTTATGCGGTGCAAAAAATATTATTGGTCCATTTGGCAGAAAGCTGTATGAGAGGTTTCCACTAGGAAAATCTACTATACCACCCTCCATGTAACACACAAAAATACCTTCCATTGACAATATTATCATTAATAGTTGCAATTTACTAATAAAAAGGTAAAACTCCAGCCATCAATCTCCAGATCTGTTTCACCATGTATTAAGAATGGGCATTCCTTGCTAATACACTTAAAATGAATCACTTAGAACAGGGGTGACAATCTTACATCATCACGGCAGCGTCACCTGATGTATCGGCATGTTTTCCCCCTTCACTAAACCGGGCGTGCGCATGGGCAGTGCGTGATTCCTCCTGCCCGCAGGCCAGGAGTTTGCTAGCCCTGGCCTGGAAACTCCAACTGCCCTGGAAGCATGCATCAAAAGAATAGAAGACAATATTCATCCCTGAACAAGGTTGTTATTTGCATAAATCCATTCAACTCAGTAAAATTTATTACCAGGTAAATAAGTTTAAGGGTATGTTCAAATAAGCTAATTCATAAGCGAGGCTGACTGGGAAATGCATCCCCTGGTTCTTGCCATGTTGCTTCTCCGAGTGATATGACAAAGTGTCTTGTACCATCTGTGGGATGCTTAGGGGTGCTGTTCATCATAGGGTATTTTCATAAACAGCTGTAAAACAGATAACAGGAATCAATATGAAATACTTATACTGTGCAGATAATGCAAGAAGCTTAAATTTAGAGGTAGATAAGAAGAAGAAGCCTATAGACTTGGGTGGGCATTTCTGTCAAGAAACTATGCTCCTGGTTTCTCTTGCTTTTCAGGTACACCTGTCCCAGGGGTGGGTTTCAAATTTTTTAGAACCTACTCTGTAGGTGTGGCCTATTTTGTGGGCGTGGCTTGGCAGTCATGTGACAGGTGGGAGTGGCCACCTTTTAAAATGTGGTGAAACTCATTTAACAACGCTCTTGCTTAGCAACCAAAATTTTGGACTCAATTGTGATGATAAATTCATTCTTTCTTTCTTTCTTTCTTTCTTTCTTTCTTTCTTTCTTTCTTTCTTTCTTTCTTTCTTTTCTTCCTTCCTTTTTTCCTTCCTTTCCTTTCCTTCCTGTTGGGTCACTGGCAGCAGTGGGCCAGATTTACTTCCAGGTACGCCGGTGGAACCCCCTCTCACCGGTTCTCTAAATTTCACCAACCGGTTCTCGCGAGTAGGTGCGAACCTGCAGAAACCCACCCCTGACCTGTCCACAGCAGTTTAAATGGTAGAAAGGTCAAGATATCCATCTTAATGGTTCTTGAGCCATTCATAGTTAATGTTTTGTTTTCTATATTTAAAAAAAAGAATAAAACACAAAATCAAATTGACAGATGTGAAGCGCTTCCTGACCTATCTAGAGATCAATAATAATAAAATTATTTAAGGCTGGTCCTCCAAGATATAGAACTTGTTTGTATCAGAAATCAAAACTCTTTGCTTTGTAAAGCAATTTTAGCTCCTATGTTTTGCATCTGCAATATTTATCCAAGTTGTTCCATACTTTATTTAACCAACAATCCACATTTAAGGATCAAACTCTATGCACAGTGCATTGGCTCAAGCATTTCTATCCAGGTAGCCTTAGCACAAAGAGGTGATGCCTGTCTCTTGGGAGAGATGGCAATGTATACATGACATTGTTTGTTCGTCAGCCAACAGGTCTCTATTGAGCAATGGATTTTGAGAGATCCAAGTGATTCCCAATTATTGTAAAGGGGAACCAAGTGGTGGTCCATCTGTGGTCTATCTGGTTGCCCGATGATCAATGGAGACGGGGCAAAAATAACAGAAAAATTGTGTCTGTCAGGCCTAAAGAACCAAGAACAATGTGTGGAGTTATTTCTGAGCAGTTTTTTATTGTTGTTTGCCTAAAAACAGAATCTTGCCCAACTACAGCAACTAGCTGAATAACTTTAGAGATACTCTGTGAATTGTTTGTGTGTGTGAGGTCTGATTTTGCCCTGTTTCTTGCATACCAGGCATTACAAATTCCACTGTTTCTTTGCCCTCTGGGAAACAGCCCCTCCCTCCTCTGACTCCAGACTACATTCCATCACAGTGGCAACAAAAATTTGAGGGTGTCCTAAAATATTTTAGATCATTTAAAAAAAAATAGAATAAAAATAAAAGAAAGAAGCTGCCAGTTATTTGCAAATGATATTATGTCGGCAAATGAATAAGCTATCTTCTTTAGTCTACCATCTTATTTTCCTAGGTCAGGGGTCTGCAAAGTTGGCTCTTTGAAGACCGGGGGACTTCAACTCCCAGAATTCCCCAGCCAGCTATGCTGGGAGTTGAAGACCACCGGTCTTCAAAGAGCCAACTTTGCAGACCCCTGTCCTAGGTTATTGAACATAAACGATTCCTGAGGTTGGTTGATCCATGGAACTTTAGACAGATGGAATAGAGGAGTATAGAATTGTAATATAAGGTTGACTCTTACACCATTTAGAAGGGAAAAAAGCTTTACTGAGGGGAGTTATTTCCAAGTAAACTTGGATATAATTTCACTGTTAGAAGCTACACATACTTTATGGGCGGCTTCATGCAGTATGCTAAACCTAAATCTGAGTTAACAAGATGCAGTTGCTCTAATCACATAACATATGCTCCCCCCTGATTAAACCATGTGATATAGTGGAATAAACCATGCAACAAGCCAAGACGATGGTTGATTCACCACCACCTGCTGAACCGTAAATATCTATTCCCCATTGGAGCCTAGTTAGCATGTTGTTTGTGTACAGCCTATTTGATATATACATAACAGATACCATCCATACATGGTAAATATATACCATAAATATACCAAATATAAACCATTTATATCTAATTTATTGATGTTAAGCTTTACAGCTTTCTCCAGGGGTCATTGCACTAGAGAAAAATAAGGTTGAAGTCATAATTATTAATAACATAGGAAAAAGGAAAAGCGTGCTGAAAAAGAATCCTATGTGCGTTTGTGTTTTAATACCTTACATCAGGTTCCATCTGGGCTGCAAACTTCCGGGTGAATACAAGTTGGCAACAAAGTCCTATTTGGTCAATTGTAAGCTTGCAGTCAAGGTACGGCAACCTTAATTTTTCAGTTTATAGGGATGGGGAAGTTTATAGTAGCCTTCCTTACCTTTGAACTGTGTGTTAATCACACTTTCTTCAGGTTGATGCCTTGCAGGTGTGTTGAATTACAACAGCCATCATCTTGGTACTGATGGAAGCTGTAATTCAGTGCAAAGGTCATAGGGTTAGGGAAGGAGATCAGGTTTGTAGTGTGGAGGTAGTACATAATAAAGATAATGCTCTAATAAAAGTTAGAACCCTAGAGGTAAAGGAGCAGTAAATTACATTTATTTCCTTTGGGGTCATGCATTTCCTACACATTATTTATATTTTAAAATTTAAAGGAACTTTCATGCTAGAGACTAGAGGACAGTGCAAAAGTTAGCTTGAAACTCAACATAAAAAAAAATAAGATCACGGCATCTGTTCTCATCACTTCCTGGCAAATAAAAGGGGAAGAAATGGAAGCAGTAGAAGATTTTCTTTTTCTGGGCTTCGAGATCACTGCAGATAGCAAATGCAACCATGAAATTAAAAGACCTTGTCAACTTGTTCCTTGGGAGAAAAACTATACCAAACCTAGACAGCATATTAAAGAGCAGAGACATCACCTTGCCAATAAAGGTCAGTATGGTCAAAGCTATGACTTTCCCAGTAGTGTAATGTATGGCTGTGAGATTTGGACCATAAAAAAGACTAAAAGCGCTAAAAGAATTGGTGCTTTCAAATTGTGGTGTTGGAGAAGACTTAAGCAATTCCTTGGACTGCAAGGAGATCAAACCAGTCAGCCCTAAAGGAAATCAACCCTGCCTGTTGTTTGGAAGGACAGATACTGAATCTGAAGCTCAACTACTATGACCACCAAATGAGAAGAGACTCTGATGTTGGGAAAGATTGAAGGGAAAATAATAAAGAGATGGCAGAGGATGAGATGATTAGATAGTGTCATTGACACAGTGGCCATGTGTTTGGATGGATTCTGGGAGACAGTGGAGGATGGAGGCACCTAGTGTGCTATGGTCCATGGGGTTACAAAGAGTCGGACATGACTTAGTGCAGGGGTTTCAAACTTGATTTCATTGAGGACCGCATCAGGGTTGTGTTTGAACTTCAGGGGGGGGGCGTGGCCAGGGGGGGCATTGCCAGCTGAACTTTGCTTGTGTTAGGGGGTCCTGTGGTGGCCCAAGCACTCTGCCAGTGAAAATGGGCTCTTGAGCTCTGTTTTCGACTGTCACGGCCTCCTGCATCCCTCTGCCAGCAAAAACGGAGCTTGGGAGGGTCATATGCTGGCAGAATCACTGTGTGCTGGTCCCTCACTGTTCCAGGCTGGCTCCATGGGCCAGACCTAAGTATCCCATAGGCTGAATTTGGCCCATGGGCCTTGAGTCTGAGACCCCTGACTTAGTGACTGAACAAAATACTTTGCAATGACTTGCACTGAGGAAACCAAGTAAACTGGTATTTCATTGCAACTACCGTAACATTCATTTTTGCCAGGCTATCTAATCATCCAGCATGGACTTTTCACCACGTCATTATGTCTACTTCAATGTTACTTTCTTATACACTGCTTCCAAGTAGAAGTGGTTTATAGGTGCTTCCAGGGGACAATTTGAATTTCAAATTTTAACCTAAGTTTTCACACTTCTCTCTTCCTTTTTAAAATTTCATCTATAGAGAAAAACGAATTTCAAACTATTCTAAATTCAGGCTTCTCAAGATTTTTTTGGGGGGGTGGGGATTAAATCTTGTATGCATATAATCATGCAATGTGCAGTGCAATCAAGCTAATTGCACATGCAAATTGTGCATATGTAGCTCTCCTAGTATGCCCATATTGTTACCAAAGGGAACTGAACTGTGTGAAATCAAATTTTAATTTTTAATTTACATATTTATTTTCAGCTGTTGGTAATACATTCACAATGTGCATTTTACTGAAGAAACCTATTCTCTGCATAGGGTACAGAAAACACAGCCAATCTTTTTACCATGCACTTCTGTGTTGAACAATGACTTGGAAAACAGGGTGGCCTTCTGCTTCTATCTTTCACTGAAAAAGCAGAAGCTAGTAATTAATTTCACCATATGTTTGGAATGCAAAAAACCACAAGCAAATTGTTATTCTAGTAATTCTGTCTGGGGTCCATTTTAAAAGTAGACTCAAAGCTTTGGCTTGTAGAACCTCTGCAAACTGATAAGAGAAATCTGTTTTTTCCCCCATCTGATATTTTCCATTGTTCAGATTGATTGAGAATAATAAAGAGTTGAATTCTAGCTATCCAGAGAATATGAAGTTGGAGAAGGCTGCATCAAGAAGCTGCCAATCTTCGATAGTCTCCATCAAATTAAAATTTCAGGCAGAGTACACCATCCCCACTTCTAAACTTGCTGAATGCAAAGTGAAACATTTGTACGAAACACGATTTCTACTTTGATCTCCCTAAGCTCAGAGAACTACAGCTAACAGAATATACAATGAAGCTGGGCTACTGTTATCTCAAACAACCCTTATACCAAAAATGCTAGTGTAACATAGGTATGTAATTCAAATTTTCTTCTGAATTTTTACCCAGGTCCATGCAAACTTTCCTAGTAAGTTAAGAACATTTCAAAAATAAAACAATTGGTATCTTTGAGAATCACTTAGAGAAAGATGTGCATCACATGAGGATTTAGTACCAGAAACCTTACTTATACCTACACACACACAACAGACAAGCACGTTCCTTCCATCACCATCTGCCCTTCAGTAGTATTGCTTCACCATTCCTCCTTAGTTACATGTGTGTTTATTCCAGAGAGCCTGGATATGCATTGCAGTAGTTAATTTATTCTCAGCTTCACCTTTATCCATGTTTTTTTCAGTCTTTATTTCTCACTGCAACCTCCTTCCTCATCTCTGTTTTCACACAGCTACCTACTGCATGAACTCAAGGCACTTTTCTATTGCTCCTATTAGCAGTAGTGTTTGCTTTATTGTTATTAGACTTAGCACTATTTTTATCCCAGTCACCATTTCTACAGTGTACTATAATTTGAGGATGAAATGCCTTATATGGTCATAGCATTAGACCAGAGATGGGTTGCTCCTGATTCGGCCCGGTTCGGCTGAACCAGTAGTGGTGGTGGGAGAATCCACCTACCCGCCCAGATGCGCAGAAGCATCACGCGCATGAGAGAGAGCAAGAGAGGGTGTGTGCACGAGCGAACCAGTAGTAAAGCTGGTACAAACCCACCACTGCATCATCCTCTGTTTGATATTACACATGGGATTCTAATGTCAGAAATTAGCTGGTCCTTTCTTGAGAGAAAAAAGATTCTTAGGACCAGAAATTAGCTGGTCCTTTCTTGAGAGAAAAAAGATTCTTAGGACCAGTCATGGACCTAGCCTAGCCCCCAAGAGCACCACCACAGACTGAATTTTAAATTGCTCCAAATTGATTTTAATTAGCGGGTCATTTTTAGGGAATGTTTTAGCACAGGACACTTTAATTTAATCTGATTTTATTATTTGTAGTCTTATTTATTATATGTTTGCTTTTATTTATGTGTTGTATTACTGTTTTTTAACTTCCTGTGCACCGCCCTGAGTCCCCTCGGGGAGATAGGCGCGGTATAAAAATCAAATAAAATCTAAATAAAATCTAAATCTAAATATGTTTGTTTCATTTCCTTTCTTCAGGAAAATTGCAATAGAAAAGGGGAAAAGAGCAATAAACTGTGACATAGATGCTGTGCACAATACACAGTGAACATTAGATAGTGTCCACAGTCCAGGCATGTTTGTGTTCAATTCCTCTTTCAGCTATGGCGGGGGGGGGGGGGGGCGCAGCCTATCCTTTCTAACAAGATATTTTTGAAGACAGATGTGTTGGGAATAGAGGATCAATATATGCTGATTTTCTAAAGTTGTTAACTAAGTACTCGGATCCCAAACATGGCATCTGTATAGACAACAAGGTGCCCATGAAGTCTCCTTTGGCAGCTACTAATCTGACCTTCCTGGTTTTTACTGTTTTTATAAAAAAAAATATTACATAAGCAAAAATGAGAAACTGAAAGGCTGTGAAGTCCAGATTCTTCTTTATCATCCCCCCCCCCCCCACACACACACAAAAACCCCTGGGCTTCAATGGACACTGTAAGCCTCCATTGGACATGATGGGTGGCTGAGATCCAATGCTTTGTTTGAAGGGTGTCCAATTGCGAGCAAAGGAATGAGAAACATCCTGTGGAGGGCAAGTTGGAAACTACGGTAGAGAGCATTCATATAAATCTATATTCTGTAAGCGGTGGTGCCCTTTTGTGAGAGTGCCCATATTATGTTCCAAAATATACTCACATTATGCAACATCTTATGTTCCAAAATTCTAAATGCACTCTATATCAGCCCCAAAAGGCTGAGGATTCCTGGCTTCTTTCGATTGTTATGTTTCATAATTTAAAGGGTTATTGAGAAGAGTTGGAATTTCTGCCAGCAATGTACAGGCAGTTGGCTCACATAAGTCAAACATACAGCTAAGATTGTGCATTTCTCTACACAAGCAACATTTCCAATTATTATAATACATGTTTATATCTTTATTTGGAATATCTAAACAGGAAGCAAGTGCAACGCTCAAGTGTTTTGAAAGATGTATGGCATGATGCAGTTTGCTATCTAGGGTCCATTAAAAAATATAAACATCTTAACACATAGGTTGACTGTGGAATTCACTACCATCAAGACATGATTATAATTTTACAAGATTTTAAAAGGGGACTACAGAAATTCATGAAGATGAGGACTACTGACAACTACTTTTTTCTGATGGCTACTAGCGTTTCCTTATTTACAGGCAACAAACTATTGATAACTGCTGTTGAGGAAAAGAAGAATACAGTATAGGGCTATTGTGAATTTCCTGATTGTATTTGATCTACCATCCCGGATTAGATGGATTTGTTTTATGTTCTTAAGAAGTATAACTAGGCAACATGGATAGCACCTGATTCAAGTGTAGTATCATATAATCTGGGCATGATCTTGAACACACACAATAAACTTCTAAATTGGGATGGTCCTGTCATTCCCTCTAATCTCTTTAAGAATTATCGTGTTGGACAATACTGTATTATTAAGAAGCTGAAGAATTATTATACTATTAAAATTTGTGAGATTATTTCAATATTGCATGATCTGACAGTGATGGAAAACAAATGGAAACTGTTACATTTTGTGACTGCTTAGAAAAGTTCTGATGGCATACACGCACATATGTAATATTTCCTGTGAGGATCAAGGTTTTTAATGATAGTTTTTGGAACTTTGTGCCATCAGTTAGTCTTTACTGTGCCCTTGGACTCTTGATGTTTATATGATTCCAGTTACAGATTGGCATACAATATCCCCCTGCGGAATTTGAAAATTATTGGTCCTTTCTTTGTCGAAGGCTATTTGTCCCTAAGGATTATGAATGATATTACACCACAGTTGCTGCTGGCTGAAAGCTTAATCTTGAGCTACACTTCACCAGAGCTCGGCTCCCATATTTATCTTCTGCAAAAAGAACATTGTCTTCCAGCCTTAGTTGTAGCACTGGAAATGCTAGTCACTGCCTACTGTGAGAGCACAGAAATGTGTCTGCTACCTCCCTTAAAAATATTTGTCACTAAGTCTTCCAGCAACATTGATAGACTTTGACTAATTAAAAAGAGGATGTGAGGTTTTGCCCCAGATTCTTGTTTGTAGTCTTGCTCTCTTGTTTCTAGAAAGCCAGATCTAAATTTAAAAAAGGAAATAAGTGATTGGATTTTCAGAGAGGAAGGCATAAAGAATCTGTCATGTCTGAAATAATCAGTATAATGCCTAGAACAGTGGCCCCCTATCTTTTGGGCACCAGGGATCGGTTCCACGTAGAGAGGTTTTTCCGTGGACCAGAGGGGGCGTGGTTTTGTTTGCTGCCTGCATTCCACAGATGGGGCTTCACTTGTTTGTGTGACCAGTTTCTGGTATGCCATGGTCCAGTACCGGCCCACAGACTGGGTGTTGGTGACCCTTGGCCTAGAAGATGTGTTATTTCATTTCAATCTTCAACCATCTCAAGACCATTTGATATGAAATCTGCTGTTCCCTTCACTTTGTCAGCCCTGTTTCTTTCCATTCGTATCATTATTTGTTCCTTTCTTCTACTTTTGCTTGTCATTTAACAGTATTATCTGGAAGCATTTTTTTTAATTATTCATTGATATTAAACATCAATAATCATTAATATTTAGGAAGAAGTGATGCAACCCAATGAGAAAACTGCCCTTTTAGATATACCTGTCTGCACTGATCAAATGATTCCTGCAATGTGTTTTATATTACATTTTGTTTGGATTTTCAATAACCTGTATTTCTGGTCTATGATTAGGCATATAAACTATTTTGCTCCATGTGCATAAAGTTCCTCTAACAATGCTACTGAACATTTCCCCAAACAGGAATGTCTGACCACTCAAGCCTGCAAATAGATTGTTTAAATTCAGACTTCGGGAAACAGTAGAGAGACCTTGGCAATAATGAGCATTAATACGCCTTGCGTTTTGAGTCTGCTTCTCAAAATGTGAGACTGGATTCCCGAGAAGGAGGGAAGGAGTTCAAGGCAGCATAAATATTTTCTAGGCTCCTGCCTCACCCCACACGACCCCTGCTGATTTTGCTCTCCTTATTGATGGCTCAAAAATTAAAAATGGTGTATTTCTCCATGTTGGCAATGTTAATGGAGCTGTCCATCCATATTATTAACAGAACAAGGCATTTGGAATATCATGAAAGGGCAACCCATAACATTTAATTTATTTATGTTGCATTTGGACTATCAGCAAGAAGAACGAATAGGTAATTGGCCTCAAATGTCAAAATAGCTTGTTTAGCCACTAGACATGAGTTAGTTAGATGCCATTGACGTCTGATAATTACACAGACAATTGCTTGCTAGAAATAAGCTCAATCCATTCCATTTTATCTGTTGTCTTTCACTTCTTCTTCCTTCAACTTTCCCAACTACAGGTAGTCATCAACTTAAAACAGTTCATTTAGATACCATTCAAAGTTACAATGGTACTGAAATCTCTCTCTCTCTCTCTCTCTCTCTCTCTCTCTCTCTCTCTCTCTCTCTCTCTCTCTCTCCCTCTCTCTCTCCCTCTCTCTCTCTCTCTCTCTGTGTGTGTATCTCCCTCTCTATCTTCCCCTCTCTCTCCCTCTCTCCCTCTCTGTATCTCTCTGTGTGTATGTCTCTCTCTCTCTCTATCCTACTCTATCCCCAATCTTCTTTGATGATGCTTTCCAAAAGAAAAAGAAACTAGAGTAGACTTGAGCCACATTAACTATGTCTTATTAGATTTTCAAATGAGATCTATGTCTTATTAATGGACATCTAGTTCTTAACAGAAAATATTATCATCCTTTTGAAATATTGAACCTGTTCTGTATTCATTTATTTTAAATACCTATGCCATACCCTCAGTGTTCTTACAGCAACTGTAATAGTATGTGGGAATGAAGCTGGAAGACAGAAGGAAGAGTGGCAGAGTAGGCAATACTCAGATAAGGGGCAGCGGAATCCACAGAAAGAATAGGTATAGGTAAACATCTTAAAAGGGACCATCCCTAGTTTCTTGATCTGGAAAGGTGAGGGGAGAAACATTTACTTTCAAACTTGCAAGATTGTTTAATCTACCGTAATGACAGACCTAGTATTTCTGGATGTGCTTGTTTTCTGGACTACCTTGTAAGGTGGACAGCCACTCACACAACTCAAATCAAAACAAAATCTGGTTAAGATGCTGGATTTGGACCAGGAAAAGCTGAACTGGGGAAGCCCAGTTCAACTTCCTATTTGGGCACCAAGTTTATTGAGTGTCTTACTCCAATTTCCTTCGTGATAGAGTTGCAATCAATCAGTTAAAGTTAGTGTTGGCTTCACAACATTTTGGCGCTCTTTACTAGGAATTACTAGGAATTACGAGGATTTTATTCTAACCAAAATTCATAGGATTATATCATAAACAAGTGCCAATTTATCATATTATCTTGCTTTAGGGCAAAATTGGAATACCTGATGTGATTCTTCGATAACAACTCAGTTGTTATCAAGATACTAATCATGTCTAAGATAAATAACAAGGTTGATTGTTCTGTGCTCAGTACAGACAGTTTCCCTCTATTCTACTGATCAACAAATAATTCAACCTTGCGTGATCCATGTAAAATGAACCAAATATGATTACTATACGTAAGGTAGAATAACTAGTTGTGAATAACAGAATATATTAATATTAATTGCATTAATTGTTCTTCTTTTTATTTCTTTCAGTCTCATGGTTTTAATCTCTTTATTTCAGATTCTGAACAGAAGACCTTTGCTCCTGTGCTGTGGATGTTAAGCCTTGTGTATGGCGCGGTTAAAGTTACAACCTGTCACCTCAGCCTTCCTCCGGTTTGGGCTTTTTATGTTTGTCCTATTTTTACATGGCCTACAAGTAGATGCTGGCACAGGGACAGATTCACCAAACATAGGACATAACACCTCGTGCTCCGGTTCTTCTGAGTGCAAGGAGGGTGTTATTTTGCCAATATGGTACCCAGAAAACCCATCCTTGGGGGACAAAATTGCCAGAGTTATTGTTTATTTTGTGGCACTCATATATATGTTTCTTGGAGTTTCTATCATTGCCGACCGTTTCATGGCTTCCGTAGAAGTCATTACATCCCAAGAGAAAGAGATCACAGTCAGGAAACCCAACGGAGAAGCCATCACCACCACCATCCGAATATGGAATGAAACGGTGTCCAATTTGACCCTCATGGCTCTTGGTTCCTCTGCCCCGGAGATCCTTTTGACATTGATAGAGGTATGTGGTCATGGATTCATTGCTGGTGAGCTGGGCCCTTCTACCATTGTTGGTAGTGCAGCTTTCAATATGTTTATCATCATAGCCATCTGTGTCTATGTCATTCCTGATGGGGAGACGAGAAAGATAAAACATTTGAGAGTTTTCTTTGTCACGGCTGCTTGGAGCATCTTTGCCTATATCTGGTTATACATGATCCTTGCGGTCTTTTCTCCAGGCGTGGTTCAGGTATGGGAAGGCTTGCTCACTCTGTTTTTCTTCCCTGTTTGTGTCATCCTGGCTTGGATTGCAGACAGAAGGCTGTTTCTCTATAAATATATGCACAAAAAGTACCGTACGGACAAACACAGGGGTATTATCATTGAGACAGAAGGGGATCACCCCAAAGGGATTGAAATGGATGGTAAGATGATGAACTCTCATTTTTTAGATGGAAATCTAGTGCCTACGGAGGGGAAAGAGGTGGATGAGTCTCGCAAAGAGATGATCCGGATCCTCAAGGACCTGAAACAAAAGCACCCAGAAAAAGACTTAGATCAGCTGGTAGAAATGGCCAACTACTATGCTTTATCCCACCAGCAAAAAAGCAGAGCGTTCTATCGGATTCAAGCTACCAGGATGATGACTGGAGCAGGAAATATTCTCAAAAAGCATGCAGCTGAGCAAGCCAAGAGGAGTACTAGCTTGCATGAAGTACGGCCAGAGGAGCCAGAAGAATTCATCTCCAAAATTTATTTTGATCCTTGCTCCTATCAGTGTCTTGAGAACTGTGGCGCTGTCCTCCTAACTGTTGTCCGGAGAGGAGGTGATGTCTCCAAGACCATACATGTGGATTACAAAACAGAAGATGGCTCTGCTAATGCTGGGGCTGACTACGAATTTACAGAAGGGACAGTTGTTTTGAAGTCTGGGGAGACCCAGAAAGAGTTCTCCATAGGGATCATTGATGATGACATCTTTGAAGAGGATGAGCACTTTTTTGTGCGTCTTAGCAACCTACGGGTGATTGATGCAGAGGAACCCCCTGAACTCAACAAACTGCCATATCCCAAGGCCATACTGGTAGCACCTTGTTTAGCTACTGTGACTATCTTAGATGATGACCATGCAGGCATCTTCACCTTCGAGTGTGATGTGATACATATCAGTGAGAGCATTGGGGTGATGGAGGTGAAAGTTCTTAGAACATCTGGTGCACGGGGTACGGTCATAGTCCCCTTTAGAACAGTTGAAGGGACAGCAAAAGGAGGTGGAGAGGATTTCGAAGACAGTTATGGAGAACTGGAATTCAAGAATGATGAAACTGTGTAAGTAATTATTTTTCTTTATTTTAATAGCCATCAGTATTTAACCCTACTATTTTCATCCATCACAGGTAAACATGGGCAACATGGACTGTCCTCTCCTCTCCTCTCCTCTAGTTTCCATGCTTACCTTCTCTACACAAGAACCTTGTAGCAGGATCTAGTTCCTTCTCTTTTTAAGAGATGAATTAATGGATATATAGAAGCTTTTTGATGGTCTAAAATAGCCTAACAGTTACCTAATATTTATTTTAAAGAATCTGCCAACTTTCAATACTAAAATACTTCAAAACTCAATCTGATAAAATCTTGATCATGTTAGCGCAAGTACTTAATGAATTGAATTATCCTTGGCCATCCAAACCTTAAATTACCAAGTTAATCAAGGATCCCCCAATTTGCCATCTTCCAGATATGCTAGATTTCTTCTCCTGTGGATTATGCTGTCTGGGAATTATGAAATTTAAAATCCAACACATCCAGAGGGCATCTGGTTGGGGATGGCTGTTCTCATCAATGAGCTTTTCTTTTCATGAACCAAATTAATAATTTCTTTTAAAAAAAAAAAGCAATAATAGTTCTATACTGTTGATTACTTTGAGAAGAATCTTTCAGTGTTCAAGAACAGACTCAAATAATTTTCATATAGCAAATTAGTTTTTACTATAATGGGATTCTGTATTGCTAAATAATACAGTATACTATATTAATCTCTGACATAGCACATCCTGTAAACAAATTCCACCATTAGCAAAGTCTGCTTGAACATTAATAACAAACATTCATCAGACAGAATTTGGTTGCAAGCTCCTTTTCTATTGCCACTTTCTTTTGATTCAAAAGGTTTTCATTTAAACCTTTAAACCTGGGTCCTAACAAGGAGAAGGGCGGGGTATAAATTTAATAAAATAAAAAAAAACATGGAAGAGGGAAGAATTAACATGCCTCCAATGTAATCATCTCTTTCAGGAAAGCCTTAATAGTAGTCTTTTACAACGTAACAGTCCACTCCATGGATGTGTTTTCCTCTGTGTATCTCTACAGTTTATTCCAGTTCATGTCACTGTGAGATTCTGTTATGGAATGCAAGCAAATTAGCATCCTGTCCCCACCTAGCCCAGGAAAAAGCAGATAGTCCAATGATTTTACATGATAAAGGCATCGCTAGTAAAAAAAAAAAAAAAGTAGGACATTATATCTGCCTTTAATCTCAGAGAACTCTTGCCAGTTAGTGTGGAATGACCAGACCAGAGCTAAACGGATTAACATTGTGACTTGATTTAATGCATCGCCTCTGCTCCGGTAAGCAAAGGTCTTAAGCACTTATAGAAACAATAACGTGGCATTTAAAAAATCCTGCCCACTGACATCATAGCAAATTACATCACACATGCTCACTGCATTTTCACAGTTAATTACCTTAATTACCCGACCCTAATGTTCTGTTCCTTCAGGGGGAGATTCCGCACGTTGTGCTACATCAGATGTGTCAAATAGTTGCTGGTTTGTCAGAGAAACACCAGATTATTCAGACCAAGGAGTTCTACTTGCAAGTGGCTTTCACATAATGATTCGTTAGTCTTTCCCTTATTGATTAAGCTTCTGCAGATGCTCAGCTCGTTCACAAGAGGATTCAAAACTAGGTCTGCTGTGGCCTAGAGGTGGAGCTCTCCCCTCCCAATCAGGAGGTTGTGAGCTCAATCCTAGGTAGAGGCAGATGGAGACTCTCCTGCTTGGGCAGGGGGTTGGACTAGATGACCTGCAAGGTCCCTTCCAACTCTGTTAATCTGTTATCTGTTAAACTTGGATATAAGGGTGGGCCTGCAGGCCTGGCTGCTGCCCACTCCTGCTATTTCAAATATGATCAAAAAGTGAGAGAGAGAGAGCTTTTGTTTGAATGTACAGGTAGTCCTCAACGTACGACCACAATTGAGCTCAAAATGTATGTCGTTAAGTGAAAAATGTGTTAAGTGAGTTTTGCTCCATTTTATGATTTTTCTTGTCATAGTTGTTAAGTGGGTAACATGGTTGTTAAGTGAATCTGGCTCCCCCCTCCCCATTGGCTTTGCTTGTCAGAAGGTCGCAAAAGGTAAATCACGTGACCCCGAGACATCGCAACCATCATAAATGTGTGTCAAGCATCTGAATGTAAATCATGTAACCATGGGGATGCTGTAATGATCATGTGTGAAAAATGGTCACAGGTCACTTTTTTCAGTGCTGTTCTGACTTCAAACAGTCACTAAGTGAACTGTTGTAAGTCGAGGACTACCTGCAGTCAGGTGATTGGCTGAGCTGAGTTGTGTTCCAGCAAACATGAGTAGAAGTCCTTTAAAGCAGGGCTCTCTAACCTTGGCAACTTTAAGCCTGGAGGACTTCAACTCCCAGAACTCCCCAGCCAGCAAAGCAAAGCTGGCTGGGGATTTCTGGGAATTGAAGTCCTCCAGGCTTAAAGTTGCCAAGGTTGGAGACCCCTGCTTTAAACATTCATGCTCAGCTAAGAGATGATAATTTTTTGTGTAAAGCCACATACTCAACAGTGAACATCTGCAGGGCGTATCATATTAGTACTTTCACATTTCACAGTTTTACAAAAGATACATCAGGCAATAGATTTTGGCCTCCTTGGGGGATATATTTATTTATTTAAGCACCAGTTCTTCACAAGCCATTGGCCAGAGATGATTGCAGCGGATGCATGTCCTTAACCTATAAGTGGCAATGGGAAAGAAGCTCATGAAAACATTGAAGGAGATAAAACAATTTAAAAAAAATACTTTTATTTATTCTTATTAAAAAAATCATACAAACATAATTTTAAACACATTTGCCATCACAACGCGAGAAAGCGACAACATATAAGTAACCAAACTTAACAATAAAGTCCTAATAGTAGGCCTAATATTTAACACCAGCATTTACACTATATATAGCCCATCTAGTTAACCTACCTACTTCGTCAATTCTTATTCGTCATTAAATTTCTTATTGATATTATTCACCAATATCCGATTTAAGCATATATTATTGCTTCAGTTGTTATTATTCGGTCGTTCCCGTATCCAATTATACCACCTCTTCCACGAGTTATAGAATTCTGAATCCTTTTTTCCTTTAATTAATTTTGTTAATCTATCCGACTCTGCGCACTCATTAATTTTATTTATTAATAAAACAATTTTGATTCTTTAAAATATACCAGGGTGGAATCTCTGAAGCAAAATTTTGAAGGAAGTTGATCCTGCCACAGTTCTTACTTGTTGCTTCTGTAACTCTAGTATGGTCAAAGTTTCCTCACCTACATTTGGGCTGGAAAAATGCACTGTTGGCATATAACTGGTCGAGATGATTTTCTTTGAACACATTGTGATTTCATTGGGAATCTAATGTTTATAAATTACTGCTTAATCCTGCAGGTAATGTAGATTCCATTTTTACTTGCTTCTCCCAACAGAGCTGACAATCTGCAGGGTTTTTTTTGCATGTTTTCAGCTTCGCCTCTGTAAATTCCCTTTTGGATTCTATAGGTGTTTTGGGAATTTGTGTATTGCATCTTCATTCTAAAGCGTTAGGTCAGAAAAAATGAAATACGATAAAATAAGTCGAATTGTAAATGTAGAGTGGGACTTCAAGAATGACTTCAAAAGCATCATGCATAGAAAAAAATATTTCAGTTTGCCCCTGGAAAAGGCAGAGCATTGGTATCAGCAGAGAGTGTTCCAAATTTGGGATGCCACCACTGAGAGGACCATTTGCAAATGGTACTTGGATCAGCTCTGGTCATAGACTGAAAGCTAACATTTCGTCAATCTTCTTACAGGTTAGGAGCCTAGAAAAATTACCACTATCTAAATTCTGCTGATAGCACTTCTGTAGCACTCCTATCTACAGCAGTTAGTGATCAATATTTAGTATCCATAGATTTATTGATTTATTTATTTTTTTGAAATTTTTTTTTATTGGTTTTTAAAATTGATACAGGGAAAAAGGTATAGGGTGAGAATAACATTTTGGTAGCTTCCCTGCCGTTGGTGGTGGCCCTCCCAAAATCTCATAGATTTACAATTTTAAAAGTAAAGGATAAACATATAAAAAGATTACATTGTACAGTCCATATATTCAATCATCTTTTTCTTTGCCATTTTATCTTGTATCAACAATTGCAATAGGATTTCAAATAAAATCATTTTTGTGATCTGAGTCTTTTCGCAATTGACTCCTCTTCCCTGTCTCCAGGCGGGGCCGTCGCTCCCTCTGTTCCCCCATCTTCGCCTCCCAACTGAGGAGAATGTTTTTTAATAAATGCCTCCGCCTCACTTAGTGTTTTAATTTTTACTCTGCTCCCCTCCCAGAAGATCAGCATTCCCTCTGGTAATAACCACTTGAACCAAATTCTTTTTTTGTATAATTTCTTAGACAAGAAGGAAGATTTATTTATTTTTTTAGGGACTCTGGGGCCTTCTTTCCCATGAGTCTGCCTGCCATTAATATGTACTCCAGATATTCACTCAAATATTTTACCCACTGGAAGCTTTTTTTCCTTCTTTTTGTTGTCCTTTTTCTACTTGAGTTTCAAACAGCAATTTTCAACCCCCCCTTTACTGCCACTAAGACTCAGCACAGCAGTAATTCATGTTTGTGTTCTCAAGGCTTTAATAGGAACGGCAGCAGAATCAAGCCGATAGGCTTTGGAAGGGTTTTGTTTTGTTTGTTTGTTTTTGTCTTTATTTTGTTTAATCATCTAATGTTCTCAGAGCTGATTCTTTTAATACTTAGTAGTGCAACACTGGCTGGTATATACAGCTGTAATGCCTTAAAATCTATCAAGTAAGTTTCATTTATTTTAGTGCATGTTTTTCAAATTCAAGGGACTTTGGAGCACATATATCCCTAATCTTTGTAACCTGGGGTTTAAACTGATATGGGGAAAGAAATCTGGAGTGCATCCAGTAGGGTTATTTCCTCTTTCCTTACATACATACATACATACATACATACATACATACATACATACATACATACATACATACGTGTGTGTTTGTGTGTGTGTTACGTTTATGCTGATAAATAAATAAAGGGAGACTAGTATAGATCTATTTCAAGCTATTTAGAGTTTAGAGTTTATTGGTTTTTGATACCGCCCTACTCCTGAAAGACTCAGGGCGGTGTACAGCCAAAATAAAAACAAATATATAAAAGTTAAAAGGAAAGCTTTTTAAAAATATAATTAAAATATTGGCCAAAACGTGGAAAAAACCCAAACTAACCCTGATTAAAATAATAAACATTTAAATTTAAAATTTTAAAATTTAAAAAACATGCTTTATGCCAGCCCAGCTTGTTGAAAGAGAAAGGTTTTGAGACCGCGGCGGAAGGTGCGTAAGTCAGGGCTAGTTCTTAATTCCGGGGGCAATTCGTTCCAGAGGGCAGGTGCTCCCACGGAGAAGGCTCTCCCCCTGGGTGTCGGCAGTCGACATTTAGCTCTCATCAGCTAGCCTTCCCTAGGATTTGAACCTGGGAGGTATTACATATTAGGCAGTTGTAATTGCCACTAAGCCTCAGGTTTTCCTCCTTGATCAGCTGAGCCAGGGGAAGAAGTGTATAGTGTGTCACAACACCCTGGTGTGTGTGTGTGTGTGTGTACACATACACACTCTTTATGTAATTTTATTTTATTTATTTAATTTGTCAAATGTACTAGATAACAGGTACAAGTATAAACATGGACATGAACAAGGAATGAGTACAAGTAAATGGGGACAGTAGGACAGGGACAGTAAGCACGATGGTACGCTTATGCATGGCCCCTTTTGTGGTCTTCTTACCCTGTTTCCCTGAAAATAAGACTTCTCCGGATAATAAGCCCAATCAGGCTTTTGAATGTATGCACTAAAATAAGCACTCCCCCAAATAAGACCTTCCCTAAAATATTGCAACACAGCAGCAGCCATGAGGTGACCATGCTTGTTGCCTCCTGCACCTCAAACATTATTATTATCTTATTAGACCTCCCCAAAAATAAGGCCAAGTGCTTAATAGGCCGACTGGACTATTGTAACTCTCTCTACATGGGGCTCCCCTTGAGGTGCACCCGGAGACTGCAGATGGTCCAGAACGCAGCCGCGCGGGCAATCCTGGGTACCTCTAGGTTTACCCATGTAACACCTCTCCTGCGCGAGCTGCACTGGCTGCCTGTCGTCTTCCGGGTGCGCTTCAAGGTATTAATCATCATCTTTAAAGCGCTCCATGGCTCGGGACCTAGCTATTTGCGGGATCGGATCCTGCCTCATACATCCTCACGGCCGATCCGCTCCCACAGAGAGGGACTTCTCCGGGTGCCATCCACTAGACTTTGTCAGCGGGCGACGCCCAGGGGAAGGGCTCTCGCTGTGGCGGGCCCAGCCCTCTGGAATGACCTTCCCCCCGACATTAGAACGACCACGGACCTCCGCTCCTTCCGTCTAAAATTAAAAACATATCTTTTCTGCTTGGCCGGCCTAGGGTAGTCTCTCTCTATGGGGTTTTAGTTGTTTAGTGGGAATTTTAGTCTAAAATGGGTATTTTAGCACAGGTACTGTTTAATTTGTTTTTAAGATGTTGTATATCTATTGTATATTTATGGTTTTTTAGTTTCCCTGTGCACCGCTCCGAGTCCCTACGGGGAGAGGGAGCGGTCAAGAAATTAAATTATTATTATTATTATTATTAAAAGAAAATAAGGTCCTGTCTTATTTTTGGGGAAACACGGTAGGAATAGGGTGAGGTCATTCCTTCATCTCCTGTGCAAATAGATCTCGCCTGAATCCTTGCCAACTTTCGCCAGCTCTGTATATTTACTTTGGGTCTCAACCTGCCCCTACTCAAGAACCTATCCACAGGTTATTCATTCATATACTGGGTCCTAGATCTCAACCCAAAACTTCTGCAATGCTCTAGAACAGGGGTTTCAAACTCGCACTGTCATGGTGGCGTCATGTGACGTATTGGGACTTCCCCTCCCTTTGCTAAACTGGGCATGGGCGTGGCCAACGTGTGACGCATCCATCCGGTGAACTGTGAGTTGGACAGCCCTGCTCTAGAGACTGCCAGAATGCTTTTGGAGAAGGAAAAAGGGGGATTCTGTAGGAGATGTGTCAGTGGATAAATGATTTCCCCAAAAGCGAGGATCAGAAAATGAATGATGACAACCCATTTGGCATGCCAAGCCAAATCTCTTCAGTATTTCCCTCAATTTCAGCCTGGTTGGATGCATTGATGTCACTGAGGATTTTGCTATTGTGTTCACATCTGTGCCTTCATAGAGAGTTCTGCTTTTTAATCAATGAAAATTGTTTATGGGGAAAGTGGAAGTATAGGTCAATTTCTGGCCCTACCACCCTTCTTAAAAGTGTGCATTTGTAAAAGCAGGTCTGCTATACTGACATAGGCTTTGATGCAGTTTAGAATTTGTGCAAGCTACCAAATTGTGTAGGAGGTTGGTGATAGAGATGTAAAAAAATTAGCCCCCGCGGAGAGGGCTCGCAACTTGGGCGTCCTCCTGGATACTCGGCTGTCCTTAGACGATCATATGACAGCCGTGGCCAGGGGGGCTTTTCATCAGGTTCGCCTGATATGCCAGTTGCGCCCCTTTCTGGATCGTGATGCTCTACGCACGGTCACTCAAGCCCTCATCATCTCCCGCCTGGACTATTGCAACGCTCTCTACATGGGGCTTCCCTTGAGGTGAACCCGGAGGCTCCAGCTAGTTCAGAATGTGGCCACACGGGGGATTTTGGGGGCCTCTAGATGCTCCCATGTAACACCTCTCCTGCGCGAGCAAGGTGTTAGTAACAACCTTTAAAGTGCTCCATGGCAAGGGACTGGGGTACCTGCAAGACCGCCTCCTACCAAATACCTCCCACTGACCAGTCCGCTCCCACAGAGAGGGCCTCCTCAGGGTGCCGTCGGCCAGTCAATGTCAGCTAGTGACTCCTAGGGGGAGAGCCTTCTCTGTGGCAGCTCCTGCCCTCTGGAATGACCTACCCCCTGACCTACGTACAACCACGGACCTGCGCCTCTTTCACCGGGCCTTGAAAACCCATCTATTTCGTGTGGCCGGCCTGGCGTAGTGTTTTAATCTGTTTTTATTAGGGGTTTCTATTGGGGATTTTAGAACAGGCTTAGTGGTTTAATTCAGTTTTAGCGTATTTATTGTATTTGATGTTTTTATTGTTGTTTTATTATTGCCTGTTCACTGTCCTGAGTCCCGCAAGGGAGAAAGGGGGGTATACAAATCTGAATAAACTTAAACTTAAACTTAAAAGTTGAGTGAGGTCTCAATTTTCCTCTGCTTGTATGGGGTTTATTTTATTGGTTTTATTGGTTGGATGCATTGGCTACATAGTGAGATAATGTTGTAGCTCTAGTAATTTTATAACATTAGCTTTCAAATTAAGTATGCAATATGTCCTTGGTTTTGCCAATAAAATTCATGGTTCCATTACAAGAGTAGTATTAGAGTTTAATATTAAGAATCACTCTTCAGCATTAAACTTGGAGACAAGTTGGCTATTAGCCCAGTGAATGAAATGACCATCCGTAATCTTTTGCATGAAGTCTATTATTATTGCTTAATACATGTTGTATATTCAAAGCTGTAGACTAAAAGGCCAGCTTAGATAGTTGACACCACTGTCTCTAACAGTTTTCTTCCATCGGCCAGCCAGATCAGACCCTTGGTTTACTGAGAAGCTGAGAGTGATAAACAACTGATGCAAGTAGAGAAATCTTAGAATGAAGATTGAGCATGGATTAAGGTTGATGCGTGTGGGAGAAGGCAGTGGAAAGTGCTTACTTCTCAACCTCCACTGTGCTTACACTGAATAGGCAGAAAATTACTTTTTTGCACTGCTTTAACCTCCTCTATTCATAGGGGGAACCAGAAAGTCAGTAGTATGCTATCAGCAATCTGGTATAATTCTAAATCTGTCAATTCTAATATTGGGATAAGTCATACTGATGTTGTCTGGGTATATTTAATTAGATGATGATGATGATGATGATCATGATGATGATCATGATCATGATCATGATGATGATGATATCCATTCAGTTGTGTCTGACACTTGACAATTCTATAGATGGGACCTCTCTACATCTTCTGATTTTGCATTATTTCTTTGAGTTTTTCTGTGCTTTGGCTTGTATCAGCTTTGATGGAGTATTTTTTTTTTATTACTTTATTTTATTTGTTATTATGTTATTTAGCTGCCCATCTCCCTAAATACGAGACTGGATGGCATTAAAGCTGTAGCCTAAACAATATCACTACTAATTAAACTATTAAACCATTGAAATTGTGACAATTTGAAGATAAATACTTAAATGAATACATTTCCAATATTGAGATGAACAGATGATGGAACAAGGTAAGTTTTACACAGGATATGTTAAAAAGCACTGATATTTTAGACAGAGTCACAAATTTCTCTCTTGTAATGTTTTGATACTGGAAAAGCTGTCTAATATTAAGGGGGAAGTTTTATTATTAAGCATTGGCTTGACATTCTCCTAGCTGGATGTGTTCCAAAGTTGTAAATCTGATATGCTTTCTCCTTTTCTTAGGAGATAATCTTTGTAAAAAATACCTATTCCCCTCATTTGATTTTCACTGTATATTTGCTGCATAGAACTATGAGTATTAATTGGCTGCAATGAGTTGAAGAGAAAATTGTGATTTATAAAGATTGAATTCTTCTTTACAACAGGTCTTCAGATTGGCTGGTTGGTCATCTGTCAGAGATATTCCTGCACTGACCAATGGGTTAGACTAGATCACCTCTAAGTTTTCTGTTTCTATAACTTTATTTCATTTTATTTAGGTACCTGTCAATTACATTCCTGCTTTTCTTCCCAGAGCTTTAAATGGCATTTATAATTCTCTCGTATGAATTTTATCCTCATAAAAATTTTTTGAGGTAGGCTAATTTGAAAGATAGTGTTAGAACCAAAGTGACTAGGTTAGACTATTAATTGCTGCACTTTATATAGATTGCATAGGGTTGAAGCATATGGTGGATGGCTTGCAAGGAAATTAGGAGATAGTTTCAGAATTTGTAAACTCAGCCAATTGAAATTAGATGCACTGACAATTTCTTAAAGCAGAGACATGCTGATGTGCTCTGTGACCTCTTATAGCCTTTATGATGGTGTCTGATGAAAAGAACATGGAATGAAGAATAGTGTAGGGATGGATCTGTGATATCTTCAATTCAAGGCAACTCCCATACAATCTGTGACCTGAATGAAATATGTCAGCAGAGAATATGTTAGGAGCATTCTTAGCATTAAAAGACCTTGGTGGGAAGGCTGTGAAATGAATGCTCATAGGGAGGTCATGAATTTACATCACCATAGAGAGAGCAAGCACTAACATGCCACTTTTGACACAGACTAAACAACTGGTTTGTGACTGGTTGCGTTTCAGTTACTCTTCACTGTGGTCTGAAATAATATTGCCGTTTGGTGTACCTTAGCAATATGTGTCCTCCGTTCAGGTATTTTAGAAGTGTGGGCAAAAGTATTTTCCCTGATTTCTTTCTGTTGTCAGGAAAGTTTAATTTTCCTTTGTAATCTTAGGGTTTAGAAGGTTTTCCCTCCTCAGTTGAAAAGTTCTTGACACTTCTGAGTCTTGCAGTAGAACGAGAACGTACAGTACATAGTAGATCTAACTTTGCTTCTACTAGTGGTGTTGCTGGCCACTCGCTTTATCAAATCTGCAGGCATCTTCCATTTTTGATCAGAAGAACTTGCCAGCACATGTTTGTCCTTATGAATCCTTCTGTTCATTTTGATCTGCAGAAGAACATTCGTTAAGGCCTTACGTCAATTAAATAGAAGGATTTCATGACAGTGATTCTTAAATTGCAGTTGTATAACATAATCGTAATAATCTCAATTAGATATTGCTGCAGATTTCGAGAGAGCAACAGAATAAAGGGCTTTTTTAAAATCCCCCTGCCTTTCAATTAGACTTTTGTAATTAATATACATGCTCACTCATTATCTCTCTGCATGTATGAGGGTGGGGGTGAGGGAGATGTAAAGAAAGAGTTTCCTTAATCCTATTGAAATATCAACATGCATAGATGAGACGCTCATTTCTTAAAATGCATAAATCTGCTAAGATTAAATAATTCAAAAGGCCTCGTTGAACTTCCCAGTAGAATACTTTATAGCAGGGATCAAGGACCTTTTTGAGTAGTGAATACATTTAAAACCTTGAGATCTTGCTCAATTGGCTCAATTTGCCAAATGGCTGTGTAGGAAGATTTGCCCGTCTACAAAATGACTGCTATGAGGAACATTAGTTAAAGCAGAATGCTATCTGCCATTAGCTCTACCCTCCCGCTCTCATCAGGATGTGGCCAGAAGAAAATAACATGTGTAGATGGACAGTGCCCACTTCCCCAAACCACACAGACTGTGGTTTCAAAAGCCACTGGAAAATCAAGAAGTGATACCACTCCCATTGTGGCTGCACCTGTTAACCATCAGGAATAGTCTAGACCAGGGTTGTCCAAACTTGGCAACTTTAAGGCTTGTGGACTTCAACTCCCAGAATTCCCCAGCCAGCCATGGCCACAGCAAGGCCAGGTCAGTATCTTGGTCAGCATTCCCATGGCTGGCTGGGGAATTCTGGGAGTTGAAGTCCACAAGTCTTAAAGTTTCCAAGTTTGGACAACCCTAGTCTAGACATAGAGCACAACTTGAATACAGTTCTAGCTCTATCTTTACTGTATGGTTACATTAACAGAATCTTGCAAGTCTGAAAGTGCGTCTCCCATCCTTACCTTCTACTCTCTGGAAAACTAGGAAGTGTTCTAAAACACTTCCCATACTCCATCCCTATCTCCATAAGAACAGTGGTGGTGCAGTGGTTAAAATGCAGTATTGCAGGCTACTTCTGCTGACTTCTGGTTGCCTGCAAGTTCAAATCTCACCAGGCTCAAGGTTGACTCAGTCTTCCATCCTTCCGAGGTGGGTAAAATGAGGACCCAGATTGTTGGGGGCAATAGGCTGACTCTAAACTGCTTAGAGAGGGCTGTAAAACACTGTTGAAGCAGTATATAAGTCAAAAGTGCTATTGCTATCTTTTATATGATGATTATCCAATCTGAAGTTCTTTCTCCTGTCTCCCAAGGTCATTTCTGCATGTCATTACACCACTCAGATTCATCCATTATTAGTGCAGTCAACACTGTCTCAATATTGTGCCTGAAGACAATCCATTTTTTCCAGTGTCTTTTACAGCTGTAACACAACCTCCTTTTCAGTAATCTTCCCTAAAAAAGAAAGGTTGGAAAGTGATTGTCCAGCAGGAAATTCTTGAAGACGGGGCACCCACAGATTTCAAGTCTGGCCCAACCATCCCTTTTCTCAAGGAGGATAACCCTACTTGCAGGGACCCAATCGCAGCAACCTTTGAAAACCATATTATTCTTTTTTTTTTAACTGCAACTATGTTCTGATATCTTACTTAAATTTTGAACTTAACAAATGCTCTTTTGGAATTATACTGCCCACTGCTCTAAAACCCTGAACATTTTGTGCTGGATTGCCCCATGAATAAGAACCCATCTAACATTTAAAATGGAGCTGGTCTCAATTAATTCATGTACCATAGAATTATAGGATTTTAAAAGGCCATTAAATCCAGTTCCCGCTCAGTGCTGAAGTCCAAATTAAGACCCCATAGACAGATGTTTTGTTGACTCTCAGCATAAACATATTCAGTGAACATGTTCACCATGATTCTCAGAAACCAGTTCCATGATAAAACTGCTGGTATTACGATATTACAATATTTTTTCTCTTATCGTTCAGCTAGTAACTGCCTTTCTACAGACTACTATTTTTCTGGAATAGTAAAGACAAAGTATGGTATTCTTTTCTATGCCATCCCTGGAGTCACTCAAAGAATCATATTATATCTCCCTCAATAATCTTCTTTCAAGACTAAATATGTCCCAGTACTTCCTTCTTTCCTTTTAATACCTGATTTACAGTCCCTTGGTCATATTTGCTATCTCCAAGTCTGTTTGAGTTTCTCTATATCCTTTTTAATGTGCAATGTTTAGAAGGGAATACAATATTCAATATGAGGTCTATCCAGTGCAGAATAAAGAAGACCTATTATTTTCTGTGATTTGGCAACGATTTCTTTTAATGCACCCTAAAATTGCACTTACTGTTTTGGCAGTCATACTTCTGTGCCTATTCATATTCAACTCTAGTATATGCATATTCAGCAGATTCAACACCTATTAATACCAAATGAAGTGTTCCCCTTGCTTTATCTCTGCATTTTATTTATTTCCCCCCCCTAAATGAAGACATTTGGCATTTGTCTCTATTGCATTTCATTATTTTATTTTCAGCCCATTTCTTTATCAAGATCATTTTTAATTTTATTTCTGTCTTCTCAAATAATAGCTGCCCCACCCACTTTTGTTTCATATGAAAATTTGCTCTGCATTTTCCACTTTTGTGAGGAAAAGAACTCAGTATTAATTTTCTGCCCTATGAGCATCTTAATTGCTCTGGAGCTAAAAAGGTGCTAAGCAAGCAATTTATCACTTATGCTTAAAGATTTCCTTTTCTTTAGTTTGCATATTGTTGCAAGTAGATCCATTTTAAAACTAGACGTTCATTTCACTGATCCAAATCATTAATATAAAAAGATATTGAAGATTACCAAGACTTAATTCTGTGGCACACCACATGATACGTCAGCCCAGTTTGAGGGGGTGGTGTGGTGTGGAGAAACTATTTGTATGTAAAGTCCTAAAGCCAGCTGAGTATCACCTAGTAAGCATGCCACCTAGTTTGAACATCATTTGCTAAACCGAGCATCATGGGTGTAGTAGATTGGTGTAGTAGATGATTCCAGTAGTGAAGAGGAAATAGTACTAGGTCTGTGATGGCAAATCTATGGCGTGGGTGCCAGAGGTGGCATGCAGAGCGCTGTTGCCCCAGGTCAGATCTCCATAGCATTTCTTTCATGAGCTTCTCTTTCCCTACAAACGATGAAACAGAAACTCACAAAAGAAAAAGCACTTCCTCCAACATTTGAAATTGGGGTGGGAATTTTCTGAAACTGCTCAGCCTCTCCTATAATATTTAGTTCCATCCTAAGGGATGAAACTGCATCTGGACTGTCAGCCCCTTTACCCAGTATTTAAAGCAGGGGTTCCCAAACTTGGCAACTTTAAGACTTGTGGACTTCAACTCCCAGAATTCTCCAGCCAGCATAGCTGGAGAATAGCTGGCTGGAGAATTCTGGGAGTTGAAGTCCACAAGTCTTAAAGTTGCCAAGTTTGAGAACCCCTGATTTAGAGGCTATACTCAACAGATTCCCACAGAAAGCTGTCATCAGCCCAAATCCATTTTAAAACAGCTTTCACCATGCATGATGTGCCTAATACTGGCAATCAACATTGGTAACACCTGTTCCTTTTAGCAATTCAGCGAACTAGTTTTAGCAGTCAAAATGAGCAGCTAATTTCCGATAGTTCTGAGAAGGTAGACATGCTGCAGTCATTTAGAGAGAGAAAAAATACATTCAGCACCATGGACAGCACAACAAAATTATTTTGTCTTAATAACTCAGGACATGAACATACCTAACTAAGTGTTGTGGCCCAGCCGGCTCCGGATGAGCTGCTGACAGACTCTTCTAGTGAAGAGCCCTATGAGTCTGCTCTGCAGGAGGAGGGAGGCCTTGGGGAGTGCTCAGCATTAAAGCCGGACTCAGAGAGGCTAGTTGGCCACCAGGAGATGCCTGGGTTATGGAGCAGTGGGGAGGCTCAAAGGCAGTTTGTCCATGATGCCAGAGTGAGCAGGGCTGAGAGGCGGAGGCAGCAATTGCATTGGAGGCAGGCTCGCAGACAATGATTAAGAGCCAGGTGGTTGCTAAGTGGTCCCTCCCAAGAGAGTTTATAGGTGAGACATTGGGAGGGGCCATTTACAGGAAGCAACCATTTGAACTTCAGTATTCCAGAAAGCCTGAGCCTTCTAGTCATGTTTGGGATTATGTGAGTTATCTGGGCTCTTAGCCAAAGTATTCGCTTATCTCATAATTAAGCAGTGGCAAGCAGCCAAGCCTGTGTGCTGGGTGATTCAGCCCGTGGGACAGAACACCTAATACTCCTTTCTCTTCCTGTTTTCTCCACAACAGCAATCCTGTGAGTGAGCTGGGCTGAGAGAGAGAGTGAGTGGCTTTCATGCCTAAGGTGAACTAGAACTCACAGTCTCCTAGTTTTTAGCCTGCTGCCTTAATCAGTAGACCAAATTGGCTCTATATAACATTGTTGTTAAAACGATAGGGACTGATGAGCTTCATACACTTATTATATTAATGGAATAAAACGTTGTACTATTTTAGCAATTCTGTCAGACACATGGGACAGTGCCAGGAAGCAGTGAGACTTTGAGTTTGGTAGAATATGCTCCAGAATATTAAATGCAATTAGTCCTGTGAGGGGGATCTTTTGAGAAATGGAACAGACAGACCAGCAGCGAAAGGCTCTTTTTATCTTCCCTGTGAAATAATGATCACAGTTTGGATTTAATATGTTCACAGGGTCACTTTTCATTAGATATACAGTAGTCAACACTGATACATTGTGCCTGACATTTGCCCAAAAGCAACATTCAAACTAATAATAAACAGGCGAAAATGCGTTGGTGGACACAGGGTTTGCTTTGTGTTTTCATTAGCTGCAATACGTTAAACTTCAAATAAACAAATAAAACCGAGCTAATATTATAAATAAGATTGAGGTGACACCTTATCCCCCCCCCATTTATCAATAAGTGAGCTCCTGCCCATTCCTACTGGATTACCTTGGAAGGGAATCTGTTCTGCAAAGTACTTCTCTTAACGTCTGAGTGAATCCTATATCTGTAATTTATTTATTCAAGATCCCTGTCCCATTAACAAGCTCTTTCCCATGATCCGTGTAGGATGAAACTAACAATAGTTGCCAGAGGCATTAAGGAAATTCGAATTGTTATGGGGACTATGATTTTTAAAAAAATATTTACCAAACCTTAGCAGGGTCTGTCTTCCTAGGAGTCACAGTGATCAAATCTCCATTTGTTACATCTTAAAAATGACACATGAGCAAGATTGTGCCAAGCACATTTGGAAGGCAGGTTTCCAGCAAAGCACAGCTGAAAATTTTTAGATACAGATACGATCACACAGATTTCAATCTCCATTCTTTTTCTCCCTAGCATTTTGGCCACAGGTGCTTTTTGTTTTGGGCTTTGTTTGAAATAACCATTTTTTAAATCCATTGTTTGCAACAGGTATTGGCCAACTCGCATGTCACCTGAGCCTGATGTTGTGGACTGAGAAAAAGTAACTGTCTCAAAGTCACTCAACCAGCTTTCATGCCTAAGTGGGACTAGAACTTCTAGTGTTTCTATCCTGGAGCCTTAACCATTAGACCAAAGTGACTCTCTATTTTCAATTGCAATACTCCAGCCCAGGGGTCTGCAAAGTCGGCTGTTTTAAGACTGGTGGACTTCAACTCTGGGAGTTGAAGTCCACCAGTCTTAAAACAGCCGACTTTGCAGACCCCTGTTCCAGCCTAAAGATCTATTAACCACTGTTGTTGAAATTGATCTAGTTATATTTACAATTATATATGTTATTTAAAGTTCAGAATTACCTTCTGTACAATTGAAAACACACACAAAGGGGGGAAGGTGAGATCTAAACTTAGCCAATATTTGTAATCAGAATAAGTCATTGTTGTTTCTGAAAATCACAAATCATTCCCTGTCATTTCTTGCTTTGTGGCACTATAGCTGAAGCAAGCGGAGAGAATTATTATTTTTTTGCACGCTTCCATTCTACCTGCATCAGCAATTGTGTCTGATGAGCAGTAGATTAACCCTTATCTCAGATTTAAGAAGTGTGAATAGGTGGGTGGAAGGGAAAGAATCCCTTTAAGATTGCAAATTTAAAAATAATGTGTGTGGTAGACTACTTCATGTGGTAAGATAATACTCCCTTGAGGATATTTCTAACTTAATTATGGGAGCCTCTTGATCTTGTTCTGGACAAGAGAATGGCTCAGCTTTCTTTAACCAGTGCCCAGAACACTTGTGAGACACCACATAATTCAATTAGAAATGCCCTCTAGGGAGTATATAAATTATCTGTGAAACCTAATGACAATTTCCTCAAATCACATGGAGAAGAACTCTATATATGGTTGCCTACAATCTTTCACCAGTAAAGTACTAATCCGTTTAGCTGAATTTGAACTTGGCAGTGGATAGCACTTGCCCAAATGCTTGAGAAGGAACCCTGCCAATGAAGGAAGTTTATACACGACCACAAACTCTTGTGTCGGTTTGATACTACTTTGTAACCTTCAATTGGGTGAAATGCTGCATCATAGGGCAAAACCTTGTCAACAAAGGCACCTCAGCTGGGCTAAGTTCAAGTTCAAAAGTTCAAGTTCAAAGCCTTTATTGTCATTGCACATCATGTATACAATGAAATTGGTCTAGCCTCCACTGGTGCAGTTCATATAAGAATACAAGACCACATGAATAATATAAAGAATAACCCTTACGCAAGTACAGTAGTTAGGGAAAAAGAACTAGTCATACGTTTCCATATGTACGTCATATTCTGTGCAACATGTACCTTATATCATGGTATATACATATTACACTCTACATTGGCACCAGTGAAACTAGCTAACTTAAAGAGTGCCAGGATCCATGACTCCTGAGAGAGTGAAATTTGGGGAAGTGGCAGCTTTAGCACGGCTGCTCCTTCAGTAGTGCTGCCATGCTGCTACAGTTATGTGATCTTTGTTTTAAATGGTCCCTGACAGCTTCCCAGTCCTCCTCTCACTTCCTCCCTTGTTGGCAAGGCAAGAGCAGAAAAGAAGGAAGGAAAAAAGGATTGGAGGGAGGGAGGGATAGTAAGGAAGGAAGGAAGACTGAAGGGGAAGGGGGGGGGAAATAGTGAGAAATGAAGGAAGGGAGGGAAGGAGGATATTTCCAATGAAAATTAAATGGGGAAGCCATCAGGAAGTCAGAAATCATTCACACTCCCTCTGCTTTTATGTTAGCTCACAGCCAGGTGTTTTTTTTTTTTGGTTTAGATAAGGAAATATCTCTGAAAGGTTGGCCCAACAGGTCAGGGATTGTTTAGTAAACTTGTTAAATGTCCAAATGTAGCATCCCTTGAGATCTCTATCTAGGGGTGAGTTCCTGCCAGTTCTAACCTCTTCTATAGAAGAGGTTCCACAAATCTACAGTGCCGTTTAGAACCGGTTCCAGCTCCCTCCCCCCGCCCGTCCGCACATCATCAAGATGAAGAGCGAGAGGAGGAATTCTGGGGGTTGAAGTCCACAAGTCTTAAAGCTGTCAAGTTTGAACACCCCTGGTGTTTTTTCTAAAGGGTTAGGGGTGCAAGGGTCTTATAACTTGAAAACTTTAAGACTTGCATGCTTCAAATGCTAGAGTTTCTGAGCCAACATTTTGGTGGCTAAGCAAGAGCATTGTTAAGTGAGTTTCACCACATTTTACAAGTTGGCCATGCCCACCAAGTCACATGGCTGGCAAGCCACTCCCACTTGGTCACATGGCTGGCAAGCCACTCCCACCAGTCACATGGCCAGCAGGCCACACCTACAGAAGAGGTTCTAAAAATTTTTGAAACTCACCACTGTCTATCCCTCATTCACTGGCAGCATCTTGTTCATTTAAAAAAAACCCCAGAGAGCTTCAGTGATTGTTTTAAGAAATGGTGGTAATGTTTACAATAAGTAATGTTTCTTTCCTTGTCCCTCAGCCTTCCTAATCATAAACCCTCCAGATATGTTGGACAATAACTCCCAAAACTCCAAAGAACCATATTGGCTGTGAATTACGACAGCTGTAACATATCTGGAGAGTTCTTGGTTGGGGGAAATTGCCCTGGGCCATTAGAATACCATTATTACCATCATCCACTCACTATACACATGCTTGGTTTAGAGTGTTTCTCATCAAGAGCTTTGCTTATGTGATCTGCTTAATCCCTTATCTGCATTTAAACTAGGATTTATTCATTCCATCTGCATTTCCATCTAATCCATCCTAATTTAGGATTTCTGCTATCAAAATGTTTTTTGGGGAGGGATGGGAAAGGGTGGAGAATTCAATTTTGAATAGATGGTTATGTTATAATAAGAACCTCCTTAAAATAACGAGAAATTTTATGTACTGCGTTTTTTAAATAATTGATGTCAAAATAGTATAGATAGTAAATAATCATTTTGAAAATGTAGCCCTAATTTAAATGTTTTTGAAAATCTTTGGAAACCAGTTCATGGTTTGTGTGAGGTGCAATTCAATGCGATCTATGTTGCATAGGTTGAAAGGCTTCCCCACTCCTGATTTTCAGGGAGAAAGTGTTTTCCTTAAATTCTTTTGAAATATAAAGATCATAGTTATTTAGAAATAAAACAAATGAGTTCTCAGATTTCATAAAAGATTATTTGGAACCACTGTTGCATAAGATAAGATTCTTGGGAGTGGTTTATAAAAAATAATATAAATAAGCAGCCAAGCAATGATAGTTAAAATCATACTACAAGTCCAGTTTTCAGTGCAAATTTTACTGATACTTGTTCTGCAAAGGCATGAATAAGAAACAAGCAAATCTTTATTTCCATCTTTCTATTATTTATACAAAATGGGCTCAGAGAGCAACAGGCCCCAAATTACCCAGCCAGCTCATGTATCAAAAACAAGAGGCATTCCAGGTGCTTTTTATAATCCAATAGCCTAATGCTCAAATTAAAATATTATTTTTGTGATGCAGAAGAGATCTTGTGAACTCATCCCCACATTCTGCTTACCAGGGCATGAAGAGGCCTCACTGCCCATTTTTAAACAAACACGTCGTTTAGTTGTTCTATTATTAAAGTGGTGCTTTCCCACTTCTCCCCATATTAGTCTTGCTTTATAAACAGTCTGTATAACATCAATACGGCAAGCAATCACATATTGGAGGTCAGAGGTCTGCCCAGTTCCAGTTAAAGTTTTAAGTTGATTTAGGTCCCATCTCCTTTCCACCTGGTCTGTGGGCACTGCCCTTTACATCCATGTGGCTTTGATCTTCAAGAGATCCTGGACAACTGGCTTGTGCAAGGATAGACCTGTCAGCCAGAATTGTTTTGTTGTTTTGTCATAAAAACTACCAAAGCCTCAGCTGATTAATATTCCTCTGCTCTCCTCCTTCTTCCTCTCCCAATTTTCTGGCTGAGACCTGGAAGGGCATACGAGAGGAATGAGATAAAGCAGAAGAGATCTCTGTTAATGTCTGTGCTAGCTGGATGTCATAGTGTTTGTCTGGAGTGTTTTTCCCCCCACTTTGATTTGATTTTTTTTTTTTGTCAAAGGACAAAAATCAGCCTTTCAGGAAATTGATAATCTTAATACTTCTGTGGTTCAAAAATCTGGCTGAGGCTAGGTGGAGAATAAGAGAGCACCAGGATGAAAGCAGAAGCAGCTCCCTTGACCTGGGTGCGGGATCTATCCCAACTGTCAGTTCTTGTTTTGTCACACAAATAACATTCTCTCAGGAGACTGAAGGCCTTGCAAGCCAACCAACTTAATGGAAAGATCACTGGGGAATATGAAGCAAGTGGGTTAATAGTAGGGGAACTATTAGTCTTCATGTGAGCTCTATTGCAACTTACTGGAGAAAGATATAAAGATAAGATAGAAATATGGAAAGAAAGAAAGAAAGAAAGAAAGAAAGAAAGAAAGAAAGAAAGAAAGAAAGAAAGAGAAATAAATAAATAAATAAATAAATAAATAAATAAATAAATAAATAAATAAATAAATAAATAAAAAATGTTTATTTTATTATTTATTTTATTAGATTTCTAGACCGCCCCCTCTCCCCGAAGGGACTCGGGGCGGTGTACAGATAAAAATTAAAACTACTAAAACCATAACAATACATACAAATTTAAAATCAAAGTAAATAGTCGTCTGTACAAATTTATAAAAGTTAAAACTAGACCCATAAAACCAAATAAAATAATTTAAAATTACAGACTGGGGCGAGAAGCATGAAGAAAGAAAGAAAGAAAGAAAGAAAGAAAGAAAGAAAGAAAGAAAGAAAGAAAGAAAGAAAGAAAGAAAGAAAGAAGAAAGAAAGAAAGAAAGAAAGAAAGAAAGAAAGAAAGAAAGAAAGAAAGAAAGAAAGAAAGAATTGTGTGTGTGTGTATGTGTGTGGGCGCGCACATGTATAAACAAACTTGTATGTTGCCCAACTCTCAACAACTCTGGGCAGCTCACAACAATCAAAGAAATATATTCTCCCTCTCCCTTTCACACAGACACACACACACACACACACACACACACACACACACACACTGCATATATGTGAGAAAAATGGATTTCATGGAGTCCACCAACACTGTCCATCCTAGTTTTTTTGTTAATCAAATTTACTTGATTGCTCAATTGATGAAAAAGGTGGCATAATTCTAGTTGCTGCTGGGCTAGTACCACTTAGGTCAACACACTTTTCTCTGAACGTGAGGGTGCGGCCATTCGTCTACAGCAATTTTTGGGAAAGGACATGTAGACTTTAGTCCGTTTTTTGTAGCCTGCCATCAGAAGCCCAGTTAAAAGGAATTTGAGAGAAACCTTGTGGGTGGCTGCTCCCAAATGTGGAAGTCTCTTCTCTCTAAATTCATGCTGGCTCCTTCTCCATTATCTTTCTGCCAATTGGTGTGCTCCCTCTCTCCCCTTTTCTCTATTTCCAGACACACACATATAGCAATAGCACTTAGACTTATATACCGCTTCACGGTGTTTTACAGCCCTCTCTAGCTGGTTTACAGAGTCAGCATATTGCCCCCAGCAATCTAGATTCTCATTTTACTGACCTCGGAAGGATGGAAGGCTGAGCCAACCTTGAGCCAGTCAGGATCAAACTGCTGACAGTCGGCACATTTAGCCTGCAATACTAATACTGCATTCTTACCACTGTGCCACCATGGCTCTTGCATACACATATGAGCAGCCCTTTGTTACCTCAAAGGATTTTCTGAGTGAACCCTATTTGCTTTATAGTTACATTCCACATTTGGACCATGATTTAAAGCTGTTATTTTCTTTAATTTTGATAATTAACCACTCTTAACTGTTAGTGGTTGATGGAAAACCAGAAATATTTTTACTGAATGGTAAATAAATGTGCTTATTAATGCAGTGTAACATTTTTAAAGCGCATGTTGAGTGTGGTCTTTTTTTTAAATACCCACTGGAGCAGTTAACAGCAAGTGTCCATCTTAGAACATACATGTATTTCCCTTCTTCCAGCAAGCCCAAAGGAAGCCCTTAAGGATGTGAGAGATTATTTGTTCCAATTAGGCCTTTATCTCTAGTAGCATTAATATTTTCTTTGTCCCAACATGTTGCAAGTTTCTATTATTCTGTGGATCCATTGTTTCAATAACTGAGAAAGCTCTATTTATTCTTTTATATTTTGCAGCTCGTAATCTTCTACAGTTTATTACTGGAATAAATGTGGTTGCCAACAATTTATAATGAATATGATATTATTAGTCCCAACATTTGTCATTTGCTTTAAATCCTTTTGCTAAGAGGCAAATAGATGCCATATGAATGTTACACTGAGGGGGGTAAAAAGCTTGATAAATAATAAGAATGCTCTCTACAAAGGATTAACAACAAAAATCCTATTCCCTTTTGGAACTCTGAATAAAGTGACCTTCAAAAAAAAGTACTATATTTGATTTTCAATGTGAAAGCTTAATTGGAAGGAATTGATATATTTCTGATGGATACTCGTTTGTGAAACCAGTTACCCAAAAAGCTTAATGATCAAAGTATTTCATGACCCACAGGTATCTTTCTGAACACAGGTGCAAAAGAGAAGCAGTAACTGGGAACTGGGATGACAAAGAGCTCATGGATATGAATCGTTCAGTCTTTGAAAGTGGCAATAAAATATGCAGAACTAAAAACCTTTTGCCCTGAGGAAGCTTAATGTCCATGAGCGTTAAGACAGCAACAAAGCTCTCAGCAGGGATCAACTCCAGCTGATCAAGGCAGTTATGTCAGAGATAAATATTAGGAAGAAGATACCTTGGTCTTATTGAAACTCTTTTTTTTTACCCTTCCCTTCTGCCAACTGCATCGTGATATTCCATTCAAGGAGGAAACTCCAACATCCCCTTGAAGTTTCATTGAAATGGAATTCTGTTTTAATCTAGGTAGGAAGGTATTTTGATTGATTTGGTGAGGTTTATCTATTCATAAAGTTTCCAAAGCTGCTTAACTCCAGAACAACTCTGAGTGTTGTACAATAATAAAACAATATACAGTGGTACCTCGCTTCACGAACGCCTCTCTTCACGACCAATTCGCTGTACGACCAGAAATTTTCCAAAAAATGTGCTCCGCTGCACGAACCCCGCCTCGCTTCACGTACCGGAGCCGCGGACATTTTATCTACGAACGAATGTTGTGAGGGGGACGGGTGTGTGTGTGGAAGCGAAGGCGGGGGGGAGGAGCTGCCTTCCCAGCCGGGCTCCGCAGCTGAGGGGCAATGGAGCAAACCGTGCAAACTGCTCCATCGCCCCTCAGCTGCGGAGCCCGGCCGGGAAGGCAGCTCCTTCCCCCCTGCCTTCGCTTCCACACACACCCCGCGCGCGGCTGCCAGCATCACTTTCGCCCGTCTCTTTCTGCGCTCGGCGCTTCTGCTTGTCGGGACGCTTCCCGAAGCTGGCCGCGGGGCTGCTGGCTTCGGGAAGCGTCCCGACAAGCAGAAGCGCCGAGCCCAGAAAGAGACGGGCGAAAGTCATGCTGGCTTGCTCCATCGCCCCTCAGCTGCTTTACATTGAACCAAAAAAACAAGGTCAGAACGGATTAACCGGATTTACATTGAACCCTATGGGAAATTGTGCCTCGCTTCACGACCAATTCGCAACGCGAACAGAGTCAGTTCACGAATTAAGTTCGTGAAGCGAGGTACCACTGTAACAGGTAGGAAAAATTGACAAAGATCCAGAGAGATTTCCAACACATAGCCTGAATTTTTTTTAAAAAAAACCATTCCCCTAAGAGGCTCGCTATGGCCCAACCAAGACGGGAGAGTGGGGGAAATCAGTGGTGGGATATGACCGGTACTCCCCAGTATGGGCATAGTGATGCCTGCTGGGAGCACCAGGTACTGTTCTGGTACGGTATTCTGGAGGGCCCACCTGCCCACCCACTCTCCTTACCTCTATTTGAGCTGACCGGGGCATTTGCGCATGCACACAGGGCATGCGGAGCCTACCCAATGGTCCACTGAGCAGCTGGAATGTCACAGGTGTTGGGTACACATGTGCGTGCTGCACATATGCACATGGTGGATGCCCGTCCCGTTACAGCGTACCGGTTGCAATGGGAGCCAGAACCCACCACTGGGGGGAATCATATTTTTAGGGCCCTTCTAAATAAGATAAGAGGGAGACTATGAGTCTCTAGGAGGATGTGGCATATGCTAGGACGAAGAAGGTTCCATCAAAGGTTTAATCAATAGGATCCAAAATTATAATGACTATAGGACAGGCAGAAAGTACAGGAGACAAACTGGCCCTCTGATGGCCAGGCCCTATGCTATGAAGGTCTTTATAGATGATAACCAGTACTGTGTATAATACCAGAAGCCAACTGCTAACCAGTGAGGCTTACAAAATAGAGATGTTATATGGGCATATTGTGGCATGTCCATAACTGCCAATGTTATACATTCTGGGGAACTTCTGACGGACCTTCAATGCAAAGTCCATGCAAAGTGTATTGCAATAGTTCACAAGTCAGGTGATCAAAGCATAAGTGACTGTCCAAAGGACCTCCCAGTTCAGGAATGGACACAATGAGTGCCCAAGTAGAATCTCTGCAAAGACTTCCAGTAGGGTTATTCAGCGCTAATGAAACATAGTAGATATTAACAATCTACCAAATGTTTTCTATAAATTCCTGTTTTTACTGGACTGTTTTTACTAGACTGCTGCTGTGAAATTCCCAGAATAGGTAAAATTGTAATTACTCATATAAACTTTATTGCATAGTGTATATTTATCCCCAAGGACATCCTTGGTTGTCAATTTTTTTTAAAAAAAAAAACTTTCTTAAAGCACTTTAAGAACCAGGGTGGTGTAGTGGTTAAAGGCCTAAGGCTAGAAATTAGGAGACTAAATTCTTAATCTGGTTTTAGATATGAAGCCAGCCAGGTGACTTTGGGCCAGTCCCCCCACCCTGAGCCCTAGGAAGAAGAAGGGAAGGACAAACTTCTTCTGAAAATCTTGCCAAGATAACTTCAGGGACTACCATCAGAAGTCAATGTTGACTCAGAAGTGCGTGCACACACACACACACACACACACACACACAATCCTTTGCTTCCCATTGCAGTGGAATAAGAATTTATGTACCCTATTTGTGGTTTTATATAATGTTACCCATTCATTCTTGACTGATGGAATGTCCATCACAATACACAAAATAGAAAACTGTATTTCATCCTATAAAATTAGATGCGAATTGACATCTCAGCCAGGGGGTATGGGAGATAGGGAAGAATTGTGAGTCCCAGCTTTACAAGGAAGGTATTAGAATGAGAAATGCATGTTACCCAAGCACCCAATATCAAAATAGTCCTTCCACTTTTATAGTTAAGTGTAAGCTTAGATCCCTCTTCCATCTGGTTGCTTTTTCTTCATTTCAGAGTGAAATTCAGTTGGGAATACCTGGGATTAGATTTTTAGATAATTTATAGCAATTTATGAGTTATTATTTTAAGTATCTTTTACTGCCACTGTAATGAAAAATGCTTGGTTTTACTGATGTCACTGTGAGCAGATATCAGCCAGTTGGTGGCTATTCTTACCTTGAAAAACATCATCCATTAAATTATATTGTCTGAACTGGGAAAATGTTGCCCAAACTCCTAACATGTTTTCATCTTCTTGAATAGTTTAATAAGTGTTTGGAAAAGCTGTGTTTCCCCATCTCCCTGGCCTTTGACAAAGAGCAGAGTTTGCTGATATATTCTCCTCAATTATTTGTGCTATTTGTTTTCTCTTCAGATGAGAAAACACCTTCTGTTCAAAAAAACTCCCCCACGCTCAGCTTTCTTCTCTTGACACAGCCTACTAATTAGGTCTCTGATCTATTAACTGCTAATCTTTGGGGTTTAAATAGCAAATAAGAAAGGAAGGTAAGGTAAGGAATTAAGCTAGAAATCTATTCAATGCTAAACACATGGAAGCTGATCCCACTTGGAAAAGTTAGCTCAACTTTCCAATTGTGTTGGAATAGAACCTTTTGTAATTCAAAGGGGAACACTCCTCTAAACATAGAATTTGAACAGGGTACCAAGCCAAGGAAAGCAGGCCATAAATACATTGTAGGCACAAATAGCAAGAGATGAAGCTGCCAAAGTTGGAAGCTGAAGGCCTGAGAGCAGAAAGGACCATGATCAAAACAGGTCCAGATGTTCTCTCTGTCCCAGGCTGAAAAACTACTGGCAAGAGTCCATTCTGGTATAAGGGTAGGAGAAAGGGATGTAACATATAGAGCAGACTGGAATGAAAGCAACTTGTCTGTCTAAGCCTTCTCCTTGACTTCCCATTATCACACTAAAACACAGGTGTTGTGTTTCTAGAGGGAGAGTTATTTTCTGAGTGAAATTCTGGCACAAACAACCAAAGAGAATTTTCTGGTAAGTCCAGCTCAAGAATCCCAATAAACCAGCATGTAGTTCCCAATATATTTGGAGAAATCTGAAAAGATGATTGAATTTCTCTGGAAGCAAGGATTTTGGAAAGGTGCAGAAGAGTTCCATGTGCCTTATACTGCTTTGGAACAACTATGCTGAAATAAGGCAGGTCTAAATATCAGCTCTTGTTTCAAGGCTGTTGCGAATGTAGTTCCTTCGCACGGTTGTGTCACTGAAAAAATCAACCTGATGCTCACCTCTGCACTGCAGCTATTGAAATGTTTATCCCTCCTTCCTCTGCCCTCTTTTATCCATCTGTTGCAGGCAAGCATGCATGCACACAGACACACACACAGAGACACTACTAAAAGGGATAATACACTCTCTTTAATTTTTATTTAAATAGGATTTTACACCTAGCAGCTTATTGCCTCCTCAAAAACTCAGTTTCATGAGATAGGCATGATTACTGCCTTCCGTGCTGTTGTGAAGAAAATAACAGGGAGCTACCACAGGCAGGTTATTCTTGGGGTACAACCAATTGTTCAGCAACTGTTCAAAGTTATAACACTGAATGAAGGGGACTTACAACCAGCCCACAAAGGTGTCTCCGTGGCAGTGTGTCTTTGTTGTTTTTATTATGCCTGTTCACTGCCCTGAGTCCCGCAAGGGAGAAGGGTGGTATACAAATTCAATTAAAAAACAACAACACACAAACAGTGTGCCCCTGGTCCAGTGGTGGGTTTCTGCAGGCTCGCACCTACTCGCGAGAGCCGGTTGGTGAAATTTAGAGAACCGGTGAGAGGGGGTTCCACTGGCGTACCTGGAAGTAAATCTGGCCCGCCGTTGCCAGTGACCCAACGGGAAGGAAAGGAAAGGAAGGAAGGAAGGAAGGAAGGAAAGAAAGAAAGAAAGAAAGAAAGAAAGAAAGAAAGAAAGAAAGAAAGAAAGAATTGAGTCCAAAATTTTGGTTGCTAAGCAAGAGCGTTGTTAAATGAGTTTCACCACATTTTAAAAGGTGGCCACTCCCACCCTGTCACATGACTGCCAAGCCACGCCCACAAAATAGGCCACACCTACAGAGTAGGTTCTAAAAAATTTGAAACCCACCACTGCCCTGGTCACATGATTGCAATTTGGATGCTTGGCAACCATCTTGCAATTATAACAGTTGCAGCATCCTACAGCTGTTTGGTATAGTGGTTAAGCCAAAGCATCAGGCTAGAAACCATGAGTTCTAGCGATGCCTCAGGTACGAAGCCAGTTGACAACCATGGACCACTCGTTTTCTCTCAGCTCTAGGAAGGAGGCCATGGCAAACCACTTCTGAAAAACCTTGCTAAGAAAGCTGCAGGGACTTGTACAATCAGTTTCTGAGAATCAGATATGATTGAGTGGAAGAAACAAAATAGCCTACATGTACATTCCATAGATATATAGGTGTACGCGCACGAACACAAATATTCATACACATACGCTATATTGCCAAAAGTATTTGCTCACCCATCCAAATAATCGATCAGGTGTTCCAATCACTTCCATGGCCACAGGTGTATAAATTCAAGTACCTAGGCATGCAGACTGTTTGTACCAATATATGTGAAAGAATGGGTTGCTCTCAGGAGCTCAGCGTGGAACTGTGATAGGATGCCACCTGTGCAACAAATCCAGTCATGAAATTTCCTCGCTCCTAAATATTCCACAGTCAACTGTCAGCTGTATTATAAGAATGTGGAAGTGTTTTTCTAAAAAAAAAAAAAAAGAATGTGGAAGTGTTTAGGAACAACAGCAACTCAGCTACGAAGTGGTAGGCCACGTAAACTGATGGAGCAGGGTCAGCAGATGAGGTGCAGAGTGCGAAGAGATCGCCAATGTTCTGCAGAGTCAATCGCTACAGACCTCCAAACCTCATGTGGCCTTCAGAGTAGCTCAAGAACAGTGCGCAGTGGACCAACGTCATATTGAACGTATGGATTAGGAATGGGACGTCACTTACTGTAAGTTCACCTGCGAGTAAAGGCAGGTGAGCGAATACTTTTGGCAATGTAGTGTATATTGCAGCCCTTCAAGGCAGTAGACAGAAACCATAACTAAGACTACATTTATTGTAAGAGGAAGGTAACCAAATCTTACAAATTTGAAAGCATATCTCCTCCTTTCACTTCCCAGAGAACTAGGGAGAGTTCCTTCTGAGACACTTTCTCCATCCCTATTCCTCCTTTGAGGGGGACTCATATTTACCAGACCGTTATCTAGGCTGCACTTCTTCCTCTTGTCTCCCAAGGTTAGTCTCAGAGATGCCCGTGCGCGCAAGCACACACACATAAACCCTTCAAAATATCCTCTTATGGCCAGCAGCTGCTTTTATTCAACTATATTCACAATAAAGAGTTTTTGAGTAGAACAAAGTACACGGTAAGTAAAAAAGTTAACCCTTCTCTCTTCGATTGTAGTTGATACATCTCCTGTGCTGGAGAAATGTTCCCTACTGATTCTAAAGGGAAGCTTTCTTAAGCCCTAGAGATTATTTTCAGTGAATTTACAGCACTTTTCCCCAAGTTGCTGTCTCCTCTCCGATACCTCCCCTCCCTTTCTCAAGCAGAATTAAATTTCTTTTGGCATCACGACGGTATGGGACAGAAGTAAGGATGACAGTGGCAAATGAACCAGGTCAGTTCCTCCTCCCCAATCTTTATTAAATTTGGACTGTACATCTCAATGCATACCATTATCCACATTGTGGCCATGCTAGAACACGTGAGGGGTTTTTTTTGTTTTGTTTTTTGTCTTGGCAAGAAAATGCTCCTGCTTTGGACCCCAAACCCTTTCAAATCTTTGTTCAAAAGCACAAAAAGAGCTGAAATGTGTGTATTTCAGGGAGATGAGAAATTGCTTTGAAATGCTCTTTCTTTCTTTTTCTTTTTGAATTACCAGTAGTAATAAAATGCTCAATCAATATTACCTTATCTTGTGTCCCAGTATTGAATAGTGGTATAACCATGTTCATTTGGTATTTGGGAGACTTGTTACAAGTAAACACTTGCATCTTTATAGTACAGTCCTGTATTTGTGCACTCAATGCAAGTTGGGGTTTATTGTCAAGTGTGTCTCTTCTGGGCTTAAATAATATATAAAAGCTGGATTTCTCTTTTTTCATTCAAGTGTGATTTTAAAATGTTAAGAGTGATTAAATGTGCTATGAAGGAGCATAGAAGAGGGGAAGGTTCTGAAGATTGTTTTTCTTTGTTTATTTTGCATGTTCTTAATATAACATGCTACCAAAAGACACAATTTAATCTATTTTGCAGAATGCCTGAAATAGATCCTTAGATAGAAAAATGTGTAGGAGTGTTGAAGGTGAACTTTCCATCTTTGCCACCTTTCATATTATTAGTGGTTTACAAAGTAAAACAGGAGGTGGGCGGGCAAGCAATGAGCTGGAACCATCTGGCTGGAAAATAAACAGAAACTGGCAGTGGGATGGCAAATGAACCCCTGGGCGTTGCAAGTTGAAGATGTGATGTGGAAGCTTAGACTTGAGGTCCATATTGCTACTTCACCAAGACAAGAGGCTGATTAAGGAGCAGCTATTCTGATTTTGATTACTGCCATTCAGGCCTGGAGAGACAGAAAGAAAGAGATGGGATGTAACTCTGTATTGGCAATCAATAGACAGCAAGACTCTTGCATCAGGCATGAGGCTGTTCACTTGCCAGGGAAAGTCTCTGGTTTCTTAACAGCCCTTGCATTACCTATTATTCTCTCTTACTGATGCCAGATGTGTTGAGACATGAAACTCTCTCTCCCTCCCTTCCTCCCTCCGTGTGTGTTTGTATGTGTAAATTTATGTCCCCCACTTTACCTTTTTTATTTTCATCCCCCCCCCTCATTGTGGTCTTACCACCAAAAAAAAACAACAACAACACAATATCATATGTGCCATTTTAATTTCTTAGAAAGAGTTGTGCCAGCCAGTTGGGAAAATGTGGGAAGTTCAGAACAGAAAGCAGCTTCTAGCTACGAACTCCATCCATGTAAGTCTAGAATGTGGATATCTCAGCTCCCTAGGATTTCAAACTAGAATTTTATCAGCCCAATCTGGCATTATCAAAAATTGGTTATTTGGAATCTTCTGTCTACACAGAATACACAGCATCACTAACGGAGGTGGAATTCAGCAGGTTTGGACTGGTTTTGGCATACCGGTAGTGGAAATTTTGAGGTGTTTGGACAACCGGCAAATATTTATTTTTTTATTTTTTTATTTTATTAAATTTATACCCCGCCCTTCTCCAAACTGACTCAGGGCGGTGCACAGGAATACTAAAAATACATACAAAACATCTAAAAAATTTAAAAAACTTATTCTAATAAAAACCTGCGCTAAAACCAAATTAAAACCCCAAATTTAAAAACTATCTAACAGTCAGTAATGGAGGTTACGCTAGGCCGGCTAGGTGGAACAGATGTGTCTTCAGACACTTGCGGAAGAGGCGGAGGTCGGAAATGAGGCGGAGTTCAGGGGGTAAGTCGTTCCAAAGGGCTGGGCCCGCCACAGAGAAGGCTCTTCCCCTGGGTGTCGCCAGTTGGCACTGTCCAGCCGACGGCACCCTGAGGATGCCCTCTCTGTGGGAGCGTATCGGTCTGAGGGATGTATGGGGCACCTCTGGCTGGCCCCGCCCTCCCGCCCATGCCGTTCCCTGTCCTATATTCCGTTGTTTTTTAGCTCAGCTGATTCGCGCAGCAGAGCAGATTGCCACACCTCAGCTGAGCTAAAAAAACAGCTCATCTCACCAGCGCTGACATCGAGGGTGGTCTTTGAGTGCTACGCATACATGCAAAGCGCTCTCTCATAGAACTGGTAGGAAAAGATTCGGAATCCCACCACTGATCGCTAAGTATAGTTGTTCTGTGAATCCCCAGGAGAACTTGCTTAATTTTGAATTCTGTCTATCAGGGTTCCCCAACCTCTTGTCTGTGGATTGGACACCGGTCTGTGACCTGCCACAAACTGGGCTGCGCAAACAAGTGAAGCCCCATCCATAGGATATAAGCAGCGCATGAAACCACACCCCCTCTGGTCCACAGAAAAACCTCTTTCCACGGAAACAGTCCCTGGTGCCCAAAAGGTTGAGGGCTGCTGCTTTATAAGTTTTATTCTCATTTTAAAAGCCAGGTTTCTCTTCTTGCTAAATATTACAAACTTCTCCAGTTATGGCTGTATTCAAGGTTGACTCTTTGAAAAAAAAAATTAAAACCCCTTTCTTGTTAATGCTTAATTTCATCTTTGGTCAATGTGCAGCCTATACTATTCTCATACAACCATAATCACCATAAAGCCTTCTGCTTCTAACCTATCCCCACCTTCTCCTGGAGAAAATTGAATATTGCGATAATTAGAAAGATTTGTGCTGCAACGAGTCTGGCAGAGCTCAGCTTGATTGCCTTTGCTGAGGATGGCCTGCAAGTATGTGATAGGCCGTATCTGCTGCCGGAAAAGGCCATTCCTTCGATTTGCCTTTATTCAAATCATTTCCCAGCATAGGAATCCAATGTCAAAGACTCATGGCCATTTCATTAAGAGGCTCCTGTTCACTGCCACAAAGCGGAACGGAAAGGTGTGTAATTTAAAAGTTAATGGACAAATCCCTTCTTCCAAGGATTCCCCTGTGAAGGATACTTATAGGCTGTTATCAGACCCTACTCTGTCCCACTGGAGAATCCTTAGCTTTTTTTAAAAATCAAATAATTCTCCCTTCGGGCCGCAGAACCTGCTAATGAAGGTGCAGAGAGGGTGTCCCAGAGCTTCTGATCCAGAGGCAGAGCTCTAGTAATAGAAAACGGTTACGTTAACTGAATTTTTCTTTTCTTGACCTTAGCCTCTCAAAGAACCCGATCAGGTTCTTGCAGAACTCTAGGATTCTGCGCAACAAATATTGGTAAACTCTCTTATTAAGGAAAAAGGAACTATTTTGGATCTTCCTGTGCTAAACTCAGAACTATAAAGAATGTTTTATTCCTGGACTTTTTCAATAATTGCATATTTTAAGCAATGTATGCACTTGAGTTAAGGAGATGTCGACAAGATGCAGCAAAATGTTTTGGGGTCATTAGGCTTGCCTTGTTATTCTAGATTCACCTGGCTACTGTGCAAACCCAGGAAAAGATGTGGCTTTTAAAGAAAGTGCTGAGAAGTGGGGTGTGCATGCCCACAATGCAGCCGCGCGAGCAATAATGGGAACCTCAAGGTTTACCCACGTAACACCGCTCTTGCGCGAGCTGCACTGGCTACCTGTCGTCTTTCGGGTGCGCTTCAAGGTGTTAGTTATCATCTTTAAAGCGCTCCATGGCACGGGACCTAGCTATCTGCGGGATCGGATTCTGCCCCATACATCCCTGCGGCCGATTCGCTCCCACAGAGAGGGACTTCTCCGGGTGCCGTCCACTAGGCTATGCCAGCGGGCGACGCCCAGGGGAAGGGCCTTCTCTGTGGTGGGCCCAGCCCTCTGGAACGAACTTCCCCCCGAAATTAGAACAACTACGGACCTCCGCTCCTTCCGTCAAAAACTCAAAACACACTTTTTCTGCTTGGCCGGCCTAGGTTAGTCTCCCGTCTTTTATTAGGATTTAGGGTTTAGGGGATTTAGTTAATTTTAATATTGGCGATTTTAGCGCAGGGATAATTATTGTTTAATTTGCCTTTTATTTAATCTATTTATGTATATTTATTGATATTTTTAATTTCCCCTGTGCACCGCTCCGAGTCCCTTCGGGGAGAGGAAGCGGTCTATAAATAAAATTTATTATTATTATTAAGTCTTTGAGTTTGATTTCAAAGTGAAAAGTGTCGCATATCCCTAGAAAAAGAATAACATCATGATAACATGTAGCCTAAATGGGCTTTATAAAGTTGTTAAGAGAGCAATCCAAAATACTTTTTGCCTTTCTCTGTATTATGGGAATGATTCAAGATCAGATGCTAATAAATGGATTATTTTACAAAACTTTTCGCCATAGATTTTATTTGCTATATAAGAGACATTAAAAATGTAGTTTTTCCCCATATCATTTTAAAAAGGTGTCCTGGAGTTTTAAATTTTTCAAACAAAAGGTGGATGTACAGTTTGACTTCCTCTATTTATACTGCCTTATTGATTTTGAATCATGCTAATGCGTGTAGTTCAAAGTAGTTCTGAAATAATAAATAGAGGGGTTTGGCAGCAACTTGTGATTTCTACTCCTCCATTAACCCATGACTGTCCAGGTCTATTGACAACATTGGAAATCTGCCACAACTGTTAATGTTGCCTTTATTGGCAGTAGGCCCTGAATCAGCTGTAATTTGATTTGAAAGGAAGATTCAGAGAGCGCATGGCTCAATTTGAGTTTGTGACTGAGACTGAAATTCAGTGACTTGATTTCCTTCCAGCTGATTCAAGATTGAAGATTGGACTTGATCCACTTACAGGCTTTAATAGAGAAGTTTCAAGACATTTGAAATTACATTATTTTGGGATAGACCTCATTCCTTGATGACATTTAACTGGGCCATGTTTTAGCCAAATAAATGCAAGGGCTTTAAGCACAATTTTTGAAACATTAGGGCAGAGAGAATAAAGCTGAGGAAAGGACAGTCCAACAAGCCCCCAGACTGTCTAAAATCTAGCAAAGGACTTATGAACTCAGGGTAGTATCATACTGAAAATTAAAAATCCAAACTTTCTGAACTCTACTTTTAAACAAATTAACTCATCCCTTTTCAGAGCAGCACTGTGGCCTAGAGGTGAAGACCTTCCCCTCCCCACACAGAGGGATGAGAGTTCAATCCTAAACAGCAGCAGATGTTTCTCTATCAGGGCACAAAATGAATATATCTGCTGCAAACTCCACATAGGTGTCAGGAAGGGCATCTGGCCAGCTCCATTCAGTCACCCCAACTCCCAACTCTGCAAAGGATTACAGGATTGCAAAAATGTTCATCCCTTTTCATTTGCTTTTCTGGGACTCTATTGGTTGTAACTAGTCCTCCTGGGAAGTCACCCTCCACACTGGGTTCAGCGAGGAGCCGTATTGGGCAGGACACGGTATCTGAACTTGGCTTCTTTGGGGCAGGGCATGAAAGAAGGAACACAGACTTGTGGGCTGTGCTTTGTTGCCTCTAATTGAGTGCCAGCAGTGCAGTTTGGCAAGATTGCACCCCTCCTTTAGGCTCCTGCAAAGTTTTGGTTTGCTGACAATAGCTGTGGAAAGAGGCAGGCAAAGAGAAATACAATACCACCGAGATAGGCAGACTGGCACAGAGAAAGTGTCAATTATACCCTTGTCCCCATTGAAAGCACTAAATGTTTTCAATGTTTGGTTTAGCATTTGCCAATATAAACTTGGCACATGTTCACTCTTAATGTGCAAAGACCACAATGTACCCCCATCATGCAGGATGGAAGAGAAAGGACAAACATTTGAGCCAAAAATGGGTGCTATTGAACCTCAAGAATGCTAAAAGCAGGCTTGAAATCCCAATTTTGTTGGCAAGACTATTGTAGAATTACAATACTCCACTAGCTGAACAAAATGGACCCTTCTGGCTGATCACAACAGAGAAGTGGAAAACTGAGAAAGTGAATGAAGTCCAAAGTGATGCTAGCCTTGACATTCTGAAAATGTTCAGCTAATCAGAGAATTTAAATCTGCCATAGGCTAGCTACTCATGCCAAAATCATATGACCCATTATATCACTTCTCTCTCCTCATCACGCACATGCTATTTCCATATCTGGAATTGAAGTTGCAACAGTAGAGGTTGTCTGTTAGAATCTCCAAAGCTTGAGAAGGTCCATAAAATCTTTGAAGTGCTTTGGAGCATCCAATTCAATGTATTGCTTTGGAGCACTTCAATTTGCATCAAGGGGGAATTTGATCAAAGTTCTGCTTACTGGAATCACCCATTCAGAACTTCATAACAGCCTTGATAGAGAGCATCTAGCAAAACTCTTTCTGGATAACTCCCTTTTATTTCACTTAAGCCCAAGTAGAAAAATAAAGCAGAATACCTGAGTTGATCCTTTATGTTTTGACCCAAGTGTGGTATATTTATTTTATTTGTTTGTTTGTCAAACATGTACAAGGTAAGAGGTGTAAGTATGAACATAAACATGAACAAAGGAAATAGATACAGATAAATGAAGACTGTAAGACAGGGACACTTATGCATGCCCCCTTTAAGGACCTCTTAGCAATGGGGTGAGGTTCACAGTAGACAGTTCAAGGTTGAAGCTGTGAGGGTTTGAGGATGTAACAACGGAGTCGAGTAGAGAGTTCCAGGCATTGACCACTCTGTTGCTGAAGTTGTATTTTTTGCAATCAAGTTTGGAGCAGTTTACCTTGAGTTTGTATCGATTGTTTGCCCATGTATTATTGTGGTTATTTTATTAAATTAATTAATTTATTTTATTAAATTTATACCCCGCCCTTCTCCTTGTAAGGACCCAGGGCGGCGCACAGGCAATATTAAAAACCATACAAAATTACAAAATACATTGTTAAAAAACTATTAAATTAAATCCCGTGCTAAAAAACCCTTTTAAAACCCTGAGAATTAAAATTTATTCAAATAAAAGTCAGAATCGGGGGGTTATGCTAGGCTGGCTTGTTGGAATAAATACGTCTTGAGACGCTGGCTGAAGAGGCGGAGGTCCGAGGTGGTGCGTAGGTCGGGGGGTAGGTCGTTCCAGAGGGCTGGGCCCACCACAGAGAAGGCCCTTCCCCTGGGCGGCGCCAACCGGCATTGCCCGGCCGACGGTACCCGGAGAAGGCCCTCTATGTGGGAGCGGATCGGACGAAGGGATGTTTGGGGTTGAAGCTGAAGTAGTCGTTGACAGGTAGAACATTGTGGCAGACATTTTTGTGTGCTATGCTTAGGTTTGATCACAGGTGGCGCAGTTCCAGAGTGTCCAAGCCCAAAATGTTGAGCCTGGTAGCATAAGGGATTCTATTGTGAGCAGAGGAGTGGAGGACTCTTCTCAAAACGCTCAATCGTATTAATGTCCGACATACAGTGTGGGTTCCAGGCGGACAAGCTGTATTCGAGAATTGCTCTAGCAAAGATTTTGTAAGCCCTAGTTAACAATTCAATATCTTCTCCTCTAGCTTTTAGAAACGCTTGATAGAAAAGATACTAACTGGTTATTGGAACTACAGAAAGAGGGGTGGGTGGGTGAATCAAATGTTTTGCATTTGAAAAAAAAATTCTGGTCTACTTGGTCTTATCCATTTTCTTCGAAGGCCAGACTAATCGTGAAGTAAGATATCCTTGACGGAACATCTCTCTTCTTTCACTCTCTCTTCTTTCACTCTCTTTTTAGTTGCTTAAAAGCCACTAAAGACGTACAGATTGGAGGGGTGGGACTATAAAGTCCTCTCCATTCCCCATTTTTTTCTGCAACCAATAGCAACTCTACATGCATTTAAATCAGAGAAGTTAACAGGAAGAAATGCTAATCCCATTCCTACCTCTTTATGGATGCCTTAAAGGCCACTTTCTTTTGCATCCTTCTGCTTTAAGCAATGAAACTAACTTTGGATATTAAATCAGAGATTTCCCATATATTGTCTAGTTTGGTATTTGAGTCTTACATTAACTCTATGCCCTTTCAGTACTGCTTCTCCTGAAAGTTTCAAAGTTTCTTAAAAAAAAAAAAATTTTTTTTTTTGCATTGAACTTTTTAATTTAGTCTGCATACTAAATTTCCTCTGGGAAAATGCAAGAAGCCATTCCTCATTATTTCATCAAAATAATGCTAGCATGAAAATATTCAGGAATATGTTGCTGTATAATAGACGCAGTGGTCCTTCGACTGTTTTGCTGAACATTTGTTCAGAAGCAGATGAAAAGGAATGAAAATTCTAACAGGCAATGTCAAAAGGCTAGGAAATAAAGCAGCTGTGATTTTGCATATATTTGCCAAATTGATCCAAGGACAACAACTCTAAATTTCAGATACTTTTTTTTAAAGTAGACATTAAGTATCTTTTCCTCCCATTTTTATCAACCTAATTCCAGCTGAAACCAGTCTCAAGAGATCTCTGCCTGCGACACACATGTGCAAGTATATAGATTGTGTGTGTGTGTGTGTGTGTGTGTGTGTGTGTGTGTATGTATAGATATTCCTTCCAAAAGCTATACTCCAAAAGAAAGGTCAAGGCTGGGACAAAAAAATGATAAATGTATATTAAGTGAATTTCTAATCAAGGCTCCCCTTGAGATGCACTCGGAGGCTACAGCTGGTCCAGAACGCGGCTGTGCGGGCAGTTATGGGAGTTACTAGATACTCCCATGTAACACCACTCCTCCGCGAGCTGCACTGGCTGCCTGTGGCCTTTCTGGTGCGTTTCAAGGTGTTGATTATAATCTTTAAAGCGCTCCATGGCACAGGACCTAGTTATTTGCGGGATCGTATCCTGCCCCATACATCCCTTCGGCCGATTCGCTCACACAGAGAGGGACTTCTCCGGGTGCCGTGCACTAGGCAATGCCAGCGGGCGACGCCCAGGGGAAGGGCCTTTTCTGTGATGGGCCCGACCCTCTGGAACGACCTACCCCCGGATATTAGAATGACCAAGGACCTCCGCACCTTCCACCAAAAAGTAAAAACTTATTTATTCCATCAGGCCGGTTTGGCGTAATCGACGCTTCTTGCCCCAGTCTGTTTGTTGCAAATTATCTGTTTGGTTTTAATGGGTTATAATTTTAATGTTTTAATAATTATAATAATAATAATAATAATTAAATTTATAGACCGCTCCCTCTCCCCGGGGGGACTCGGAGCGGTGCACAGGGAAGTTAAAAATATAATAAATATACATAAATAACTAAAAGGCAAATTAAACAATTATCCCTGCGCTAAAATTCCCAATTAAATGACTAAAATCCCATAATAAAAGAGACTACCCTAGGCCAGCCAAGCAGAAAAGATGTGTTTTTAATTTTAGATGGAAGGAGCGGAGGTCCGTGGTTGTTCTAATGTCAGGGGGAAGGTCGTTCCAGAGGGCTGGGCCCGCCACAGAGAAAGCCCTTCCCCTGGGCATCGCCCGCTGACAGAGTCTAGTGGATGGCACCCGGAGAAGTCCCTCTCTGTGGGAGCGAATCGGCCGTGAGGATGTATGGAGCAGGATCCGATCCCGCAGATAGCTAGGTCCCGAGCCATGGAGCGCTTTGAAGATGACAACTAGCACCTTGAAGCGCACACGGAAGACGACAGGCAGCCAGTGCAGCTCGCGCAAGAGAGGTGTTACGTGGGTAAACATTGCGGTTCCCATTATTGCTTGCGCGGCTGCATTCTGGACCAGCTGAAGTCTCCGGGTGCACCTCAAGGGGAGCCCCATGTAGAGAGAGTTACAATAGTCCAGTCGGGATGTCACGAGAGCATGAGTGACTGTGCGAAGGGCATCCCGATCCAATAGGGGGCGCAACTGGCGTACCAGGCGAACCTGGTAAAACGCCCTCCTGGCCACGGCTGTCACTTGATCTTCCATGGACAGCCGGGTATCCAGGAGGACACCCAAGTTGCGCGCCCCATCCACAGGGGCAAGATGTTCGCCCCCTATGGCCAGCGATGGAATCAGCTGGTTGAATCGGGCAGCCGGAAACCACAGCCACTCGGTCTTGGTCGGGTTGAGCCTGAGTCCGTTACTTCCCATCCAGATCCGCACGGCTTCCAGGCACTGGCACATCACCGCTACGGCATCGTTGGGGTGGTTTGGGGTAGATATATACAGCTGTGTATCATCAGCGTAGAGGTGATACTCTACCCCCAAACCACGGATGATCTCACCCAGCGGCTTCATATATGTGTTGAACAGGAGAGGCGAGAGGACCGACCCCTGAGGCACCCCACATGTGAGGGGTCTCGAGGTCGACCTCTGCTCTCCTGTCAACACAAATTGCGATCGGCCAGAGAGGTAGGAGGAGAACCACCGTAAAACGGTGCCTCCCACCCCAACCCCCCCCCCCCAGCCGATGCAATAGGATACCATGGTCGATGGTATCGAAAGCCGCCGAGAGGTCTAATAGGACCAGGATGGAGGAACAACCCCCATCTCTGGCCCTCCAGAGATCATCAACCAACACGACCAATGCCGTCTCGGTGCTGTGCCCGGGCCGAAAGCCAGACTGGCGCGGATCTAGATAATCAACTTCCTCCAGGTGACGGGGAAACTGTTGTGCCACTACACTCTCAACAACCTTCGCCAGAAAGGGAAGGTTGGAGACTGGACAATAGTTGGTTAGTAAAGCTGGATCCAAAGAGGGCTTCTTAAGGAGGGGCCTCACCATAGCCTCTTTTAGGGAGGCAGGCAAGGAACCCTCACTTAAGGAAGCGTTGACAACCTCTTGGAGCCAGCCTCGTGTCACCTCCCAGGATGCCAGTACAAGCCAGGAGGGACACGGGTCCAATAAACATGTGGTGGCTCGCAGTCGCCCACGTAACCTGTCCATATCCTAGGAAGTAACGGAGTCAAACTCCTCCCAAACAAGATCTGTCTCGTGCAATCCCACTGGGCCATCAATGGGGGCTAACTCGTTCTGTATCTGAGCGATTTTCTCCTGCAGATAAATCACAAATTCCTCTGCTCTACCCTGTAGTGGGGCTTCCCGCACCCTCTGTTGAAGGAGGGAGCGGGTCACCCTAAACAGGGCGGCAGGGCGGTTATCTGCGGATGCTATGAGAGTGGCACAATGATGACGTTTGGCCACTCTCAGCGCCACAATGTAAGTCCGTAAATGGGCTCTTACCTGTGTCCGGTCAGATTCAGATCGGGTAGACCTCCATCTTCTCTCTAGGCATCTCTTGTGGCGTTTCATCACCCTCAGCTCCTTGGTAAACCAAGGAGCCAGGGTGGCTCGCCGCCGCAAGAGAGGCCGCAAGGGCGCGACCCGATCCAAGGCTCCCGTGGTCGCAATATTCCATGCGGCCACGAGGTCCTCCATCGGGGCGCGGGTCAGGGTACAGGAAGTGGCCCAAGAGCCGCCTGGAACCCATCAGGGTCCATCAGGCGCCTGGGGTGGAACCTAATTGATGACTCAGGTTCCGCCTCCCCGCGGAGGGGAGTAGCGGTTGGAAAGTCGAGCCGGAGAAGTGAGTGATCTGACCATGACAAGGGCGTGATGACTATATCCCCTGTACCCAGATCACTCTTCCATTGGCCAGAGACAAAGATGAGATCCGGCGTATGTCCACCCTCGTGGGTGGGGCCTTGAATTAATTGGGTCAGGTCCATGGCCGTCATGGAAGCCATGAACTCCCGAGCTACCTCGGATGATTCGCCCACCGATGGCAGATTAAAGTCCCCCATGACTAAAAGTCTGGGGGTCTCAACTGCTACCGTAGCGATCACCTCCAGGAGCTCGGGCAGGGCTGCTGCTACATAGCGGGGAGCCAGGTATACAACCAGCAAGCCCAACTGCCTCCCTAGGCCCCACTTCACGCAGAGGGACTCACAACCGGTGGTCTGTGGCACAATGGTCTCTCTCGGCTCAATTCTTTAAATTCTTGTACAGGGTAATTTAATTCGTTTTTAACTTTGTATGTCTTGTATGTTTTTAGATAGTTTTTTAATTTTCCTGTACACCGCCCCGAGTCCCTTCGGGGAGAGGGGGCGGTTTATAAATGTAATAAATTATTAAATTATTATTAATTATTTTATCTTTTTAATTGCCTATGAAGGAAAATATGACATTTATATAAAAAATAATAATTGATTCCTGTCTGCCTGTATCAATCATTTTCTGTCATATCCCCAGTCCTTTGCCTCATGCAGATAAAGATAAGTACACACACATTCACACAAAGTTTCCAGGAGAAATACCAAAAAACGAAGCATTTAAAAAAAAAATAGTATGGAGAGGAAAGGGTGGTTGTACTGAGAAGAGGGGAGGGGCAGGGGAGAGGTGAATGGCCATGCAATGTAAAGGAAAAGAAATTCCTGTGCGCATCTTGCATTGTTGCAACCAAGGTTAAAAGTTCTGTACAAAAATTTCTCCGCCCAAGCAGCAAGCTTCTTGCATCTCATCCCATTTACTTGTTACTTCTGTTCTAGTGAATATATTGTCAATGCAAAGCAAGGGTGAGTTCCAGACCCCATTGCAACCGGTACTGTGCAACCACCACATAAACGCGTGCAGCCCCTGCATGCATCCTTACCTCTTGCGACACCTCCACGACGCTCCAGTTGCTCGGTGGAGTGTCGCGCAGTTGCTGTATGCGCCAAAGAGGTCAAATACAGGTAAACAGGAGGGGCAGGTAGGTGGGCCCCTCTGGAGCACCATATCAGAACGGTACTCGGTGCTCCCGTACCGGGGCGTCTCGCCTGCAACCCACCACTGATGCAGAAGTAATTATTTGGAAGGAGAAAAACACTGCACTTCGTCTTCTGGTTGGATAAGTATTGAATCAGGTACAGAGAGTCCTAGACTTAAATTTGAGCCCCAAATTTATCTTGTTAAGTGAGGCATTTGCTAAGTGAGTTTTGCCCTTTCTTTTACGACCTTTCTTGCCACAGCCGTTAAGTGAATCATTGCAGCTGTTAAGTTAGTAACATGGTTATTAAGTGAATCTGGCTTCCCTATTAACTATGTTGGTCAGAAGGTCGCAAAAGGTGAGGACATAAGCCCGGGAAACTGAGACCGTCATAGATATGAACCTGTTGCCAAGCAGCTTACCGTGGAGATGCTGCAATGGTTGCATGCGCTATTATCAAGTATTAGAATAATACTGTTGTTAAATAAGTTGCCTCAGGGAAGGGATGAGGGGAATCCAGGGAGGATGGTGCTTTCAGTTGCTCCTCAAACTTGCAATCAGTCATCAAATGTTTTCTGTCAAAAATGGCAAACATATTTTTAACTGTAGATTTAACATTTTCGTTTTTAATGATTGGGTGGGTTGTTGTTGTTTTTTTTGGTCACCTGGCTAATGTCCCTTTTCTGTGAGATTCGTGGCTATGTAAATGTGACAGATAAATAAACATTGGAGTGGCAACTCCCAAATTTCTCAATCAGGATATTCAGAACTCAGCCACACAAAGCTGATAAGGTTGTAGGTTGGAGGCACCTGGAGGAGCTACAGTATGTTGGAGAAGACTATCCTGAAAGCAAAATAATCAGAGATGAGAGGTTGTTATTGCCACATTGGTCTGACATGACTTTATTTGAAGTCTATGGCAAAACGAATCAATATCAGGCAGCAATAACAATAGCACTTAGACTTGTATACTGCTCCGTGTTATTTTACAGCACTTTTATAAATGTCAGCATATCGCCCCCAACAATTTGAGTCCACATTTTACTGACCTCGGAAGGATGGCAGAATGAATCAACCTTGAGCCGGTCAGGATCGAACTCCTGGCTGTGGGCAGAGTTTGCCTGCAATACTGCATTCTAACCACTGCACCACTAGGAAGATGTCATGTACCGAATAAACTGGTGTCATTTTATGCTCATTGATGTCGATTAAAATGAAAACGACCATTCTATCAAACACGGCTTGACCCACAGGCTGGGTAGAATTCAGATAACCCCACACTCTGATTTGTAGTTCTGTGTTAGCTTTTATCTCTTTTTGATATGGAAATAGCACTTTGAGAGAGAGTCATTGTGACAACTGTGCATTTGCACATTTACAGCGGCTTCTCGAATTAATTCTAAAGACTGTCATCTTTATGACCAGTTGAGCAAGAAATAAGAAGCAGAAAGGGAATATTTCCAGCCACAAGTTCCTAAGAGGTGGTTTGCAGAATTAGTATGTGTAAAAAGATTAAGTTGATTTTTAAAGGGAGCATATTTAAGCCATTAAGAGGAAGAAATGACAGAGCCAGCCTTCTGACTAAAGCCACACTTTAAGGCATGGATGCCCAGCCTTGACAACTTTATGGCTGGCTGGGGAATACTGGGAGTTGAAGTCCACAAGTCTTATAGTCACCCTGCTTTCAGGAGACAGACACAGGCCTTCCTTTTTCTCTCCATCTTTCATAGTTTCTAATTTGCAAAGCCAAGTTGTCTTTGAAAAGACCAGTACTTATCCTCAAGCAAGACATATCTTGCTTACTGGCATAAATTGCAAGGTCATTCCTTGCCTATTGTATTTTATATCCTCTCTAGAAAAATGACAGACTGGCAAGCATCTGCAATCTATTTCCCTTTGCCAAAATGTGACAGGAAAGGTCCATTGCAAGGATTGATGGCAAAGAGCTAGCTTGAATTATAGCTTGTTGCACATGGAAAGTGGAGCTGGATCCTTGTAAACCATCCCTTCCTGTTGCCCACACAAAAGGCAAACAGAAGAGGAGAAAATAAGAGAATCAGCCATTTGTTTAAGAGCTTTTGCTAAAATAAAACATTGTGTATCAATGAAACATTCAAAGACATCTTACTTGAATCAAAGAAATTATTGTCAAGCAAGGATTCTTTAAATAAAGGACGGAGGCAGAACAGAATCTCAGCAAACCTCCCATTTTTGTTCATTATTATAGAAAAGGGGGGCACCTAAAACCTAAGATTTTCTTTAAAATCAGGGTGGGGAATCACTTGATATATGTTAATAATACCACCTTTAAAATTAGGAACGTAAGCACATACTGTATATACAAAAACAATTCCAGAACAAAAAACATAGCATTACTAGATAAAGCTAAAGGTTCCCCTCGCACATATGTGCTAGTCATTTGTGACCCTAGGGGGCGATGCTCATTTTCATTTCAAAGCCCAAGAGCCAGCACTGTCTGTAGACGTCTCCATAGTCATCTGGCCAGCATGATTAAATGCTGAAGGTGCACGGAACGCTGTTACCTTCCCACCAAAGGTGGTTCCTTTTTTCTATTTGCATTTTTACATGGTTTCGAACTGTTAGGTTGGCAGAAGCTGGGACAAGTAACAGGAGCTCACTCCGTTACACAGTGCTAGGAATTCGAACCGCCAAACTTTTTTTAAAATTAAATTTATAGACCGCCCCTCTCCCCCATGGGGACTCGGGGCGGTGCCAACCTTTCTGATCAACAAGCTCAGCCACTACGTTCGTATAGCAATACTAGTAATCATCTAAAAAGAAAACAGTAACAGGTATCCAAAACTCTATCAAGACCAGGGGTTAATGTAATTGAACTCCTCAGATCTCAGAAGAGCTTACATGCACACCCCTTTATCTAAGACTCTCTGCTTATATTCTTCCTTTTATTATTTATTATTATTTATTAAATTTTTATACTGCCCTTCTCCCTTCCGGGACTTTTGTTCTCCATTATGCTTTTTTTTTCATGGGACATCTCCAAATGCATTAATTTTGATCAAGATCAAAACTTCTGAGAGTCGATCTTTTTCTAAGTCCAAATGGTTCACTCTCCCTTCTCTTGCCCTCCCTTCTCTTGTCCACTATCACATAGACTGGCATAAATAAAGAATAAGCAAATTGAGAATAAGAGAAGATTGGGGCAAGGATCAATTCAAGGAAGAGGGTTCCCTGAAATCTGGAATCCATAGTGTCAGCTGCTTTCCTTTCATTCTGACTCAGGTAGATTCCAGATATCAGATTACAAAGGCAGGATTATCCCTCACCCTACACTTTCAGCCGGATATATCTTCTCATCAACAGCTCAGCGTTTATTGAAGGCCAATGAGTATTACGAGCAAACCAGCCATGGCATTTTGCCTAGAAAGGATAATGTGAACAATGAGCTAACTCCAGCATCCTAAAAGCAGCTATAATTTGACAAAATAAAATAAAATTTTATCCTATTTTTATTTATTTATGTTCCATGTTTACAAATAACTCAAAGCTGTCGAACATATCTAACTTCCACAGTCCTCTTCTCATTTTCCCTATAACAACAACACTGTGAGGTGAGTTGGGCTAGGAGAGGGTCACTAGAAGATGGTCAAAGTCACCCAACTGGTTTTCATGGTTAAGCTGGGCCTAGAGCTCACAGTTTCCTGCTTTTTAGCCCGGTACCTTAATCACTAGACAAAATAAAGTTACTAAATAAAATAAAATAAAGTAAAATAAGAACAACAACATGTTAACATGTTGAATATAGAGAACCAGTTTCATATCCATCCTCAGCCAAGGAAGTTTATGAGATGACTTTGGACCAATCATCTGGTTTTAACCAAAGATACTCACACTTTTTCCATTATAGGAATAATCAGAGGACCTGTGTGTATGCCTCATTGAGATACTAGAGGAAAAATGGAGTACAATTTGGGTGGGGAGTGCCTTCAAGTCAGTGTTAATTCTGGGTGACTAGTCCCTGCAATTTTCTTGACAATAATAGTGGTTTGCTATTATCTTGTTTCTATGACTGGGAAAGAGTGACTGGCCCAAGATTTACCCATCTGGTTTCATGCCTAAGTAATAGCAATAACATTTAGGCTTATATACCACTTCACAGTGCTTTACAGCCCTCTCTAACGGGTTTACAGAGTCAGCCTTTTGCCCCCAACAATCTGGATCCTCATTTTACTGACTTCAGAAGGATGGAAGGTTGAGTCAACCTTGAGCCTATCAGGATTGAACTCCTGGCAATGGGCAGAATCAGCCTGCAGTACTGCATTCTAACCACTGCAGCACCAATGGCTCCAAGGCAGAAGTCCTCAACTCCTGGGCTGCAGCCCACTTAACATGCCACATCTTATTTAGAACTGGGTTGTGCGAATGGCAGCATGGCATGCACGTGTGTGTGTGCAGCTGGACTTGAGTGAGTGGTAGGCTGGCACGTGCACACGCACTTGCACTCAACTTGCACAAATTGAGCTGTGTATGCGTATACATGTGTGCCAGCCCACCACTTGTGCAAATTGAACTGCATTCAAGTCATTACTCACGTGGCCCGATTCCCCTCTCCTCCTACAGCCAGGCTGCCAAGCCGCAAAGGTTGGGGACCACTGCTCTTAAGCAGTAAACTTGAACTCATGGTCTCCTAATTTCTATCCACGTGCCTTAACTGCTACACCATACTGGCTCTCTACTGGGATATAAACCTAACACATCAAGAAATAGAGAGGCAACACTTTAGTAAAAGACAGTATACCATTCATTTTCTCTCCTTGTTCTTTTTCTATTACTGTAATAAATCTCAGATCCAACAGAACAGAAGCATGTTTCTATCCTCGCATATTTCAGGTTTTTAGTGGGAGTGAACTGATATGTGGGGGGGGGGGGAATGTCTCCAGGAGTCATGAGCAAAATATAGTGCATTACCTTGTTCAGTAAGGACTCTTGAATCATTCATTTCTGTCCTAGTGGATGTTTTTAGTGGTGTCCCAGGTGACAAAGAAGAGGTTTTCATGTAATTTGATGCCAATACGCAATACTGTTTCCAGTTAATGATTGTGTATTAATGGATAGAGGACCACAATTAGTAACAACTGCTGGATGTGTAGGATGCCCATGTTAAGAATAAATCTTCTCTTCTTGTGCTGTAAGATCTTCCTCCATTTTTTAACATTTCCTCTGAAATCAAATATGTATTCTTTGGGGCTAGGTTCCCACAGCGTAAAAGGTATTTGCCTGTAAAAAAAAGAGGAGAGGATTTAGCACTTATAAAATTAATACTGAAGTGCAAAGATCAGACTTTGCCACAAGCAGAGCCACGCTGCTTAGATCAAAACTGCCTCTTCTGACATCCTGCTTTGCACAGTGGCCAACAAGACACTCCTGGGAAGGCTACGAGCAGGATTAAAACTAATAGCCCTCTCCCGTTGTTTTCCTGAACATGCTGCCTCTGGCTCTGCAGAAATCAGTATTCCATCTGATACATCAGACATTCCAGGAAAAAGTAAGCTGTGGTGAGAAAAGGCTTGTTGTGAAATTCTCTACGTTTTTGGACTTGCATCGTCAAATAGGGGCTTCTCTCTCTGGTTTTTCTCAAAACTTCTGAAGGTAGAATTTGAAGGGGAACTTAGACCACAAGACCAGAGGGTAGGGCAACAGCTTTGGATTGGAGATCTCAGCCCTTCAAGGTAGACCAGACTAGGAAACCAAGATCATACCTATGGCATTCCTTTCATTATTAAATGTGTTATAAAAATAAAATTAACACTATTTTATTACCGTGTTTCCCTGAATATAAGACAGGGTCTTACTTTCTTTTGACCCCCGCCTCCCGAAATAAGCACTTGGCCTTATTTTCAGGGAGGTCTTATTATTTTTGAGGTGCAGGAGGCAGCAAATGTGGTTACCTCATGGCTGTTGCTATGTTGCAATATTCTGGGATTCTGGGAGTCCCACGGTACTCCCGGGTAACATCTCTCCTGCGCGAGCTGCACTGGCTACCTGTGGTCTTCCGGGCGCGCTTCAAGGTGTTAATTACCATCTTCAAAGCGCTCCATGGCACGGGTCCTGGCTACTTGCGAGACTGCCTCCTACCACATACCTCCCTTCGACCTGTCCGCTCTCACAGGGCGGGCCTCCTCAGAGTGCCATCTGCTGGTCAATGCCGGCTGGTGACTCCCAGGGGAAGGGCCTTCTCTGTGGCGGGTCCAGCCCTCGAACGACCTGCCCCTCGATCTTCGCACCACTACTGACCTACGCCTCTTCCGTCGGATGCTTAAAACGCATTTCTTCCATCTGGCCGGCCTGACATAGATTAAGGGTTTATTTTATAGTTAATATTTTAGTGATTTCAATTTTAGCACAGATTTTACTATCTAATTCGATTTTAGATTATATGTATGTATTGTGGTTTTTACTTTTCTGTGCACCGCCCTGAGTCCTACCACGGAGATTAGGGCGGTACAGTAATCCCTCGTTTTTCGCGGCTAATCGGGACCGCACCCGTCCGCGAAAACCGGATATCCGCGAAGTAGGATTCAATAGGAAACTTGAATTGGTGGACATGTTTAAAGCAACCACTAGGGGGGGCTTGCCTCCTACCAATGCATTTTTAATTTTTTCTGTATTTTTTACAAATCCGCGAAGGACTGAAGCCGCGAAAATCGAGGACGCGAAGAACGAGGGATTACTGTATATAAATTAAAATAATAAATAAATAAATACATACATACATAAATTTTCAGGGAGGGCTTATTTTTGGGGGAGGGCTTAGTTTAGCACATGCACTCAAAAGCCTGATTGGGCTTATTATCCAGGGAGGTTTTATTTTCTGGGAAACAGGGTATTATTAGAGTAATAGTGTCTTCAGGGCTGGTGTGTCTCCCCCCCCCCTTTATCTTTCTGAGAATTAGGGAGAATCTTGTTTTCTCAGGTTATACTTCTGCCAGGTTCAGCTCTTTTACTGATGGTTATCTCAGGATGAGTCTTCCTCCTATCCCTCAAGGTTATTTCTTCTGCCCATTACAGGGGGTTTAGAAGGAAATATGACCAGCACTGTATGAAAAAATATCACAGTGGATAATCCAAATAAGTCATTGATGGGTATGCTCAAAAAAGTCTGGTTGGGCAGAGGTCTCAGGAAAGGCTCTTCCCAGGGACCAAGGTCTTTAACTGGGGCTGGTTCAGCCACCTTTAAAATGTTCTTTTGAGAATAGCCCTTCAGCTCATGATTCCCAGAAACCTATGCAAAAACTGAACATGTGATAATATTCCATGAATTGCTTAATCGTATTTTGAAATAGGGGGTCGGGAGAGATACATCTGAACGTTGGTTACTTAAAATGGTTGAGTTTGTATTTTCAGTCCTGTTGCTTTGGGAGATCCCACCCAGCAGGCACGGGATGAAAAGAAGTAGAGAAGTGTATAGCTGATGATTTCGGCATGCTAGACAGTCATTGACAGATGGAAATCCAACTGGGGACAGAAGGCAGCCTGGATTTGCAGTTCTCGCTTTGGTAATTGTTTCTTGTCTCCTGCACAAAGTCCTTTGATTCCCTTTTTGTTCTGAGCATTTGTATGAATTAGACACTAGGACCAGACATTTCTGGGAATAAGAATAGCATCTACAGACGCATTAGCCAGCTGTCATAATTACTGTGCCTTTGAATTGTCAGGCTTTAGAAAACGGGTTTTGTATCGGCGTTGGCCAGAAAGATATCCAGACTTGAAAAAAAGAAAGCAGACAGCTTTTACAACTAAAGGTGTTGCTACCTTCCTACACATTGATGTCACATATTCAAAATAGGTACACTGAAAAGCAGCTATAATTGGCGCTGCATATCTCACACAGCCTAATATCTATAAATAGGCTGGATAACACACTATATTCTCCATCAAAAGCTGAGAGGGCAATATAATGGAAATGTGCAGCCCTGTTGCAATCTAATGAATCTGTTCAATTCAGTCAGGAAGGGGCTATATTTTAATGGTAAATCTAACAAAAATATTTTCAAACCCCGTTGTGTATCTTTTAACAATGTGCATCTGGTTGCCAGTGTACAAAAGAAAAATGCAGATGGTCCAGGAGTCCTCATCAAGACTCCAACACTCTGGTATAATTGTCTAGGGGACTTTGAGGTTGAAACTATACACATCCAGAATGCACCAGGGCGAGTGCTAAGATGTTCTAGGATCCCTATGTTTGAAGATAAGATCCTGTCACACAAAGAACTACAAACCGTTGTAAACAGATGACCGAAAGTAACATTGTCCGTTTCACAATATGTGTTTATGTTTCTTTACAAATCCATCCTAGATATTAAAGCTTTCCGAGCAGTTTGTTCTTTTGGAAAAGACTGTGGCTCACTTCAAAAGCAACTGGAGATTTAATGATGGACTTTTCCCATCTTCAAATTCAATTTATATTTTAGAACAGATTTGCTCATCCAATGGGAATTATTCTGCTGGATCAGTTGATATTCCATTGTGCCTTATATTATTTTTAGTAGGCAGACAGATATCTCTAAGAACAGTAGAAGCAATGAACATCAGAGAATCTGTTCCTTGTTGGTGACATTGGATTCTGGAGGCTTCACTTAATAATCAAGAGATCTATCTTTCCTGGCTCCTGGACTTACTTTAAAAACCATTGACGGCAAAGGTCTTCAGTTGCTAATCTTACCACAGTATTCTTCTATATTATGTTGAGCTTTTGTTTATCCTAGTGTCAACTTCTAGAAAGAATGAAGGGGGGGGGATTTCCTCGCTTGGTATATCACTTAATATATTTGCATGCTCTCCTTTTCTGGAATATTCCATAGTGGAATAGTGACAGGTAACTACTAAAAATAAGGCCTGCTGAATTCAGTGACATTTATTCACAGAAAAGTCAATACAATATAGGATAATGCCTCAAGTGGTTACTGGTGGGAATTGTATTCTGTAATTTTATAATCACAACTTTTTGCCAGTATTATTTCAGCAAAATTTGTATGATTCTCATGTTTAAGACAAAAGTCACTGAAATTCCCCTGTAAAAATCTTATCCTAATTCTAGGAGTGGATGGCTCCATCTGTGTATTTTTATATACAGTTTCTTTGAATGTCTTACTGTTGAAAAGTCTCCTTTTAGTGCATTTTTAATAGAGAGCCACACTGAAAAAGATGGAGAAATATAAATGTAAAGAAGTTAATACTATTCTTGTCCACACATTAGCCTGAGAAGTAGGAATTAAGTTGCTTTTTATTAAATGGTCAGCCAAATGGAATTTGTCCTTATTCATTCTAAATTCATAAAAAATATACATTTTAAGCATATTTTTATATGTCTGTTGGTTTTATTTCATTTTCTTCAATTTTTTTAAGCGTTCATTGCATTCGCATTGCATTTGCATTCATTGCAGCAAAAGGTTTTGGAAAAATTATTTTAAAAATATCCAGTGAGTGTATTCTGAATGTTTTCCATGGTCTGATCCTTTCGCTGTCCTTCTCCAACCTTCTGTGCTCAAAGGTCTCTTGGCTCTTATTAATACCTTCCAAAATGAATCAAGTGACAGTTCAGCCAACTTGAGGCTTTCACTTAGCTCCAGGACAAGCAGCACACAGGCCGCCATGCAGGGCTGCCAGTTCCTCTTCATACAGTGATGCCACTCTCTTCCCAACCTAGGATGAGAAGAAATAGTAAACAAGGAAGGGAGATCAGGCAGAGCATTCTTTCTGACCCCTTAATAACAGCTCCATGTGATGAAGGGGGCTTAAAATGGAGCATTCAGTCACATTATAAACATTGGATGTATTGGGTGATTATTATTTTTAATGTACTGTATGTATGCAAATATGTATGTTTATGTATGCGCACAATCAACCCCAAGCAAGATTTGTCTGATTTTCAGATATAATATGTCAGGTAATGAGGATTTAATAGCTGCCAGCTGATGTAAGGTTGTAAGCTGTAGACTATAAGCTGGTGCAAGAAGGATGATTCAGCAATATACCGTATTTTTCAGAGTGGAAGATGCACCTTTTCCCTCAAAAAAGAGGCTGAAAATCTGGGTGCGTCTTATACACTGAATACAGCAGTATATTTGCCTCCCAAAACCCGCCTTCTTCACCAAAATGGCTGTGCAGAGCCTTTAGGAGGCTTTCAGAGTGCTCTTGGGGGCTGGGGAGGGCAGAAATGACCTGTTTTTTGCTCTGCATGCCCTTTTTGACCAAAAAACAAGGGGCCATTTATTGCTCATTTCTGCCTCCCCCCCCCAGGAGCACTCATGCTCTTTTGGGGGGTGGGGGGAAATGGGCCCATTTCATGAAAAATGGGCCATTTTGGGGAGGTATGCAGAGTGCAAAAACTTTTTTTTTAATTTGCCTCTTCAAAATCTTGGTGTGTCTTATACTCCGGTACATCTTATACTCCAAATAATACAGTAGGTATAATCAGTTTAAGACTCTGATGGGGTCCACACAAGTCATTCACCCTTTTAAGAGGTGTCTATATATAGTGGCCATTAGAGGGCATTTCTCTCTCTCATCATGTATCTTATTTTCTCTCCTTGTGTCCATACCTGAGTGGTAAAGGATTTATCCACCAGGTGTATGTCTGTATTTATTTGTATATAAACTACTATTAATTAGCTAAAGGTTCTGTGTGCTGTGTTGTGCTCCTGGGTTTATGTTATAACAAAAGTCACACTGCCAAAAATCTGACATAATATTTATTTTGGCAGCTACTCTCCACATACATATGGTCTGGTGCTTTTCAGTTTTCAGAAAGTTGTTTTGCTACTGGACAGAGACTTAATTCTGAGCCCTTTTATATATTTTTTTCCAATGTTCTATTGAATTGGAAAGAATAAAAAAGTAAAAACTTGGTTGTACTTCCCCATGTAGCATGCCACTTATCTAATGTTTGAAGCATAAGCAAAAAACAAAACAAAAACCCACCCTTAACACCCATTACCAAAGTTAGAAAGCCAGCGAATTTTAATTCCTGCTAGATTTCAACCCCATCTCAAGGTTTCCATTTCTGACAACTTATTGGGACCACCCAATCCCATTTTTCCCTGTGATCTCAATAAAATATTTTATTATTTTGGTTTTTTTATATATAAAGGTTATACTATAGCTTAACCAATGCTAAATCATGACTTTTAAACCATGTTTAATGCTAAACCATGACTTCAAATAATCCACATTGGCTGGGTTTATTCAGTTTGCTTATCAAAGCTAAAGACAGTGAGTTTATGGCTTACTGCAATGATATATATATATATATATATATATATATGTTTTCTGAGGTTTTCGCTGGTGTTTGTATGTAGGTCTTTGGTTGTTCGGGTTTTCTCCCGCGTAGAATTGGAAGTATCTTCACGACGTTTCGATGAAATCTCATTCATCATCTTCAGGCTGGTGCTTCCGGCTTGGTGCTTCCAGGAGCAACTGGAAGCACCAAGCCGGAAGCACCAGCCTGAAGATGATGAATGACTAACGTGTGTGTGTGTGTGTGTTAGTTTTATGAGCTGATCAATAAATAAATCAGAGAGACCAGGATAGATCTATTTCGAGCTTATTAGCTCTCATCAGCTGGCCATACCTTTTACTGGGATCACAAGCCGGCCTAGGATAGCCCCCCGTTTCTGACTTTTTAAAAATAAATTATAATTTGGGAAGGTTTTTAACATGGGTTTTAGCACGGGTTAACTAATTTAATATATTTTAAATTGATATTTATTGTATTTTGTGGTTTTAATAATGCCTGTGTGCCGCCCTGGGTCCTAACAAGGAGAAGGGCAGGGTATAAATTTAATAAAATAAAATAAAATAAATAAATAATAAGCTCGAAATAGATCTATCCTGGTCTCTCTGATTTATTTATTGATCAGCTCATAAAACTAACACGCTTATCTAAAAAAATTTACACAACGGAACTCTTGGCTTTCTGTCTAGATGGTCTCTGGTGATGAGCTGAAAAGCAGGAAAGGAAACAGTATGTCTCCTCCCTTAATTGGGGCCCTTAACAGGATGTTGTGGAAACAATTACACACACACACACACACACACACACACACATATATATATATAATATATAATTATATATAATTCTGCTACTAATCAGTCACGATATTTGAAGCTCATCACATGATTGACCCTCTCTCTCAATTTTTTCTATTTGTCCTGTTATGTGAATTTAACATTTACTGATGAAAAAGCAGTTGCGAACCGTAATATTTTAATACTCAATGGAGAAGGAATCATGTCACACGATTAATTCAGTTTTGGATTCACTTATAACTTAGACATGCCTAGGACTTAGGACAGAAACAAGATCAATGAGAAAGCTTCTCCCTGCACTTTCTCTACTTCTCTGAGATAAACTATACATAATTTTAGAAAACCATGGAGTCATAATAGTCGTAAGGGGACATTTTAGCCATTGAGCCATATTTGGCTCAGTCCATAAATCCAAAATCAAATATCCCTGACAAATAGTTGTCTTGCATCCTTTTGAATGTAACCGGTAAAGGAAATCATGTCACATCACCTACATTTTATTTTGCTTGGCAACCTATACGTGTAAATCTAAATAAAGCAAGCTCAGGATCATTGCTTCCACTGTCAAACTGCTCTGTTAAGAAGTTATTGGTTTTCTGCTTCTAACATTCAGTGCCCTCTGAGTGCTGTGATTTCAGTCTGTTATTCTGTATCCTGCACTCTTGGATCTCATCTCAGACTTTTCTTCCCAAGCCTAGACATGCCCAATTCCTTCAATCTCTTCTTAAGAATTGGATTTTTGTCCAGTTTTTCAAAATGCAAACTAATGAAAGGCTTAATGGTTGGTGGTATATCAAGTATATAAACACACACTTAACCTCATTGCTGCTTTTGAAGATTCTGTCTCCTCCAGTTGTCTAGCAGCATTTCCTTCAAACTCCTTCAGTACCTGAGGAGAAGACACAGTTCATTTGGCCCTGGAGATTTCATCTCACTTAAAGAGATGTTCCCAGACCAACTTTTTGTCATTCTCAAGCTTCTATCCTGCCTTTCCTTGCTGGGCTTCACAGTTCCTGGTGAAACAAATTCCCTTGATGGAGAAGACAGAGTGAAATATGCCTTTTTTCCCCCTTTATTCACTGTTAGTATTTTAAGCATTTTACCAACTTCATTGAGCAGTTGGTATTCTGATTCTTTTTCTTTTCATTTCATTTCATTTATTTCATTTATTCGATTTCTATACTGCCCTATCTCCCAAGATGGGACTCAGGGCGGTGCACAGGAACTATAAAATATTAAATATTAAATACAAATAAATACAAACAGTCCCAATGGTTAAAACGAGAATTAAATAAATTTGGCCCGTGCTAAGAACATTAATTAAAACCCAACTCTTTATAAATCTATGGTGAGGCCCAATCTGGAGTATTGTGTACAGTTTTGGCCACCATACCTTCAGAAGGATATTATGGAAATGGAAAAGGTGCAGAGGAGGACAACCAGAATGATTAGGGGGCTGGAACACCTTCCTTACCATCTGAGGCTGCAACGGCTGGGCCTCTTCACTCTAGAACGACGGTGCCTGAGAGGTGACCTGATTGAAGTCTATCAAATCATGCACGGTGTGGACAAAGTAGAAAAGGAAAAACTGTTTTCCCTATCGCACAACACTAGAACTAGGGGGCACTCCATGAAACCTTTGGAAGCTAGACCTCAAACAAATAAGAGGAAGTACTTTTTCACCCAGAGGATCACTGGTCTATGGAACTCCCTGCCAGAAGAAGTGCTGACAGCTGTCAGCCTCGACACCTTTAAGAAAGGATTAGATGAGTTCATGGAGAACAAGCGTATTAATAGCTATCATTATGGATGCCTAAGGACACCCTCCGGGTTGGAGAGATAGGCAGGATATTTCTCAATGCCATTTGCAGGGAATCATAAGCAGGTGAAGACATCTGCTTGGGAAGACCCTGAAGCAAATGGGGAGCCAGCCCATCTAGTCCAGAATGCTGGACTAGATGGGCTGTGGCCTGTTCCAGCAAGGCTGTACTTATGTTCTTATGTTCTTATGTTCTTAACTAAAATAATAAAATAGCTATACCAGCTATGCCAGGCCTTTGTTCTGAACATATCCATATCCTCTCGCTACAATTCTACATTACATGTCTGTCTTGTTCCTTGGTGATCTGATCCTCTTTCCACTTTTTATTTCTTTTTTCTTTTCAGATTTTTTGTGTGTGTGCAGCGATATTAGCCGTCTCTGCTTTTTATCTTTTTCTCCCTTGTACTTGTTTGTGACTATGCTTTTAGTGCCTACTTCTTTCAAAATCTCTAACCACCATGGGATTCTTTTTCCATTAGCTTCTCCTGCCATGAACTCCAAGTTATCGCTGCTCTGAATTAATTAAAATCTATTATCTTGAAGTTCAAGATGTGTGTTTGACTATTGACTGGACTATTGTAACTCTCTCTACATGGGGCTCCCCTTGAGGTGCACCCGGAGGCTTCAGTTAGTTCAGAATGCAGCCGCGCGAGCAATTATGGGAACCACCAGGTTCACCCACGTTACACCGCTCTTGCGCGAGCTGCACTGGCTACCTGTCGTCTTCCGGGTGCGCTTCAAGGTATTAATCATCATCTTTAAAGCGCTCCATGGCTCGGGACCTAGCTACCTGCGGGATCGGATCCTGCCTCATACATCCTCACGGCCGATTCGCTCCCACAGAGAGGGACTGCTCCGGGTGCCGTCCACTAGACTCTGTCAGCGGGCGACGCCCAGGGGAAGGGCTCTCTCTGTGGCGGGCCCGGCCCTCTGGAACAACCTTCCCCCTGATATTAGAACGACCACGGACCTCCGCTCCTTCCGCCTGAAATTGAAGACTCATCTTTTCCGCCTGGCCGGCCTAGGGTAGTCTCTCTGTCTATGGGTTTTTAAATGTATACTATATTTATTGGGTATTTTTAGTTAATGGGATTTTAGCACAGGATTGATTGAGTTTAATTTGTTTTAATTTGTATGTATTTTGTATATTTTTCGTTTTTTAATTTCCCTGTGCACCGCCCCGAGTCCCTGTGGGGAGAGGGTGCGGTCAATAAATTCAACTTATTATTATTATTATTATTATACAAGGGTCTTTGTGTATCCTAAAAACAAGAATTCCATTCCAAAACATGACTCCATTACTTTTTCCCAGGTTGCTGTTATTTTCTTTTAGCTTCCTATTGGCTAGTGTCATATCAAGGAAACCATATCCCTTTCCATCTTTTTCCCACCACCTAAAGGAAGTGGTTGTCAGCAAGATAACATCAGGAATTTCCTGAAAGGATCGTGCTTCCCAGGGGTAAATGAAAATCTCCCTCCCAACACTACTATTTCAGTCTCTTTGAAAATGCACAATTTTAGTTTTGGAAATCATTTCTACATCTTCTCCATTGGATGGGCAATGGCAGACACCAGCAACAATATTATCTTTATGTTTATTGGATTATAGGACTACGGGACTACTGTAACGCTCTCTACATGGGGCTCCCCTTGAGGTGCACTCGAAGGTTACTGTTAGTCCAGAATGCAGCTGCGCGGGTGATCATGGGAGCCTCAAGGCATTCCCATATAACACCTCTCCTGCGCGAGTTGCACTGGCTACCTGTGGCCTTTCGGGTGCGCTTCAAGGTGTTGACGACCATCTTCAAAGCGCTCCATGGCTCGGGGCCTAGCTATATGTGAGACCGTCTCCTGCTCCATACATCCCTTCGACCGATCCGCTCCCATAGAGAGGGCCTTCTCCGGGTGCCGTCGGCCGGTCAATGCCGGTTGGCGGCACCCAGGGGAAGGGCCTTCTCTGTGGCGGGCCCAGCCCTCTGGAACGACCTGCCCCCCGAATTACACACCATCTCAGACCTCCGCCTTTTCCGCCAGCATCTTAAAACGCACCTATTTCAACAAACCGGCCTAGCATAACCTCCCGTTTCTGACTGTTATTAGCTGTAACTTTTAATTAGGGAGATTTTAAATGGTTTTAGCACAGGGTATGGGTTTAATAGGTTTTTAATAATGGTATTTTGTATATTTGTATTGTTTTTTAAATTTTCCTGTGCGCCGCCCTGGGTCCTTTTTTAGGAGAAGCTGCGGGTTATAAATTCGATAAAATAAATAAATAAATACTATGATTAAGGCTGCAAAGTCTGGACAATCAGAAGATTGCAGCAAACAATAAGGAGTGTCTGTATTTCCTTGCTTGCATCTAGTGGCCATCCAAAGTACTGCACTTTTGCAACTCACATATGGCAAACTATTTAATTTAAATCAAATGTTATCTATAGCAGGGGTCTGCAACCTTTGCAACTTTAAGTCTTCTGGGAGCTGAAGTCCTTTAGACTTAAAGTTGCATAGGTTGGAGACCCCTGATCTATAGTGTCACCAAATTAAACATTCAGTTGGGTTTCTGAGAGATCAGGGTTACTTCTTCCAACTCACACTATGCGTTTATAAGTGGCAGTTGTAAAGTTATAAATTATAAGTAATCCTAACCCTAACATTTTCATGGAGCCTTTTTTTGTATTAACAACTAAGTGCATATACACAAATACCTGCAGGTTTGTGGACAGAGATTTTCTATTTTAAGATAGGAGATGTTGGATAAGAATGAACTTAGGAAGCAAATGTTAAATCATACTCTGAGTAGTATTTCCAATTTGGGTCTAATTTTAGACTTCAAATCCCATTCTACATAGTGAAATTGGTGGGTATGAATGATGAGAAATATGCTCCCAATTATCTGGAGGGGCATGGGTTACAATAGTCTCCCTTTTAGAATTCAGGCAGTCGTTAACTTAGGAGCCCAAAATTTATGTTGCTAAGTGAGAAATTTTTTAAGTGAGTTTTGTCCCATTTCACAACTTTTCTTGCACATTTGTTAAGTAAATCACTGCAGTTGTTAAATTAGTAACACGGTTGGTGAGTGAATCTGGTTTCTTCATTGACTTTGCTTGCCAGAAGGTTGCAAAAGGTGACCTCATGATCCCAGGAACACTGCAACTGTCATAAATGTGAATCAGATGTCAACCATCTGAATGCAAATCACATGATCATGGAGGGTGCCACAATGGTCATAAGTGAGAACAGTGGTCATAAGTCACTTTTTTCAGTGCCGTAGTAACTGAACGTTCACTAAGTGACCTGTTGTAAGTCAAAGAGTAACTGTAATTTCAGTCATGCAATTCTTTACTTTACTTACATGAAAATAAACCCCACTGAACACTGGACGACTTGGTTTTGGGTAGACAATAGGCAGAACTGCATTGTATACTTCTGATTCTCACACTCTACAAAAATAAGACAGGAGTGTATTTTAATTGATGTTGATTAGCCAAGTAATTCTCTTACACCACTCTTGTTAACTTCTTCTAGCGGATATATTGTCTCATTTTCTTAGAATAATGGCTTCGAGAACTAGCTGCTAGAAAGGCAGCTAGAAAGGATTACGCTAACAAATAATTCAATATCTCTAATTGATTTTTGGGTAGGCCTAATGGGGACTCTTGGGACACTTGAAAGAGCAAAGCAGGGATAGATTGCCATGGAGAAAATCTATTTGTCTGGCCACCAGTAGTCGAAATGACTTGATGACACATAATCAATCATCAATCAACATATCGACTCATTTCCCTCTGGCAGGGATGCTCTTTTATAAGAAGATATTGTCAGCCTTGGTTGTGCCAGGCTCCCATGCTACCTGGGAGTTCTGAGAATTAGTTTCCACCGATTTTGGCAGGCGCTGCCTTGAGTCATGTACTTTCTTTTTCCTCCCGGAGTGAATGAGATCATTAACTAGAAGTTTGACATTAGAAATGGGGCATATGATCAGAAGAGGCATTGCCATCTCTTGTTGGGGCAGTATGCTCATATAGCTTTTCATAAGTTATTTGAACCATCTCAGCTGGCTTAGTGCTATATCTCTTTCTCCCACCCCCACACATGATTTTTACAAGCACATTGCTTTCAACCTACTGTGTTTTCCCCTTGATACCTCTACTGCTGTGATGTCCTTAACAGACACCGATGTGACATGCAAAGCTCTGAAATAGAAGCTCTAGGGTGCTTTATCTCCTGTTCCTGCAATAAGCAGTGACAGTCTACGTTTTCCTCTCCATAGGCACTATTCATAGTCCTTTCATTAACAAGTCCCTGTGAATTAAAAGGCTTGCAGGGTGGGGGAGAGAGTAGATGGCATTAGGAGGTAAAGATCAAAACAAAAGGCGATATCCCAACTCTCTCCCATGCCATGGACACTAAAGTTACCTGGGTCTTCTCTTTTCATCTGGATGGTGAAAGACTGCTGAAACAGGATTTTAACCTTTGTATGATATTTCTCTAAATTCCATCTCAGGCCAAGACTGCAGGTGTTTTTTGCCCTAAAAGAGGTTTTTATTTGAAACCAACTTGACAAAGAATCAGCTACTAGGAGTGCATCTGGTCTGCAGTAATAAATGCCAACCATTAGGTGCCATAAAGTGTTTGGGTTTTTATTCACTTTTTACAGCTACTTGTGGTTGTCCACATTTTTGCAACCCATCGTTAAGAGCCCTAGAGAGAATGATTTGATAGGATAAGCTTTCTGCACACAGCAGCTACATATGAAGAACAACTGTATAACATAGTAGTCAAGGGGGGGAAAAGCCTTCAAACTCAAATGTTATCCTACAACAGAGGTGGGGAACTATGGCCCCTATATGACTTATGGACTTCAATTCCCAGAATTCCTGCGCCATCATGCCTCGCTTAGGAATTCTGGGAGTTGAAATCCTCAGGTCATAAAAGGGCCATAGTTCCCCATCCCTGTCCTTCAGAAACCTTCATTGAAGAGTAAGATACCTTCCTTGAGGTGCACCCGAGGGTTACAGCTAGTACAGAATGCGGCCACGCCGGGGATTATGGGAACCTCGCGGCATTCCCATGTAACACCTCTCCTACGCGAGCTGCACTGGCTGCCTGTGGCCTTTCAGGTGCGCTTCAAGGTGTTGATAACCATCTTCAAAGCGCTCCATGGCATGGGACCTAGTTATGTGTGAGACCATCTCCTACCTCACACATCCGTTCAACCGATTAGCTCCCATAGAGAGGGTCTTCTCCGGGTGCCGTCGGCTGGCCAATGCTGGTTGGTGACCCCAGGGGAAGGGCCTTCTCTGTGGCGGGCCCAGCCCTCTGGAATGACCTTCCCCCTGAACTCCGGACCATCACGGACCTCCGCCTCTTCCACCAGCGTCTGAAGACGCACTTTTTCCATCAAGCCGGCCTAGCCTAGTCCCCGAGACCATCCTATAAGACTGTTTTAAATTAATATAACGTTTTAATTAGTGGGATTTTAGTGAATTTTAGCACAAGATACTCTAAATTTAATCAGTTTTTATTGTGTAGTATTATTTATGGCGTTTCTATTTATTTATATGTTTATACTTGTTTTAATTTCCTGTGCATAGCCCTGAGTCCCTTTGGGGAGATAGGTGCGGTATAAAAGTCAAATAAATTCAAATTCAAATTCCATGGATGGTTTTTGATTCAGCCTTATTGTTAGTTGAAGGAACTGGAATAATTTCCGATTCAACTAACAAGGAACCCATCAACCCAATTATCCTTAGTCCCTCTCAAAATATATTCTCGGTCTTAAATGGAGATTATAGAACTTTCTGGTTGGTGGAAGAGATGGCATTTCAGCTTTAGCAAGTCGATTGTTAAGGGAACAGGTAACCTCCTGAATCAATTATGGCTTGGAGTTTTCTGCAGACCCTTGACAAATTAGAAAATAACATGAAGCAGAAAGAAAAAAATCAGAGGTTCTCAGAAACTCAGGTCCTACCTAGAGTGATGTCATCATTCAGTGAAAGTAACTGGCAAGCAATCCAAATCAAAGAATATTTATTTTTTGGCTAATTAAAAAAAAAACGTTTGCCCCCATCTTGCTATATTATGATCATGCTGCTCTTCAGCACAATAATCTGCAGCCATATCAAGAACCTCATAGAATGAATGGAGAAGGTTGACCTGACCTAGGAACTCCAATACGTTTTCTCACAGTGGCCTTGAGAAGCCAAAAATAAAGATTTGAAAGCAGTAGTGCTCTCCTGCTGTAGCCCTCTCAGAGATATCTTGACCTTGAATGTGGGAGTTCTTGTAGATTCATCCTAAATAATACAGAATTATTGGATTTGTTCAAAACCATGGAGTGCTGTTTAATCCACATAACACCCTAAGCCAGGACAAGCACAAGATGTGAATGCAAAAATTTATGTGTAGAAATTTTCTACACTTCCTTCCGTCTGAAATTAAAAACATATTTTTTCTGCTTGGCCGGCCTGGGGTAGTCTCTCTCTATGGGGTTTTAGTTGTGTAGGGAATTTTAGTTATAATGGGTATTTTAGCACAGGCACTGTTTAATTTGTTTTTAAGATGTTGTTTTGATTGTATTGTATTTATGGTTTTAGTTTTCCCTGTGCACCGCTCCGAGTCCCCGTGGGGAGAGGAGCGGTCAAGAAATTAAATAATAATAATAATTATTATTATTAATACTTTTCTGAAATCCATGTAAAGCAACAGAGCTCTTCTTATCTTAGCAAAACAAATTTGTGTTTGCCTAAACCAGGGGTCTGCAAAGTTGGCTCTTTGAAGACTGGTGGACTTCAACTCCCAGAATTCCCCAGCCAGCACAGCTCCACCAGTCTTCAAAGAGCCAACTTTGCAGACCCCTGGCCTAAACAATCTAAAAAAAATTAAGTTTACTATTAATGGAGCTTTTTGTAGGTAAATTGTTTTGGGAATGACCCAGCTGCATTTTTTCATTAAAACTTCCAATACAACTCTTCACTTCCCTTTGCAATAGTAGCCTTGTTGGCTGTGACTTTTGTCCGTTTTATCTGCTACTAATATAGCATTACAGTTTGTATTACTGCTTCTGAGCAATTTGTTAAATGTCTGTCTTCACATTGTACTGTAAGATTGAAGATACTTTACTTTCAGACTTCCAAGTCTGGATATTTATTGATAGATATGTTTCCCAGAGTACAATCCCTCACCTCATAGGAGTAGTAAAGAAGAGATAAGGTGAGTGTTAGAGTTTAAAGAAGATACTTGCCTTTACTACTGGAAGAACAAGAAGAACAAATGCAAACACTTAGGAATCAACAGTTGAACTTGATGGGTTATGGGTTCAAGGATATCTGAACTCAGTGGAAGCTATAATGTGGAAGTTAAAACGGAGCAATCTCTATTGACAGATGATGAGTACGGTGGCTGCCTGCTGTTAATCTGCAATGCAAAGTACTTTTCCTTCAAAAGTCATTTCAATGAAATCCATGGAATTGAGTTAATGATGTAGAAAAGTCTTTACATAGTCTTCTTCTGCTGTAAGAATGAGTAGCTTTCTGTAAATTTGGGCCTTTGGCAAACTGGGACCCTCCATTTCCCCTTTTTCTGATCGTCTTCCATCAGCTGTCTAGTTTGCTCTTTTCTCACATCTGACACCTCCTGAAATGGCAGAAAGTAATTACTACATTCTGTATGCATCATCTTCACAAATCATAATAAGCAAGCCCCATCAAGGAACAGGCTTTCCCTTTCTAAGTTTTGTTGCAAACCACAGAAAATCACCTGGAGAGGTACAGATAACTAACAATCTGAATCTCCACACGTCATCTATTCTTGGTGAAGCATGAAAACCAGTGTCTGCATTTCCTGCGTCGGATGAGGAGAGCACCTCTTTCTCCTTCTGTCCTGGCCATTTTTTACAGAGGTGCAATTGAGAGCGTTTTAACAAACTGCATCACTGTTTGGTTTGGTGGCAGCAGTGCCTCAGATAGAAAGTCCATACAGAGAGTGGTAAGGACAGCCGAGACGATTATAGGAAGCTCATTTCCTGTCATTCAGGATACTGTTTATAAGCGCTATGTGCTTAGAGCTCAGTGCATTGTTAGAGACCCCACACATGCACTTTATGGTCTGTTTCTGTTACTCCTCTCTGGGAGGAGGTTTCGAAGTATTTCTAGCAGGACTACCAGATTCTGTAACAGTTTTATTCCCTAGGCCCATCCATCTGGTAAACTGTCAAGATCTGTTTTTCTCACCATGTAGATGTATACATTCGAACTACACTCTGTTGTTTCTCTGTGTCATATAACATACTGTATGTGGGTACATGCATAATTTTGTATTTATTTATTTATTTATTTTGTCATGTTTATGTAGTGTATATTGAAGGTGATGGCCAGATAAGACCTGTATGCAATGAAATTTCATTTTAATGTATGCAATTAGTGTACATTCAAAGTAACAATAAAGATATTCTATCTATTCTATCTATCATCTGAAGCCCATGAGACAGATCCCTATTTTAATATGACTCAATAACAAGCCCCACGTATTTCTATTTCTTGATCTCTTCCCGCTGTCTGTCTCTCTAAGTTCCTAATACTAGAAGCTGTAGTCCCGACACATCTGTAAAGAATCAGTTGGGAAATTTTCTGCATCATTAACTCAATACTTTCATGTACTTTCAATACAACATTTCTACTATATCCAAAGCCTTTCTCAGGTTCTTCTTACCAATCTCATTTGTGGCTGGAGATAATGAAGCCTTTCTTGGATGTCCCTACATAGGGGGTGTTGTAAATCCACTGAGAAATTTTGGTAACTGGAAATCTTAAAAACCAAACAAGCGAATTAAACACCTTCTTGCTGTTTCCAGCCTTACACTATTTTTTTTTTTTGTGATGACAGTAATAGTGATAAGATTAGAATCAGAGATGATATTCAGCTGGTTTGGACCTGTTCGCCCGAACTGATAGTGGAAATCGCAGATGGACCTACCCACCCATCCGCCCCGGTTCTATGCTGTCCTATTTAGATATATTTTCAAGGCACAAACATGCATGCAAGCCCCACGTGCAAGGTCATAGCACATGCATGGAAGGCTGAGTGCATGTGCACACTCTCACATTTGTGAACCGGAAGGAAAGTAAGTGAATACCAGCCCTGATTAGAATATAAAATGCAGTGATCTGTCACATAGTCTTACAGGTGATCTGCTAAAGCACTGCTACATTTCTTCCTCTTACAAATACCAGTTAGGAGTCAAAGGATGAACTTGATGGATTGTGGATTCAAATAAGTTGAAATGATAAGTTTTTTGAAAAATCAACATTTTTCTATTGCTCAAAGACAATTAAGGGTATAAGCCAGAGGTGGGTTGTTGCCAGTTTGGCCCAGATGGCTAAACCAGTAGTAGCAGTGGTGGGAGGCTCCACCCATCCACCTGGATGCTTCTGCGCATGTGCAGAAACATCACATGCAATAGAGAGAGCTCCCGGACCAATGGTGGGTTATAACCGGTATGTACCAGTGCCTGCCGGAAGCACCAGGTACTGTTCCGGTATGGTGCTCCGGAGGCCCCACCCACCCGTGCTCCTTACTGGTATTTGAGCTGTTCAGGGCTTATGCGCATGAGCATATGGCGCCTGCACGATGCTTTGCTGAGCAGCTGGAGCGTCGGGAGGTGTCACAGTAAGTACAATGCACACGTTCATGTGGTGGTCGCCCGGCCCCATTGCACCGTACCGGTTGCAACGGGATCTGGAACGCACCACTGGCCCAAATCAGTAGTAAAAAAAAAATAGCAATCCACCTGGTATAAGCTATTAAAATAGTAATTATATCACACCCAAAATCTTTTTGTATAATAGATAGATGCATAGTTCAAGGGAAGTTTTACTGAACACAAATGACAGTCCGGAATCTGCTTGATTAATGTTATGTTAACATACTTTAATAAGTAATAAGTATATTTTTTTAGAAAACGGCAATCTTCAAATAAATAGAACAGTGGATTCTTTTTTTCCTTCAAATGAAGCATCTTCCTTTGTGTGTGATCAAATTCATGATTGTATGTAGTCATTGTTCAGTAAACACGGAACATTTTCAGTAATGCAGTTTAAGAGCCCAAGAATGAAGTTTCATTTATTTTCTGCAACATTTTTTCAGCTATGTGTCCCTACATCATCTATTAGTTATGATAATAGGGAACTTGCAATGAAAATCAGTGCATCCTTTTTATACCTCATTATGATTTATTTGCTTGGGGTTCATTCAAGAAGTCTTTTCCATGTGAAGGCATTTTGAAGTGAGGGTTAGAAATAGTACTTTGGCACCCACTACATTATGTTACACATTATTGTCATGTCAATTCTATTGACAAGTGAATGTCAAGCACTAAATCAGCTGCTTTTTACTTGCAATCCACATGCTTTACCATTGAACTATAATCTTTCCTATTGAGTTAAAAATTTCATTTCTCCAATCATCTATCCATTGTTTGGGTAACATGAATAATCTTTTGCCTGAGTTCACATATACCACTAAGCTACAAATGTGGTTTATTTGGTTTTGGCTTGGCATAATGCGTAAACCAAATTCTTGTGACTTGTAAGCCTTCATGTTCTGTAGCTTACTGCACAGGGCAAAGTCCGTAGCCCACTAGTTCAATTAACCATGGTTAAATGAGCCATGACTTTGCACAATATACGGATGCAAAAATAGCAGAGATGGGCAAAGGCCTTACTCCAAGGCTGCACTGTGCCTAAGATTTAGCTTTCACCGTGGCATAGAAATTGTTGGCACAGAAATCCTTGTCCCGTTTTCAAAACGGCTTTCCAATTTGGCTCAGACTAGAACATGTTTTGCTTTACAAAGTTCTGTGTAGTTCAGCACTGAGGTGAATTGGCAGGAAAACCTAGAGGAACAGCAGCTGCTGCTGGAGGTCATGACCGAATTGGATTGGCGAGACTGAGTATTGGAAAGTGGCCAATATCCAGTAAAATATTTTGTGAGCCCAAGATGTGAGCTCTATAAATAAAATTACTAAATCATTCATCTTTCCTCAGCGAGGTTGCACCAAAGTTTGGAAAGATGCAGAAGGCTCTTTTTTTCTCTCCACTTTACGCCGTGCTGCTACATTAGTCAATCATGTATAATGCGCTCAGCGGGAATTATGCAGAGAACAGTTCAGGAAACCTTGTATGCTACCAGAGTCTGGGAGAGAAATCTAGGCTATGGAATCATTTAATGTTTGCATGTTTTAATGTTGTTGAACTGTCACTTGTGTGTTTTTCTAAATAAATCAGAGAGGTGACAGCAACTAGCCCGTCTCTACAGGAAAAAAAAGTTATGTATGATATATAACTCAAGAGGGTTGACAGGATACACAGCTAGTTGAAGCACAAGCTGTTTTCATAAGGTTTTCTCAGCCAAGACTGTCTGAGAGTCTTTCCTCTTTTTTTTTGTTGGCAATATTACAGCAGGCTTCTTCTTCTTCGTCTTCTCCTGCTTCCAGGCACTCTGTAAAGAGTGGCCAATTCTTCCATTTCCATCAAGTATACCGCAGGGGACACCAGCACCTGCAGCCTAACTCTCCAAACTCCAGGAGTTTCCTCTCAAAAGATGTCAAGATGACTCCCGACCCTGCAGATCTTGAAAGAAGAAGGAGATATTTTGTGCCCGATAGTCATGGTGACAGTTTCTTACCTCCTTATCAGAGAGCAGAATTCACAACATGCAAAGCTATCATGGGATGTAGATGGTTTTGGTTTTGTATGTTGCGTGAACTTTCTCATTATGATTTAATAACCATTTTTATAAGTTAGCACGATGTGCAAATGTAAAGCGTATTCAATATGGTAGCTTATTTAGTAAAACACAATTAAGCAAACCAAGTTTAGTCTTTTACATGGACACAGTATTTTCTTCTCAAAAAGTCACAATCAGTTGGAGTTTTGCAAAATATGCTTCTGTTCACACAATGCAATTAGCCCAGGGAGGAAAAGGTTTAGCTGTTGTATTCAAAGAGTCAGCATTTCCTGTAGGACTCAACTATCCTTCCCCACTAGATATCCTTCAATTTTTGGGGGATTACAGTGCCCATAATTCCTAACCATCGGCGATTATAGCTCTGTGAAAGGAATTAGTTTCTAATCCTAGACCTCTTCTAGGCCAGCCCCCTGCTCAAAATGGAGACCCTATACCATTTCAGACAAGTGATTGTTCAGCCTCTTCTTAAAAACCTCCAGTGATGAAGAACCCACAACTTCTGAAGGCAAACTGTTCCACTGTTTAATTGTCCTCAGTGTTAGGAGGTTTCTCCTTAATTCTCTCCTTGATTAGTTTCCATCCATTGCTTCTTGCCCTGCTTTGGAAAATAGATTGACCCCTGTCAATGGGCCTGTTTTTTTTCAAATAAAAGGAATGAATAGCTTGGGGGGGGGGCTTGCAGAGTGCTCCCGGTGGGGGAGGGTGTCAAAAATGAACACAAAAATGGCACATGTATTGCAAAAACGGGCCATTTTTTGGTCAAAAAAATTGCATGCATAGCCTTATGGAGGCTTATAGAGTGCTGCTGGAGGCTCTAGGAACACCATGTTTTTTGCTCATTTCTGCTCTCCCCAGCCCCTGGAAGCCTCCACAAGGGTATGTGCATGGCCATTTTGGTGAAGGGGCGGGGTTTCAGTAGGCAAAAAATGCTGTATTCGATGTATAAGACGCACCCAGATTTTCAGTCTCTTTTTAGAGGAAAAAAGGTGCGTCTTATACTCCGAAAAATACGGTAGGTTGAAAATAAAAGGTCCGTCATATCATTCTCTACCAAGCTTGGCAGTAGAAGACACACCATCTAAACACCAGCCTACTCTAGATTACAAACTGTACCCCATAGGCGCTGGGGAAATTAAGATACCTTAATTTTTACAACCATCTTTCTTAAATATGACAAGGCATTGCATCAATCCATCTTGTTGGATACAATTTTATAGCAAGGAAGATGAAAACTGTTACCAGTTCTAAGGTCCTTTGGTGCTATGCTATGTTACAATTTTGATGTGTGACTACAACATTTACAATTCTTTAGGGAATCATCTGATGGAACACTATTATACATCTTCACTTTCATCTTTTCTGCTTATGCCTTTTAAGATGCATTATATACATGATGAAGATTTGCTAAAACAATGTGGATGCATGGCCCCAAGGAATAACTGGTAAAACTGGAGGGAACCATTGAGGGTATGCTGTATAATTCCAGTCAGGAACTGTAGAATTTAAAGCTGGTTTGCAAAGCACCGAGCTATCTCTAGATGGCAGAAAAGAGTTAGGGTTTTATGTATTTCTTTGTTGGCATCTGGCATTTTCTCCTCCCCCTCCCTCCCTCCCTCCCTCTCTCTCTCTCTCTCTCTTTTAACCCAGGTTGGGCTGTGCAGCAATCTAAATTCAAAGGACAGAATAGTGTGCAGATGTATACGCTTGTAGAAGCTACTGGAACAACTTAAATCAAATGTGTCTTTTGACAGGACTGCATGCCATCTGTGGAGGGCAGCTGCTTGAACCCAGGAAAAGATCAGGTGCTTTAAGGTGTTTCAGCAAGTGCCATGCACACACCAACATGTGCTCTGAATCTTGTTTTGCCCTTCACACCTGGATTTCTACAAAACTGTAACGGCATGTTTATTACCATCCCACTTACTGGCTTCATGTCATGATGTAAATGTAACCTATAAATAAACTCATCGGTTGGGATAAAAGTTAGGGATCCACACGAGGTCATGATTTTATGCAGAAGTTGTCCCTAATTATACGCCACAATTTGTCTCTGTTAACCTAATAAGTTAAAGACCTAACTGTACAACATGCTGACTGACTGAAGATTGATTGAAACAGATGGGCCTGTTTAGTCTTTAGAAGGCTACAGGGAGATGTGATACCTGTCATCAGAGAACCAAAAAGTTGTCATGGAAAAGCTCTCTTGTACTCTTTCACTCTAGAGGCTAGAATTAGAAGTAATGAATAAAAATGGCAAGAAAGTTGACTTTGACAAAATGTCACCAGAATTGTTCTAATTGTAAAAGTTATTTGACTGGGGAACAAAGGCTCTTGGGAATTGATTGATGTATTTAAATAGGTCTTTTTCATCTCAGATGTGTTTTTCAACCTTGTTGGTCCACAGATCTATAGATCTATATCTATCTATATCTATATAGGTTTTTAAGAAGTAATTGGATAACCATTTGTCTGAAATAGTATAGGGCCGTGATGGTGAACCTATGGCACGTGTGCCACAGGTGGCATGCGGAGCCATTTATCAGGGCACCTGAGGTGTTGCCCTGTCAGCTCCACTGTGCATGCACGCACTGGCCAGCTGACTTTTGGCCTTAGTTTAAGGCCATTTTTCGCCTTAACCAGCCTTATGGCCAAACTGGAAGTTCAGGAATGGACTTCCGGTTTGTTCGTAGTGCCATTTTTCCCCTCCGGAGCCTTCAGGAGCCTTCAGGAGTCTTCCCTGAAAGCTACGAAGGGCAAAAAACGGCCCTATGAGCAAACAGGAAGTGACTTCCGTTTTGGCCATAAGGCCATTTTTCGTCCTTCAGAGCCTTCAGGGAAGACTCCTGAAGGTTTTTCACGCACTGGAGGCTTCAAGGAAGCTCCAGGGGAGAGGCTGTTTTTGACCTCCTAGAAAGCTTCTAGAGCCTGGGGAGGGCAAAAAAAGAGCACCAAAAGCGGTCGCACACACATGCACGCAGAGTGGGGAAGCATGCACATGTGTGGCGTGCCCATGCACAACCCCCCTGCACACCCCTTCTTTTGGCACACAAGCCAAAAAAGGTTCGCCATCACTGGTATAGATTTTCCTGCCTTGGCAGGGGGTTGGACTAGAAGACCTCCAAGGTCTTCCTATTCTGTTATTCTATTCTGTTTCTGATTTCTGTTCTGTTCCGTTCCTTTCCGGTCCATTCATTTCTCTTTATGATCTATATATCTCTATTATGTATGTTTGTATGTGCCTGCCTGCCTGCCTGCCTGCCTGCCTGCCTGCCTGCCTGCCTGCCTGCCTGCCTGCCTGCCTGCCTCTCTATCTATCTATCTATCTATCTATCTATCTATCTATCTATCTATCTATCTATCTATCTATCTATCTATCTATCTATCTATCTATCTATCCAATGTTTTATCAATAGGAATAAAATGCAATACAGAGAAAACAGAAAAACATACATAGAGTCCATGTATCTTAAAGTTGTCAAGGTCACATGATATTGCAATTTTACAACTGCATCGCATGTCACTAGAAATTTTAGTCTCAATTACCAGTGATAGGTGAGGGCTACCTGTATGGAGATTGGGCATCTTGTAGTTAGTTGTGGATTTGCCTGGAGCCTCATTATTCCTTTTGCTGCCCATTTGCTGAAAAGTGACAGCACAGAGGCCGACTTTGATTACAGCCCAAAGTATGCATCTTCTTACAAGAATGTCTACCACCATTATCATTTAAACGGAAAATGTTAAAATATGAGCCGAAATGGCATTACGTTTTTAAAGCGACTCTTATCACTTTCTTCATATAAATAATACGCCTGTCAAGATGCTACTGAAATTCTGCCCTTCAAGCTGTGAAAGGAATGACCTTCCTAAATCATGAAGCGTTCGTAGTATCTGTCCTTTGGCAAGGTTACATTTATTAGATGTGTCTTCTTCAGGATATTTTCAAGTGTCTTGAATCTAGCTACAAAAATAATCAGTAGGACTGCGAATGTCTCCCCTCTAAAACTAAGAATGAATACAGAGATAGAAAAAAAAAAGAGAGAAGGAGGAGACCTTTAAAAACCTGAGATATATAGTTTGCTTGGGGGGAAAAACAGTTTTTTTGTCTGTATGAGAGGTACAAACACTAAAGGTTACGTTTGTAGTCTAATGCCATGTGCCTGAGATCAATACAGAAAAACCAGCTGCCTGTATCCAAACTCTGAGGAGAACCAGGTATGTAATGGAGCTACAGTTATCTTCACACATGTATGGCATGTGCTTTGAGCTCTAGGGGGGATGTTATTAGCCCTACAGTGTAGAAGAGGCTAAGAAACTAATGCCATATAGATCATATAAAGGCAAAGTCTCTCCTCGCACATACATATTACTTGTTCCCACCTCTAGGGGGTGGTGCTTATCTCCGTTTCTAAGCCAAAGAGCCAGCGCTGTCTGATGACAATTCTGTGGTCATGTGGTCAGCATGACTAAACACCAAGGGTGCATGGAATGCTGTTACCTTCCCACCAAACGTAGTTCCTATTTTTCTACTTGCGTTTTTACATGTTTTCAAATTGTTAGGTTGGCAGAAGCTGGGACAAGTAACGGGAGCTCACTCCGTTACGTGGCGCTAGGGATTTGAACCCCCCAAACTGCCAAACTTTCTGATCGACAAGCTCAGCGTCTTAGCCACTGAGCCACCGTGTCCCCTTCATATAGATTACTGTAATAGGTACAGGACAGAAACGTACAAATCTGAATGTGCTTCTCCCCTTCCTCCTTCTGCCTTCATGTGAGGCGCTTGGAAGGGGCGTGTCTGTCTCTTTGTTGTTGTTGCTGATGTTTTTTTTTTTAAATGGTAATTTTATTAAAGATTATAATTGCCAGGACAAAAGATAAGAACTAAGATCATCCGTGGTTTTGGGGTAGAGTACCATCTCTACGCTGATGATACACAGCTGTATATATCTACCCCAAACCACCCCAACGATGCCGTAGCGGTGATGTGTCAGTGCCTGGAAGCCGTGCGGGCCTGGATGGGAAGTAACAGACTCAGACTCAACCGGTCCAAGACCGAGTGGCTGTGGTTTCCGGCATCCCGATACAAGCAGTTGACTCCATCACTGGCCATAGGGGACTATCACCTTACCTCTGTGGATGGGGCACGTAACTTGGGCGTCCTCCTTGATGCCCGGCTGTCCATGGAAGATCAAGTGACAGCCGTGGCCAGGAGGACACTTTACCAGGTTCGCCTGGTCTGCCAGTTGCGTCCCCTATTGGATCGGGGTGCCCTTTGCATAGTCACTCATGCCCTCGTGACATCCCGACTGGACTACTGCAATGCTCTCTACATGGGACTCCCCTTGAGGTGCACCCGAAGGCTTCAGCTAGTCCAGAATGCAGCCGCGCGGGCAGTTATGGGAGCCTCTAGGTTCTCCCATGTAACACCGCTCCTGCACGAGCTGCACTGGCTGCCTGTCGTCTTTCGGGTGTGCTTCAAGGTGTTAGTTACCATCTTTAAAGTGCTCCATGGCACGGGACCTAGCTATCTGCGGGATCGCATTCTGCCTCATACATCCCTGCGACCGATTCGCTCCCACAGAGAGGGACTTCTCCGGGTGCCGTCCACTAGGCTGTGCCAGCGGGCGACGTCCAGGGGAAGGGCCTTCTCTGTGGCGGGCCCGACCCTCTGGAACGACCTTCCCCCCGAAATCAGAACAACAACGGATCTTCGCTCCTTCCGACAGCTTTTAAAAACTAATTTCTTCCATTTGGCTGGCCTAGGGTAATTTTAATTAATTTCATAGTGTTAAGAGGGATAGTTTTTATTTTTCATAGATATTTTTAGTGCAGGATATATTTAATGTGATTTTAATTTTGTACTTTGTTTGTGTTAATTGTTTTTAATCTCCCTGTGCCCCGCCTCGAGTCCCTTCGGGGAGAGAGAGTGGGTTATAAATAAAAAAATTTATTATTATTATTATTATTATTATTATTATTATTATTATTATTATTATTATTATTATTATTATTATTATTATAATAAAAAGTAGAAGGTACAGAAAAGATAAAACAGAAAAAATAAGAATGTAGTAAATCAAAAGAAAAGTATATAAATTCATCATGATTGTATTTTTAGTCTCTGAAAATACAACAAATGATATCTTCTTCTCATATGTTATTTATTTATTTATATTCCACCTTTATAATTTTTATAAGTAAGTCAAGGCAACGAACACACCAATTTAATACTCCTTCCCAGTCCCATCACATTTGCTATAATCAAATCCTTAAAGTTTCATTTCAGTTCTGATTAATCCATTAAGATTTACCAGAGATAATTTATCTATTTTAATTTGATCAAATAAACCAACTTTACATTTCTTCCTTTTAATTTTAATAACTTAAACTTTAGTCCTTATAAATAATGTCCTAGGACTTTTCCTCCCCATGTTTTCAATGCCTTTTCTTCAAAGCTTTCTTCAAAGCTTTAACAAGTCAGTTTTGTAAATTCAGTATAGGAAAATTATCCAGACCACTTTTTTGGTTTTATATTTGTACATATCTTTAAGATAATAAATATTTATTAGTTATTAGCCAGCTTCTTTTATATGTCCAGCATAGTATCTTTTTCTATATCTGTAATGGAATGTACAGGTAGTCCTTAACTTATGACCACAATTGAGCCCAGAATTTATGTTGCTAAGTGAGAAAATTGTTAAGTGAATTTTGTCATTTTACAACTTTTCTTGCCACATTTGTTAAGTGAATCACTGCAATTGTTAAATTAATGATGTGGTGGTTAAGTGAATTTTGCTTTGCATTGACTGTGCTTGTCAGGTCACAAAAGATGGTCACATGATCCCGGGGACACTACAAATATGAACCAATTGTCAAGGTGCATTTCAGAGGTAAGGCAGCTAAGAGGAAACGTAGTCCAGATATATGTGGTAGAAAGAGGGTAAAGCCAGCCCCTCTCTAATAGTTCATAGAGCATGTTGTGAAGGCAGATAGCAGTGTTCAGTCTGTCAAGAATTTGTCTGTAAATGGGACACAATAAAGAACTCAGCTTGAAAGAATTGCCATGTCATTTCTTGACTCTTGGACTTGACAATATCTATTTTGTAGTGTGTTATTTTTAAATTCACTTTCAGATCAGTCTCAATCTTGTCTGATAAAATTTATTACTCTTCCATAACATTTTTAAACACAGTATATCGATAGAGACAAATACTCTTAAAATTGACTTCTGGGTTCATTGTTTCAAAAATGCCTTTCAATAAATCCAAAATATATTGCTTCCTTCTGTATTAGTAAGTTGCATTTTATGTTTTCTTCTCCTTTAGTTATAATTTTTAGTTCCTTCTGGTGTCCAACCTTTAAAGTCTCGTTCTATCTTTTTTTAAAAAAGAATTGAAAACAAAAAAATATTTTCCATGCAATGGATTCTTATAATTAATTTCAGGGTGATAGTGAAAAGCAGGGTTTGCCTGGTTCCCCTCAAATCCATTTGCAGGGTGGAGGCAAATGGAAATGCTCTGTTTTGGTAAAATGCACTGGGATTTTAATTACCCCTCACTCGTGCACAGCATGACTTTTAGTCTAGTTGCAAACTCAGTTGCAATAAATGACATATTGGAACATTGTGTGTAGAAGTATCCCTTTGAAGATAATGCGCTATAAAGCAGGATCACCCACAGGATTGTTGTTCCATGAGGTGGATACACTTCGTTATGTTTAAGAGAATGGTTGCCTCTGGATCCAACCAAGAGGTGTGAAAGTACTGGCGTAGTAGTTTCCTTATTTCTTGGGACACTGGACTCTAAAGTGCAGGTTGTTTGGATATCTGTTCCAAAAGGATGCAAAAGATCACCCTGAAGGAGAAGCTACCTCAGCAAAGGCAGGTGTTTGCAAAATGAGCTGTTATTTTGGCTCAACTTCAGAACAGAGTGAAATGGCTACTTATGGGAGGCTGGAATTTTATTAGCATCCTCGTTGCCTCTGGTGGCAAGCTGTGTGCTGTAGCTTGTCAGAACTAGCAAAGTGAAGGCTTTGTGGCAGGAAGAGGAGCCCCAGGGTAGCAAGTCCACACAGAAAGCCATTGCAGACAAATAGCTCACCATATTAAAAAGTTGGGCTGTGGATACAACCCTTTCCATATGTTGGCTGTTGTGCATGAAATGAATAGTAAATTTATGGGGATTTTTTTCTTCTTCTTCCTTTAAAAAAAAAAAAGTTTTCCAAGTGCTACCGTGTTTCCCCGAAAATAAGACAGGGTCTTATTTTCTTTTGACTCCCGAAATACAATACAATACAATAGCAGAGCTGGAAGGGACCTTGGAGTTCTTCTAGTCCAACCCCCTGCCTAGGCTGGAAGCCCTATACCGTTTCAGACAAAATAATTACTTGGCCTTATTTTCTGGGAGGACTTATTATTTTTGAGGTGTAGGAGGTGGCAAGCATGGTCACCTCATGGCTGCTGCTGTGTGGGTAATATTTTCAGGGGGGCTTATTTTTTGGGGGGAAAGACTTATTTTAGCACATGCACTCAAAAGCCTGATTAGGCTTATTATCCAGGGAGGTCTTATTTTGGGGGAAATGGGGTACTCTGAATGAGCAAATGGTTTCCTTTCTAAGTATTTCTTTGAAACACAAAATTGGCATGGATTGCCATCATTACCTTTTAATTCTTGGTTTTCCCTGAGAGCTTGCAGAACGGTAGTGTGCAATATAAGTATCCCGTGCGGCCAAGTCAAAAGGTATGAATTAAATATGCATGTATGTTCAGCTGTCATACTGATTTAGAAGAGACCGAGTTTGCTTTCCTGTTTCATAGCATGAAACAATCCACCTGGGAGGTGGTCATGGATGAAATAATCAGACTGACTGCATGCTATAAGGTAAAGGCCTTTGAAAGGGCTAATAATAAGGTCCCAGATAACAACTTAATTGGAACCACGATGTGCTGATTGGTTGCTTTTAGTTTCTGTGAGTTGCTCCTAAAATGCATGTAGGTCAGGTCAGGGCTGTCAAACTCCTGGCCCGTGGGCCAGATGCATCACACTTCCACACCCGGAAGGCTGCCTGTGGCCTTCCGGGTGCGCTTCAAGGTACTAGTGACCATCTTCAAAGCGCTCCATGGCATGGGACCTGGTTACTTGCAGGACTGCCTCCTACCACACACCTCCAGTCGACCTGTCCTCTCCCACAGTGAGGGCCTCCTTAGGGTGCCGTCCGCCGGACAATGCCGGCTGGTGACTCCCAGGGGAAGAGCCTTCTCTGTGGCAGGCCCCGCCCTCTGGAATGACCTGCCCCCCCCCGACCTCCGTACAATCACGGACCTTCGCCTCTTTCGTCGGGCATTAAAAACATACTTCTTTCATGCGGCCGGCCTGGCATAGCTGTTATGGCTGATTTTAGTCTGGGTTTTAATTATGTCTTTTAGCACGGGTTTACAAAATTCGATTTAATTCATTTTTAATTATTTTGATTGTATTTATTATTTTATTATTTTTATTATCTCTGTGCACCCCCCTGACTCGCATCAGGGAGAGAGGGCAGTATAGAAATACATGAAAATAAAAAATAAATAAACAGACTGGCCACGCCCACGCCCAGTTTAGCAAAGGGGGGGGGGGAGTCCTGATATGTCATGTGATGCCACGACGACGACGACATGAGTTTGACACCCCTGGTCTAGGTAATATTCCTAAATCAGTGGCTGATCATGCAAAATATCTGAATGTTGCCATTGTTGTAGAGAGAGACAGTCCAAGGAATGGAAGCTCCATGGCTTTGCCAATAGATCACACTTGAAAGCAAGAGATATGGTTATTTATATCAAGAGTAAAGTTAGAGAGAAACTAGCTGAGCATGGAGGAGTCAAGCAGCAATTAGTCTGAGATCTTTAGGAAGGCACAAGACAGCAAGAGCCACCTTGAATGCCATTAATCCTTATCTAGTCTGGCCCAGGTGCAAACTGCCACTGTGGGAAGATTGCTGGGAAGTGGGCATCAGGCAGCTCCCTGGGTGATGTTAGGCCAGTCACTCTTTATCACTCCAACCTACCTAAAAGGACAGTTGTGTTATATATGGGTGATGGTGGTAGAAGCAATAGGTCCGGTACTGCACTAAGTACATGCCAAATAAGTACTTATACATTCAAAATGGGATAATAAGATTATCAAGAATATTAGTCTGAACTAAATTTAGTCTGAAACTAAACTTTTCATGTGTGCATTTAGTTGTTCTCTTTTTGATACACCATTCCAATATCACTTTCTTTTTTGGGTTGGCAGGCTTGTTGGAATGGCAGACTAATATTCTCCATGGCACAGGACCTAGTTATCTGCGGGATCGCATCCTACCCCATACATCCCTTCGGCCGATTCGCTCCCACAGAGAGGGGCTTCTCCTGGTGCCGTCCACTAGGCAATGCCAGCGGGTGACGCCCAGGGGAAGGGCCTTCTCTGTGGCGGGCCCGACCCTCTGGAACGACCTTCCCCCCGAACTTAGATCTATCCCGGACCTCCGCTCCTTCCGCCAGCAACTAAAAACCTACTTTTTCCATCAGGCCGGCCTGGCCTAACCTACCGTTTTTAGCCTTAGTTGTTTAGTAGGGAAATTTTAAATTGGGCTTTAGGGATTTTAATGGGGTAGTTTTTAGCACAGGGTGTAATTTAATATAGTTTTAATGTATTTATATATTTATTGTGATGTATTGTATTTTTTATATTTTCCTGTGCACCGCCCCGAGTCCCTTCGGGGAGAGGGGGTGGTTAATAAGTCGAATAAAAATGAGAAAATAATGAAAAAATAAATTTTATTATCTCATATTAAATATATTAGTATTTATTTGGTATGTACTTAGAGCTGAGTGCAGTACCAGACTTATTCCTCCTACTCTTACCACTACCACTACTACCCTTATATAACACAACTGTCTTTTTAGGTAGGTTGGACTGAGAAAAGGTGACTGGCCAAACATCATCCAGGGAGCTGCTATGGCAAAGGGTGAACCAGAATCTGTATCTCTGTTCTAGTCTGACTACTATACCACACTGACTCTCTAATGACCTCTATGACTGTTTATGCATAGTAAACTGCAAACACATTGCTTCACTTATACAGTGAGGAAGATCCACTCAATACAAAATTTATGGATAGCAAGAGGGGGAAGGAAGTAGGATGAATTAAAGAGGAATGAAAGGAAATGAAGGCAGACTGAAGGAACAGATTGTACCATCAACTGAGTGTGTGTGTGTGTGTGTGTGTGTGTGTGTGTGTGTGTGTGTGTGTGTGTGTAAGCACCCTAGGGTGGAGCTGAAAGGCAAAAGGGAAGCAGTATGCTCCCTCCCATATTTGGGCATACCAGGTGCTTTGACATAACACTTACTTATTTCCTTGGCTCAGCTGATAAGGGAGGAGAGCTTGTGGCTTAATAATAATCTTTACTGTCATTGTAATAATACTGTAATAAAATTACAATGAAATTGGTTAACCGACAAATGACTGTTGAAACAAAATGGCTGACAAATGACAGTTGAAAAGGATCAACTGCACCCTGTCTTCTGTTATCCATTTCTTCAAATCTGTTTGGCATCCCAGGAGTTGGTGGAAGAGGAAAATGCACGTCTCTTTTTCTTTTTTCTTTTACAGTAGGTTCAGAGCAAGTTTTGATGGAAAAGTCTGCTGTGACACCAGGAGCTCAAAGCCGCTGCACCTAAGCGCGCCGCCATCTTGGATCAAAAGAGGCTAACTCAACTGCCTAACATGTAAAAACAGCCCAGGTTCAAATCCCAGTAAGGGTATGGCTAGCTGATGAGAGCTAAGTAGCTTGAAATAGATCTATACTAGTCTCCCTTATTTATTTATCAGCACAAATGCAACACAAAGAGTAATTAATAAATCTGAGTCTATTTCTGTCTCCCTCTGAGTGAGCTTGGTAAAATGAATGCTAGTAGAAGAATAAACCACAAATAGCACAGCACCAATACTCACAAATTCTCTAATAGGTAGGGTTTGCTCAGTCGGCTACCTTTTTCAGTATCAGAGAGTAGCCACGCTGCTCAGCTCCCTCCCAATTGCTGTTCCTATAGAGAGAGAGAAAGCTACAATAGTGTTTTAAGACTTTGGAAAGCCGGACAATCAGTCAAAATGCTGGATCGTGAACGAATCCCTCCAAAATGAGCTCACAGGACTTGATTTGATGCCTGCGATCAATTTAAGATTCAGTTTAAAGATTCAGTGTGAAGGGGTGATTTGATTATATTTTCTTCAAATTGAATTGCCCCTTCAAAACAGTCTTCACATTCTGTGTATTTCTTAACGAAATGAAGTGGACTCTAAATTCCAGTAGAGTCTAAACTTATTTGAGAATTGCATTGGATATATCTTAAGTTAGTGACACTTTTTCCGCTCTTTGTACTGCTTCATTGGCTGTAGGAGATGCCCGGAGAAAAACAGGGACAAAACAAGGAGAGTTATGTGATGTATATTTTTCTTCTGTTTAACTGAGGATAACTCCTTTGGAGGTTCATATAATTCCTTGTTATTTTCCTCCAGCTAAGCTCTACTACTATGCTCATTTCTTTTGAATAGCAACAATAACATCTAACAGCATATCTACCTTATTCCCCATACCCCTTATTTTTCATTTGGCTAATCCTTTTTCCAGGGCTGTAGACCTGCCTTCTCCCAGCCTGATGCCTTCTTGAGGTGTTATTCGTTTTTTGCAATCTCATCCAGGATAGCCAAAAGAAAGCTACATTGATTAGGGATTATGAAAGTTTAAAACAAAAACATCTAGAAAGTACCCAAAGCAAGGAAGTCTGCTTTATATTCCTGGCAAATCTCTCACTCCCCAGATATGAACCCATTTGAACAATACATATAAAACCTGATTTCCTCCAGGCTAGTCTAATACACATTTGTACTTAATCTTATTCTGTCTTCTTGAGGGAGTAGAAAGGGAATATAAATAAATTCCTTCTAGCAGATGCTGCTTCTACATGAATATCATTATTTAGTTTCATCTCCTGTTGCAGGATGGTAAATACCTACTTACAATTTGAGATGGTCCTAATGAGGTAGCCATATCTACCCAAAGCTTTCTCTTTTTCACTCCAAGTTTCTTTGGACTTTATATTTGTCAACTCTGCCACATCCTGTTGGTATTTCTGTTGGGGATATCTTCGTTGGGAGACAGAAAGTTGTGCAGCGGAATGTGCAGCTAGAGAAACATTGCTAGTAAACACACAAATAGTATCTCAGACACTGCTGGTAAAAACAAGTAGCTTTACTAGTGTTGTAAAACTAAACTACTGCTTCACAAACAGTGATAGTAGATAGTGAGTGAAACAAAGTCCTTAACAAACAAACAATTACTTACAGTCGCAATTCATGATTCTTTCTTCTTCCTTCTTCAAACAGTCACGGTCGAGCAATCAGGGAGCAATGAAGTAGAGAGCAATCAGCAGAGAGAGAGAATGCGCTCTCCTAACTTCCTCTTATTGTCGAGATAATTACAGTTTCTAATTGCATTCAAACATCTTAAAGCAACAAAGACCATTTGTCATCATGGTATTATATATTGCCTACCCAACACTAGGAGTCTACGCCTAACAATTTCTTTGTGTCATCCCTCCTCAGAGACCAATGTTTTCTGCTTTTTAAAAAAAAATACAAAGGGAATACATTTAATTCAGAATGTTTCAACACATGAGTCAGGCCTTGTATAGTTGTAGTTGTGGCTGTGGCTGTGATTTCTGTATTCCTGCTACAGCTTATGATAGCACTTCTCCTGCTACAGCTTATGGTAGCAATTATGGGCAGCAATAAGTGACTGTACTCATGGTCAGTTGTTCTCTGAATGAATGCATCTATTTCTTCATGGAAGTAATTGTTCCCCACAGCTGTAACCTTCCCATTAAAATATCCAATACCACTGCCAGCAAAATCACATTATTCAAATATCTCTAATTTAAAACCTCTGTTTTTGCTTGCAGAAATAAGACTTTCCACTTTGGGCTTTCTATAATTAATCATAACATTTTTACTGAATAAAGAGTTTCTTGGATCAGTTGTCTTCCATAGTCAAATCTACCTTTTGTTTGGAGCGCTCCCTCTCTATAGGCTGTTTAATTAGCTGTTGCAGAAAATAAATGGGTTTCTAATTAATGCATTGGTAAGAGAGCAGGGTATGTCTACTAACTAATATTTTGGGATAATGCCACAGGGTAATGGGTGTGTCTTCTCCTTTATAGCTGTATAATATTCGGAACAAACGTATCATCTGGAAAAAAGAAAGCAAATGCATCATAGCAAGCTGTCAAGCAATCAGGGTGGAATAAGGTCATGGTATGAATAAAAATGTAAATGAAATCATTTAAGAACTAATACATGTGCACATTATTCTACTCATACTGCCAGCAATATTTTCCCCATTCAGAAAAATAGGCAGTAGCAAAATTATTGGTCCTCACTAATGATCCACATCATCCTTCCATTTTCATTAAACTTGTTACAAGCTCCCATTGCCATTGACCTTTTAAAAATGCCTTTAGCTGCCTGGTATGAACTTAATGTTTATGTTGCAGTTTAATAGGAGCCATGATACATAGGAAGACTGGTATATAACAAATTAGCATAGTGGCAGTTATCACAGGGAGTCAAGGCTTATCTCCATGCTGTTGATTCATATTGTTTTATCAGCCACCCATAACTTAGGTACTTCCATCAGAAGAATTCCACCTCTGAAAAATGTATAGGTTTTCATTTCTGGAGTTTGAAATGATCTACCAAACATTCTACTGAACACCATTAATTTTTGGGGGGTGTATATTCATCTACCTGAGAATAAACCCCATTAGTTCTTTGTAGACGTGCCCTTAGCTTCATCCTTTCTTCTGTACTTGCACAAACATAATGGATTTAACAGATGGTAGTTGGTTCTTAACAGAAAATGGAGAAGTTTTCATCCCTGGAACAAGAGTTTAATTTGTGGGTACACTGTAAGTTTATATCACAATATACTTCTATCCTTCAACACCATATTGTGGGTCCTTGGTTAAGATGCCAGCCATGGTTGCCAGCAAAACATTGGGAAGTCTATTGGCTAGATCATGATCACTAAACCCTGAGGCTCAGCGTTGCTCAATCTCTGAAATCTTAGGACAAATAGACTTTAAAATCAAAATTGAAAAAAAAAAATCAAAGCTTTTACAGCTATTGGGTTTATTCATATGATACTTGTTTTCCAACTCCCCAATTCTCAATCAAAACATTATCTGGATAATGTTCTTATCAGAGCTAATAAACAGCTATAAATAGCCAATAAAGTTTGTAAAAATTTTCTCCCGACAAGATCAAGGGTGTTATCTAAATTAGGCAACAACTGGTTGTAGTGATAATTTATTATGTTATACAGTTCCTTAGGAACCTACTTTCTGTTTTACAGAAGGTTTTTAAATCATGCATAAGCTTCATTTTTACTCCACAGGTTTTTAAAAAATAGGTTGTTAACCTTGGAGATAAAGATTGAGCAGTAGGTTTGTATGCAAACAAATGTTTTCAAAATCTCCTGCTTTGTGGCCTCATTTAGAACTGTGGGAGGAAGTCTTTCTATTTTTTCAGTATACTAAATCCTCAATAGTAGCCTTCAAACTTGGATGCTACTTTTGCTCTTTTCTCAGAGGACCAAGAGAAAAAAGTTTGATTGATTATTATGTGCCATGAAGTCATTAACAATCACATAAATTTTCTCCATAAAGATCTTTCCCTAACCTGGTCTTTCAGGTCACCTAACATTGCTACTATAACAGTCCATCCACTTTGCTAAGAGAGTTTGAGGTTTATTCAACCACCAACTTGTTAGCCTGCAGACAGTTGCCTAAGCCAGCAATCAACACTCCAGCAGTTATGAACTATGGTGATATCATCATTACTTCATCCCTCTACAAAAGTAAAAAAAATGGTGCTTGAGAAAGAGACTCTTTTTGATACTAGGAGTATGTTTACTGGGAAGTAAGCTCCTATGCTCAATGATCTAATACATAAGTGATCATATCAGCCAGAAGCATTAGAACTGCAAAATGTGTATTAATTTTCTAGACCAGCTTCTGATTACATTAGGGGGATCAGTGAGCTTTGAATTTCTTCCTCTCTCATTCTTTTCTCTCTCTCAACATGAAATGTTAAAAAGCAGACACAATTTAGAAAGAGCAGTGATTAGATCTATTCCTATTAGCAAAACTGTTCCGTATAATTTGTACCTTGAGTAGGCAGTGGATGATATATATTCTTAAGGTTATTGAATGCACCATGGCACCCCTATTTCTTCCCAGACTTCAGTGAATCAAATCTTCTTTTCTCAGCCGGCTAAATTTCTCTCAGTGCCTGTTTCCATCTACCGTATTTTTCGGAGTATAAGATGTACCGGAATATAAGACACACCCAGGTTTTGAAGAGGCATTTTTTTTTAAGTAGGTAGGTAGATAGAGGGATAGAGAGGGATAGAAAGAGAGAGAAATACAGTAGGTAGGTAGGGAGAGAGAGTAGGTAGGTAGGTAGGTAGGTAGGTAGGGAGGGAGGGAGGGAGGGAGGGAGGGAGGGAGGGAGGGAGGGAGACAGAGTGTGTAGTTAGGTAGGTAGATAAAGGGATAGAGAGACAGAGAGAAATACAGTAGGTAGGTAAGTAGGGACAGAGAGTGTGTAGATAGATAAGTAGGTAGAGGATAGAGAGAGAGAAATAGAGAGAGAGAGAGAAATACAGTAGATAAGTAGGGGGAGAGAGAGAGAGTAGGTTAGGTAGATAGGTAGATGTTTCCAGGTGTATTTACCTATGTGCTGGAGAAGGAAATCACTGACCACCTTTGTAACAAATCTTTGTTTCTGCAGGCGCAGTACTTGACCAATGTAATTCTCATCAATCACTCTAAGTAAACAGCTTTCCGAAAGGGAAAAAAAACCCATATTTGCACTGTGCAAACCTCCCCCAAATGGCCTGTTTTTTGCGAAAATGGGCCCTTTTTTCAAATAAAAGGCATGAATAGCCTTGGGGGGGGGGCTTGCAGAGTGCTCCTGGAGGGGTGGGGGTGGGGCAAAATGAGGGGAAACGGCTCGTTTTTTGTGTGAAAACAGGCCATTTTTTGGTTTAAAAAATTGCATGCATAGCCTTATGGAGGCTTATAGAGTGCTGCTGGGGGGGGGGGCAAAAACTCCCTGTTTTTTGCTCATTTCTGCCCTCCCCAGCCCCCAGGAGCTCTCTGGAAGCCTCCATGGCCATTTTGGTGAAGGGGCGGGGTTTCAGGAGTCAAAAATCCTGTATTCGATGTATAAGACACCCAGATTTTAAGCCTCTTTTTAGAGGAAAAAGGTGCATCTTATATTCCAAAAATACGGTAGATCTTTAACTTATGAAATCATAAACTTTCCCTCCTTTCCCCAACTCTCCTTACTCTACATTCTTCTAGAGAACATGCACGGACTATTTACTTTTCACATACAATGAAAAAATAATCAACAAAAGATGAGGCATGACTTACCCCCCCAAAAATGTAACATTAAGTTTGCAGGAACCACACTGAAAAAAGTAAATAATATCACAATTGATTTTTCTTCCCCTAAGGATGTAAAGTACAGTGGTGGTTGTAGTGTAAATAAAGGAAAACATCATTTTAAAATATTTATATTTATTGTTTTAATTCTCCCTGTGCACCGCCCCGAGTCCCTGTGGGGAGAGGGAGCGGTCAATAAATTCAACTATTATTATTATTATTATTATTATTATTATTATTATTATTATTATTATTATTATTATTATTATTACTTGTATTTATAGATGGGATTGTTGGAAAAGAGTCATATTATGCATGTGTAGGTCCCTTTTCCACTTGCAGTTAAGTGTGATTCTTGGAAGAGACTTTTGGAGAACCATCTAGGTCTGACAGGCGTGTCAAACTGGTGACCCATGGGCCAGATGAGTCACACGCAACTCCATGAATGGGGAAAACATCGTGATGTGTCACGTGACGGCAATGTGACATGGAGAGTTTGACACCCGTAACCTAGGATAATCTGTTTTTAACATGGACAAGCAGAAAAGTTTTAGCAATCTTTCTCAGCATGTTATCTTCAAATGCGTTAATAATTTCACTTGTAAAATCCTTATATATGTATGTAAGTACAGCAATAAATTTAGACAGCACCATGGTGGAGAAGGATGATGTACTGAATAAGATATATGCAAGTACGTACATAACATTTCTCACCTACTTTTACAGCTTCTTTTACAACTGTTTTAAAGGCTACTTTTCAACTCAGCTGTTACATTTATAACTGCGACTTGGCTTAAGCATTTGGGCAGATGGTTCATTATAAATCTTCTGCCCTCCTCCAACTGATACACCTGCATGATCTCCAAATTGATTTGACTGTAAAGCCACAACTAAAGATCCCACAAGCATGGGGCATTTCCATGTTTCTGAGGATGCCAATGCCTCTGATTCATTGTATGTGCTTGAGGCAATATGTTGTGATCTCCCGAAGCAGTCAGGGAGACGCAGGAGTGAAGATGCAAAGACTTTTGATAAGGTCAGCTGAAGCCTAAAGGAATCCAGCAAAACTATCTAATAATAATAATGTTGAATTTATTGACTGCTCCCTCTCCCCACAGGGACTCGGGGCGGTGCACAGGGAAAATAAAAGCAATAAATATACAAAATACATACAAATTTAAAACAAATTAAACTTATTCCTGTGCTAAAATCCCTTAACTAAAAATCCCCACTAAATATAAACATACATTTAAAAACCCATAGAGAGAGAGACTACCCTAGGCCGGCCAGGCGGAAAAGATGAGTCTTCAATTTCAGGCGGAAGGAGCGGAGGTCCGTGGTCGTTCTAATATCGGGGGGAAGGTCATTCCAGAGGGCCGGGCCCGCCACAGAGAGAGCCCTTCCCCTGGGCGTCGCCCGCTGACAAAGTCTAGTGGACGGCACCCGGAGAAGTCCCTCTCTGTGGGAGCGAATCGGCCGTGAGGATGTGTGAGGCAGGATCCGATCCCGCAGATAGCTAGGTCCCGAGCCATGGAGCGCTTTAAAGATGATAACTAACACCTTGAAGTGCACCCGGAAGACGACAGGCAGCCAGTGCAGCTCGCGCAAGAGCGGTGTAATGTGGGTGAACCTAGTGGTTCCCATAATTGCTCGCGCGGCTGCATTCTGAACTAACTGAAGCCTCCGGGTGCACCTCAAGGGGAGCCCCATGTAGAGAGAGTTACAATAGTCCAGTCGAGATGTCACGAGGGCATGAGTGACTGTGCGAAGGGCGTCCCGATCCAATAGGGGGCGCAATTGGCGAACCAGGCGAACCTGGTAAAACGCCCTCCTGGCCACGGCTGTCACTTGCTCTTCCATAGACAGCCGGGTATCCAGGAGGACACCCAAATTGCGCGCCCCATCCACAGGGGCAAGATGTTCGCCCCCTATGGCCAGCGTTGGAGAGAGCTGGTTGAATCGGGCAGCCGGAAACCACAGCCACTCGGTCTTGGTCGGGTTGAGCCTGAGTCCGTTACTTCCCATCCAGATCCGCACGGCTTCCAGGCACTGGCACATCACCGCTACGGCATCGTTGGGGTGGTTTGGGGTAGATATATACAGCTGAGTATCATCAGTGTAGAGATGGTACTCTACCCCAAAACCACGGATGATCTCACCCAGCGGCTTCATGTATGCATTAAACAGGAGAGGCGAGAGGACCGACCCCTGAGGCACCCCACATGTGAGGGGTCTCGGGGTCGACCTCTGCTCTCCTGCCAACACAAATTGCGATCGGCCAGAGAGGTAGGAGGAGAACCACCGTAAAACGGTGCCTCCCACCCCCAACCCCCCCAGCCGATGCAATAGGATACCATGGTCGATGGTATTGAAAGCCGCCGAGAGGTCTAATAGGACCAGGATGGAGGAACAACCCCCATCTCTGGCCCTCCAGAGATCATCCACCAACGCGACCAATGCCGTCTCGGTGCTATGCCCGGGCCGAAAGCCGGACTGGCGCGGGTCTAGATAATCAACTTCCTCCAGGTGACGGGGAAACTGTTGTGCCACCACACTCTCAACAACCTTCGCCAAAAAGGGAAGGTTGGAGACGGGACGATAGTTGGTTAAAAGAGCTGGGTCCAAAGAGGGCTTCTTAAGGAGGGGCCTCACCATAGCCTCTTTTAGGGAAGCAGGCAAGGAACCCTCACTTAAAGAAGCATTGACGACCTCTTGGAGCCAGCCTCGTGTCACCTCCCAGGATGCCAGTACAAGCCAGGAGGGACACGAGTCCAATAAACATGTGGTGGCTCGCAGTCGCCCACGTAACCTGTCCATATCCTCGGAAGCAATGGAGTCAAATTCCTCCCAAACAAGATCAGCCTCGTGGCATCCCACTGGGCCATGAATGGGGGCTAACTCGTTCTGTATCTGAGCGGTTTTGTCCTGCAGAAAAGTCACAAATTCCTCTGCTCTACCCTGTAGCGGGGCTTCCCACACCCTCTGTTGCAGGAGGGAACGGGTCACCCCCTACAGGGCGGCAGGGCGGTTTTCTGCGGATGCTATGAGAGTAGCGCAATGATGGCGTTTGGCCACTCTCAGCGCCACAATGTAAGTCCGTAAATGGGCTCTTACCTGTGTCCGGTCAGATTCAGAGCGAGTAGACCTCCATCTTCCCTCTAGGCATCTCTTGCAGCGTTTCATCGCCCTCAGCTCCTCGGTAAACCAAGGGGCCGGGGCGGCTCGGCGCCGCAAGAGAGGCCGCAAGGGCGCGACCCGATCCAAGGCTCCCGTGGTTGCAATATTCCATGCGGCCACGAGGTCCTCCATCGGGGTGCGGGTCAGGGGTACAGGAAGTGGCCCAAGCGCCATCTGGAACCCATCCGGATCCATCAGGCGCCTGGGGCGGAACCAGATAGGTAGTTCTGGCGCCGCCTCCTCGCGGAGGGGAGTAGCTGGGATATACGGTATGTTGCTGCTGTTGTTAGTCCACATATAGCAGCTTTCTTCAACTTGCTGCCCTCCAGATATGATGGACTCCTGGCTATTCTGACTAAGGACCATGGGAGAAGAAATCTAGCAAATTTGAGGAGATAGCAAGTTAGTAAACATAGTGAGGGGCAGCAAAGAACACAGGAGTTTCAAGCATATTTGTATCTGTTCACTTCAGCGTCCTTAAATTGACCCTCAAGTTTCTTTCAAAATTATTTGCAAGATATTTCTAAATTTGAATGCATCTTAGATTAAGACAACTCAGACAGAAGCTCCTGCAGTCCTGGCAAAGCCGTCAGTTTGTATCAGTATTTCTCCTCTTTCTGTTCTCCCTCTCGTCGCTTTTCATGTACTTCTGTCAGCTGAGCTGATGTCTCTGGTTTGGTCTGAACATAATGCAGAAAAGCCAAATGTAGTGCATAGAGGGAGAAAAAGCACAAAATTTCACAAAATTTTCCAAAGTTTTAATTTGAAGAATCATGGGTGCTTATTCAGACATCACGTTGATATGGGTTTTTTTGGTTAATGCAGACACTGATACAAAATCCTCCCTCATTAGAGACATTTGTGAACAAAGCAATCTTACTACAAAAAAAAAAGCAACCAAAAAGAAGATATGGAATAATATATTTAAATCAGAGGAAAGCAGATTCCAATTAAGGAATGGGGAAAGGGTTAGGTTTTTTAAAAAAATATATTGTAGGATTTTTAATGGTGTAAGGCTGTAAGCCATCTGGATTCACTGTTTAGAAGCCATATAAATGTGTTTAAAATATAAATAAACTCAGTGTTTGAAAACTCTTCCTAACAATAATGGAAGTTTGACAATCAATTTGATTATTCATAGAAATAATAGAAATAGCAATAACACTTAGACTTATATACCGCTTTACAGTGCTTTACAGCCCTCTCTAAGCGGTTTAAAGAATCAGCATATTGCCCCCAACAATCTGGGTCCTCACCTCGGAAGGATGGAAGGCTGAGTCAACCTTGAGCCTGGTGAGATTTGATCTGCCAAATTGCTGGCAGACGGTGATCAGCAGAAGGAGCCTGCAGTACTGCACTCTAACCACTGTGCCACCATGGCCCTTCATTGGATGCATTCAAGTGGAAAGTAGACAGTCATCTGCGTGGAATGCTTTAAATTGGATTCCTGAATTAGGGCTTGAACTCAATTGCATAATTGGCTCCTTCTGATTCTCTGCATAGGTTTGGACTCTTGGTCCTTAATCATAGATTTTGTCTCCTATCTGGGGATAAGTTTTATTGGACTCAGTTGAACTTTTTTTTCCTAAATAGGCATGTATATATTAATGTCTGATTTATAGGTATTAATTTACATTGGAGCCAATATCTGCTAACAATCCAACTTCATTTAATAGATTTCCATATTCTGTTTTGCATCTTTCATTGAAAGTTAATGACAGTCTTTGACAACTAATGTCTATTAAGAAATTAGCCAAGTGGAAAGTCTTCACATTTAAAGTTTCCTTGGTGATTGTTATTATTCTGTTCACTGTGTTTGTTTAATCTTAGCCACCCTACTATCCCCCAGATGTGATGAGATTGTCAGAATTCCTGGTTAGTATTAACAAAATAACAGACTGGAAGATGCTACATAATACAAATTGGGAGTGAAGAGAGAAAGAGGATGGGAGGGTGTTCATTAAAGCAGGGGTCTCCAACCTTTGCAACTTTAAGTCTGAAGGACTTCAGCTTCCAGAATTCTCCAGCCAGCTTTGCTGGCTGGAGAATTCTGGGAGCTGAAGTCCTTCAGACTTAAAGTTGCAAAGCAGTGGTGGGTTTCTGCAGGCTCGCACCTACTCGCGAGAGCCGGTTGGTGAAATTTAGAGAACCGGTGAGAGGGGGTTCCACTGGTGTACCTGGAAGTAAATCTGGCCTGCTGCTGCCAGTGACCCAACGGGAAGGAAAGGAAAGGAGGGAGGGAGGGAGGGAGGGAGAGAGAGAGAGAGAGAGAGAGAAAGAGAGAAAGAAAGAAAGAAAGAAAGAAAGAAAGAAAGAAAGAAAGAAAGAAAGAAAGAAAGAAAGAAAGAAAGAAAGAATTTATCATCACAATTGAGTCCAAAATTTTGGTTGCTAAGCAAGAGTTTTGTTAAATGAGTTTCACCACATTTTAAAAGGTGGCCACTCCCACCCTGTCACATGACTGCCAAGCCACGCCCACAAAATAGGCCACACCTACAGAGTAGGTTCTAAAAAAATTTGAAACCCACCACTGTTGCAAAGGTTGGAGACCCCTGCATTAAAGGATGTAAGGAAAATCAGCTATAGGTAGTTCTTGTTTACTGATACAATTGGTTACATGGTCATTAGGCAACACATTTGCTAAGTGAAATTGTGACCAGGTTTCACTGTTAGTTCAGCTGACCATTGCTTTATAGACCAGTGAAGGTAATAAATTCAGAGACTGATCCTAAAGTTGCTTTTTCTTCATGTGAATGCGGCAGTTGCTAAATGAGGACTACCTGTTTTAAACCTGTAGTTTGCCATTTTCGCGTGAACATCCTAAAACAAAAAAATAAATTCTTAGCAAACAGAAAGAGAAGCACAGATGACTCTAACTTCCATGTTTGTTGACATTGCAAAAAAACGTGAGCTAGCAAAACAACTTACCATGGAGAGATTTGCCAACATTGTTCTGGAATCTTGCACTCCCTCATATCCCCCAGTGAGTGTATGAGGGAAAATGAAAGCATGCAATCATTTTCCTATTAAAACTCCTTGAAGCAGCATTCAAATGAATCAAACACAAAGTTTGAAACAACAATTCACTGAAACAAGACAAAAACAAAAATAACAGCGCTGAGGAAGAGAATTCCAATCGCTGCCAACTCATAGAGCAAACATTTGCGTTGTAAGTATAACAATTAACAAACCACTGTGCCCACTGACATCTCCCCCTGTGCCAAGTCCTGCTGTTTATTTACTTATCTGAGCAGACCCAGTTTTCTGCTCAAAAGACTTTGCTGTTGTAATCTATCTTCCCGACACCCTTGATTCTGCACTCTGTAGCTATACTGACTTCCTTTCTTGCGTTCCATAATGCTTCCATCCTACTGTAACTTAGGAAGAAATTATAAGGGCATCTAGACCTTACCTTCCACTGCTGCTTGAAGTACTGATATAATATATTTGAGGAGGTGGCAGCTATAATTGCTAGAAATCCCCCAATCTGACACCGCAGGTGATTCCTGCTAGAGTCAAATGCCAGCATAGATGTTCCTAACCAGAGATGAAAGGCATCATTGAAAGGCGGCAGTTGCTGAGTTTGATTGATGGAACTGCATTAGCACAACTGCATGAGGATTAAAGTGGGAAGATGACATTTCTGCATTTCCATGAAATGGTTCTTCCATTGAAGACGGAAGTATTTGCTTCGGTCACCTAACCTGGGAATCATCATTGTGTAGCACTCTGCAAGTGTGATGAGGCTTAGACTTCCAAAATTTTCATCCCATGCTGTAGGAGATCTGGAATTGAGGAAGACAAGTAAATGTTGACAATAAAGTTTCAGGCTAGGTGAATTTTTTTCTGTCCCATCTGGATATTCTGGAATTTCAACCTGACCTTTTCTGTAAAATGTGGATGGGCGAAACAGAGGAAACTGCTCTTAAATAACAGACTGTTTGAATGTGTGAAAAGAAGAAGGGTGACATAATCAAGCCAACCACAGATTAGAGTCTGAGAAATGTGGGTTCAAACCCTCACTCAACCCCACTTTATCTGACAGGAAGCTGTGGAAATAAGAGTGGATGGATTTGAGATTCTTAGACATACAGGATAAAAACATAAATAATAATGAACTGTGAGGGTACACATGCCACAGGTGACTCTGCAGACATTCAAGCCGTCACCCAGCTCAGCTGCACTGCACATGCATACATGCCTCCTGTCGGCCAGCTGATTTCCAGGTCTCTGCCGCTCATGCAGGAGAAGCGGGGGGCAGGGGGGGGTCACATGCATATGTGTGGGTTGGGGGCCAGCATGCATATGAGGGGGAGCCACCACCCCCACCCCATTTTTTGTCCTAGGAGGCTTTAGGAAGGCAAAGTCTTCTGGCAGCCTGCCCATAACCATAGAGCACACTCCTAGAGCGGCCGCTGCTGGAAGAATCGGAAGCTGAGTTCCGGAGTTTGGAAGCCAGAGAAGAAGTTTTGCTCAGAGCTCAGCAGCAGCAGCGGCAGTGCCCTGGTCCTGCAAGGAGAGCTGGCCCAGGGCATGGTGAGGCTGGGAGGCATGCAAGCTGGGGGCGGAACAGGTGCTTGCACAAACCCCCCCCCTCTCCAGCTGGACAGAATGTGCCAAGCCATGGGAGCTGGGGGGCAGGCAGAGTGCCACATAGCTTGGCACCTTAATAATTTTTATTATTTTAATTAGGGTTAGTTCGGGTTTTTTCCACGTTTCGGCCAATATTTTAATGATTTCTTTTAATTATGCCTTTTAAAAGCTTTTTTAACTTTTATATATTTGTTTTTATTTTGGCTGTACACCGCCCTGAGTCCTTCGGGAGTAGGACGGTATAAAAAACCAATAAACCTAAACCTAAACCTTAGGTCAGTGAATGGTGCTCTTCCCGGCTGGAGAGGGAGAGTTGCCGGGTGGCTGGTCATGAGCATGGTCACCTCATGGCTGCTTCATCCCTGAGGATGTGCCCAGCTCTTCAGGAGCCCGCTTGCAAGGGAGCAGCCACCTGGCAACCCCAAAACAATAAGCTCTCCCCTGATAATAAGGCCCAAGCTGTATTTTGTGGATCAAAAGAAAATTAGACCCTGTCTTATTTTCAAGGAAACACGGTAGTTGGAAAAGGTGCTAGCAGATTGCTAATTTGTTACAACATGCAATGGGTCTCTTGCATACTACTTGACATCAGTGTGTAATGGAGCTATAAAGTAATTAGGCATTTTCAGCACCTTGAGTTGTTTATTTAAAAAATACAAAGGTGGGATAAAAGTGACATCTGAAATTTAGAGTTACAAAGTAATCCAATTTGCATTTTTTTAAACCTAATATGGAAAGTTCTAGAGGATGTAATGACAAACTACTCTTTTTGGCAATTTACAATATCCATACATCCTATTGAGTCATAGTGGTGCAGTGGTTAGACTGCAGTCTTGCAGGCTAACTCTGCATTCCCACTGCCAGGAGTTCAATCCTGACCAGCTCAAGGTTGACTCAGCCTTCCATCCTGTCATGGACCCATTGGAGCCCAGTTAGGAGGAGGAGGAGTTGGAACCGGAACTGTCCAATGGAGATAGCACGTCTCCCTGGGCATGTTTGGAAAGTCCAGAGGCTGAGGACAATGCTGTCCCAGGCTCCTCAGGTATTGGGGGGGGGGGGGGATTTGACCAAATGGAGAGCTACCTGCCCTCACAGACACAGGGATGGTCAGTTGCTGACAGGCAGTGGTGTTGATAGGCAGTGGATCCCTTATGATGAGGAGCAGCTGCCTTCCCCACTTGATTCAAGGGTAGGAGAGCAGAGCATAGGCAAGCTCAGAGAAGGTCTACAAGGCTACTTGGGAGAAGGTTGCCCCACCTCTTCTCACAAAAAACATCAGGAGTGGATTGACTTAAGGAGAAGCCGTAGGGAGTTAGTCTTTGCCAGAAACAATTGTTTATTTTGACTTACATTCCCCTGGGCCTTTGGCCTTGTCTTGAGGACTGCTTTTTGCCTTTTGCTTTGCCTAGCTTAGCCTTGAGGACTGTCTTCTGCCTTTTGCCTTGTACCTTGTCTTTGCCTTGTGGAGTACAGTTCGCCTTATGGACTTGCTTAGCCGGGTGGACTGGACTTGGGACCCTGAACCTTGCCCTGTGAACATGCTCCTACTCTTCTTTGTTATATATAAGCTGTTGGGGGGCTGAGGATGGCTCCCTTCAGGGTAGCATTGGGTGGACCCTCACTGGTCACTTGTAGAAACATTTACTTAGAGCAGAAAGGACTATCTAGAGGTCGGCCTTGCCTTGGTCACCTGGATGATCTGTCATGATCCTGACTAACGAACCCAACCAAATCACAACACTGAGACTGAGGTCTTCCTCTAGGAACTTCTTTATTGGGTACATCGTATCGGCACAATCAAATGGAAAACCCACTCTAAATAGTTCCCGTGGTTTTAGTATAATTAAGATAGGAAATAACTCCCTCCCCAAAAGTCACAGGTCCCGTTGGCCAATTAGATTAATTGGTGGGCTCTCCAGGCACTCCTCCCCATCTCTATCGCCCACCTGTAGAGATGACCTTGGTTCCCATGAGATAGTTTATTTATTTATTTATTTATTTATTTATTTATATTTATATCCCGCCCTTCTCCACAGAGGACCCAGGGCGGCGCACAGGAATTTAAAAAAACATATAAACAATAAATACATAATTTAAGAACATATTAAATTAATCTAGCAGCCTATCTCATCCTCCTTCCCATTCCCCCCTCTATGTGGCAACTGAGGAATGCAAAAATGGCTTCTGCCAGGTTCACTTTGAAGTTGACAACATCCTTCTGAGGTGGGTAAAATGAGGACCCAGATTGTTGGGGGCAATATGCTGACTCTGTAAACCACTTAGAGAGGGCTGTAAAGCACTATGAAATGGTATACAAGTCTGACTGCTACAGCCACTGCTATTGCCATTATGGGGTCAGATAAATAGTGGGGAAAGGGTGTGTGTGTGTGTGTGTGTGTAAACATACAAGTTTAATGTGGATATGCATGCATATGTATGTATGATATAAAATGTATTCTGAAATGCTTATGGAAGAAAGCTGTCAGAACTGTTTTCTGTTTTTGTTTTTCTGTTTAAGAAAAGCAAGCTCTTTTTTCTCTAATCCAATGCCCCCTGGAAAAGCCTTAGAGAACCGCCTTCGGAGTAAATTATAGTTCCCAGTCTTGACAGATGTGTATAAAATATTTTTTTTTAAAAAAGCCAGACCATTTGCAGGAAGCCGGTTTTGAATCTATTTAACTTGTGAGCCATTTTTCCTGTCCACTTCTACCTATACTACTAGTGTATGATGTATTATTTTTACCCCTGTGTAGTATATTCCCAGGATACGATTACATCAAGTTCTTATTGAATGTTTTGCTGTCTTCAAACATTTTCTGTATTTCCAGGGGGAAAATTAGCTTGCCCTGAGGTAGCATTGTGAAGAATAATATTCATTAGGTATAGGCAACAATGACTAAGGAGTGGTTCTCCAGTTTTCTGTTGCAGTGTAAGATGAACATCTTAGCACTGTTCTCATATGCCTTCTCACTATTCAATTACATCCAGAGATCAGCCGTACCTGTGACTGAGCTATCACAAGTTGAAGTCCTGGGATAGCAATAGTGTGTATACCAACCAAGTACTGCTGTGTTGAAGGACTTAAGTATTCAACTACAAGTTGTCAAACACTGAAGTGTTGAAAGCTCAAGTTAATAGGTGCATATGTGCATGCGTAAAGCACATCTTCCTTGGAGACCATCCATCTGTAGAACAAGTATCTGGGAATAATTCCAAAATTCATGTATCATCTTTGCAATGTGTGTTGCACTTCCAGCACTGCACTTCAGTGTAATGTGAATCATAGAGTGAGATTCCCAACAGCCTTTTTAACACTCCCCCCTCCCTTATAAATTGCTATTCTTCATCTGTTAGAAATAGGCAAGAGGATTCATATATCAGGATGTGGACAAAAAGATTTTTTTTGTTTTTTTTTAAAGGATTAGTTTTTCCCTATGGAAAGGTGGCATTGTGTGCCATCTAGTTGTAGGCCCGGCTGAGAGACTACTATTTTTATTCAATTGATTTTCTTATTCACAATGTTCTTGAAGGTGGTAGAAGGCCATTTTTCCCAGCCAGTTTTTTTTTAATTCCCAAAGAAAAGAAGTAACTTGAAGGCAGTCCATGATTATTTTTCTTTTTTTACTGATTTGAAATGCTGAGAAAAAGGAGTTGTTGTTTTTAGAAAATGAAGTGACCCTGAATTGCTGTAAGTTTGGTGCAGTAATTTTCCCCTTGCAGATGCTCCACACAAAACAGGGGAAAGTAGCCTGGCATTTTGTTGAAGAAAAGGGAGAAGGAACCCTCTTGTCAGTTTCCCTCCCCTTCTGAAGGGAACTGCAAAACCCTCAAGTCTGCATTCCTCTTTCAAGATCTGACGCTCAGGAGCTGAGAGGAGGAGGCCTGAGGCCATTCTCTAATGCAGAGGTTCCCAAACTTGGCAACTTTAAGACTTGTGGACTTCAACTCCCAGCCTGCTGGGTGGAGAATTCTGGGAGCTGAAGTCCACAAGTCTTAAAGTTGCCAAGTTTGGGAACCTCTGCTCTAATGGGAAAATGGACTCGCGGGATCTGGGAAATTCTAATATACACCGAAGTAAATTCGAATATACACCGAAATAAATCATCTTGACTGAGCTGGTGGGAAGACAGATTTCAAACCAGCACAAAATCCTTGTGCCTCAGAGTTAACGACATCTCCAGATTGCCACTTGACAACGAGAGAGAAGACCCTAAAGATAATGAAGCTGCTGGTGTATTTCTAACTGATCTCACACTAAGTCATGACTCTGCTACATCAAGCCTGCCGATCCCCAGTAATGCTAAAAAGGAAGCAAAACCTGTCTTTGGGAGTCTGAGTGTCACAGTTCAGTAAAGGAGAACATTTGTAGCTCAGGGTTGATATGAGGGGTGCTTGGTACTCTCTGAGCTTGCTTGGCTTTCCTGCAGGCATTTTATTACCAAAACTAGGTAACGTCATCAGGACTAGTCAAGGCTAGACTTTTTAAACAATAGTCAAATGTCTTTCTGAACAGATTGGAACTCGGAAGGCTGCAAACACTAGTGATAATGGTAATAGTAATAGCAATAGCACTTCAACCTATATACTGCTTTACAGTGGTTTACAGCCCTCTCTAAGTGGTTTACAGAGTCAGCCCCCAACAATCTGGGTCCTCATTTTACCCACTTTGGAAGGATGGAAGGCTGAGTCAACCTTGAGCCTGGTGGGACTTGAACTGCCAATTTGCAGGCAGCCGGCAGTCAGCAGAAGTAGCCTGAAGTACTGCACTCTAACACTGTGCCACTGTGCCACCAAGGTTCAGTAAGCTGGGCTCTGAATTTGGAGCCGAGGATACAAGAATACAAGGGTAGAATACTTCTGTTTTCATTTTCCAGTGGCAAGGTGTGTTTAGGCCCATTTTGTAATAATAATAATAATAATAATAATAATAAGTTGTGATTTATTAACCGCACCCTCTCCCCACAGGGACCCGGGGCGGTGCACAGGCATAATTAAAAACAGTATACCATAATACAAATATTACTTAAAATAGAATTAAATAAATCTACCCGTGCTAAAAATATAAATTAAAAACCCATTAAAATTTATAATTAAAAGACAGAGAGAACTATTCAAGGCCGGCCAGTCGAAAGAGATGGGTCTTCAATTTTACACGGAAGGAGCGGAGGTCGGTGGTCGTTCTAATATCAGGGGGAAGGTCGTTCCAGAGGGCCGGGCCCGCCACAGAGAGCGCCCTTCCCCTGGGCGTCGCCCGCTGACAAAGTCTAGTGGACGGCACCCGGAGAAGCCCCTCTCTGTGGGAGCGAATCGGTCGTGAGGATGTGTGGGGCAGGATCCGATCTCGCAGATAGCTAGGTCCCGAGCCATGGAGCGCTTTGAAGATGATAACTAACACCTTGAAGTGCACCCGGAAGACGACAGGTAGCCAGTGCAGCTCGCGCAGGAGCGGTGTTACGTGGGCAAACCTAGAGGTGCCCATAATTGCTCGCGCGGCCGCATTCTGAACTAACTGAAGCCTCCGGGTGCACCTCAAGGGGAGCCCCATGTAGAGAGAGTTACAATAGTCCAGTCGGGATGTCACGAGGGCATGAGTGACTGTGCGAAGGGCGTCCCGATCCAATAGGGGGCGCAATTGGCGAACCAGGCGAACCTGGTAAAACGCCCTCCTGGCCACGGCTGTCACTTGCTCTTCCATAGACAGCCGGGTATCCAGGAGGACACCCAAATTGCGCGCCCCATCCACAGGGGCAAGATGTTCGCCCCCTATGGCCAGCGTTGGAGAAAGCTGGTTGAATCGGGCAGCCGGAAACCACAGCCACTCGGTCTTGGTCGGGTTGAGCCTAAGTCCGTTACTTCCCATCCAGATCCGCACGGCTTCCAGGCACTGGCACATCACCGCTACGGCATCGTTGGGGTGGTTTGGGGTAGATATGTACAGCTGGGTGTCATCAGCGTACAGATGGTACTCTACCCCAAAACCACGGATGATCTCACCCAACGGCTTCATATATGCATTAAACAGGAGAGGCGAGAGGACCGACCCCTGAGGCACCCCGCATGTGAGGGGTCTCGGGGTCGACCTCTGCTCTCCTGCCCGCACAAATTGCGATCGGCCAGAGAGGTAGGAGGAGAACCACCGCAAAACGGTGCCTCCCACCCCCAACCCCCCCAGCCGATGCAATAGGATACCATGGTCGATGGTATCGAAAGCCGCTGAGAGGTCTAATAGGACCAGGATGGAGGAACATCCCCCATCTCTGGCCCTCCAGAGATCATCTACCAACGCGACCAATGCCGTCTCGGTGCTATGCCCGGGCCGAAAGCCGGACTGGCGCGGATCTAGATAGTCAACTTCCTCCAGGTGACGGGGAAACTGTTGTGCCACCACACTCTCAACAACCTTCGCCAAGAAGGGAAGGTTGGAGACTGGACGGTAGTTGTTCAAAATAGCTGGGTCCAAAGAGGGCTTCTTGAGGAGGGGCCTCACCATAGCCTCTTTTAGGGAGGCAGGCAAGGAACCCTCACTCAAGGATGCGTTGATAACCTCTTGGAGCCAGCCTCGTGTCACCTCCCAGGATGCCAGTACAAGCCAGGAGGGGCACGGGTCCAATGAACATGTGGTGGCTCGCAGTCGCCCACGTAACCTGTCCATATCCTCGGAAGTAACGGGGTCAAACTCCTCCCAAACAAGATCTCCCTCGTGGCATCCCACTGGGCCATGAATGGGGGCTCCGTAGCCACGGAGAATGCAAGAGAAGGGTGGTGGCGGCAGCAAGCGGAAGGAAGGAAGTGAAATAGGAAAGGCACATGAAGAGAGGAGGCAGCAATGATGCACAAGGGAGTGTGACTTGGTTAGTAACAGTACAACATCTGGTTGGAGCTACCTGAGTCCAGAGCTGCAGCAATTACCAAACCAAATGCTCAAAGAGAAAGCACTATTGGCAACATCACCTTCTGTCATATTGTAGGACCGCGATGGCGAACCTATGGCACGGGTGCCACAGGTGGTACGGCATTCAAGGTGTTGCCCTGTCAGATCCAGCGCGCTCGTGTTTGCTGGCCAGCTGATTTAGGCCTTTTTTGAGGCCGTTTTTCGCCCTCTGGAGGCTTCAGGGAAGCTCCTGAAGCTTCTGGAGGTGGGGGGGAGGCTGTTTTCACCCTCCCCAGGTTCCTAGAAAGCCTCTGGAGCCTGGGGAGGGTGAAAAAAGTGCACCAAAAGCAGGGTGTCATGCACATAGCATTATGGGTGTGGCACGCCCACGCACGATCCTCCCTGCATTCCCCCCGCTTTTGGCACATAAGCCAAAAAAGGTTAGCCATCACTGTTGTAGGATGAAGGGCTACGTTATAATGTGTTGTCATCACCACCATTCATTTCCTGACTAGCACATGGCTCTTTTGGTAAAACCTGAGGTTTCTCCAACTGGGCTGCTTGGGAGTGTTCCTTACCAACATTAGTTCCACTCCTCAATTTGTCAAAAGGAGTTTATGAACAGTCTTTGATCGTCTTCACTTCTGCCAGTGCAGAAAGACTCAGACCAAAGGACTGAAAATCTTTATCCTATCCTGAATTGCTACGTATCCTACACCTCCACTTCACACAAAAGGAAAGGGTAGAATCAAAAACCCAAGTATCTTGTTATTATGCTCTCTTTTCTTGGGTTACAGAAGGGAAGATGCCAAGCTGTCAAGCTAGCTTTCTACTTAGATGGCCTTTTGTTCTAGAGATCTAAAGCAAAAAATCCTTCTAATGGGAAGTGGCTCAAGCTGCACAGACTTTCAGAGAATCCCATCCTCCCAAAATGGCTTCAGAGCACTACCTCCTGCATCATAGCTTTGCTAGAAATAAATCAGTTAAGCTACCCAAGACAGAATGGCTTGGGCCACAGAGGTTCTGGAACAATGCAAATATCTGGGAGGTTCCGAATGTTATTGTTTCCTTGAATTCTGCACTAATCCTAAAACTTATGCAGCTTCATTTCACTTGTTTGGGTGACCTTACTGATCAGTTGCTGCAAGATAATTTGGCCTAATTTTGAGAAGTGTGTATATGGAAGTGGATATTCAGCCTTTGGATAGCAGCAGCAAATCATGGGTAATCAACCTTTTTATACCTACCACCCACTTTTGTATCTCTGTTAGTAGTAAAATTTTCTAACTGCCCACCGGTTCCACAGTAATGGTGATTTATAAAGTAGAGAAGTCAATTAAATTTAAAAAAGGAAAGTGCTTCAGTATCGGACAAAACCCTTACCGCCCACCATGAAAGCTGGAACACCCACTAGTGGGCGGTAGGGACCAGGTTGACTACTACTGGTTTAAATGGTTAAATGGGATTTTACATATGATTAAAAAAATAAAATATCTGTGGTTTTTTCTATTACTTCTGGGGAATATAACTAATGACAGTTTGCTGTTATATTTAGAGAATGCAACTATTGGGTGAAATAGGAATGGGAGGCTTTGTCGGGGGGAAAATACCAATTTCCCTATTTTGCTAAGTATTTGCTACCTTTAATCTCCAATATCTTTTTTTTAATTTTGAGATTAGGATTTTCTTAGGTGCAGTCATTATTCCCAAATTTATTTGGGGATAAGCTCTATTGAATGCTAATGGGAAAAATTACATACCGTACTTAGGAGTTTACAACATTCTATGACATTTAGAAGCAGTGGAGTAGGCTGAAATATTGTTTTGAACAGTATATTTTATTATCTAAAGGGAAGGACTGTGTAGGATCATTAAATCCAGAGCCTAAAATAAGCTAACTGGTTCACTGCTTTATCCAGTTATGTTGGCAAATATGTCTTCTATGTCAATCAATTTCATATCCATTGTGATAGAATTTCACAAGCATACACAGGCTGCTTTTTTAAAATGTAGCCCAGCAGAACATCTGGCACATCAACATTAGTTGGCTACACTATTCATAGTGGTAATTCAGAATGTATTTCAACTATTTTTATGTACTTGGGTTACAACAGAATGCAGAAATAAAAATATTTGCATTAACCCAATTTAATGGTAGAAAGCCAGTTTGGTGCAGAGGTTAGAAGACCATGGTCCTGCCTTAGGTACAAAGATAGTTGGATGACCTTGGACAAATCTGACTCTCTCAGCCCTAGAGAGCAGGGAGTGGTAAATCATTTCCAAAATCTTGCCAAGAAACCTTTAGGGACTTGTCCATGCAATCACCAGGAGTCAGCATTGACTCAAAGTCCCCTCTCCCAAAAATCAAAGATATACTGTACATAAAGTGCCTTCTTCTCATCAGAGACCTATATATCTTCTAGGTAGGAAAACTGTGTACTGTTTTTAATTATGAGAGTGTTACACAGCAACTAGAATTCTGAATGTTACAGTCTCACAAGATTGGAAAGTAATGGTTGAATGAAGAAAGTGAAGAGAAGCAAAGAAGATATTGGCTCAAATGGGCAACAACCAAGTGTATGGGCTGATTTTGAGAGAAAGAGGCTGTAAAATTTAGCCAGTGCATAAATAAAGATTTCATGGGCTGTCTGAAAATTTGTAAAATCATTAAGACATGCGTGCAATCGACTGTTGCTTAAACAAGTTATAGGTAAGTGCTCAATAGAAGTAAACATCCCTAGAAGAGAAGGACATATTCAGTCAAAGAATTGGTAGAGTTGGAATCCCAAAGATGCTGTTCAAAAGGCAACTGGACTTCCTTGGTTTTTTCCTTGAAAACATTTTCACTTTTCTTCAGCTCGGAAGTTCTTCTTAGATGAGAAGCGAAACATTTTCAAGGAGAAAAAAAAAATCCCTAAGAAAGTCCAGTTGCCTTTTGAACAGCATCTTTGGGGCAACCATAACCTGGATGACTGAGAATCTTGTGGAATAGCCCACATCATTACCAAAGCTCTGCTGTGTGTTGAATAATAATTTCAAACATTTATGAGAAATGGTTGTTCAGCCTCTCTTATACCCTCCAGAGATGGAAAACCTACAGCTTCCTCAGATTGGCAGTTTTGTACAGATTTTATTATCAGGACGTTTTGCCTCTATTTAAGTCTTAGTCATAATCATAACTATTATTTCACTGCAATTTTTAAGAGAGGGAAATACATACATTGACTATCTATATTTTTTATCTAGTCCCTTAAGACATTACAGATGTGAGCCCAACTTTGCTGATTCAGTGATTTTGCTGCCAAACTTTGACGGTGCATTCTTGGAATCCTAGGGGTTACAAGAAAGCCAGTTTGATATAGTGATTACGATACTAGGTTAGAAACCAGAGCAACATGAGTTCTAGATCCACTTAGGCACAAAGCCAGCTAGATAATCTTGGTTGCTCTCAGCCCTAAGAAGTAGACAACAGTTGCAAGCCATTTCTGCAATTTTGGCAAGAAAGCTTCAGAAACTTGTCCACGCAATCACCAGGTATCAACACTGACTTGAAGGCACACACATAAAAAAACACAAATGGAGGGGGAGTACATGAAGGCTGTGGTTACCCCCAACACCCCCCACCCCACTGGAGTGTAATCTTGTTTGCATGCATATGATTTCAATCTGTCCCAGAGCAAATAGGGTAAATTTTAACTTCACAACAGCACTATGAGATGAAATAAGGCTGAGACATTTGCTCTATACTTCCAAATTATTCTGATAGCTGAACAGGACACATCGAGAACCTGAGTTTATTTAGTGAATGATGAGAACATGATAAATATGATAAAGAGAATAAAGAGATGCATATAATCTACATACCATATTTCCCTGAAATAAGTGCTTGGCCTTACTTTTGTGGAGGTCTTATTTTTGAGATGCAGGAGGCAGTGAGTGTGGTCACCTCATGGCTGCTGCTATATTGCAATATTTTTAAGGAGGGCTTATTTTCAGGGGACGGCTTATTTTAACGCATGCCTTCAAAAGCCTGATTGGGCTTATTATCCAGGGAGGTCTCAATCTCCTGTGCACTTCCTTCAGTGGCCAAGGAAGGGTTAATTTACGTCTCACTGCCCATGGACTGGATTGAAAGCTTCTTAGTCCCGCCTTACTTCCCATAATCCTCAGTTTCAATTCATCTATCCATGCAACCGCCTTTGGCATTGCTTTTTTTGCAGATCTTCTAAGGAACCAGTGAATGCATATTGCGGGGAGTTTCACCTAGCAGCACCACAGCTTGCATAGCAGCACCACAGTCACAGCAAGGGGAATCTGTCCATCCCCATTGAAACAGGGCAGAGGCACTTCTTCCAGTATCCCATCTAATTCTGTCCAGTTTCATCCGGGAAGAGTGAGGCAGGTTAAAACCAGCTGGTTTGGTAAAGGGCTCACTAATGGCCAGGCCACAAGAAGTAACTCCTCTCCTTCGGGGAGAGGGGGCGGTTAATAAGTTGAATAAATGAAATGAAATGAAATGAACTTGGCCAGTTCCTCTCTTCAGGAATTCTTGGAATGAAACTAGGTAGATGTTAAGTGAACAGATGTTTTCCCTATGGGATTTCAGTCTTGTAATGGGCTGTGCATTATCCTGGTGAATAGGGAAGGCCTTGTTGTTCCACATCTTTGGCCACAGCTGAGCGAGACCTTGTTGACTTCTAACGCGGGGTGGTATAAATATTACTGAGTACTGAGCAACCAGTGCAGAGGAGTGAGATGCAAAGTGACAGAGATAAGACACATCGTCTGACAAAGTTGGGCACTGAGCTGTTGGTGTGTTGGGTGCGGACGCTGTTAAGCCACAATATTTAGCTGTTAAATAAACAAAACCAAGGCTGTTATCCATAAGATGTTGGCATCAGCACCCCAGGATGCTCCAGCCAGTCTGTTCAGTAAATTGTTTGCTGAACCTGAATGTAACAGCTTGAAATCCTGTTGGCTTTATGGACTTGTCTATGATTTTCTTCACAGCAATAAGTGGTTTGACATCGCTTTCTCCTGGGTTGCTTTAACTTTCCAGTCTGATTGGAAGCCCAGTATTCCCCAGCAGTCTCCCATCCCCAAGCTGACCAGACAAAATCCTGCTGAGTTGCTAGGAATGCAAGGAGCGTATTCTATATCAAAATGTTTCATTCTGCCATCGGCCCCACACTGTGCATTTAATAAGCAAACACAATCACTCAATTCTAAATGCAACATTTGAATTGTGCTCTGAAATAAAACTTGGTAATGTGAAAAATATCAACTATCGTAATTTGAGAATAACAGAGCAACATTTCTCCAACTTGGCAACTTTGAATTATGAGGATTGAACCAGTGATGGGATTCAGCCAGTTTGCACCTATTCGGGAGAACCAGTTGTTAACTTTCTAAGCAGTTCAGAGAACCGGTTGTTGGAAGAAATCTCATTTTGTTTTTTTTCACTTTCCAGGGCTAATCCTGTAAGGAAGGCAGGAAGGAAACATTCTGGTGTTGTTTCTAGCCTAATCTTTATTGCCCTGCTTACAGAAACTGCCTCTCTAGTTAAGCCTTATTACATTGTAACAACTAAGGTGAAGCACCCATCAACGTGAGGGATGTTGAGTTGGCCACGCCCACACGGCCACATGACCACTGAGCCACACCTACCCGGCTGGTCATTAGAGCAGAGAAGCGGTTTTTAAATTATTTGAATCCCATCACTGGATTGAACTCCCAGACTTCCCCAGCCAGCTATGTAGACAAAACGTGCAAACTTAGTATTTTAGAATATTAAAATATACTCCTAGGCTGGAATTTAATCAAGATCCTGGGGTCAGTAAAAAAAAAAACCCCCACTAATAAAGAGTGTATATCAGAATGCACATCACATCCTTACAGGTTTCAGTATCCAGTAGGCTCATCAATCAGAAGTCTGGCTTCCCTGGGAAAATCCTCAGCTCAGTGTTCACTGGCCTAGAAAATGGGACCAGATACTGTTTTTCCAAGAAAAGGTATTTATAACATTGCAACCTTGGTGGAAACTCCTTCAATTTATCTTTCATGCTGTGTGCATATATTTAATTTCAAGCCTGGTAAATATTTATTCTCCCTCTGAGAAGGACTAATTATTCATTTGCCTTCTTTCTGAAATCTATATTCTTGGACTATTAGAATTAGAGGGGCTTTTTTTTTAATGGTTGGCTCTCCACCACTCTCCCCTTTTTGGCAAAGGAACATCAGGCTCCCCACAATGCCCCCTCCCCGGCAGCTAAGTGAGGCTTGTTTCCATGGTAGCCTCATTAAATTTGCATCTTGTTCGGCTTGGGCTGCATCACGGCTGCAAGTTGTATTTTTAGTTCATGGCAGTTACATAATAAGAGACTGTTGGGGGAGGGAAGTTGTAGTGGGATCAGTGGCTTTGTGGAACCCATCTGGCTCACTTCACGGGAAGCTTTTGGTGCTTCTCTAGATGGTAGATTCCATCACGGGGTGCTTGGTGTGAGGTCACATTCACTTTCCTCCCACTCACCCCCCCCCCCGCTCATCATTGGTAGAGCTCATCATTTCAGAAAGACGATTGATGGTCGCCAGTCTGCAATTCATGTCAAAAGCTTAAAATAATGTCCTGCAAGGGCCAGAAAAGTAGGTTGTGCATATGTGCCAGAAATGATATTTATACAGGCCTGTTTGCATTCCTCTGGAACCTTTTAAATATGACCATAGGGGGGAAATCTATAGGTAACTCCATCCTTCACAACTGTGGCCCTCGTTAACCAGTAAACATTTTCCCCAAAACTTGCTTTCTGTAAATGAGAACTGACTGGTTAGCTGCTATGATTTCTGATGCAGAAGTCTCTCACATATAGAGAATGCTGAAGTGATTCCATTTATACGGTGATGATGAAAAAGCACTTTGTATTTTTCATTATTTTTACGTCTTGTTTCACAGCTGAGCTGTAGAGCTTAGGACAACTGGGCTAACTTCATGAATGTTAACTCAGGTGAGAATTAATATTGCTGTTAACATGAGCTGTAAGCTGGAATGCCTGATTTTTAAAATAGTGATCTTTAGCAGTGTTCTCTCTGCCAAACTTTTCACCTCAGCTTTGGGATATCCTCTTGTAAACTGTACAGACATCCTGAAGACGGCATGAATATATATTTAGAAATAAATATGCGAGACACATTTGCATATATTAATGTAAATATGAAATGGCTTTAAAACCAACTGCTACATACTGTATTTTTCAGAGTATAAGATGCACCTTTTTCTCTCAAAAAAAGAGGATGAAAATCTGGATGTGTCTTATAAATACAGCATTTTTAGCCTCCTGAAACCTTGCCCCCTTTGCAAAAATAGTCATGCATAGCCTTTAGAAAGCTTCCAGAGTGCTCCTGGGGGCTGGGGATGGCAAAAATGAGCGAACAATGATCGTTTTTTTCCTCATTTTTGCCCCCCCCCTCCAGCCCCCAGGAGCACTTTATAAGCCTCCTAAAGGCTATGCATGCCCTTTTTTTGACAAAAAATGGGCCCATTTTCACAAAAAATGGGCCCATTTTCACAAAAAATGGGCCGTTTTGGGGAGGTCTGCAGAGTGGAAAAACTTTTTTTTTAATTTGCCTCTTCAAAATCTTGCTGTGTCTTATACTCCAGTGCATCTTATACTCTGAAAAATACGGTAAATGCAAAGTGTTAATGAAATATATGAAGCTCTGCCTGGCTCACAGACTATCTGAAGCTATATCTTTTAAAAAAGGAACTCTTAAGGTGGTGGGAGAACCTCTGCTTTCCATGCAGAAGATTCTCAACCTAATCCTCAGAATTTCCAAGAAGACTGCAAACATTCCTGACCAAAACTATGGGCAATCAACAGTAACGCTATTTATCAAGAAATACTGGTAGCCCCTTTTCCACAAGATACTTAATTGGTTTAGTAAGGTTGCTGTTAGACTGTTGTGAAAATAAGAGTCTCTCAACATGCTCAACAAATTCTCAGAATGTTAGATCTCGCCCCAAGCAAACCTAGTCTTGAGTAGGTTTAAACTAACTCAATGCAGTCAACCATTTCTCCAAACACACAGCCAATTGCCTTATTTCAAGAAAAAGAGCTGAAGGGGAAAAAACAGATAACAAAGCAATTCTGTCTTCTGTGCAACTCAGCAGCAAGACCTTTCCCAAGCTCTGCTTCGCCATACATCTGCTTTTATTGAGAGGGAGATGAAGAAGTAATGAAGCTCTGACAATGGTCCCCTGGCACAAAGTTTTGTGGGATAGAGACGTTTCCCAGAGAAAGGGAGTGGGACTCTATATTCTCAAAATGAAAAGTTTTGCATTCAGTTGTAGTGTTGGTAAAGTAGAGTTGAGTGAGCCTAGTGTATTGTGATATTAAAACAATGTTCTAATGAAAATGGTGGAGTGTACTTCTGAGTAGATTCATCCAGGATTTATTTATTTTATTTTATTTATTTAATTAAATTTATATCCCGCCCTTCTCCACGAAGGACCCAGGGCGGCGCACAGGAATTTAAAAACATATAAAATGGCAAAATACAAAATTTAAAAACATATTAAATTATGGTCCTATGCTAAAATCCAAATTAAAATCCCCAATTTAAAACTATCTAAAATAGCTCCGACGGGAGGTTACGCTAGGCCGGCTTGCTGAAAGAGATGTGTCTTTAGACACTGGCGGAAGAGGCGGAGGTCCGAGATGGTACGAAGTTCAGGGGGTAGGTTGTTCCAAAGGGCAGGGCCCGCCACAGAGAAGGCTCTTCCCCTAGGTGTCACCAGTCGGCATTGCCCGGCCGACGGTACCCTGAGAAGGCCATCTCTGTGGGAGCGGATCGGCCAAAGGGATGTATGGATCACTGGTAGCCAGCAGTTTGGCAGATCGAATCTCACCAGGCTCAAGGTTGACTGAGCCTTCCATCCTTCTGAGATAGGTAAAATGAGAACCCAGATTGTTGGGAGCAATATGCTGACTCTGTAAACTGATTAGAGAGGGCTGTAAAAGCAATATATGGGTCTAATGCTATTGCTTTATGACTGTATCCCCTCTTGTTTTGGTTTGTAGTGGGATTTTTTTGTTATTATATTGTTGCCCACCTAGTTTTAGTTGGAGTCAGGCAGTGAGATAGAGATGGATGGATGGATGGATGGATGGATGGATGGATGGATGGATGGATGGATGGATGAATGGATGGAGCGAGCTATAACACAATGCTTAAGTTGCAGTTGCAAACCAGAAAAAGTTTTTGAATACTTGCTTGCCAGGAGTATGTGCACCAAACTGAGATTTTTTATCATGACCAAAGTATAAAAAGGAATGTGTTGTATTCCTGATGTTGTGATGCCTGTTTGGCAAACCATTGCTTCTCAACCTATTATAGACATTTTCTCTGATTATTCATTGCTGCATGTGAGAACCACATTATACTTTGACAGAGGAATGTGTATTGCACAAAACTGGAACATGATTTCTCTTTGCTAGATGCTTTTTTTTTTTTTAAAAGAGACATAATTACTAACAGAAAACAATGCTCACAGCTCTTGTTTTCTGGCACAAATGGTAAAATGCTTATGTCAAACTATTCCAGGAAGCAGAACACAGAAACCAGAAGGCCCATCTCATGATTGGGGCTGCATGGGACATCATCTGTCAATCACTCTGGCTACTGTATTGTCTCTCTTTGTTTCTGTAGCTTTATGCAGGGCTCCTATGCCATTGAATTAGTGAAGATTGCTTGATAAATTGTTCCAGTAGTGTCTTTGTTGCAGCTTTTATTTGTTTTTGTCCCTAGACTAATGTCACAGGAATTCAACAGTCTCGGCACTAATTATTTGTGAGAATGTCATCATCCCAGCCTCTCGCTTTTCCCCAAAAGAGCTCAAGAGGTACAAAAAGATAATTTAACAAGATTTTTTTTTTTTTTTTGCCACAAGCATGCTTATCCAAAACTAAGTCCCACTGAGAAAATCCACTTTTCCAGCAATGGGATGCCAGTCTTTGCAACCCCAACACATGATTCAGGTCCAGGGGATTTGTTCCTATAAAAACCGCTGGAGGTTTGGCTGGCTCTAACATTGCAAACGGGGATGTCACTATGGATCAGTCTACTCGTAAAACAAGGTAATTTTCTGTTGCCAAAAATAAAAGAGGTAGATCCCATTGTAAATACTTCAGTGCAGAGACAGAAACTGCCATCAGCTAAAGCATTCAAATTCAACCTGGAAATAAGGAGAAATTTTCTGACAATGAGAACAATCAACCAATGGAACAGCTTGCCTTCGGAAGTTGTGTGAGCTTCGTCACTGGGGGTTTTCAAGAAGAGACTGGACTGCCATCGGTCAGAAATGGTGCAAGGTCTCCTGCTTGGGCAGGGAGTTGGACTAGATGACCTATAAGGTCCCTTCCAACTCTGTTATTCTGTTCTGTTCTAAAGCAGTATCTTGGCTGCCTATTGTAGAAAGCTAATTACTACTTCCACTACTGTCAAGAACTGTTGGGTTAGAGTCATTAAGTCTCATGTCATCCCTGAAACTACTCCACCTAGGGCAGGGCTGTCCAACTCCTGGCCGTGGGCCAGAAATGATATTCTATTTTCTTCACTACCGGTTCAGTAGCAGGAGCGTGCGTGCATGCACAGAAGGCCCTTGATGATGTCAGGGTGGGTGGGCAGAACCCTGCCCTGCCACTACCGATTCACCCCATCCCGTGCAAACTGGCAACATACTATCTGCCCACACCCAGTTTAGCAAAGAGAGAGAAAATCCCAATACTTATTTATTATTTATTTTATTATTTTATTAAATTTATACCCCGCCCTTCTCCTTGTTAGGACCCAGGGCGGCACACAGGCATTATTAAAACCACAAAATACAATAAATATCAGTTAAAATATATTAAATTAGTTAACCCGTGCTAAAACCCATGTTAAAACCTTCCCAAATTATAATTTATATTTTAAAAAGTCAGAAACGGGGGGCTATCCTAGGCCGGCTTGCTGAAATAAATACGTCTTAAGACGTTGGCGGAAGAGGCGGAGGTCCGAGATAGTGCGAAGGTCAGGGGGTAGGTCGTTCCAGAGGGCTGGGCCCGCCACAGAGAAGGCCCTTCCCCTGGGTGTCGCCAAACGGCATTGCCCCGCTGACGGCACCCGGAGAAGACCCTTTCTGTGGGAGCGGATCGGACAAAGGGATGTATGGGGCAGGAGGCGGTCTCGTATATAGCTAGGCCCCGAGCCATGGAGCGATTTAAAGATGGTTGTCAGCACCTTGAAGCGCACTCGAAAGGCCACAGGCAGCCAGTGCAGCTCGCGCAGGAGAGGTGTTACGTGGGTTTGCCTTGAGGCACCCATAATCACCCTCGCGACCGCATTCCCGTACTAACTGTAGCTTTCGAGTGCACCTCAAGGGGAGCCCCAATACATCATGTGACAACGTGAGTTTGACACCCCTGACCTAGGGAATCATTGAATCACAGACTTTTTAGGGCATTGGAATACAAATTCTCAGTCCCTGCACAGACAGTGCCCACCAGAAGTAGTCATTGGGTCTTTCTGATACTGACAAAAAACCTAGGTCTTGGTCTAGTTAAGGTCTAGCTGCTATTCTTCCTAACCTCTGCAGGGTTTTAATACTTGAATATTTATCAACATTATTTTAATATTTATTATTCAATGGCATTTAACTATATAAAGGTAGTATTTAGAATTTTATTAGCAGTTTCAATGCCCACGTTAGATATATTTGGCGGAAATAATTCAGATATAAATAAAGAGAGATGTACATACTGTAACTTTGGGAAATTGGGGAATTTTTGACCTCAGATTTTGGGCATGTCCATGCAAGAATTGGTAACCAACTCAACATAAAATGAGATACCAACTCATTCTTTTTACCAGTGAGGAATGGAGAAAATAATTTCCTGATAAATAAACGACTGGTAAGTGTAATAGAATACATTCAGCTATTCTATTCTTTTCATTTTAGAACCCAATTTATATTTCAATTTATTAGAACTGAGACTTTTCAATCTTTTCCTAATGTCTTGCTTGAGAACTCATCAGATGACTATTTTTTTTCTAGACAATTAAGAAATGTATGTATTTTGGGAATCTGAAAATGCTCTCTAGTAGCTGCTCAGTGTTTTACTTCTTGACTTCCCCTAGAGTCAGGAATATCTAGCACATTTGTGTGAGGGGAACCTTCACCTCTCTTTCAGGACAATCTGAGTAGTAAACATTCTGCAGATTAAAGTAGGCTGGAGTTGATGCCACAAGACCAACCATAGACAATTGTGCCATCCTAGCATAACCAAAACTAGAACTTGGATTTGCTGTGCATTTATTTCTTGTCACAGTGGGATAATCAGTCAGAACTGGGTTTTGTTGTTTTAAAAATACTAGTGATCATAATTGATCTGGAACTATGCGGCATCTCAGTCTACTTTATTCACAAAATTAAACTGTTCAGAGGTTGTCCGGACTACAAGTCAATAGAAATTACTACATTATTCTGACTATGATTTCTACCCACATCACTCAAAAATAATTTTGCTTCCCCCTCAACTTGTAAAAGCATGGCCAAAATGGCTGGAGCTGTGCAGGGTTGTGTGCCTGGCATTAGAATTGTGAGCAACATCCGTGCCGTTTTGTAGTCATCACACTGTAGTTTGTTTCCGTGGATCATACTTTATCCAAAACAGAATTTGACGTCCTCGCTGCTGTCTGAGTGTTTTGGGAAGTGTCCAATACACAGGGCTGCTTTGATTGAAAAACTGAACGATTTGGAGGAAAATCAGCCAATGCCATCAGAGAGTCAGGAAGGTGTGCAAATTAAAAATTAAAAGTGTCACTGCAGAGTCTGGCTTGAAGGACATGAAGGAAGCAGTTCTATGATTAATGAGGATTTGTGAAGCTGCCACCACTGAACCACAACCAGGATTAGAGCAATGACAGCATTTCTCATTTGGTGGCAGTGATTTCTGTATCACAAAGCAAATTGAAATCCTTAAGGCAGACACCTGTTATGAGAAAGACAGAACTCCTCAGTGTAGTTCAGTACAAAACTACGGCTCTACGCTGCCCTTACTGCTCTATATTGCATTAGTGAGGTCAGACTTAGAATATTGCATTCAATTCTGGATGCAATACAAAACAGATGCTGAGGCCATAGAAAGAGTGCAGAGAAGATGATAAGGGTGCTGGGGGCTAAATCATGATGTTTGTCCATCGTGTTTGAAGAGGACCTTGACCTCAATCAGGTTGTGGGCTGTCCGTGATGTGTCCGCAGGTGGCTGGTAAGGCCTATACATGCATTAAATGTTCTGCCACATGTCGGGCAGACATGTGTGGACACTATTGTTGCAGCACTTGCAGCTCTGGCTTTGTGGAGTGCTCGCTTCTCTTGTGCTATGGTTGTTCTTCTGACCTCAGATATCTGGCAGCCTTGGTGGATCAGCGTGCGCCATGTCGATCAATCTGGTGCCAGGGTTTCCCAGGAGGTGGTGTCAATTTCCAGAGACTTGAAGGAGGCTTTTAATGTGTCTTTGTATTACTTCCTTTGTCCCCTGTGCGATTGCTTTCCTTGAGACAACTCACCATAGAGGAGCTATTTGGGGGTGCAATAGTCTGGCATCCTTGCAACATGGCGTGCCCAGCGTGTCTGTGCCTTCATCAACAGGGTGTGAACTGATGGCAGGCCTGCTCTGAAGAGGACTTCTGTGTCTGGCACCTTGTCCTGCCACCGGGCCTTCAGTATTTTACGGAAGCAGGTCATGTGGAAGCAATTCAATAGCCTAGTGTGCCTCCTATATACAGTCCAACTACCAGTCACTGGCATGCATCAGGGTAGTTAACACTACTGCTCAGTAGACTTTAACCTTTGTAGCAAGGCTTATTCCACAGTGGTCCCACACACTGGTCAGTAATCTGCAAAATGCAGAGCTTTCCTTGGCGATTCTGCAGTTGACCTCAATGTCAATGGTCCCTGCATGAGAGAGGGTGCTGCCAAGGTAAGTAAGCTTTTGTCCCTTCACTGTGATGGTGGGCTCTTGGTGTTGGGCATTCGGAGCTGAGTGATGCATCACTTAGGTCTTTTTTATGTTGATAAGGAGGCCGAAGTTGTCGCATGCCGCTGCAAATTTGTCCACACTGGCTTGCCTTTCCTGCTCTGATCCAGCATTCAGGGCACAGTCGTCAGTAAAGAGGTCACATAGCACAGTCTCCTTTATCTTGATGACAGCCTGGAGTCTTTGCAGGTTGAACAATTTCACATCGGTCCTGTATCTCAGGCTAACTCCCAAGGAACTGTTCTAGAAGGCATCTGACAGGATGGCTGAAAACATTATGCTGAACATTATGCTAAAAAATTATGTGAACTGATGGCAGGCCTGCTGTGAAGAGGACTTCTGTGTCTGGCACCTTCTCCTGCCACCAAATCCTCTAACGCGCACTCTTGTTTGACATCATTTGTAACAGGAAAGACCTTTGAAGCTTTTCCGTCATCCAGAACATGAGCAGTCATACTGTGGTGGAATTGATATACCATCAGGGTGAATCTATCAGGACACCCAAATTTGGGAATGGTTAAGGGAACTAGGTATGTTTAGCCTAACAAAGAAGAGGATTAGAGGTGGTGTGATAGCTGTCTTCTGGTATTTGTAGGTGGTCACAGGAAGGAGAGGGTCAACTTACTCTCTAAAGCAGGGGTGTCCAAACTTGGGAACTTTTAAGACTTGTGGACTTCAACTCCCAGAATTCCCCAGCCAGCCATATTGACTAGGAAATTCTGGGAGTTGAAGTCCCCATACATCCCTCAGGCCGATACGCTCCCACAGAGAGGGCCTCCTCAGGGTGCCGTCGGCTGGACAATGCCGACCGGCGACACCTAGGGGAAGAGCCTTCTCTGTGGTGGGCCCAGCCCTTTGGAACGACTTACCCCCTGAACTTCGCACCATCTCCGACCTCCGCCTCTTCCGCAAGTGTCTAAAGACACATTTGTTCCATCTAGCCGGCCTAGCGTAACCTCCATAACTGACTTTTAGATAGTTTTAAATTTGGGGATTTTTAATTTGGTTTTAGTGCAGGATTTCATTGAATAAGTTTTTTAAAATTTTATATGGTTTTGTATGTTTTTTAATATTCCTGTGCGCCGCCCTGAGTCCGTTTGGAGAAGGGCGGGGTATAAATTGAATAAATGACAAGTCTTAAATTCCCAAGTTTGGACACCCCTGCTCTAAAGCATCTAGGGCCATGATGGCAAAACTATGGCATGGGTGCCAGAGGTGGCACACAGAGCCCTCTCTGTGGGCATGTGCAACATCACCAGCTGCTGAAGCGCCGGAAAATGGAATGAAAACAGCCAAAAATACCCCCAAAACAGGCTGCTTTTGGCTGTTTTCTGGTCCATTTCTGGGCCATTTTTAGGCCACTTTTGGTGCTCTGGCCAAAAAACAAAAAGTGGCCCAAAGAATGGGCTGAAAACAGCCCAAAAAACAGCCCCCAAACCAACCAAAACCAGCCAAAAAACAGGTATGTGTGCGCCAGCCAGCTGGCCTTTGAGTTTCCAGTACTTCTGGTGCACATGCATTCACGTGCATTCCAATTTGAGTACTTGATGCTGAAAAGGTTTGCCATCACTGATCTAGGGCAAGACCAGAAACAATGGGTGGAAGCTCATTTAAGGGAGATCCAGTCTAAGGAGAAATTTCCTGACAGTAAGAACAATTAATCGATGTAACAGCTTGCTTCTTGGAGTTGTGGGTGCTCCATCGCAGGAGGATACAGGCAAAGATTGAACAGCCATTTGTCGGGGATCCAATAAGGTCTCCTGCCTTGAGAAGGGGGTTGGACTAGAAGACCTTCAGACCTATGATTCTATGATCCTCACAATTCATCTTCCTCCCCTCCCGGTTCTTTCAGCATTTCATCTTTATCACCATCTCCATAGCAACATCATATGGCTGCTAAAAGATAAAAAAGATGACTAAATATAGCTTGCCTTTAGCTAAAAGATTTGAAACGGTTTGATGTTCTGGTCAGCTAACAGCATGGGATAGGACAACATACCTGGAGAATGATAGATCGGGCATCCCTGAGCAAATATCGTATCTCTTGTTGTCGTCGTCATCATCGTCGTCATCATCATCATTGGCAAATGTGTAGAAAGGCACCACCAGAACCCCTGGATCCTATCCCTATCCATACTACAGGAATACATACTTCATTTCATAAATCAAAGATTTTGTTAGGTCTTCAACAAGGGAGCAGAGTTCCAATTTTTTGTAGCATTTAAAATTGCCAAATTGGGTTTGCACCTAAAGATATTGTCTGAAAGATTGCAACTGTACAACACTGTGTATGATAAACTGCAAATCTTCTATCACAGTTCAATCTTTTAATACATATCTACAAGGAGATTGGGGCCACTGTTAACCCCTTCCACAAAATTTACTGTCTGCTTGCTTAAATCCCTTCAATTAGGATTTAATACTCCTTCCTCCCATCCCTCCAATTCCAGATGTTCAGTAATAGCAATGTCTATCATAAAGTATTTGATCGGTTGTTCTGTTCTTTCTGTATGGAGTCCCATGTTTTTAATAAAAAGCTGTGTTTGTTAACCTTTGGCAGTTCCTTATGAAACTCTTTGTTACCAATGGCTTAATCGCTAGATTTGTGGAGCCATTTACAACTATAGAGCTTTCATTTTGGGACAGTGCAGCTACACATTAGTGTTGGAAAAGACTATTTTTGTTCAGTAGCATTTGGATTTCAGTGAGTGTCAGGATGGTATGAAAACCGAATTGAAGGATTTTATTTAATTTATCTAAGGAAATGGTGTTATACTCAAACTTGCTGGGTTTTGGTGGCAGCTGCAAGGGAAGTAAAAGCAATCAATGCCTTAAAAGACAGACACTGGCATTGGTTCTTTTATTCTTACAGGAATCTGTTTCACACAATCCCACAGGAGGCAATTATTTGTCAGTGGCTGGGTTAATTTCTCAGTGCGGGTTCAACATCAGTACCAAACTACATGAAAGAAAATGGTACCTGATGCTTCTTTCCTGTTATGAGTGCCATTGCTACCAAAGTTTAATTGGAGCCATGCTGGAAGTAGTGTGTTATTTATTGAATTAATCTCCTCCCTTGGTGGTTTCCTTGGTTTCTTGCATTATGTTCCTCTATTTTAAAATCAGTGTCATCCCAAACCTCTAAAACTTTATAGAGGCAATGTTGGAGGTGGATATTTTTCCACTAACAAAGCACATGTTTAGTACTGGATGATGAAATGCAGGCTACATACATGTACAGTATGCAGACTGATCTTTTTTTTATTCCATTGGAATGTTATCCTCAAAATGGGTCAGCCTGGCATAGAAACCAATCAGAGCCAAACACAAAGTTCACAAAACTTTTATTGAGGCACTTCAGCAAAACATTTAATAGAAAGCTATATTAGGTGCTTTCTATCATCAGCTCTGATATTTGATTGTATAAAATGTCATTCGTATGTTTTTTTGCTAACTGTACATTAGTTTGTTTTGCTTTAAAATATCAACTTGACCTAGAAATATTTTCCAAATCAAACCCATTAAGCAATTTCTGGCAAAACTATTTTGCAACTTCATCCCTAATAGAAATGCCAAGGGTGTACATCCAACCTCTAAGGAGCTGAGACCCCAAACAACAGCAAAGCATGATCTTTTATACAATTTCCAGAAATAGGGAAGAAGAATTTCACAAAGCTATTATTTTTGGGGGGAGTCTGCCTTGCTTTTAGTCTATGTGTCCATTTGTCTATGGAGTCACATATACTTGATCATATGTGTCATTCAGCCCCTAGAGAATTATGCCTTCTTAAGCCCTACATGTCCTTTTGTCCCTACTTGTGATTTCTGCTGCTTATTTTTTTTGTTCCAGCATAACTATGGAACACCTCGAGCAATATTCAACCAAACTTGGTACGCAGATGACTTACTCTCTGGAAAAAAATACTGTGGGGGTAAGACACCCCTAACACTGCTCAGAGTGTGCGTTCTGTTAAGATACAGTCTGTTGTGCTTTAAAATGGCTTCTACTGCCTTAAAATGGCTTCTACTACTGTACAGCACTGTGGGGTTGCGATGGTAATGGCTTCACAGTACTCCACAAGGGGTCTCCCTCTGGTAAGGAGAAAAATCCAACATTAAAAATTACGCTTCTGGGGGCACAGGGAAAACATTTTTAACTAATTTAATAGTCGCTGAAATCAGGGCTCAGGGAGAAGTTGCTTTTGCCATCGCCTCTTCAGGAATTGTGGCGATGTTCGTGGAAGGAGGGAGGACAACCCATTCCGCACTTAGGTTGCCACTTGACATCACCATTCCTGTCTAATACAGGATTGGGATAAATAAATACCTGGGCAACGCCGGGTTATCAGCTAGTTTCCTATATAATCTGAATATGTTTTGTTACATTTCCTCCATTTCACGCTGATACGTTATACAGTTGCATTCCTCTAACTTCTCACTCTTTCTCAGGATGGGGGTTTATTGCTTCTTAATGGGTGATCCATCAGGGAGAGGTGACACTCTTTCTGTTTAATGAATGGGAAAAAAGCAATATACCTGGGAAGAGGATTCTGTATATGTGTGTTGGGAGAGAGAATTAAGTCATCAGAACAAAGCTAATCAACACTACTAGCTACAGGAAAACCATAATCTACGGTAGAAGCCTGAACTTCAGAGTGATGGGTAGTCAGAACACAGAGTAACAGCAACAACAGAGACAGTGGCCTCCACATTTATTCTGATAATAATCAAAACCACCACCAGGTCAAACTGGTAGCTACAGTAGAGATGACAAACAATAGCCACACTTGAAAGTGGTGGCAGATAGTGGGGGGCTAATAACCTAAAGTTAGAAAGATTGCTTCAAAAAAGTATTTTAATGTATACATTTCTGTTCATTAACTTTAAAACATGCATAAACATATTGAAGATAATAGAAGTATATGTTTTTTTATGTTTCTGGATTCCTGCATTGTGCTACATATAATATACGATTTTGATTTCAACTTGATGATGATGATTCAGTCATGGGCAGCTCTTGGTTGATTCCATGGGCCAGGTGTCTCCACATCTTCCAATCTTGCACTACTTCTTTGAATTGTTCTATGCCCTGGCTGCTGTCAGATTTGATGGTGTCCAGCCACCATGTCCTTTGGCGCCCTAGTTTTCTTTTACTGAAACTCTTCCAAACATAATTGCTTTCTCCAGTGAATTCCCCCGCATGACATGGCCAAAATTTCAACTTAGTATGTTGCAATTACCTAGCCAACTGGGTATTCAGTAAACCAGAAATGCACAGCTGTTATATTGCACAGTCTTTCCATGGTTTTTCAAGGACAGAAATTTAAAGCTGGATAAGACTAGAATCTAAAAGTACCATGCATATACTCCAAAAATGAAAAATATTGCTGGACATGGGAAAGCTATAGGCCAAAGGGATAATGTCAGGTCTTTTTCGTTTTCATTTCTTTAAGAAAAATGAGTAAACAAACAGGTTAAGTTCCTTCCCATTTCTTCCCCTTTAAAAATTATCTGATTACATTCCAACAAATTTTCAATGATATGCTCCCCCATGGCTTTTTCCCCCCTTCCACACCCAGAATCCTGCATGCTTACTGTTCCTTTCTCATAGCATACCATTTATTTGCAACTACTGTTAAATGTGTGCACAGATCCTCCTTCATTTGAAACATCGTTCCTGTTATTTCTCTCTCAGTGCTATCATTCTTCCTTAATCCCTGGCCAACCATAATTTTAGGCAATTTAGGATGCTGATCCTAATTCTGCTCCTCTGATGATGATATCTATCTCTTTTATGATAGTGTCATTCCTTGACTATAATGAATTGCTGAGGAACTCCACAACCTCGCTCATTTGCCATAGATTACATAACTATGCCCTAAATCTAGCTTTACTTCTATGTGAATTCTTTCCACATTCATACAGAAGAGATCTTCCAAGCATGGCCAGTGCTGCTGCATCGGTTTTAGTGGGAAGAAAGCAAAACACACACAAAAAGTATTGAGACAAAACTCAATGTCCTTTTATGTATTCCCCTTGTGTGCACAAGCTGATTAGTAAGCTTGACTCCATTTCAGTTAGGGTTATTGGGAAATGTGCTCAACAATTCATAAAGATTTATTTCCCTGTGAGCTTGGAGCTGTTTTTCCAGAACAGGTGCTAGGCCTCATCTCTTGCATCCTGCCATTCGCCTGCCCTCCCTTCAAAAGACACTCTTCAGCGAATTCTTTTGTTCAGATTTAGTTCCCCTTCCCCACTACAATTAAGCCTTCAGCCAACACATATAATTTAAACAATTGCATATTATTTCCAAGTTTACGTCAACTCCAATCCTTCTTTATTGTTTTCACGTTGTCAGATTTTAAACTGCATCCTATCGAGACAGAAATCCAGCCTCCCATGTTGCAGAAAGCAGCAGATCAACCATTGGCGCTACTTATATAATTAATATAAATATTGCAGTCATGAAAAGGGATCTATAAATTAGGCTCGAGGTTATGGAAAATATGAATAAGGAAGAAATTAACTATCGGCACTTCATATTCCTGTATAGAAAATTATGGGTAATTATTAGCACACCAACTCCCCGCTGATGGCATACACAAGACTGATATTGATTTGGCTCCTTCAACATTCTTGATATTACAAATGGATTTGGGAAAAAGAATAAGGGAGCTAAGCTAATTGGGGCTGACACAAAGCTGTTCTTTCGATATCTCTTGTGATTTAGAAGGTTGTTTCATGCATTGGATGTCAGCCATTGGAATTGTTCCTTGAAGACGATAGCAATAGTAATAGCACTTAGACTTATATACCACCCCACCGTGTTTTTCAGCACTTCCAGGGAAGTTTACAGTGTCATCATATTACTTCCAACAATGTGGGTCCTCATCAGGGGTGAAATGCTAACGGTTCTGAGCAGTTCTCCTCAGGCCGATACGGTTCTCCTCAGACCGATACGCTCCCACAGAGAGGGCCTCCTCAGGGTGCCATCGGCTGGACAATGCCGACTGGCGACACCCAGGGGAAGAGCCTTCTCTGTGGCGGGACCAGCCCTTTGGAGCGACTTACCCCCTGAACTCCGCACCATCTCCGACCTCCGCCTCTTCCGCAAGTGTCTGAAGACACATCTATTCCATCTAGCCGGCCTAGCATAACCTCCATTACTGACTTCTAGATAGTTTTAATTTTGGGATTTTTAATTCGGTTTTAGCACAGGATTTTATTAGAATAAGTTTTTAAAAATTTTATTATGTTTTGTATGTATTTTAACATTCCTTTGCGCCGCCCTGGGTCCGTTTGGAGAAGGGCGGGGTATAAATATAATAAATAAATAATAAATAAATAAATAAGTTCAGTAGAACCGGTAGCAAAAAATGCTAACATTTACCTGAACCAGTAGTAAAAAAAACCTTTAAAAAGTGGGGGGGGGGGAGGTTCCGTGACAATCAGCTGTGCCGCTCAATTGTCGGAACCTTTATTTTTCACTTTTTAAAGGAATTTTACTACCGGTTCTGGTGAATAGGTAGTAAAAACGTTTTAAAAATGGGGAGGAAAGGTTCCGATGATTGCTGATTGTCATGGAACCTCTTTTTTTTTTTTACTTTAAAATTTTTTTTATTATCTATTCTCTGGAACTGGTAGTAAAAAATGCTTTAAAAAGGTAGGGGGAAAAGGCTCCTACGATCGTGCAGATCAGCTGTGAGCCATGTGATTGTCCATACATTTCCCCCCCCCCCCCCACTTTTTAAAGAATTTTTTTTCCTGCCTGTTCAGGCAAATAGATAGGAAAAAATCCTTTTAAAAGTGTGTGTGGGGGGGGAGTGTTTTCAGAGGATTGGGCAGCTCACAGCTGATCCACGCGATTTTCGGAATCTTTTTGTTTTTCACTTTTTAAAGCTTTTTCTTCCTGATGGTTCGGGCAAATAGGTAGGGAAAAAATGCTTTAAAAAGTTAAAAAAAATAGTTGGCCATGCCTACTGAGTCACATGACATCACCACCACCACAAAGTCACGCCCACCAAATGAGTGGCAAAAATTTTTTAGATTTCACCACTGGTCCTCATTTTACTAACCTCAGAAGGATGGAAGGCTGAGTTAACCTTGAGCCCTGTCAAGATCAATACTTCAATATCAGCCTGCAATACTGCATTTAAACCACCAGGGCTGATAGCGTAGGTTTTTCTGAAGAGATTCAACTGAAGACACAGAAAAAGATGATGGGGACTGAAGGCCAGTTATGACTTCAAATATTTGCTTGAATAGCTTTTTAAAGCTATTTACTGAGCTGCAAGGGTTAGAGAGTCATTCATAGCCCAGCCTCATTGCTGACGTGCATTAAGAGTAGAGAGGGAATAGTGCAGTAATATACATTGCATATTACAATGTAATATGAGATACTTTCAAAGTAGTAATTAATATGCAGTCTTTCTCACAACCAAAGCCAAAATAAAATACAGTATTTAGTGACCAAACGTAAAAAGAACATTAGAATGGAGGAATCAGCTATCTTCTTAGCTGCTGCATAATAGGTTTTCCCTTAAGGATACATTGGGAATATTTTTTCTCGTTATTTTTCTCATTTCCCTTGACCAAATTTAGCCCATTTCTTTTCTTTTGTGTTTCTTTTGCCAGATTCTTTTTTCATACCTTCTTGTCTTGGTCTCTTTTATTTTCAGAGTTATTCTGCTGATGGACAGAATCCCGTGTCCCATTACATGGGTTGTTTTTTTTTCCAACACTCATTTGGTGAAGAAACTAACTAGAACTAGCTACATCCCTTTAAAATATCTGAAAGCTAATCCTAGTTACTCAAAAAATGTTCCTCAGAAAGAAACATATATTCATTTTATTCCCCACATCCCCTTTTACACATATGGATAACAATTCTTGGAGCATTTCCAAAAGTTTCACATTAAAAAAATGGATGTTATGTTCACACCTTTCCTCTTGCCAAAAACTTTACACTTTTTACATGCTTTTTATCCATGTACTGAAAAAGTTTAGATCAGGGGTCTCCAATCTTTGCAACTTTAAATCTGAAGGACTTCAGCTCCCAGAATCCCAGTCTGGAAGCTGAAGTCCTTCAGACTTAAAGTTGCAAAGGTTGGAGACCCCTGGTTTTGATACGATTGGAAGAGAAACTATGAGATCTTGTACTTTCGCTGATGCTGATGTCTTAGTTGGCATGATATTTCCATCTAATTGTCAGAATTAGGGACAAATTCAATATCTTCTATAAGGTCGGGGCCAACTTGAGCTATTTTGCAAACCTTAGTGCAAAATCTATTTTGCTCATAATCGTATACCTCTATACGCTTCCTATTTTATGCAAATGAGGACGGTAATTAGTTTTTCTTCCAAAGGATTTTTCCCATTTGAAATTCTTTCCTAACCTTTCACCTAAGGAGAAAACAGAAAATGTCATCCCATTCCCAAGCATGGAACAAAAAGGAATTAATTGGAAAGGGACAACCCTTCAGGAAAATGAGAAGGCACAGTTGTGATGTCAAAAGCGACTAAATTGATAGCCTTCCTCGATCTGCTGCTCTCCAGAGGTGTCAATCTATAACTGTCATAAAAGAAGTCTTTGAAAGGTATTTCAATACATGTGAAGAATAGCATATTGTTAGCTACACTCTGGAATATGATTAGCCTCTGAATGAATGAGGAGTTAATTAATGAAGGGAAGGGATGATGTAGGGTGCGATGGGATGGGTCAACTACACTCTGGAATGAGGTTTCCCCTGAGATCCAGATTTGAATTTGAATTTGAATTTTATTCAGTTTATATACTGCTCCTATCTCCATCGAGATGGACTCAGGGCGGTGCACAGGAAATTAAAAATCCCCCAACAATAACAATAACTACAATGACACTATTAAAATAAATTAAATTAGGTAACCTGTGCTAAAAATATTTCCCATTAATAAAATTATAAAATCCAGTTACTAATTTCTAAAATCATGACGCATCTGATGGTCCCACTCTGCTGTTGTTTAAAAGAGCTATGAACACCTGGCTCTTTACCTAAGCTTTTGACAAAGGAGATTAAAACCCCTTGCTTCTTTCATTTGGTCTGTTGGTCTTGGCATCTTTTATTGGTTTTATTGTAATTTTGTTGTTTGACCATGGTGAATTGCCCAGAGTCATTGGGAGACAGTTTACATGCAAGTTTAATTTATTATTATTTAGATAAGATGGTATCAGATGACTTAAGCTAACTCCAGTTAGCTGCCTTTTAGCCTGGGATGGGTCCCTTCCACTGTTCAACTCAGACCCAATCAAAAATCAAAGGGTGAAACTCTGCCTGTTGCCAGGATCATTATTCCATCACTCAGAGAAAAATCAAGCAGATGATGTACTTTCAAGATTAATAATGCTGTTGGTCAAACAAGCAACATTAAATGTGGAAGTTGTGCATACTAATTGTTAGAAAGAAGTTTAATTAGCTCCACTCATTTGTAAGACTCTTGGATCTAACTAATTAATTGTGATTCCTGAGAACAGGACAAAGATGAATGTGTAGGAATTTCACAGATTTTCCCCCTAAAAACAATTCAATATTTTTTTTATATTTCATTGGCAGTCAATGGCCTTAGGGCTAGATATGAGTTCACTTTTTTCAGCCACTGACTATGAAGGTTGAAAACTGGCTAATTTTCCTGCCACTTTGAGATGAGAAACAACGAAAGCTGTATTGTAAATTTTAAAATAGACAACACACGGGTGAAATATTTATAGCAGTTGCACAAAGAGGACAGAAGTGAGGATATTATTGCATCTCTTGTAGACTTCTTCTGGGATTCACAGGTGCTCATGTTAGAAACATTCTATGCAAAAGCAATGTAGGACAGGGTTGTCAACTCGATTTCATTGAGGGCCGCATCAGGGTTGTGTTTGACCTTGGGGGACTGGGGGGCACGGCCAGCTCGACATCACTTGTGGGGGTGCCTGTGGTGGCCCAAGCACTCTGCCAGCAAAAACGGGCTCCCGAGGTCCATTTTCAGCTGCAATTGCCCCTTGCAACCCTCTGTCTGTGAAAACAGAGCTAGGGGGGATGGACACGGGCCTCCTGGGCTCCATTTTCACTGGCAGAGGCACTGCAGCTCAGTCCTTTGCTATTTCCAGGGTGGCCCCCCAGCCTCCGAGCCTTGAGTTTGACACCCATGGCATAGAATAGGTTTCCCCTTCTCTGGTTTTAGATAGGATTTTACAGTCTCTGGTTTTCTCTGGTTTTAGATAGGACTTGGTTTTAGATAGGACTTTACAGTCAAAGGTATTATATAGTGTATATTAAAAGAAAGGAAGTGCTCCAAATCACCATGTTGAACTGTCCTCATTTTCCTAGTAAGAATTGTAATAAGGCATACTATTCAACTGCTATTACATTTCATTCAGGGCTTTTCCAAATACTAAAAACAACTACTGGCATCACCCACTCTTAATTGCCCAGTCTCCTATCCTTGGTGTCATTTTTCCCACTTATTACGCTCCAATGTTATCCTCTCTATAATTGAGCCCTCTTTACGTTGAAATATACAAGTGTATGCAAACGTATTTACAACCAATGGGAGCTTAGAAATAATTAGAATGGACTTGCAGTATCCTTTGTGAATGTCATCAAATGGACAGGTATAACTATTGTCTTCAGCAGCTCATATCCATTGAAAGAACTGTGGTAGGCCAAGGGGTTGACAGCAAAAATTCTAATAGCAGCCCAGAGGGTTTTTGGTGATACTGAATGAAACTGCGAAGAGTGATTCGATTTGAAATACATTTAATCAACTTTCATCTCTTTGACTCCATTTGAGGCATCAAATAGAATCAAGTATCTTTAAATCGCTTCAGACAGTTTCAAAGGCAATTTGGAGAACCAATGATCTCTCTGGACAAAGCAAGGGGACTGAGTCCTCTGATGGGCTCTCTGATATTGACATGACTAGCCAGCCAATGAGTTTTATCATGTCTGCACACCTTGCCTTGGGGCGGGGGGGGGGGGGCTGCCCGACTGTTTTTGTCCCATTAGGCAGGTTTGCTTGGAGGGAGAAGGAAAGAGCAAGAGCAAGAGAGACCCAAATCTTCTCTGCTACTCTTTTTAAAGATTGACTTGTTCCTTCTTGTCTCATTATTTATTTCCCCAAACCCATCACCCATTTTAAAACCCATCCATCCATCAATTCTCAGTGTTCTCTCCGCTGCTTATCTGTCTTGGTTTTGTACTTAACAAGTCCCCTTCACTGCACGACTGAGTCTGAGAATACCATGTTGCTTGACTAGTATTTATATGATGCAAAATATATGATTACCTCCCCAGGCGTGGCAATATATACCATATACTTCAGAACTGTTTTTTATGTTGCCCAAGACCTGATGAGTCATTCCTCAAAAACGACTCTTTGTGATAAGCCATTTCAACATTCCTGCCAGTCTAGAAAACAGATGGTCAGAGGATATGGATTTTTCAATATGCAATGGGAGTTTACTCACAGTTTATAAAAGCTTTTATTTTGAAACTGGGATAAGACAGAGACTACAAGGAACTGCCCAGCAGGCTGATTTCTCTTTCCTCGTGGCTACTAATGAGGACTGCCCATCTAAAGAAAGAGCTTATATTTTTTTTTAAAAACCAAATAGTGGCAACTGTCATTGTTCGTTGCATACATTCAAATCGAGAAAGCACACACAGATAACTGATTCAGTTGGATTCATTAACTTCTTTATATACATAAGAATAGATGAATAAATGTACAATGCCAACAGGTGATTCTTCCAAGTAAACACAAGGCAGGAGAGTTACAGGCAAACACAAGCAATTAGTTTCACTTCAGCAGACAAGCCCAGACGCACTGCTAAGCTTAGAGCAGCAGACTCAATACAGACAAAGAGAACTTCCTCTATACAGGGCAGTTAAGCTAAGCCTAAGCCACGCCCAGGCTCCAAGCCGTATGTCAGCCTCTGATTCGCTTACTTGCTTTTGGCTGCCATAGAAACAGGGAGGGTGGGGGCATGGTATTTCGGATGGGAATAAATGGTACAGGAGTGATATGGAAACAGGAGTTTTCTTCTCACCATCTTCTGCACATGCTGGTGGCTGGTGTTTGGACCTGGTCAAGACCAACCATCCTGCATACCAACCTGATGATGCTTCCTGGAGATGCAACCCACATGACACCTAAGGGAGTTGCAGATTGGACAATGGGGGTGGGGGTCTTTAGAGGAAGGGGGCTAGGCAAATGTTTGATATGTATGGGTTCGCACCTTTCTGACTCAGATCTTGCTTTACTTCGCTGCTATCTTTTCATAACCAGTAAAAGTACTTTTTAATTCCACAAACCATGGAGTTGGGAGTTTTCTTTCTTGGTTACTGAAGGAGGCACGCCTGACACAGTCTGGCATGGCTCTCAGTCACCAGATAATTCTCATTGGCTGACCCAGTTGCCATGCCTATACATTGGCTGACCTTGTTACCATGTCTCTGCCAGTCATGAATATTCTAACAGTAACCATAACAGTAACCATCGAAAACTGGTCCCTTCCAACTCTGCTATTGTATTATTAACTCTGACAGGCAACCCACTAGCATATTATATCAATGGTATCAAAAGTCAGTGAGGAACAAAATAGGACCACTAGGGATACACTTCATCCAAATCTCTAAAAAGGTTTTCCAAGAGTAATCAGTGCTGGTTTTTATCCAATGTCAGATCTGAAAAGGGTCCAAATAATTTGCTTTCTCTAAGTCAAACTGCAGCTAGAGCCATACCTGACAACCTACCTTTAAAGGTTTTATTCTGATCCAGATCCAAGGAAGCAGGAACAAACCTTGTCCCAAAAGAAACATTAACAACAATTTTTAACTCAACTGTTCTCTTCACTCATACATTGGAGCTAGAGATGATGTAAGTCAGGATTAGAGGCAAAAGCGTTCAGGCTGGTAGCCATTTCATCAAAGTCCAGAAGCTAGAATGAATCCCACATAACAGTATACAATTCTCCCCCAATTTCTCATCACCACTTTAGACTCTACCCATCAGGAGTCAAGTTTCTAGTACATTCGAGGGACTTTATCAGCATAGTATTACACAAAAATGAAAGCTACACCTTTCTCCCACTGCACAGAGATCATGTAACCTTAATCATGGCTGCTAGTTGACAATCCGATGATGCAATATGATTGAGAAGCCTGAATGCTTCACTGCCCTTCTTGCCATAAAGTAAGCTCAAATATCAGCTCTTAAATATGCTTGATCAATTTTACTTCTAGTCCAGTGGTCCCCCAGGTATTAGGAACATCCTCCCTGTCTCCATCTGTAGCTGTTAAATTTTCCTCCAATAGCACGTATCCAACCCAAAGCCCTAATATGACAATCAAAAAGCATGGAAGAAGGATCCTTTGTGCTCCACTGGGTTAAAGACTCAGAAATGATTCGTTATAGCTTATTCCTATTTCATCTCCCAGAGAGACTGCTTGGAAGCAATTGCACCAAATATCCTACTTACCACTTGATCTCATATGCCACCCGGTCCCTACAGCCTAATCTACAGCAACACATAGATGGTCACACCACATTAGCTCCAGAGCAGAAAACTTGGTTACAGTTAACACATGGGAGACCTTACCAAAGAAGGCTGTCCAGGGTGAATTAACTTCCTCATTTTCCATTTTGTAATGTACTACTTGATTTTAAATGTATAACTATGCAAAATATTTGCATGGCATTTTATTAAATGTTATTAGCTTGTGTAATGTTATTTATTTATTGTAGACCATTTTGTACTAGTCAATGACCAAATAAATGCTCTTTCCACCAAAACCCCTTCATCTACAATCAGATTCCCAAATCCTTGAAATCATGTTACTGTGAGCTAAGCCATATCGGTACTCCAGACATCCTGTCCAAACAAGGGCAACTAGATTATATTGATGGATACCATTTAAACTTTGGTAACATGAACTGGGACCTGGTTTGACTCCAGTTCCTCCTGCCATTTCCTTCCTTCCTTCTTTCTCTAAGTGTACGAGGAAGCCTTCACAGTGAGCATTCACTACATATTGTAGAAATATATGCAGTGATGTCCAAAATCAAGTGTAGATACAAGAAAGAGACTTTAGGCATTGCTGTTTCAATTAGGTTTGTTTGGGAAGGGAATCATTTTCTCTTCTTGTCAGGCATGACCAGGTATAATACTTTCGTTTCTTTTACTGAATATCTTGCTTCTTTTCCTAGCATGTGTAGTCTTTGCTATCTCAGGATGGCATCCTTCTACAGGTCGTCCTCAATTTACAACCACAATTGAGCCCAACATTTCTGTTGCTAAAGGAGACATTCATTAAGTGAATTTTGCCCTATTTTACAACCTTTCTTGCCACAAAGATGGTTTTTCAAGAAGCAACTGGCTTAGTTGGATGAGAAGCAGAACTTCTTCAAAGAAAACCCGGAAAGTCCAGTTATCTCTTGAAAAACCACCTTTGGGACAACCATGACCTGGATGACTCAGAATCCCCATCACTTTTTTTGCCAGAGCTGTTAAGTGAATCGCTGCAGTTGTTACGCTAGTGACAAGGTTGTTAAGTAAACCTGGCTTCCCCATTGACTTTGCTCATCAGAAGGTTGCAAAAGGTGTTCACCTGAATCCCAAACACTGCAACCACCATAAAGAGTCAGTTGCCAAGCATCTGAATTCAGATCTCATGGCCATGTGGATGCTGCAAGAGTCATAAGTGTGAAAAATGATCATGTCACTTTTTTCAATGCCATTGTAACTTTGAATGGTCACTAAATGAACTGCTATAAGTTGAGGACTACCTGCAATGTGTTGCACAGAGAGTACTATTACCTTTTCTCTATCTCTCCTACTTCCTACCTGGCAAAACTAGCTTGATTTTGCTCACCACTTTGTAAACATTATTGCGCCTGTATGCTAACAAAGGAAGCCCATGTTACTTTATTTTTATTTATTTTATTAGATTTCTATCCCACCCTATCTCCCCAAAATGGAACTCAGGGCGGCGCACAGGAATTAAAAATCTAAAAATACAACAATACAAAATTCTACAAAAGTTAAAACTAAAATTAAATAATTTAACCCGTGCTAAAAGAACAATTTAATTTAAAACCCAACTCTTAAGAATAGCATAGCTATAACAGCTATGCCAGTCCGGCCATATGGAAGAAAAATGTTTTCAGTGTTTGGCGGAAGAGGCGAAGGTCGGTGATAGTACAAAGGTCTGGGGGGAGGTCATTCCACAGGGCGGGGCCTGCCACAGAGAAGGCCCTTCCTCTGGGCGTCGCCAGCCGGCATTGTCCGACAGATGGCACCCTAAGGAGGCCCTCCCTGTGGGAGCGGACAGGTCGAATGGAGGTATGTAGTAGTAGGCGGTCCTGCAAATAACCAGGCCCGCTGCCATGGAGCGCTTTAAAGATGGTCACTAAAACCTTGAAACGCACCCAGAAGGCTACCGGCAGCCAGTGCAGCTCACGCAGGAGAGGTGTTACATGGGAGTATTTTGAAACTCCCAAGATCCCCCGCGCGGCCGCATTCTGCACCAACTGGAGCCTCCGGGTGCATCTCAAGGGAAGCCCCATGTAGAGAGCATTGCAATAGTCCAGGCGAGAAATGACTTGAATTTGATTTCAGAGGACCAGAAAAAGAAAGAGTCAATATTCCATTCAAGACATTTATTTCAGTTTGTACACATAAGCTTTGTCTGCCTTGGGGATGAAAGAGTAAAGAAATGTGAATAACCTATGATGAATCATTTCTGAATCCCAATACCAGAGGACCTCCTGGGAGCCCTTCCATACTTTAGATTGCCTTGTTAGAGCTTTGGGTGGGATATGTGCTGTTTGAGGAAAATATAACAGCTGCGGATGGAGAGAGACTGGGAGGATGCCAAATGCACAAAGGGCCCAGCCTTGGAAGCAAATGAATTTGAAGACTTGTGAATGGGAGCCGCTAAACTGGTCCAGCTTTCCTTTGAACCTCTCACTTTTTATTAGGGCAAATGTAACTGTCAAGCAAACTGTTAATGGTAATAATAATAATAAATCCCTCCTTTAATCCATTCCAGTTTCATTAACTTCAAAAGACTGTCATGACATCCTTATGACAATTAATTGCTCAGCTCGTCCCATTGTTCTTCTCTATCAGAGTGTTTTTGTCGTAGCTTTCATGTTAACCTGACATTTTCCCAGAATATTGTCACAACCCCTGGGTCTCCATATTCTGCTAGGTGAGTTCTGCCAGGTGCTAGTGATAAAAACAGAAAGTGGCTATGTGTACTTTCATCTAGTTATCAAACAAAAATTTTCAAGGTTTGATATTCTTTTAAGACAAGAAACTCACTCTGGAAGATAAAACCCCCAAGAATTTAAATTCCCAAGTCATAATTGTTGATGCCACTGAATCCATTTTGCCAACAGGCTTGATAATAAAGAAAGCTTGGATCCAGTTATAATTTTGTACTTGCAGAAATTGTTTTGCTAGATCAGTCCAAGATTCCTCTAGACCAGGAATGCATAAATGCCACTATCTTGGATTTTTTTTTACTACAAAACAAACAGGAAAAAATACATACACGGGAATGATTTTATTAATTGTATTTAATGAACTGTAATACATTTAAAAGTCAATGTATATTAAATGGAATCAAATTTATTTTTTATTTTCCCCTCTTTTGTATAAATCTGGTACTTTGGTGATAGTGCAGGGGTGGGATTCTACCAGTTCAGACCAGTCCGGGTGAACCGGTAGCTCCAAAGATCAGCTGGGAGCAAATTGGCTTGCTCCCACTAGCCTGCCCATCCCTGCGTTTTACCTACCTTTATCTGCTCAGCTGAGTCGCAGAGCAGGGTGGATTGCCACGTCTCAGCTGTTTTCGTTCCCAAGCAGTAATACAGCAGGTAACTATTTTGTAAACTGTGCATGTGCGGGCAGTGAAAACCGCTTGTTCACCTGGTAGGATCGCACCACTGTGGTAGTGGTGATGGTGGAGGAACTACAACCCCAGCATTTAATTGAAAGGCAAAGCATGGGATATGCCTGCCCTCAGTTCCACAAACGCACAATCACAACAAAGAGTAAGGAAGATGACCTTCAAAGAAATACGCAAGAACCATTACTTGGCAAAGGAGGCTGAAATATTTATTAAAGCCCTGGGACACAAAATAATATTCAATAGTGGCTTAGAAAGAGATTGTCCAGAGTCACTGAGTTATGAGAAAGGGAAGAGGTACAGCGTAGTCAGGTTCTGTTATTGTAGCCCAGGGGTCTGCAAAGTCGGCTCTTTTAAGACTGGTGGACTTCAACTCCCAGAATTCCCCAGCCAGCTATGCTGGCTGGGGAACTCTGGGAGTTGAAGTCCACCAGTCTTAAAAGAGCCGACTTTGCAGACGCCTGTTGTAGCCAATTTCAATTAAGGTAGATTTAGCCTAGTTAGGAGTTGATTTCTGATCTGGTTTTCAGTACTTAGTGCAGCTGACAATTACATGTCTTTATTTAAAGCAGTATTTTTTTTTACCAACAGCCAGATGCTGTTTGAATAACTTCTTTTATTGTGTGTCCCAACAGCTGCTATTTAGAGGTGTACATGATTTTTTGATTTACAGAGTACTATAGCCATTAATAGGTCTGTTCTTCATTATGTTTGCCAAGGAAGCTATGGCCATAATCACACTGTTTATTAATTTTGTGTTGCCTCCTCTTTACTGCCAATTAACGACAAATACATTCTCATTAGTTGTAAGGAGTTAAAATCATTCCCATTTCCACTTCCAGTTCACCCCTCTTTTTTTTCTTTTAACTTGTGGCAATAGATCATGTTTCTGTTTTCCTATCTTTTAATTTCATTCAGTTTCGTTGGGTTCATTTTTCAGTCATGGTACTAAGATTCCTCCTTTTGTAACCCTTTTCACTTCCATTTCTATCCATAATCATCACCTGAGTTTGCAATTATAAGATAATTATGAGGAATAGGAAGTTACTTTAGCCACAGTATTCAGCTATAATTTAGAAAGGTCAATTACACAGGAAAACGATTGAGTTGTCCTGTTGATTTGAGGCATTGTTGTGTTGCAAGTTGATAAATGCTAGCGTAGATAAGTATTTTTCTAATTAGTTGTTTGGTGTAGATGTATAATGTGGCTGAAGTAATCACAGTATTTTAAAACAGCCATTTTGGATTAAATCTCCATCTTATAAATTCTGACCATAGTAAATGATTAACTAGTAGAAAGTGTTAAAATATTTTTTTCTAATTATAAGTTCATCTCAGCTAAAAATGGACAATGCACATTTAAAATAAGTAGGACACTTAAATAAGCAAGGAAGCCAAAAAAAAAAGGATGTATGTGTCAGATAATGGGGAAAACACATATCACAACCAAGGCAAACAATACACATCAAACAGAGGTGTTTTTCAGCCAGTTATGACAGGTCCTGTTAGTGGAAATTTTGAATAGTTCAGAGAATTGATAAATAGGCTGGCCCTGCCCCCACTGCCTCCCAGCTGATCTTTTGTTGCCCTGCACAGGAGAATGGACCTGAAAAGCAGGTTAGTGGGGTAGAAAGGAAATGGCGATTTATGAGTATCCTTCCCCGCCACAGCCACAAAGGCACATGTTGAGGTCCTCGACTTGTGACCGGTCCTCGACTTATGACCGGCCGCAAGTCTCCGACCTCACCCTTGTAGGCTTGGTAACAGCCAGTCACGTTTGATTGGCTCAGACGTGACTGGCTGGAATTGGGTTGCTAGGTCTCCTGATTGGTTCCCCGTTTGACAGTTCTCCTTTAAATAGCTGTCAAGCGGGGAAGCCCCTGTCTACCGCACCTTTTCACTTGCTGAGTTCTACTGTTTGCGTGTTTGTATTTTTGCCTAATAAACGGCTGTTAGTTTAACCTGCCTGGCTCGAACTCCCTCTGTCCAAGCTACAATAGCACACCCATAGAACGAGTAGTAAAAAAGAATTGAATCCCACCACTGACATTAAGTGATCACACCATCAACCTTAGAGCTTGGCGGGGGGGGGGGGATGGCAAGTCTTTAAAGATTGCCTAAAGTTACCCTCAGTCTTGCGTAAGCTCGAAGTGCATTGCCTGTAAATCTCCAAGGCTCTACGGACATCAATACCCTGTCTTGTATTCCCCAGCTGTACGGGTTCCGAAGAAACAAAATTCGGCAATACCACTTCCTGAGATCTATGGAACCAGGAATTAACTTTAGGGACAAAGGAGGGATCCAACCTTAGGATCACCCTATCAGGGTGGAATTTACAGAGGTCCTCCCATACTGACAGGGCATGTAATTCCGAAATACGGCGCACTGAGGTAACAGCCACCCAAAAAGCTACTTTCCAGGACAAAATGTTGAGAGGAACCTCCTGGAGAGGTTCGAAGGGTGGACTCAGCATGGCGTCTAGAACTAAGGGAAGGTCCCAGGAGGGGTACCTGTGAACTACTGGAGGCTGTAATTTAGTGGCCCCTTTGACAAAATGCTGTAATGTGGGGTGATGGGACAAGGCCTGACTTCCACCCCACGTTATGATAGCACCAGATACAGAGAAAATGTGCTTCCTACTTCCTAAGACTCATTAGATGACATTATTTAATGGATGGGACACAAAGGGTTCCCATCCTGTTGAAATATATAGAGTGGATAGAAATGATGTAAGGGAGATCTTTGCCCGGACCTAAAGCAATTTAGAGGCAGTGACCAACATATTGAATTGCAGCTGGAAGCTTACTTCCAGGCAGTAACAACAGCAAGCCGAAGGTAAATAAGGGTTATCTAATATGATTAAGAAATGAAGGTGATGTCCTCCATCTTCAGCTCATATTACAACTGCTCTGAGGCAAAAGCCAGGTCAAATGTATAACCACCAGGTTATGTGCTGTTCTCAATAACTTGGGTCAGGTCTATGGTGGCTATAGTGGCCATGAATTTCTTAGACCTAATTAATCAGTCTTGGAAACTCCATTGCCAACTCAGTGAGTCAAAGCAGTTCAGGCAGCAATATTACTGTGCAGGATATGCAGACTTGAATAATAGTTTACTGTTTACTGTTCACTGTTTATTGGACTTATATGTCGCCCTTCTCCCAAAGGACTCAGGGCAGCGTACAACATAAGAAACACATAATACAAAAGTTAAAAAAAACATTAAATAGAGAATCCTATAAGCAATAAATTAACAATTTACACGTTAGATTTAAAATAAATTAAATTAGCAATTAAAATTAATAAGTTATTTTGTTCAGGCCAGTTTCTTAAGGGAGAAGTACAGTACAGGTTGCAGAGAAGCAAGAAAAGTCCTGTTCACTTGAGGTGCTCCGTGGATAGAATCTCTTCCCTCTTGACTTACATGACAAATAGAGATCTACTGTAAATGGAGCTCTGTGTAGGTTTTTTTAAACTATTATTATTATATGTTCTTATTTGTGTTAATATTGTCTCATTTATTTAATCTATTTTTTAAATTACATTGTAATACCACCCATCTCCCCTAGTTAGTTCTGGGTGGCTTACAAGTTGTAAAACAAGTAAATATTAAAACACGCAACTACCCAGTTTAAAATATGGTTAAAAACTGTACTATAAACGTAAGAGACTGATGGGATGGACTTGAGGTTTTCCTAGCCCATCTGCCACCTCCTAATAGTGAGTAGTTTGTCACCTCCAGTAGAAGGATGTTCCACAAGGACAGGGCCACAGCAGAAAAGGCTCTTCTATAAAAGCCAAGAATGCGCAGTGGTTGGAGTGCAGTACTACAGGCTACTTCTGTTGATCACCGGCTGCCAGCAGTTTGGCAGATCGAATCTCACCAGGCGCAAGTTTGACTCAGCCTTCCATCCTTCCAAGCTGGGTAAAATGAGGACCCTGATTGTTGGGGGCAATGTGCTGACTCTGTAAACTGCTTAGAGAGGGCTGTAAAAGCACTGTGAAGCGGTATATAAGTCTAAGTGCTATTGCTATTCCCATTGACCCTGCCTGCTTTTTTTTTTTTTAATAGAAATTTGTTTATTTTCAACATAAAAACAAGTAAAAACATTATTCATCTTAAACTTTGTACAACACGTCGTTCGGTCATAAGTTTTGTGCATCAATACTTAAAATTACAAACATACTTTTCAAATTTTCTTCCAATAGATATATATCAACTCATTATCCACCTAATAACAGTATTATTTATCAAATCCATTTTTTTCCTTTAATTACTCAATATATAAAAAGAACAATAAAAAAAATTCCACATAAATTCCTGTTTTGTAACATTATTCTCCAGTACCTCTAGAAACCACTTTTCTTCTATAAAGTACATACCCCTAATGTTTACTTCTTCTAAGAGCAAGAATTTATCCAAATTTTCTGTTATCTATGTATCTCATTATTAATCTAGTCAAAATACAAAATGTCTTTCTAGAGTAACATAATCTCAATTTATTACAATCTTTCCAAAAAAAATTCCAACCATTGATAAAACATATTCCGTACTTTATAGAATTGTTCGTCCTTTTGCTCTCTAATTTCAAATGTCAATTTGCTCATTTCTGCACATTCCATAATCTTACAAATAATTTCTCATTTCTCCAATTTTTTGCAAATACAATTCTAGCTGCTGTTAATACATTCACAATTAAATATTTCAAATTTTTATCAATTACTTCTAGTGTGATTCCAAGTAGAAAAAGTTCAGGTTTGAAGTCTATATGTGTGTGTCATTTTCTCCAACCACATGTGGTTGACCCTGCCTGCTTTTGAAGGGTGACCCCAATGTGAGCACCTGGAGTTGTGAAATAATTTTTTTTTTAAAAACACAAATAAAAATGTCCTACCTGTATCGCATCTTGAGATCAATATGAGGCATAAACATTTCAATAAATAGATAAATAAAACTTCTTCCTTCATGAATATGTCCGATTTCCATATAGAACCCTTCTGTATCAAATGGAGAGTCATCATATAGGATGCAATGCATTTTCTTTTTTTTTTTAAAGAAAAAGTTCCAGCACTTTAGTTTTCCACGTAGGAGAGGTATCCAGTCATTCTTACGTTCTACTGATTTATTATTGAGTTCAGCACAAGCTCTTAGAACAGCTAGGAAGCCATTAAATAAAATTAATACCAAAATATAATTATGATCATAAGCAATTAAATGAGCCATAGCAATTTAAAATATCTTAAGGAAGCACCACCAGGCTGGAAAGCTTCTCACACTATCAATTTTTCTCTGTTCCTACCTCTCCAAACAAGCATCTTGAATCCTAAAAACGCTCATCAAGGGATGATTCTTAGCAGTGTAGACAGTGTTGAAGTTGTAGTGGGAGAGGTAATTGCTTAAAATTATGATTCACTGAACTCCCTTTTTATACTGACATGAAAATAACTAAATAACTTGCAATTATAATTTTAAATATGTGTTGATCCAGATAAAAAACCAAGAGTTTTTCTAGCCAGTCCCATCACAATATTTTTTTTCTACATTTACTTTTAGTCTCTAGCATACACCTTTTGTTATTCTGAAATTGCTTAAAAAGTTGTTATTCCTGCATGAAGATGAAAAATATTGGGGGGGGGCATCTATTTTTCTATCTTTACAGTTTCTAAGAGATGTTTTTGGTTTTTGAATTGGCAAAATAGATATTTGGGGATTTTGAAATTTGGAAACAGTGCATTCCTCTGAAGTATGGCAACAAGACCTTCCTCAACAATGCCAGCTGTGTTCCCACAGAGATAAGACTGCTATTCAGAGAAACAAACTAGAATTCTATCTGGAGTACAATATCTCTAGGAATTTATAAAAAGTCTCCTTTTAATTGTTATTATTTATGGCAACCCAACCCCTAATCCATCAAAAGGAATAATGAATCTTTAAGTGCCTGTCTGTGAAGTTCAAAACATATTATTGCTATATAAACCAGCCTGCTCCAACCTATTGATCTACTGAGGCAGAAAAGGCTGTGCTGCTAAGAATTTTTAGTGGTATAACTCCAACATATAAAGAATGGTAGATTAGTCTTTTGCTATTTTCAAAAGAAAGAACATGGAGTTAAAATAATGCCATAATTAGGGGGAAATGGACACTTTGAAAATATTTTGGTGTTCTAATACATGAATGCAGTTTTATCATAATTAGCTTTCATTGTCTGATAGCGTTTGAAGGCAGTAAACTGTTATAAGCATTGAACCAGGCTTTGCTGATTTTGAGTAAAAAGTAAAGATATTTGGACATAGTTAGAAACTTGTTTGAGGAATTAGTAGGAAATACAATCAATTTGGAGGATGAAGTAGATAATCACAAACCACTCCTCCAAAACACTTTACAGCGATATGTTTACATAGTATATTTAACCATACTCTAATGTATCTTGATTTTCAGGAAGTTTGACAATCAAACAAACCGTGACATTTGGTGGCTGAATTCATACCAAACCATTTGTTTTAACTTTGTGGAATAGCAATAGCATTGAGACTTATATACCACTTCACAGTGCTTTACAGCCCTCTCTAAGCAGTTTACAGAGTCAGCATATCGCCCCCAACAATTTTGGTCCTCATTTTACTGACCTTGGAAGGATGGAAGGATGAGTCAACCTTGAGCTGGTGAGACTCGAACTTCCAAATTTCTGGCAGCTGGCAGTCAGCAGAAGTAGCCTGCAGTACTGCATTCTAACCACTGCGCCAACACAGCTCATAATTGGTAATTCAATTCTGTCAAGGAGATCATGAGATTGAGAACACCAAGGTGGATTGTTATTATGTATTTATTTTCATGTATTTATTTTTGTTTGTTGGGCTAACTTCATGAGACTTTGTAAACAGAGCTGGGAATCCTTATGGAGTCTGTGTAGTATATAAAACTACCATATATAGATAACATAGTATCCACAAACATTTTTACAATTTGCAAGGTTAAAAAAAAATAGTATCCACAAAGATTGATGGTTTTGCTACTGAATATATGTGCACAAATGTGGTTTGTATACCACAAAATGCCACTGGGATTCTGGAGGCAGATATCTCTCCAAGCCAAGAGTATAGTGGCTCATTTCACACTGAATAGCAAGCCATAAATCACAGTGATGGGGTCCTTGGTGCTCTCTGAGCTTGGTTGTTTTCTTGCAGCTGTTTCATTTCCGAAACTAGGTAACATCATCAGTGCTAGTCATGAATCACAGTTCACACATCTTAATGGGTGAGTATATACCGTATGCCATAATAAACCCAACCCAGATTATGGCTTAGTGCAGTGTGCAAATATATGCAACTAATGTGCACTTTTTATTCTGTAAATAGCAGCCATTATGGAAGGCTGAGCAGCACTGGGACTGTAGAAGATAGGAAGGAGGTACTTTAGTCTTCCCTTCCACGTTAGAATGGTTCCTGGAGGCTTCTTTTGAAAAACAAACTGTAGCTTTTCAGAACAATTTTTGTTGGGTAGGTTGGGAAAGTGTTCACTCACAATCATTGTGGAATATCCATATCTCAACTTTTCAGTTATGGGGGGGGGGAAAGCATTAGGTTAAGATGGGAGATTAGAAGACAAATAGAGAGAGAGAGATTGAGAGAGAGAGAGATTGAGAGAGAGAGAGAGAGAGAGATATTGAGAGAGAGAGAGAGAGAGAGAGAGAGAGAGAGAGAGAGAGAGAGAGAGAGAGAGAGAGAGAGAATATGCTTTTTAATATTCTAGTAAAGCAAAAATGCTTAAAGCTGCATCAAATTACTTAAGTATACCTTAAATGTACAATATGCATTCCATTACAGCTTGTATAAATACAGACATGTATTTCTGTTTTTAATTAAATGTGAAAGCTGCCAATGGAATTCTAGTTATGACTGGATATCTGAGATGTTGTTGCTGGAATATTTTTTTAACAATCTGTTTCCATTTTCTATGCAAATGCTCTTCCAGATTAGCCAGTCAGAATATAAAAATTAAAAGTTTTTTTTTCCATAATGGGAGAGTAAGCTTTGACCATCTAAATTCTCTCTTTTCTCCCTCTTTTGCCCAGCTTGCTCATCCCTTTCTCCCCATTATGACATTTATTATTTTTCCGTTCACAGCAAAACTGTTCACATCAAGGTAATTGATGATGAGGAGTATGAAAAAAACAAGACTTTCTTCATTGAGCTGATGGGTCCTCGAATGATGGATATGAGTTTGCAGAAAGGTGTAGTACTGGCTCTCCCAACTAACATTAACACTCTTCTTTCCTCTTTTTCTTATTTCCTACCTTTCTTTTCTCGCTATCAATGGCCTCTTTTATTTTAATTTTCCAACTGCTCTATCCTTAACACTGCCGTATCTGCACAGCCTGTCACATGGTACTGATGGAAGCTAGCAAGATGGTGCTTTGTTTAGCTGAGAATGCAGTATTTAAGTGTGTGTGTGTGTGTGTGAGTGGACTGAAGTATGTTAATGCATATTCTTGAAATAACAGGGCACTGGGGTTTTCATATGCATCTTCAACACTACAGAAATAGGCCATAGACCTCAACCCTGCAGCATGATGCAAACTTATACGCATATTGGAAATCTTCCAACTCAACTTGCTTTTAGCATACCTATCATTGTCCCAAGATCTGCACACTGATACTAGTTTCTTGCCTTGCAAAAGAAAATGGTTATTCGTTTTTTCTGTACAAAACAAGATGTTTTATGACTCAATGGACCAACATGCTAACATAACATTCTTGTCTTCTGATAAACCCATTTGGCATTTTAACTTCAACTCCATGCCGGTTCAATGTACCATGGAAGGGAACTAAATATGTCCTCTAATTAAAAGCTATTTATTTAGAGATAGAGTTGGCAGAGAGATAATGACTTGGCTCAGTTCCTCCAATAGCGGCATATATATATATAGTTGAACAGAGATTTGAAATTGGTCTCCCCATATGTGCTGATCGATACTGCAGACCCTTTTATACCCATGTGCATAAACACGCTTGCTTGTCTCTAAATGGCTTGTCCTCAGCCTACTTTTTGCAGCCTTACAAATTGTTTGATTAATTCGAAGGCTAAGTTAGGCTGTGACATTTTGCACAAAGTGTTGGAACGAAAAATATTTTTTCATCGAACCACCCAAGAATGCTCCTTCAGAATCACACATTTATTTTGATATTGGCCAATTGATACTGAAGCTGCTGACAACAGCATGTGGAGAAGTAGAATGCGTACAGTTGTTGTTGTCTTTTGCCAAAATCTATTTCCCTTAAATGCTTCTTCATTGTCTGTGTAGAGAGATTTGATCAGAAAATAGCTCCAATCAATCTACATGTGACTGTAACATGAAAACTGAGAATCACAGTTAATCCTAAAAATACATTCAAGTTTTCTCACCATTTTGCAAATTATATGGGAGAGTTGTGGCCAATTTTTCCTTGGCTTAAAAAGCTAATTTAATGTTGTATTTCAATTCTTGATGTTTTGAGGATACAGGCATATATCAGGATCTAGCTCTTTTGTGGCACTTTCTACAAATTGAAGGAAATAATTAGGATTCCTTGAGAAAATAACAACAGAGATTGTGTTAGAACTGGTCCAGGGTCTCAAAGAGAAACCCAATCAATATAAATAGATAACTTCTAAGGGAAAACGGGAAGCCATTAATATTCATTCTTTGTCATTCTTCATGTTTGTATATTTAAAAAAAATAGGGAAGAAAAGAAGAGGAAGTAAAGCTTCTGAAGATTTTGATGTAAACGTGAATGCCTCTGAGTTTGATAGGACTTACTCCTAGCTAAATGGGTATAAAATTACAACTTCATTTTTATAGGAGTATGTTTCGTGTCATTGCATGATACACACATAAGTTGTATTGTACTGTATTCTGCCCATACCCTTATAACATTGAATTTCATAAGCACCGAGCAGCTCAGTCAACAAAAATGAATTATCAATTCTCAGTTTAAAAAAAAAATACTGCATCAAGTATGGGGAAAGAAACCAAATTGCCTTTGCAGAGAAAAAGATCTAGATGGGAAAATCCTGTCTGTGGTGTGTGTGTGTGTGTGTGTGTGAATGAAAAGGATATCTTAATTCTGTCTTATTGCACTCTCCATCCACTGTTCAAGACAGAGCAAAATTGGCTTTTTATCTAATACGCTAAGGATGTTTGTCCCATCTCTACCTGTAGGCTGCTCTGGATTCAGCCAGTTGATGAACTGTTATTACCATGTGACATTTGACTAAATGTGCTGCAGAGGTCACCTTCCACTAACCATCACTATAGACCAGATTCCTCTTCCTCATTCTTTGCCCCTCCCTCCTTTCCTCATCCCCCCTCCCTCCCTCCCTCCCTCCCTCCCTCTAATGTTCTCTAATTCATCTAAAGATCAGCTCCAACTGATGTGTCCTAGAAAGCAAGTCAAAGACCACCAAGACAGTGGCAGAAGCAGACTGCATGTGAGACGGTGTGGTGGCAGGGGGAGTAGTAGTGTTGACCACTGCTGCGGAATTTGCTCCCAGCCAGGCTACCCACTGTACACCCATCTTTTTCTTGTTGTTGTCCCTACAGGAAGACCATAAGGGTTAAAATAGTAGATGAGGAGGAATACGAAAGGCAGGAGACTTTCTTCATTGTCCTGGGTGAACCGAAATGGATGGAACGAGGAATATCAGGTGTGAGATCCTTTTTCTGGAAAAAAAAGAAACCAAGCAAATGCAGACTGCAAAAACAACCTTTTTTGCTCCGCCTTTTCCTCTTTGATTTTTACACAGACCAAGTTTTGTTTTTGCCCCTCCTATATTCTCGCTCTCACCCTGTTTCGGTCCCATCTCTGCATTTTTGAGCTTAGCTTAAGACCCTCCATTTGTGCAGTGCTTGTGCCTTACAGGCTGTTTGAATTTCCATGCGTTTGGATCCTTCCCTTTCTCTTTGCTCTCCTTTTTTTTCCCCCTGTGTTCCTTTTGGTCATATTTTTGATGTGATCCTGTCTCCTTTTCTTATCCCAAGATGGAAAGTTCTTTTCTCAGAAGAATGTGTTAAACTGCATGGTTGCCTCTTCAGCTTGCTCCCCAATTCTGAACTTTGCACAACGATCCCTGTCTTTTTTTAAATTCTCTTCATTAATTACAGCTTTGTAATTAATAGTAGCTACTGGTTATTTTTTATATAAATATATATGGATATAGACATATACATATTGGAGTCAGATTTAACAAGTGCTGCCAACAGTAACAGCCAAGAATGTTTGCAATTAATTCCCTGCCAAAAAAAAGAAATCTTCAAATAGACCAAGATACTTTATAATACAACTTCATAGAACTCATGTTAGGAAGTACTTCCTCAGAGTTTCGGCAAAGACATACAGGATCTAGGACAAGTCGCCCCGGCCATCTCATCCCAGCCAACTTGCCCTGGCCAACTTGCTGAAAAACAACTCAACGCGGCCAACTCACCATGGATAATTCAACCCAGGACTCGACTCAAGAGAAGGACAAGTGAATTGCAGCAGACCTGGTCTTGCTTTAGGTTTGAACCTTCTCCAGTTAGACATCCTCAAGGCTGGAGTGAACTGCAATTCTACTTGTCCCTCTCTTCAGTTATCCCTCACTGAAGTTGTCCCACTGTGGGACAGGTTGTCCCACAGTGAATTGGCTGCAGTGAGTTGGCCAGGTGAATCAGCTAGGGCAAGACAGCCTAGATGAGTTTTCTCATTCTGGACATACAGGCATGTCAGCAGCAAAGAACTTCCAAGATGGAAATCAAAGCATGCTCCGAGGGAATCTACCTTAACTTGCTGCCTTCCAAATGTGTTGAACCACTCACTAGAAGGCCCTGTGCTGGCTGCAAATTCTAGAAGTCTAATATATTTGGAGGACCAAAAGCCTGGAGAAATCTGCCCTCAGCTGCTTTTGCTGAGTTTGTTAATTCACTTGTGGATCCCAGAGATTTTGTGTCTGACCCTGCATGTTAACAGTTCTTCTCTCTAATGGGTCACATTAACAAAGATTTAGTGCATTTCCATACATTTTGTATTCTTCTTCACAAAATGTGAACAAATAAAGCTCATTAAAAAGATAATAACTATGCTTGGAAATTAAATGTAGATCAGTAAAGAATGCTTCATAATATACAGTGTACAAAATATTCAGATTGTTTAGTTTTTCTATTTTAGTTTTTCACGGAAGATGGTATAACACCGATGCTTCAGAACTATGGAGCTAACACTCTTGAAAACAAAGAAATAACAGCTCTTAAATATTTGCAATAGCAGCACACTGCTATTAGCTTTATGTTTTATTCTGGACTATTCTTCATTCAAGGGGCAATACAGAACAATTGTTCAAAGTTACAATGCAGCTAATGGTTACTTAGCATTGAGACATTTAATCTAAATACCAAATCCCTTTTTTTTCAGCTGGAAAGTTTGTTACCAGCAATTCTTTGTTGGGTTTTCAGAACCCAAATTAGGTTACTCTGATGATTCCTTATTTGTAAACATCCATCTTTAAAAAAAAATCCTTTTAGACTCCAAATTTCTGAGTTCACCTCTCTCTCTTTTCATGCCAACACTCAACTACCAGCAGCTCACGCACATCATGGGCACTTGGAAATTTTCATGTGATCTTTGTACATCTACCAACAATTCACATTAATGTGAGTTTTAAGCCATTTTAGTCATGAGAAAAAGCTGATGCTGTTTGAAAGGAAGACAGTGTTTTATATATTATGCATTCCACCAGTGGTGGGATTCGCTTCCCTTCCCTACCGGTTTGCAAATGTGAGTGCGCTCGCTGCGCTCACACGTGCCCTGTCTGTGTATTGTCTTATGCGCATGCACAGAGCTCGCACATTACATCAGGGCAGGTGGGCAGAGCCTCCCACAGCTGCCACTACCGGTTCACCTGAACCAGAGAGAACCAGCTGAATACCACAGGGATGTCCAAACTTGGGAACTTTAAGACTTGTGGACTTCAACTCCCAGAATTCCAGCTGGCTGGGAAATTCTGGGAGTTGAAGTCCACAAGTCTTAAAGTTCCCAAGTTTGGACATCCCTGGAATACCATCTTCATTCTACTGAGATGGTGTTTCACTGGAATCAGGGAATGAGAGACCAGAAGTGGTTTGGTTGTTTGCTTACTTGTGGAGTTTATCAGCCACCCCAATCCTAGTGGACTTTAAGCAGATGATTGATATTAAAATAACTTTGATAAATGAGATATTACTTTTAAACATTAAAATTACAGAAACAGATAATATAAACACTGATGGCTGCACAGATCCTGAAGGCCTTCCAATGGAGCCAGTTTTTAATTTACTGAGTTTATACACCTTTCCAATCAATAAAGGGCTCCAACAGGTTTGCTTGCCTCATCTATTCATCATTCAAAAGATTTGAAAAAATCATTATAATAGCAACAATAATAACAGTGTGAATTAGTTCAACAATGATAAACTGTTTGCACTGGAAAAGTACCATGGTCAAAACTATTTCCCTATAGGACAGTGTTGGTGAATCTTTTCAGCACTAAGTGCCAAAATGGGAGCATATGCACATGTGCACGAGGGTGTATGCACATGTGTGTGTCAGAAACCAGAAGTCCATGAGCACTGGGAGACTGCTCTTCTGGTTTTGGCACTTCCACGCTCATTAAGAACAGCTGGCCGATGTGCTGGAACACAGAAGAGCAATGGGCGATGGCTTGCGTGCCCAGAGAGATGGCTTTGTGTGCCACTTCTGGAATGCGTGCCATAGGTTCACCATCATGGCTATAGGAGAAACTATTTCAGATCTCAAAGGCTTGCTGAAACAGCCAAGTCTTAACAGCCTCATGGAATACCAAGAGCATAGGGGATAAGCAGATGTCCCCTATACCAGAAAAGTGGGTAATGGCAGAGAAAGCACATCACAAGGCATTTTACAAATGTGTGCTGTTCTGTCCCACAGCCTTAATAGCCCAGCACACAGGCTTGGCTGCTTGCCACTGCTTAATTATGAGATAACAAATGCTTTGGCTAAGAGCCCAGACAACTCACGCAATCCCAAACACGACTAGAAGGCACAGACTTGAATACTCAATTTCAAATGGTTGCTTCCTGCAAATGTCCCCTCCCAAGCTCTCTTGGGCCACTCAGCAACCACTTGGCTCTTAATCATTGTCTGCGAGCCTGCCTACGATGTAATTGCTGCCTCCGCCTCTCAGCCCTGGTCACTCTTGCATCATGGACAAACTGCCTTTGATCCTCCCCACTGCTCCATGACCCAGGTGCCTCCTGGTGGCCAACCAGGCTCTCTGGTTCCTGCTCTGACTCTGAGCACCCCCCAAGGCCTCCCTCCTCCTGCAGAGCAGACTCATAGGGCTCTTTGCTAGAAGAGTCCGTCAGCAGCTCATCCGGAGCCAGCTGGGCCACAACAGTATGCCATCCATACACAAGCACAATTATCATTAAAGAGATTCTGAGGGCCAAGCTTCTTCCCCTCACACCAACAGTGAACAAAGTGCATTCTGACTATAAGGGAACTGAAACCACCAAAGAGGAAGTTGATGAGCTGTAGAAAAGTTGGATCATCTTTCCGTAGGCTAATGTTACATGCCTTGTTAGGGTCTCATGCAGTTTTGTCTTCTCACGTCTTGAATGATGTGACTTTGGAACAGAGATGCACTAATGAGTGATGAGAAGAATGGGCTAGTTGTTTTAATAGACTCCAAGCTTGGACTCATAAGGTCTATTATAAGCCAGAATTGAGTTACGCAGGTTCAGCTATTACTTATAGCAAAGGAAGCTGTGGCCCATAAAGCCATTTTCCTGCTTCTGTGAGCAGCGCCCATCCCCCCAATAAAGAGCTACAATCCCTTTCTATATTACTGAATCTTAGTTCATAGAATTCTTCAAATATTCATGCACTATCTTAGAAGTGAAAGAGAGATAAGCACTCTTTTAATAAGCTGAGGCACAAATAGTGGTCAGAGATCTCAGACCTTCAGGAGATTAATGTTTTAACTCTATTACTCTTGAGGCCACATTGTAGCAAGGAGCACAAGCCAAACCCCCAGAGGGAGAAATTCAGCTTTGAGACCAAGAAGATATAAGTGATGGAGAGATAGTTCCTTCCAATAACTACGTTCTGTTCACATATGCTGGAGGCTATGGGTTTAAAATAATTATAAAAGGAAGGTACAACAAAGGACAATTGATTCCCACCTCTGGTGCTTTTCTCCAGTCATATGCTTCAATTAGTGTTCCCACCTCTCTTCCTTCCAGCTTTCCAATATCAAAGCTAGAAGCAGAAAAATGCCCCAATAAACTGGTTTGAGGGATATAGGATGCCAGCTGAGGCAGATCCAATGTCTTCCAGATATTCTAGACAATCTCCTTGTCATTGCTTATGCTGTTTCAGGCTAATAGGAATTGAAGTCCCAAAAATCTGGAGCATACTAGATGGACTGCCTCTAATTTATACTGCAAAAACATGACATCCCTGCCTTCATTTTATATTTGAAAACAGGCCTGTCAAATGTATTTCCATCCTGAATTCTCTCCTGCTGTGTTAAAGGTACAGTCCAACACAGTTACTATTCAAATAGCCTTTTGCTGCTGCCTTAAGCAAGTATTCAACAGCCCTACAAAAGTGAATGTATTTAAAAGGGTATCGTTAACAATTCCAAATTCTGTTTATTCAGTATACTTGTTAGGTTTTGAATACTAGGTCTCTTCTTTAATGGGTGTTTCCGTGGAAAGCCCATGCAGCGTTGTTAGTAGAAGGTGTCATTTATTCAAGGTCAACAACCACAGTGAGATTCAGGCTTATTTTTAAAAGCTGTTCCTTGCAATGCTATTCTGCAAAGCTTCCCATCTCAACTCATAAACTTCTGTTAAGCCCGAAGCAGCAGTCAGATTCTTCAGTTGCAATTGGCTAGGCCAGGGGTCTGCAAAGTCGGCTCTTTTAAGACTGGTGGACTTCAACTCCCAGAATTCCCCAGCCAGCTATGCTGGCTGGAGAACTCTGGGAGTTGAAGTCCACCAGTCTTAAAAGAGCCGACTTTGCAGACCCCTGGGCTAGGCCAGTTAAGTCATGCAGCCTGAATGGATTTCACTGACATAGTATTAAGTGAAATAGTGTGGTATAGATTAGGTTTTCTCTTGTCCTTGAAATTAGATGATAAATTATAGGATAAATCTGTAAAACTAAAGGGATGAAGTTCAGCACAATGGTGGTTCATTCTTTTTTTAGATAAGATTTTTTTTTTATTCTGCATGGGGATACTTCTCCAGATTCTTCTCTAAAAATCAAAATAATATTTCATTCTTCTTTCTAAACCATAGGCAAATATAGAAAGGAGTTCATCAGAGTAAATTTAGAAGTTAAGATAGTTGTCTTTAGAAATAATTGTACAAATGTAAGAAATTAATTCTTGGAAAATAAAATGCTAAGAGTCATGTTGAGATATATAAAAAAGAAGATAGTACAATGAGATTTAATTAGAAATCCAAACACTTGAAAGATCATTTATAATCAAAATTAAAAATACTGCGAATAAAATATTCTTGACAGAAGCATATTATCAATTAGCAAATAGAAATTAAAAGAATAGCAGAAGAGACTTTTAGGATTCATATTCATATTGTTGCTGGAATCAAGCTCTTTGACTGATTTAGAATGAACTAGTTACTGTAATCAGCCTTCATAGACTAAAACCATAAATTGACAGCGCAGAATTTAGAATTAAAAGCAATACTATTGTCTGGAGCCATCCATCTTATTTCTTCATCTCAAAAGGCCAGGAGAAGCACAGGTTCGTTTAAATTTCCTTTTGCTTCAAAGTTGCGAAACTTTTAAAAAGTCTAGAGTCTAGACCAGTGATGGCTAACCTTTCTTGGCTCGCATGCCAAAAGTGGGGAGTGCATGGGCATGTCAACCCATAATGCTATGTGTGTGACCCCCTGCTTTTGGCGCGCTTTTTTCGGCCTCCCCAGACTCCAGAGGCTTTCTAGGAGCTTCCCTGAAGCCTCCAGAGGGCAAAAAATGGCCTCAAAAGAAGGCCTAAATCAACTGGCTAGCACACACATGCACGCTGGAGCTGACAGGGCAACGCCTCGCGTGCCCTAAGAAATGGTTCCGTGTGCCACTTGTGGCACTCATGCCATAGGTTCGCCATCATGGGTCTAGACAATAGGTTAGGGGAAAGGCTTCAGTTATTCTTACATTTAGGGCCCTGTTATAAAATTTATTCATGTCGAGGAACTGTTATAAGTGAAACTTCACTTCTACCAATAGAAAACAATATTTGTAGCTCAGGGTTGAACTGTGGCGTTCTTGGTGCTCTCTGAGCTTGGTTGTTTTCTTGAAAACATTTCATTACCCAGCTAGGTAACATCTTCACTACTAGAAGGAAATGGGATTTGCTTTCTGATTATATACAGAAAGCCCACCCTGTCATTCTTGAGGGCATCCCCTTCATGGATATTCTCATCAGCAGAAGAAATGGCAGCAAATTAGAAACACAAGTCTATCATAAAACCCACCCATATTAACCACAGTGTTTAGAGTGCAATACTGCAAGTTACTTCTGCTGACTGCTGGCTGCATGCAATTTGGCAGTTCGAATCTCAGCAGACTCAAGGTTGACTCAGCCTTCCATCCTTCTGAGGTCAGTAAAATGAGGAGCCAAATTGTTGGGGACAATATGCTGACTCTGTAAACTGCCTAGAGAGGGCTGTAAAGCAGTATATAAGTCTAAGTGCTATCGCACTACAACTACCCAGAACATCAAAAAAGGAAGCATCACCTATGTAGTATCTTCTAACAAAATGAATACCCACTTAAGTATATTTTTAAAAAAAATCCTGCTCACTAAACCTATTACAGCACAACCAATATAAGCTATGAAAAGAATAGCACTTCAGAAATTGCCAACAGACTATTGGAACCTTATGGCATCACTGTAGTACATAAACTAACTAAAATTCTCTAAAATATCTTAAGTAAACCAAAAGACCCAGTAGCCCAAGGAGAAAAAACAGGGTTCATCTACAATATATAGTGCGAGGGCTATAACACCCTCTCTCTAGGACAGACAAGCCGAAGACTAACAGAACACATCCATGAACACCAACCAGCAATCAGAAGACACAATAAAAATGTTTTAATTCGAACAGACTTAACCATAGTTTCATCTAGGAAACTGTGAGCATACTAGACCAAGCTAAATTAGGGAATTCCTAAAAGCTTGGTATTCAGATGGATCAACATGAACAGAATCATAGAGATAAACATATCTCGACAACTTTCAAAAACTACAATTAAAAAAAACAAAAAAAGGAAACCCAAAGACCAGAACACCTCCTTGCCATGAAGCCATGTATCAACACCCAGATAAGCAGGGATTGATACCAGAAGCAACACCAGACAATCAAGCGGTAAACAACAGTATAATCCAGGAACTATCAAAGAAAAATCTACATCCCCACCAACATAGACTGGACAAGTTACTGTCTATAAATAGAGAGCAAACCTCACACTCTTCTAGCACTGAAGATGTTACTACTAAATAATGAAACATCTCCAAGAAAACAAACAAGCTCGGAGAGCACTAAGGATTCAGCTTCACGCTATTGCTAAATGTGTACAGCTGCCAAAACTGGACTGAAAAAATCGGGATGAACACAAGATGGCAGCAATCAATTAGGGATTTCTTTTTATCCCTTTGGTGCTATCTAGGAGTTACTGGAAGCTAGTTGTTATAGCCCCATAAAGTGGTAGTAAAACAGCTGTGCAAAGTAGGTAAGGTGATATTTCATTCCCTATTGAGTGACAGTAATTCAGCTAGGGTGATACAAATTTAATTTCTCTAAGTATGAATCATTGCATCTGTCTGACTTCTATATTAATTTTTACTGAAACCGAGGTTACTTCCTTAGGTGTAGCCAATTGAAAGAGTTTTAAATGGTAGAAATACAGTACCTTCCCAAGGCCAGTAGCTATGTGCCAGTACTAGTTAAGGAACCAGGCCAGAAACCTGGAGACCATACATTCTAGTCCCATCTTAGCTACAAAATTAGGTGCCCGACCTTGGCAGTGGCTGCTTTCAGGAAGAAGGCAAGGGCAAACCACTTGCAAAAATCTTGCCAAGGAAACGTCAAGGACTAATCCAGGCAGACATCAACACTGACTCAAAGGCAACCCCCCCCCAAAAAAGCCACTAGATGTGCCCCAGATTTTGGTCTTGTGTTGCAAATTTCTACATTGATTGCCTCCACAGTCCTCACCTCCAAGTCCTGTCCCTCCCACCCTACCGCCTGCACCTTTGTTCATGAGGGGAAGGGGGAACCTCTTAAACCCTTACAATTGCACCTGTCTGATACAGCTTCATCTCCATTTTGTGGCTCCCATGCATGCTTACAAACCTGCTTCTACCATGAGGCTACCAAAAAGCCATTGTTTACTTCAAGCAAGCTCATTATTATTTAACACGGTGACATACAAAATGCTTATGAACCTGTCATACAGAAAATAATAACTCTGTCTCTTCCTTCCTTTTCTTTTTTATTTCTTTTTATATAGCACTCCTCTTGACTCAAGGTAAGTCAATTTCCCCCCTCCCCCCCTTCCTTTTCTCTATTTTGGATTTCTGCTCTGTCCTTTTCTTGTCTACAGCCTAGATTCTAAATGTTGTCTTTCATTTGGAATGACTTCATACTTCAAGGATTTCACCTCAACGTTTAGAACCAATGCCATTGTTGAGAATAACATGAACCTGAGCCGTTGCTAGGATGTAAGGAAAAGGGTTCAGCTGGGGAGAAAGAAATGAGAGTCATTGGAACTGAGGTTGCATCTCTGTTCTCTACAGCAGGGGTCTCCAACCTTTGCAACTTTAAGTCTGAAGGACTTCAGCAAAGCTGGCTGGAGAAGTCTGGGAGCTGAAGTCCTTCAGACTTAAAGTTGCAAAGGTTGGAGACCCCTGCTCTACAGCCTTGAGGGAACCTGCCACATGCCAGGGTGAACCTGTAGTGACCAGTGTCATTTTGCACAGATGAACGCTGCTGTGGCCTAGAGGTGGAGCTCTTGCCTCACAAGCAGGAGGTTGTGAGTTCAATCCTAGGTAGAGGCAAATGTAGGGTCTCCTGCTTGGGCAGGGGGTTGGACTAGATGACCTGCAAGGTCCCTTCCAACTCTGTTAATCGGTTAATGTGAACATACACAGATATGCAGACAAGGAGAGTGAGTTCAGCCTTGTCATTCTGACTCAGCAAGAGGAACACAGAATGACGGTACATCATTCTAAAGGCATCTGCAGGATCTGATATTTTCATCCAAATGACGAAAGCAACACCTCACCATTGTGCTGCACACATTCTATGTTTGTGCAGTATAAGATAAGATAGGATGATAAGATGGGATCGAATGGGACAGGACAGGATAAGAGATAAGGTAAGGTGAAACTATATATAGATATTCCATTTATACAATATGTATGTATGTTCTAATAAATATGGACAATTGTCCATTTTGAATACATAGTGGAAAGAGGAAACCTGAGAGTTCACAAGGTTGATACTATATGGAACAAAACTGTGACTGAATCTAGATATTCTGCCTTTCCTGGAAGGTAACAAGGAAAACAGATCACAATGCTTCTACAAAAGGGACAGGACTTGAAATATAATGACACTTTTACCATTTGTTCTACTCCCCCTGGATATCTCTGCACTTTGAGATTGTAAAACGTAGATCGTGTCAAGAGCAAACAACTAGAATTATTCACGGAGAGGCCCAAATAGATAGTCTATTGTTGATCACCTATATTACAAGAATCTCACCAGACTAACTACCTTCCCTTGGGAAATGGCAGATATACACCTAAGGATTTGATTTCAGACAGGTCCTCTGAACAAACTCTAAACTGGAAGTTCTCCTTATTTAGGTAAACTACCCCCCCCCCCATTCAGCCACTGGTTCCACCATAGATCTGGAGTAAACGAATTAGGAATAATCACAGCTAGCCTTGAGATAGTGGTTCAGAAAGATTGCTTTAATTGTTGGTCTTCTGCAATCATACAGTTTCCCTCCAGTTGTGTTGGATTACACCTTCTCCTATGGAAATTATAATTAAGTAAATCAGGAAAGCTGCCTTAAACATTTATTTATTTAGGTATTTATTTGATTCATATCCTGCCTTTATTTGACAGGATATTTATATTAACTACTGTATTTTTCAGAGTATAAGACGCACCCAGGTTTTGAAGAGGCATTTTTTTAAAAAAGTAGGTAGGTAGATAGAGGGATAGAGAGGGAGAGAAATACAGTAGGTAGGTGGGGGGGGGAGGGAGGGAGAGAGAGAGAGAAATACAGTAGATAGGTAGGGAGAGAGAGAGTAGGTAGGTAGGCATATAGAGAGGGGAGAGAAATACAGTGGATAGGTAGAAAGAGAGAGAGTGTAGATAGGTAGGTAGACGGAGAGAGAGAGAGAAATAGAGACAGAGAGAGAAATACAGTAGATGGGTAGGTAGAGAGAGAGAGTAGGTAGGTAGGTAGGTAGATATTTCCAAGTGTATTTACCCATGTGCTGGAGAAGGAAATCACTGACCAACTTTGGAACAAATCTTTGTTTCTGCAGGCACTGTACTTGACCAACATAATTCTCATCAATCACTCTAACTAAACAGCTTTCCAAAAGGGGGGAAAAACCCTTTTTGCACTTTGCAAACCTCCCCCAAATGGCCCATTTTTCACGAAAATGGACCCGTTTTTTTTCAAATAAAAGGCATGAATAGCCTTGGAGGGGCTTGCAGAGTGCTCCTGGGGGGGGACAAAACGAGGAAAAACGGCCTGTTTTTTCATGAAAAGGACCTTTTTTGGACAAAAAAATTGCATGCATAGCCTTATGAAGGCTTATAGAGTGCTGGGGGCTGGGGGGGCAAAAAACCCCCTGTTTTTTGCTCATTTCTGCCCTCCCCAGCACCCAGGAGCTCTCTGAAAGCCTCCATAAGGGTATGCGCGTGGCCATTTTGATGAAGGGCAGGGTTTCAGGAGGCAAAAAAATACTGTATTCGATGTATAAGATGCACCCAGATTTTCAGCCTCTTTGTAGAGGAAAAAAGGTGCATCTTATACTCCGAAAAATACGGTATTTATATTAACTCAAAGCAGCATACATAATGTTCCTCTCTTGTATTTTTCTCACAACAACCCTGTGAAATGAATTAGGCTAGGAGAAAGTGACTGGCCCAAAGTAAGTCAGCTAGCTTTCATGTCTAAGGAAGGATTAATACTACAAGTAACTGTCTCCAACTTTCTAGTCCAGCATTTTATAAATTAGCCATTATACCAAACCAATTCTCTCAAACTCTCAGGCAGGTGCTGAGGATGGAAGTTTTTATTCATTTATTCAGTTCGTATTTTGCCTCCCTAATTGGTAAGTGTGCAAAAGTGGCTAGCAAAATTTAAGAGCATAAACAATATGAAAAATTTAACTTAGATATCAAAACAATAAAATAAATACCAAAAGACCAGAAAAAGATATGTATCTTTACAGATTTTTCTGAGCAGTGAAGATCAAACAACTCTTAAGGAAGGGCATTTCGTAGCCTGCAGGCAATGGAGGAGAAAGTTCTCTTCAGATGCAAAATGATATCCTTGAACAGCAGAGGTATCTCCAAAAGAGTCTCTCCTGTATCTGTTAACAACTAGATAAGTTCATGAGAGCCTGAAGCTTTTTAGGGTTTTAGATGCCTTAAATTCATCCTGGTAAGTAATACCCTGTTTCCCTGAAAATAAGACCTCCCCAGATAATAAGCCCAATCGGGCTTTTGAATGCATGTGCTAAAATAAGCCCTCCTCCCAAAAAAAGCCCTCTCCGAAAATATTGCAACACAGCAACAGCCATGAGGTATCCACACTCGCTGCCTCCTGCACCTCAAAAATAACAAGACCTCCCTGAAAGTAAGGCCAAGTGCTTATTTTGGGGGTCAAAAGAAAATAAGACCCTGTCCTATTTTCAGGGAAACACGGTAGGTAACCAATACAGAGCTTTCGTTGCAGGCCCAATGTCTCTACATCTTTCATAGATTATATTTTACATCAATTGCAACTTCTGAACACTTTTCAGCATATAGAATACATTATATTATTATGTTTCCCTGAAAATTGTGCTTATTATCCAGGGAGGTCTTATTTTCAGGGAAACAGGGTATTTAAGATGAATGTGACCAAGCTGTGGATAACTCATGCTAATTCAAGTGAGTCAGGAAAGAGTCTTTATCATAACCATCATGGAAAATCCAATGATAGTCAAAAATCAAGGCACTTATAAACATGCTCTGTCCAGCAGAGTACAATCCTGAGGTACACAACAGCCTAAATCTCAATCGCTGAACACAGTTCAGTCTTTCTCGATAGCTTCTCCCTAATGTCTAAATTAAATTGCAAGTCATTTACTTCAATACAATTATGGATTATGCCATTGAAATTGGATACTAAGGAACAGTAGAGATGGGTATTGTACTGATGACATGCCACTACAAGACATCAGTTGATGTCTCCAACAGTTTTATATAAATGGTAAATAGCATGGGAGACAACGTGAAATACTTGGATATCATAAATCATTGGTCTATGTGTTGAAGTATGTTCTGTCATCCCCACCATCTGTATGTAACCTGACATGCAGGTAAACCATCTGGATACCATTTTCAATGGTCTGAAAATCCACAGGAAAGTTCAGAATAATTAACAGGCCTCTACATTCAGTTTCTGGCATATGTTATCTACAAAGTGTCTAAACCAGGGATGTCCAAACTTGGGAACTTTAAGACTTGTGGACTTCAACTCCCGGAATTCCCCAGTCAGCATAGCTGGCTGGGGAATTCTGGGAGTTGAAGTCCACAAGTCTTAAAGTTCCCAAGTTTGGAAATCCCTGGTCTAAACCATTTCACTGTTATACACCAGCTGAAATCTGATTGAAATGTATACAGAAAATCTATGTCATATAAACAAGTCTGACGTTATGGGGCCACCACCTTCTCAATTACCTTTTGATATTAGTTTATCAAAATATAAAATACAGAAATACAAAGAAAAATGAAAATAAGGGAAAAGTAGGGAAGGGGAAGGGGGGAAAGTCCAGGGCATAGGTGTCAAACTAGCCATGTCACGTTGATGTCACATGACGTATTGTGAAATGTTTTGCCTTCACATAGCTGGGGTGGGTGTGGCCTGTGGCATGACGCATCCAGCCTGCGGGCCACCAGTTTGACACCCCTGGTGTAGGGTAAAGGGGAAAAGACAAAGACAAGCATGATACAATGATACAAAGCCATATTCCAAGGAGTGTTTCTTTGGGGAAAGTCTTATTACTTCCTCCTTTAGGCAGTTAAGAAACATTTCTCCTAGAAGGAAACATTGATCATCTCCTTTAACTATGGGTCTACACCAGGGATGTCCAAACTTGGGAACTTTAAGACTTGTGGACTTCAACTCCCAGAATTCCCCAGCCAGCTATGCTGGCTGGGGAATTCTGGGAGTTGAAGTCCACAAGTCTTAAAGTTCCCAAGTTTGGACATCCCTGGTCTACACTAATCTTATTTCTTATTGTTATTTATTAATTTTTATGTAATCCATCTACCCTATAAGGTGATTCTTAGAAGCTTGCAGATTATAAAAAGATAAATAGAAAAGTAATTAAAATATTAAAACTATGCAAATTAAACATTTAAACCATACAAAAAAAAAACAAGAATAAGAGATGGATGTCCCAGGGCTGTGATCTTCTTACTCTGTCAACCATCTTCAGTGGTGAATGTCTGCCTCAGAGGTCCCAAACCAACTGGCACACAACACAAAATTGCACAAAATAGCCACAACTACCATCTGCTCTTTGAGAAGGAGTCATGAGTTCAGGAGAAATTCCAAGTTGTGCACCAAATCTGTCATAGTGCAATCCCATCCAGAGTTAATGTTATAAATTACCAGAGCCAGAGGTTCCTTGCACCCATAACCATTCCATCTTGCTAGGGTTCAGTTGAAGCCTGTTGTCTCCTATCCAAACCTTGCAGCTTCTAGGCACTAAGAAAAGTTGGTCACAGCATCTCTTGGATCACTAGAAATGGAGATGTAGAATTGTATATGATCAGCATAGTGATGATATCTCATTCCATGTTAAATGATCTCACTCATCCATTTCATGTAGATGTTAAATAGGGTCAGAGAGAGTATTGAGCCCTGTGGCACCCCACAAAAGAGTGACTATGGGCTAGACCTCATGCTCCCTATCAACATCAACTTGGACCAGACTTGGAGAAGGGAGTCAAACCAGTGCAATGCTGTGCTACCCAGCTCCAAACCCCATAGCCAACCCAAAAGGCTACCAAGATCAATGGTATTGAAAGCCACCAAGAGAAAGGATGAATACACTATCTTTATCCTGCTGTTGGCAGAGATCATCCACAAATGCAACCAATGCAATTTCTGTTGCATAATCTGGTCTGAAACATGACTGAAGGGGGTCCAGATAATCTGTTAATCCTGGACTCTCTGGAGCTGTAACACAATTCCTTTTCCTCCACTTTCACTAAAAAGGGAAGAAACTGGATGAAAATTATCTAGACAAGTTGGTTCCAATGATGGTTTATTGATGAGGGGGCATTCCAAGTCCTCCTTAAATGGTGCCAAGAACAACCCTTCATGAAGTAATGTATTAATCACTGCCTAAACCCAACTGCAGGTCAACGTCCTGGTGACTTTTACCAACCAGAAGGGACAAGATTCTAATACGAAGTAGTTGCATTGACAGCCCCAAGGACCCTGTCCACTTCCTCAGATCCAGCAGGATCAAACGGTTCCCAGATAATTGGGCAAGTCCATTCCCTGGGCATCCCTAATGGGTCTGCTCCATTCTTGGTCTCAAACTTAAAATGGATCCAAATGACTTTATCATTTGTGCGCCAAAAGCAGGGGGTCATGTACATAGCATTATGGGTAGTGGCACGCCCACGCACGACCCCCTTGTGCTCCCCCTGCTTTTGGCATGCGAGCCAAAAAAGGTTAGCCATCACTGTCTTAGGTAATAGATGCTTTATCTATAATTGCTCTGCCAATCCTTTTTCAATAGCCTCCTACCTTGTCAATATTCCTTGCTGATCACATTGGAGCTTTCATGCTGTTAGGTTTGATGTGCTGCCTTCATCCCTTTACAAGCACTTCTCTGCCTCTGTCGATTGGAGAAGCCAAATCAATTGTTCATTTTTTCCTGCATTGGCCATTTCATCCACTTGACTCAAGGACTTAATTTTGCCTTTATTAACCCAATAGCGACAGAAATTCAGAAGAAAACTTTTTATTCTTTTTGGTTGCCAAGACAAGGATGACTTCTAGGAACATTATTGTATGCTTGTAATTGTAATTAAATTTAGTTAGTTAGTTAGTCACTTATATACAAGATAACAGGAATAAGAATGAACATGAATAAGAACACAGAAAATGGCTTCCGGTTCCGGCTCCTGCGGCGACGGGCGAGCCTAGCGCTCGCTCGCCGCTTTGTTTCTTCTTCTGCCCCCCCACGGGGGCGAGACCCCTCTTGTTTGAGGGTCTCCCGTAAAGCCGGCTCGTCGGGGGGCGCCCCCCCCCCACGGCGGTGGAGGAAGTGGCCCCCGGCGCGGCTTAGGTGAGGGAGAACATGCTGCGGGGGGTTCTCCCTTCGCCTAAGGAAGACGGCGCCATTTACAACAATGAAGAGTCTCCCGAGGCTTCAGCTGCGAGGGGAGAGTGAGTTTTTAAAAAACTTTTTTTCTGCTGTCAGCCAGGCTGAAAGGACTGGGAGGGGGGAGTTTGTTTTCAAAAAAAAACCCTCGGACTTAAGCGGCACTTGGAAATGGCTTCTCTGGAAGAGAAAGCGGAAATCTTAAATCCGGACTGTCTCTAACAAGGGAAAGTGGTATGCGGCTACTTGCAACATTGTGTCTAGGTCTGGCTGGTTAAAAAAAAATTTATTTTTCTACTCTCTCCTCTGGGCTCTGAGATGGGCGGTGGAAAGTGGCTTTTCTTTGTCCCTGCCTGACTATTTTAACTATGGGAAATTCCCAGCGTCTCTTTACAATTGGGACTCTCTCTGGATATTAATGAAGAATTTTTTTCTTGTTGGATTTGTGGTTCCTTTCTGGATTACCTTCGCTATTATAACTATTGAGTTGGAAAATTGTCTCTCTCTTGGTTCCTGAATTTTACAACGTTTCAACCTTGATCTGAACTTTTGGCTCCCGGTTAGTCTCACCAACCCCACCCTAAAAACGCCATTTTGGTGGCATTGACTCTAACAGTTAAGATGGCTCAAGAAGCAGCACTGACAAGTTTAGAACAACGGATGGCTTCTCTTGAAACTGTTATACAAACTTTGGTAAAAGAGATTCAGGCCCAGAGGGCTGAAAACATCAATTTCAAGAAGGAGCTATTGGATACTCGGAAGCAAGTGCTGGAAAACACACAGAAGACGGAAGAATTGGAAGGGGGGTTGGTGGGGGTTAAGGGAGAGATTAAAAATGTTACTAAAGAGGTTGGGGAAACAGATGGGCATGTGTCTAGGATTGATATGGAAAGAATGACATATTTTTTGAGATTTCAGAATGTTCTTGAGGAATCTGGTGAATGCCTCCCTGATCTTATGAGCACAATTTTAGCAAACTATTTACAAAAACCTAAGGATGAGATCAGGGGGGACATTGACCTAGCCTACAGAATTAACTCAGCATATGCCAGGATAAATGAAGTGCCTAGAGAGATACATGTGAAATTTGTTAGAAGGTCAACCAGAGAGGAAATCCTGAAACTGCAGAGAGAAAGTCCATTAATTTACCAACAAAAAACGGTCACTATCTTGAAGCAGATTCCTAGAAAGATTCGAGATGCAAGACGGAAATTTTCCTTCTTGTCTAAAACATTGTTTGATCATGGGATTTGGTTCAAGTGGGTGACACCCGAAGGGATGCTGGTGTTCTGGGAAGGAGGAAGAGTGAGGATTAAAACAGTTGCTGAGGCGGAAGCCTTTCTTAAAAAACATTCCTCTGCCCTGGGGGAAGATCCAGGGGGGACGGAGGGAGCTACGGCCCCGCCCGCTGGGGGCCAGGGAGGAGAAAAAGAAGATACAATAGCCAAGAGACTTAGATCGAAAAAATAACTTTGCCTTGATTTTCCTGAACAATTTTGCATAATATTTTCTGGATTTATTGTAAATGTCTGACAGCATGGAACTGAGAATTTAGGTATATGTACTTGCTTTTACCTTGTAGTGTTATGAAAAATGCTTTTTTTTTTGTTATTTTTTTATTGTGTATTTTGAGGTCTCGGAAGGGCCGACGACTCTGACGTGAATGCTCTCAAAATTTCTTTGTATCCCTTACCCTATCCTATAGAAAAAATGTAAAACCAATAAAACTTTTTCAATATAAAAAGAACACAGAAAATGAGTACAAATAAATGGGGACAGTAGGACAGGTACGTTAGGCACGTTAAACATATACTTAAACATAAACATATGTTTAAATAGCAATAGCCCTTAGACATACACTGCTTCATGGTGCTTTACAGCTCTCTAAGTGGTTTACAGAGTCACCTTATTGTCCCCAGCAATCTGGGTCCTCATTTTACCAACCTCAGAAGGATGGAAGGCTGAGTCAACCTTGAGCCTGGTGAGTCTCGAACTGCCAAATTGCAGCCAGCCAGCAGTAAATATCTGCCCTTAAAACATCTCTCTCCTTACTTACAAAGAGCAGGATTTCCAAGTTAAGAGTTTGATGGGGCCACCATCACTGTCACCTTTAGTTAATTACAACTTAGTTGTGTAAAGTTAAGAATGCCTCTCTTTAAGGTTTCTATCGTATCCTCTCCTGCCAGTTACTAGAATAATTCACAACCATTTTTCGTGACCTGCCCTTTCTGACTTTCCTGGCACACCTCTTTATATCAGAGCACAACTAACCAGCAGTCCTGATTCCATCCCACAAGCAGAACCCACAAAGATATAAACAATTTAAATGAAATGCTTAAGTCTTCCTTGGTTGAATTTTTCAATCATAAAACAAAGGGAAAAATTCTCAGCTTTATTCTCACCACCACAGGCTTTTCACAGAATAGTTTATGTAATTCAGAATTATAGGAAACCTGTTGTGGTTTGATTTAAATAATAATTACAGAGACAAGAATTTGAAATAAATCCATGCTCAGTATTATTAAGTTATTAGTGTTTTGATGAAATAAAGAAATACAAAACAGAAAGGTTTCTTTCTTTTTAAGTACCATGGCAGAAAGTTTTGAGTTGGGTAGATGCTGATCGTTTTCTTTAGAGTTGAAAGCAAAAAAAAAAAAAAGATATTCTTATTATCAACAGCAGCTGAACAACTGTAAAAAAGCTGGTGCCTTCTTCTCATGTACAGTAATGTACATTAACCAACCATACCAGTTGTGATTGGTTAACAACTCACAACTGGTGAAGGGAGCAGTGCAGACAACTTTCATGGATAAATCTATATCATAACATTAACACAAGAGTCAGGAAACCAGTATAACAAATGATTTTTTCTGTGTATAGGAAAGGAAAGGGGTCTGCTTTCTTTGCTAGGTTGTAAAGTCACATGAATTTTCTGCATCCCCCCAAAAATCATGATAATAATGGGAGCCTAAACACCCTTAGAATTCTAATACTTCTTTTTTCAGAAAATCTGTCACAGCTGTACTCATAATAATTGTGTAGTTCTAATTCAGTAGTGTGCAAATTCAATTAATTCTCCTTCAACCAAATATGTATTAAAATGATGCCATTCTACCCCTTCTTGTGCTCAAATCTTATCTCCTTTTTTTGGCAGAAAGTCCTGGATAATTCACTTGCTTGCCTTTATAGAAAGTTGCTCTTGCTTTAATAAGTGAGGAACCGGAAATTCTGACTGTTAGGGGGAAAAAGGTTGCCCAGAAATATTGTGTTAAATCCTTTTCCACATCCCATTCATTCTAGGTAGCATCTTCTTGCTTCAGATGAACTGTCGAGTTGCTATTTCAATTAATTCCTGCAATTGGTCTCCTTTTGAAAGGTTGAATTGACATCTCTTGGACATGTGGACATAGCACTTCAAATTCTGTTAATCTGTGACATATCAAAGGCAGAGTAATATAAAAATGCATCTGTTACTGCACAGGACAGATCATGACTAATAAGTAAAGAATGGCAATGACATTTTCACTTACTCTATGTCATGTTAGATTTAGAAAATGTAAGCATTTCAGGAGTGCTGGAAAAAATTACATTGAAGATTGCACTGAAGCTTGTCATTGTCTTTTTGACTCTAATTTAGCTTTCTTCAATCTGGTGGCACCCGGATATATTGGACTTCAAATCTGATATTTTCCAGTTATTGCATTAAGCTGGCTGGCAATGATGGGACTTCAAATCCAAAGAGCTGAAAGACATACCTAAGGCATGCTATTTTTAAATTTTGCCCTTCCCCTTTCCAATATTCTGCACTACATAGGGTTTTATTTTTAATTGGCTTGATTCTTCAGCTTTCTGTTTTTTTCCTTCTTTCTTTCTTTCTTATATTCATATTTTTTTTTATGTTGCACTTTCTCTACTCTTCAAAGTTTTGGCACTCCTTAAGATCCGCCTTCTGACTTTTCTTGAGTTGCGTGTGCAAAATGTGTGTTACACTTTTTGCAAAACACTACCATAACAGTGGTTACTAAGACAATTTGTAGCTACTAAGATAACACAAATTGAAACAAATATACCATAAACTATGAGGGACACAGCAAAGCAGGAATAGTATCAGCTATTAGGTAACATTAACTAGGAGCAACTTTGTGATTTTAGCTATCATTTCATTCCATACAGAAGTTCAGCTTCCCAGGAATGGAATTCACACCCTTGTGTCAAACCTGGGGGCCAGATAAGGCATGATACCACCTCACGTGATGAAAATGTGATGCCGCAAGTTTAACACTTCTGCTTTATCCCATTTCACTTTTTCCTGCTCCCAGTGAAGGACAAAAAATTTGCAACTTCATCCATCCAACTCACTGCTTCCAAAAATGTCGAGACACATCTCTTCAATTCAACTTTTAAATGGCTTTTGCTCATTCTAATGTTTAGTATGGAGCCAGTTCAAACTTTTATATAAGGCAGGGATGTCCAAACTTGGGAACTTTAAGACTTGTGGACTTTGCTCCACAAATTCTGGGAGTTGAAGTCCACAAGTCTTAAAAGTTCCCAAGTTTGGACATCCCTGATATAAGGTATTGCATTTATCTCTGTTGTTCACCAGTTTGACTAAGGGAGGCTGAAAAGATGTGGCATGAAAAAGGCAATTGATAGTCTTTATGGCAAGGCTTATGACCAATGTGTATTTACAGACATTGCAATTAATTGTTAATTAGCTAACTAATTAAGCAGGTGTTTTCTGTTTTGTATATTAAATAAAGCAGTGACTTTAAAATTTTAGTTAGAAGCCTACTTCAATGAGATTAACTTCTTGACCTACCTGGAAATACATTGTCTGTTTCTCTTTGTCAGCTTCCTGTCCTTTAACACTTGCTTAATTCTGGATGAGCTGGGCTAAAAATGGAATTCTTTCCTCCCAAACCCTTTGCAATATCTGGAAAGCAGGGATGGGAATTAAGGAAATACTGACAGGTTTGTTCCTCTGCTTGGCATCTTCAGACTAATTGAAGTTGGCAGCTAGGAGTCTAGGGTGCAATCCATGTTGAAAGCTGAATACCATGGCTCATGCAAACAAATCAGGAATAGTGTTCACCTTGACAAAGTTGACCTGCATGTGAATGCAAATACACACACACACACACACCAAAAGAAATGTTAGCTTTTTTCTCCTGCCTTGTAGATCTGTTCTTGAAATTGCTACCCCTTGAAGCCTGCAGGTGATTGTCCTCTGGTAGTAGCACAGCTGGAATTGCTTTCTTTCAGATTTTCATCTGTATGCTTCTCATTTTGAAACAGTGCCTTCAACTCAGTGTGCTCTACTGTATTTAATTGTGAGTTTTTGCTTAGTTGTGTCTTCCTTTCCTTTTACCACGCCTCCCACAAATGCATGTATTGTGGTCTTTGCGAAGTTCTTTGACTGCCAGAAGCAAAAAAAAAAATGCTTTTGCAATACTAGTAATCAATGCTATTGTTCTTACTGTTGTCAACCTATGTTTTAATCAGCAGAAGAAAAGTTTTAATGATTCAGAAATAGGGGGTATGTACAGGCATTTCAGGGATGATCACTCAGAAGATGCAGAATATTGCTAAGTGAGATAGCAGGATCAATTAAGTAGGCAACATGGGGAATGGTTTCCAAAAAGCCCAAGAGGATCCTTTCAGTTCTTTGTTCTTGGAAGGCTACATAGCAGTGGTTCTCAACCTGTGGGTCGGGACCCCTTTGGGGGTCAAACAACCCTTTCACGGGGGTCACCTAAGACCATTAGAAAACACATATTTTTGAAAAAATACTGAAAACATAAAATAATTTTATGGTTGGGGATCACCACAACATGAGGAACTGAATTAAAGGGTCGCGGCATTAGGAAGGTTGAGACCCACTGCTATATAGTCTTTGCAACCCATTCAGACATTACCAAGTAATGGAAAAGTCATGATCTTGCAGCCCATATGCATGGATATTAAGAATATGTACTTTATTAAGTGCACCCCTCTAGGCTACACTTGGATGCAGCATTGGAGACCGAACACTTGTCTCAGAATGCCTTTTAGCAATGTACGCTGGAAAGAGATAATTGCAACAATTATTTGCATTCTAATAACTTCATAGTTGGTTTATCTCGGCATGTTATACATGGGCTGACTTTGCAGATGGTCCACAAACCAGAGCATGTAGACACAGACAGAGGAAGGCATAGATGAGTGGTGTCTTGCCCCAGCATCTAACCGTTATATATTGTTGTTGCTCTCTAGCCCCATCTAGTGGCCGGAGGGACAACTATGTCCCAACATATGATCTTTAGAACAAGTGGTTTGTTTTCTCTATATCTCCACAGATGTTTAGACAATTTTTCTCCCATTGGTATGGAGAAAAATAATAGGTTCACTTTGAGATGCAAGTCAGTAAATTACTACATGAGCCCATTCACCTATTTCAAGTAGCCTCTTCCGGATAGGTCTAATATATGTTCTGGCTATTAAAATGAGAATTAAAACCCTTGGAAGAATTGTTCAACTAATGTTCCCATGCATTGGCCCTATATGCTAGTTCCAGCACCATCCAGAAATTGTGACATCAAAAGAACAAAGAATAAAGAGCTGCTATAATCATTATGAACAATCATAACTTTGATCTGCCTTTTTCTATTGTAGTTTCTGAGGTGCCAATAAGTAAGAATCATTTTTCTTTCTACTATAATGACCCAAGCGGTAAATATTCTCTATTGATTCTTTCTCATTCATTCATAATTAAAGTATTAGGAGTCTGGTTGGCATTCATTGTAGTATATACTATCTACTACTGTTCTTTTGTGCAACTATTTCTTAAACACAGCTAAGGGTTGTTTTGTTAAAAAAAATGATACAGAACACAGACACAAAGATTGCATTTCCCATACAAAACTCTTTTCTCATGCAAACTTAAATTCCTACCTTATTCTATTAGCTTCCTATTATTATAGGTTTGCAATTATTTTACTTCTATTCTTATTTATTCTATACATTTCCATCTCTTATGTTCTATTTCAATGTCCCTATTTCTATATTAGCATTGTTTTCAACTCTTAACTATTTCTTTAGCAGTGTGCAGCAGCTGCCAAAAAAGCCAACACAGTTCTAGGCTGCATAAACAGAGGGATAGAATCAAGATCGCGTGAAGTGTTAATGCCACTGTATAGTGCCTTGGTAAGGCCACACTTGGAATACTGCATTCAGTTTTGGTCGCCACGATGTAGAAAAGATGTGGAGACTCTAGAAAGAGTGCAGAGAAGAACAACAAAGATGATTAGGGGACTGGAGACTAAAACATATGAAGAACAGTTGCAGGAACTGGAGGAAATGTCTAGTTTAATGAAAAGAAGGACTAGGGGAGACATGATAGCAGTGTTCCAGTATCCCAGGGGTTGCCACAAAGAAGAGGGAGTCAACTATTTTCAAAAGCACCTGAGGGTAGAACAAGAAGCAATGACTCTTGTTCTAATCAAGGAGAGAAGCAACTTAGAATTGAGGAGAAATTTTCTGACAGTTAGAACAATTAATCAGTGGAACAGAAGTTGCCTCCAGAAGTTCTGAATGCTCTAACATTGGAA